>CM029646.1:7201337-7801337 GCA_017311315.1 Dendrocalamus latiflorus
TATAGTAAGTTGGCACCAGGATCAATCAAGACATGGGAGCAAATGTAAGATACCTTTCTCGAACGCTTCTATAGCACTCAAAGAACAGTAGGCATCACTGAGTTGACCCAAACAGAGCAAAGAACAAATGAAAAGGCTGCTGATTTTATTAACAGGTGGAGAAATTTAAGCCTCCATTGCCCACAGCCAATTATCGAGCCAGAAGCGGTGTAGATGTGCATGAATAATCTGTGCCCTGACATGGCTGTTTATTTGCAAGGTGTACGGCCTGTCACTTTTGAAGAGCTTGCCTCTAAAGCTACAGATATTGAGAATTACATGCAGCATGTCGCACGTCGAACAAAGACATTCACCAAGCCTGTAGAGAAAGGCGGCCAACGTGATAAGTTGCCTGCCAAGCCAAAGCAAGTGCAAACAATGGAGGCGATAGTGGTGATTCCACAGTTGCAGTCCAGGGGAGCCACCACAAGAAATCAAGAGCAAAAGGGAATGCAAACTCGCAGGAGGCCAACCCTTAATGAGCGACAAAACAGAGAATATTCCTTCCCAAATGAGGAGGTCGATGACTTATTTATGGGCTTACGGGAGTTGAATCTCATAGAGCTCCCTAACCCAAAAAGGCCTGAAGAAGCTTTCAAGTTCAATGAACCAAATTATTGCCACTATCATCGCGTCTTAGGGCATACGCTTAAAGATTGCTTTGTGGTAAAGGATATTATCCAGAAAATGATTGATGAAGGAACAGTTGATGTAGACCTCCTTAAAAGCTTCAAGAAAGGCAAGAAAATGGTTGCAGCAAATGTTGCCACCTTTCAAGATGACTTGGTGAGTTCTGCATCTTCAAATATGATGCCAATTGATAATATGATATCATCTTATGATAAAAGAATGCTGGTCTTAAAGTCTGAGTTTATTCCAATGGTTTCCTCAGGCCATGCATCATACTATGGTCGGCAGCAAAGATGTAGCTGTCAACTTAAAAGAGAGGCTTTTCATCGATGGATCCATACCACAAAGCTCGACCCATCAACTTTTCAAAGAGTCCAAGATAGGGGGCAGTGGCGGCCAGGAGGCCGCATGCTGCGACAAGTAATAGTACAAGGTGAGGATCCACGCTCCACGTCAAGAATAGCACAAAGATTGGCAAAGCGTGTGAGCAGTCCTCATGAAGAATTCAATGTCCTCACCATTGGTGTCTTTGATGATGATGAGGGTTCTCCTCATTTCCCTGAAGAAGAATCTCCAGAAGTTGACCAA
This sequence comes from Dendrocalamus latiflorus, assembly GCA_017311315.1. Taxonomy (NCBI): domain Eukaryota; kingdom Viridiplantae; phylum Streptophyta; class Magnoliopsida; order Poales; family Poaceae; genus Dendrocalamus; species Dendrocalamus latiflorus. The sequence goes on from CM029646.1 coordinate 7,202,595, forward strand.
ATTCAACTTAGATCAGGTCGCTAGTTAGCTGATCCTCATCTTCCAGTTGGAAGGGAGCCTAACCCCAAATGAAACGACCGACTTTGCTACTAATTTGTCAGTCAAGTATGATGTAATCTCTCACTTGAAGAAAATACCAGCTATGCTTTCTATGTATGATGCTTTGTGTCTTTCGTCTGATTTGCGCAAGGCTTTTGTTACAGCACTTTCTTTTCCTGACGATTATAGAGTAGAAGTGTCGCAAACAGAGACAGAAGTAGCTGAGATTTTAAACATGACATTCACTGAGGAGGACATGCTATTAGGTTCTAAGAAGCACAACAGGCCACTTCTCATGTTTGGTGAAATTGATGAGTTGCCCGTAAATCCATAATGATAGATGGCGGATCTGCCATATATTTATTGCCTTTGCGTACCTTAAAAAGGATTGGATATTCCAAAAAGGACTTGAGCCGATCTAATGTGGTTATTCATGGCTTCAATCAATCTGGTCAGGAAGCTATGGGTAATATATCATTGGTTCTAAAGTTGGAAACACTATGCACATATGTGAACTTTCACGTGATCGATGCGGCTACCTCATATAATGCCCTGCTTGGCCGCCCATGGTTGCATGAAAATCAAGTCGTACCATCTACGCTTCATCAATGCATCAAATACAAAGATCAATCAGGGGAGATAATACGGATATTTGCTGATAAAAAGCCATTCACAATAGTTGAATCCTTTTATGCTGATGCAAAATTCTACTTCGAGCCCGTCGATAAAGTGTGTAAGCCAAAGTCAGTGTTTGTACCAGAGTCAAATTTTATAAAGAAAGATATTGAGGAGTCCTCATCAACAGCGAAGATATATCAATATATACCAAGCGACCAAAGGAAGAAAGGAGATCCAATATTTCATGTCGTGAATAAATCATCCTCTAATAAAGGTATTGAGTTTCCGACACCCTTACCTCCTTTGGTACGACATAAAATAAAACAAACTCAAAATCAATTGCACAACTCTAGCATGAGCAAAAATAAGAATAGAGTAGTTGCTCAAATAACTCTGTCAAAAAGGGATGATGAATCATTACCTATTTCTTTATACGATGATAAGGTTCTTTATATGATGCAGAAAATGGGTTATGATATCATTAAAGGCCCTTCTCTATGCAACGGCCGGGGGCAGCTTGCACCATTTGAAAAGGCGCTGTCCCAAGCACAACTTGAAGCCCTACACGAAGATCAAACATTAAAGGAAAAGAGGTATGGGTTGGGTTATGATGTTTGTATGACCTCGGCTGAATTTATAGACACAACGGCAGTGGCTCCACAAATGGAGGATGGAAATCAACCCACCATTGATGAATTGGAAGAAATCAATATTGGGACGCTCGACGAGCCTCGTCCAGTTTATATCAGCAAACGTTTATCTAAGGAAAGTAAAGAAGAATATCATAAATTTCTTTCGACAAATAGGGATGTGTTTGCTTGGACATATGAAGAAATGCCAGGGTTGGATCCAGCAGTGGCAGTACATCGACTTGCTGTACAAGAAGACATTCCACCAGTCAAGCAACCACAACGGAGGTTTCGACCAGATATACTCCCAAAAATAGAAGCTGAAGTCGATAAACTCCTAACAGCTGGGTTTATTCGAGAGGTCAAATATCCTAAGTGGCTTTCCAACATTGTTCCTGTCAAGAAGAAGAATGGGCAAATTCGTGTATGTGTAGATTTTAGAGATTTGAATAGGGCATGCCCTAAAGATGATTTTCCAATACCTATCTCTGAAATACTTATTGATTCTACTATGGGACATGAAATATTTTCATTTATGGATGGCTTTTCGGGTTATAATCAAATAAAAATGGCACCAGAAGATGAGGAGTTAACAGCATTCCGAACACCCAAGGTATATTCTGTTATAGGGTTATGCCTTTTGGACTTAAAAATGCTGGTGCAACATATCAACGAGCCATGACAATTGTCTTTGAAGGACTATTGCACATCATCGTTGAGTGCTACATAGATGATATTATTGTAAAATCAAAATATGAAAGAGATCACTCAAAGCATCTCTCTATGGTTTTTGAACGCATTAGACAACATAATTTGAAAATGAACCCAATCAAATGTGCCTTTGGGGTCTCTTCTGGAAAATTTCTAGGTTTTATAGTTACAAAGCATGGAATCGAAATTGACCCAAGTAAAATAGAGGCCATTGTTAAAATGCCACCACCTAAAAACCTTCATAAATTGAAGAGCCTCCAAGGTCATTTGGCATATATTAGGAGATTTATCTCAAATTTATCCGGGAGATGCAAACCTTTTTCTCGGCTTATGAGAAAAGGTATTCCTTTCCAATGGGATCAAGCATGCCAAAATGCATTCTTAGATATAAAGAAGTATTTAATAAATCCCCCTGTCTTGAGTGCGCCAATTAAAGGACGACCATTAATTCTTTATACGGCAGCCATGCCAAAATCATTAGGTGCTCTTTTGGCGCAGAATAATGATGAAGGAAAAGAAATGTCCTTATATTATCTTAGTCACATCCTTCTGGGGGCAGAATGCAATTATCCAGATATGGAGAAAATATGTTTAGCACTGGTATTTGCAGCACAAAAATTGCGCCACTATATGCTAGAGCACACTATGCACCTCATTTCGAGAGCAGATCCGCTCCGATACATCTTAAATAAAATGGTTCTTTCAGGGAGATTAGCTAAATGGGCGATGATGATTTACCAGATGAAGAGATATTTGTCACATCGGTCGCCAATTCAACATGGAAAATATATTTTGACGGTGCTTGTCGGCGATCGGGAGCGGGCGCCAGCATCATCTTTGTTACACCTAGCGGAGAAATAATTCCATATTCATTCACTTTAACCTCAGCGGTTTCAAATAATTCTGCTGAGTATGAAGCTTTAATTATAGGGCTGGAAATAGCCTTAAATATGGGATTGAACACACTGTCGGTGTATGGTGATTCCCAATTAGTTATTAACCAACTTTTAGGGATTTACATGGTAAAGAAAGAGGAATTAATGCCATATTTTCTAAGGGCAAAAGAGCTTATGTCTATGTTCACTAACTTAAGTATACAACATATCGTTAGAAGCCAAAATGAAAAGGCTGATGCACTGGCAAGTTTGGCAGCTAGCATGTCAATAAATTTTTATGAAATAACGGACGTGCGCATAGAGGAACGGAGAGTCCTACCAATACTCGCTGAGGAGGGTGAAACAACATCCTCTATAGCATTGACAGCAGATATTTGTGAAATTGAAGTAGGAGATTGGCGGACTCCATTTCTCGAATATTTACTCCACGGTTATCTACCTCTCGACTCTTGCGAAAGGACTAGAATCCGAAGAAGGTCAGTCCACTACACATGTATAAATGACTAGTTACATACCCGTGCGTTGCTACGGAACTCATTGAATGTGTAGAGAATTGTGCTATAGAAGAGAGTTACTTTGATCGATTGAAAAGTGAAAAATACTGAGAAGTTGAGATAATAGAGTGGAGAATGGACGTACAACTACCAACTCATTCTTTTATAATAGTAATGATACGCTTTATAGACGTTCGTATGATGGTATCCTACTGCGTTGCCTCGCTGGAAATGAGGTGATGGAAGCATTGAGGGAAGTGCATGCTGGAGTTTGCGCAATCTGGTCCCAAACTGCATTACCAATTAAAGCATTTGGGCTATTATTGGCCTACAATGTTCGAGGATGCTATAAAATTTGCAAGAAAGTGTCATGAGTGTCAGGTACATGCTGACTTCATCCATCAACCACATGAACCACTGCACCCCACCAGCATGTCCTGGCCCTTTGAAATGTGGGGAATGGATATAGTCGGACTAATTCAACCACCATCATCCAAAGGGCATAAATTCATTCTCGCAGGGACTGACTATTTCTCTAAATGGGCGGAAGTTATACCATTAAGAGAAGTTAAGGCAGAAAATGTAGAAAATTTTATAAGAACTCATCTTATATACCGCTTTGGCGTTCCTTCATGAATTATATCTGATAACGGGTCACCATTCAAAAATAGACAGATGGAAAAGTTGTGCGCAAAATTTAAAATAAAACATCATTTTTCTACGACATATAATGCAGCGGCCAATGGACAAGCTGAGGCATTTAATAAAACCTTATGCAAATTATTAAAGAAGGTGGTTTCAAAGAACAAGCGAGATTGGCATGAAAAACTACTCGAAGCCTTGTGAGCGTATAGGACCACGACACGCACACCAACTGGAATGACTCCTTACTCCCTGGTGTATGGAGGAGAAGCGGTCTTACCATTGGAAGTACAAATTAATTCTTTGAGAGTCGCTATATATGCATGAGAAACTCTTACAAGAGGAGGCCGCTAAAATGCGGTTAGAGGAATTAGAACGTCTTGAAGGGAAACGTCTTCAAGCATTACAAAACTTAGAAGCGTACCAGGCAAGAATGTCACGAGCTTTTGATAAGCACCTCAAAAGGAGGTCATTTAAAGAGGGAGATTTAGTTCTCGCTGTTATTTGCCCTATGAATGTTACACATCAGATGCACGGAAAATTTGAGCCTAAATGGGAAAGACCTTACATCATAAAAGAAGTATATTCTAGTGGTGCATATAAAATTATTTCTCCAGATGGAGAATATTCTCCACCGTCGATAAATGGGAAATTTCTAAAGCGTTACTACGCATATATATATATATATATATATATATATATATATATATATATATATATATATATATATATATATATATATATATATATATATATAAGCGCTCCAACGCCTTACGAGCCTAAACTGTGGCACAAAACAATAATAAGCGCTCCAACGCCTTACGAGCCTAAAATGTGGCGCAAAACAATAAAGAGTGCTCCAACGCCTCACAAGCCTAAACTGTGGTGCAAACCAATAATAAGCGCGCCAACGCCTTACGAGCCTAAACTGTGGCGCAAAGCAATAATAAGCGCTCCAACGCCTTATGAGCGCAAAACAATAATAAGCGCTCCAACGCCTTACGAGCCTAAACTGTGGCGCAAAACAATAATAAGCACTCCAACGCCTTACGAGCCTAAACTATGGCGCAAAACAATAATAAGCGCTCCAACGCCTTACGAGCCTAAACTGTGGCGCAAAACAATAGTAAGTGCTCCAACGCCTTACGAGCCTAAACTGTGGCGTAAAAAAAAGCGCTCCAACGCCTTACGAGCCTAAACTGTGGCGCAAAGCAATAATAAACGCTCCAACGCCTTACGAGCCTAAATTGTGGCGCAAAACAATAATAAGCGCTCCAACGCCTTAGAGCCTAAACTGTGGCGCAAAAAATTAATAAACGCTTCAACGCCTTACGAGCCTAAACTGTGGCGCAAAGCAATAATAAACGCTCCAACGCCTTACGAGCCTAAACTGTGGCGCAAAACAATAATAAGCGCTCCAACGCCTTACAAGCCTAAACTGTGGTGCAAAAAAAGATAAGCGCTCCAACGCCTTACGAGCCTAAACTGTGGCGCAAAAAAATAATAAGCTCTCCAACGCCTTACGAGCCTAAACTGTGGCGCAAAAAAAAAGCGCTCCAACGCCTTACGAGCCTAAACTGTGGCACAAAAAAAAGAGCTCTCCAACGCCTTACGAACCTAAACTGTGGCGCAAAAAAAATAATAAGCGCTCCAAAGCCTTACAAGCCTAAAATGTGGCGTAAAAAAGTAAATAAATAAGCGCTCCAAATCCTTACGAGCGTAAAAACCTTATGTGATTAAATTGTGACGTAAAAAAACGAGGAGCACTCTAAAGCATTGCAAGCCTAAACCGTGGTAAAAATAGTACACTCAAGTTTAAACTGCAAGCACTACAAAAAAAGTTTACGTAGCAGTAAGCACATGGTATGCATAAAGCAATTACATCGGTGGTATAAAGCATTGACGCTTCATGGTTGGCATATCACGTACAAAATAAAAAGAAGGTAATACTAGTCCCTAGTTAGCAAAAGCTTCCGTGATATATCAGCTCCAGTATGTTGCGATATTTAGAGGAAGTAAATAGAGTGTTAACACGGATAGGTTCAATGCAAAAGTGTTGAATATGAAATAATTTAAAGCTTACAAATTTAACTGAAATATTTAAAAGTAAATCACAACATAAGAGAATCAAGTAAAGGACTCCTAGTTTGGTCCAGAGCGCCAATTCTTTAAAGCCTCGTAGAGTTGCTCAGCGTCTTGCCCCAAGGTGGTTGTTTTCTCTTGAAGAGCTTGGGTCCCTTGATCAAGTCCTTGAGTAGCATCTAGAAGAATGTTGCTCCATTTTTGCACTTCTAAGTCCTGGTTAGAATGTGTTTGTCGAAGCCGTTCTTTATTCTGTCGGAGCTCCCTCAATACATTGGTGACTTTATTAAGCTGTGCATTTTCAAAACACTTTTCATCTACAAACATTATCTCTTGAGAGATACTCTTGATAGCTTCTTCACGAGATGCAAGCTCACGTTTTGCTTCAGCAGCAATTCGCTCTTTCTGCCCAGAGTTGTGTTCAAAATTTAAATGTGCTTGGTGCAGTTGATTTGAAACATTGACAAGCTGGGTCAATATTTCCTTAGCTTTAGAAACCCCTGGTATATGAGTAGGGAGTTGCAAAGAAATAGTTTCCAAGAAGGCACAGCGAGTTGGATCGCTTAATGAAGCAGCATCTAATCTTTCAAGAGCTTTTGTTAACACCATATCAGTGGCATCCATAAATGCTTTCTCAACAAATGAGAGATCCATGCTTGGCGGTGACATTTCGCTACCTTTTGGTTGGTGAGGTCCTTGTTCACAACCTGAAAAAAATGAAACAAGAGGAAATTTGCGTAAGCAAACTTAAAAGAGATAGAACAAGAAAATTTGCATACATTAACACGTATGCAATGCATATGAGGCTACCATGAGTGGAAGAAGTTAAGGTATCAAATGACTCAGAGTCTGGGGGCAGATTGCGAGCCAAGGCCGGAAAAGAAATTGGATGGTCGATGCTTGGTCCGGTTATGCCAAAATCTTCAACCAATATATTGAAGAATTCACCGAGATCATGATCACTTTCACCTGTAAGCATGCGATTGAGCTCCTCGCCACTTACCAAATCCTCAATACTAGGGATGTCCAATGAAGATATGGGATCAAATTTTTTTTCTCATTTTCAAAGTCGAGCTTGCGTTTGGCTTTTAGGCCTTTCTCACTCTCAATGGGAATGATTGGAGGTGGTCCACGCTTTCCTTTCCTCCCCACATCAACATTAATTAGTTCTAAATTTTCTTGCATAGCACGCAATGGCAAACTCTCTGTTGGTAAAAAATGAAGTGGAGAGTCTTCTGCTTTGTCTTTCGATGAGCTACTCTTTTGCTTATGCAAAAAAAAGAGAGAGAGAAGCAAAGTAAATCGTTACAGGCTAGGAGACATTATTATAAAAATACTAAACAAAAAAATATATATCATCTTACCACGACAAGTTGTCTTGGAGACTCAATAACCTGGCCGTCAGAGAGATAAGTATGTAGGACCTGTCTCAAATGATCCTTAGTCATTGCTTCCTTTCTTCTGATAGCCGCTACGTGTTGATCTTGGCAATCAACATGCACCCTTTTTACCACAATAAACTCTCCAGAGGAAAGTTTGTGTGCTATAATATGGCCGTGCTATTCAGGATTGTTCATTCTCCTCCTCTTATATGGGACTCGACCAAGTGCACTGCCATTACGAAGTTCGCTCAATACCGAAATGAAGGGCTGTATAAATTCACGCCACCACCTAGCCCAAGCCAATGAAGAGCTGCCATCTCGGGAGTCATCTGGGACATGATATAATTTTGCTTGTCCCGGACGGAGTAAATGTGCCCAATGAGCATATGCAATCCCGACGTCATCCCTTGTATATAAATTCAACAGGGGTGGGAAAGGGACAACTTGATTGAATCTGAACTGTCGAGCCACACGGTCAGGATGGTATGGCTCAATGATACATAAATCAGTGGATATAGTGGCATGCCACCATGGAAGCATACCACAGTGAACAGAAATCAAGAAGGCCTTTCTTCGGTGACTCGCACCTTTGAGTTTTGTCAAATCATAAGGATGCCATGAAATATTCGAAAATTTCAAAAAAAAATCATGTGCATCCTCAGGACAAAAATGATTGGGGGTCCTAAACATAGTGTTCGCCATGGCTGGCTTCTACACTGTATGCTTATAAGTAGGGAAATAGGGTGTTCTCACCTTATTGCCAAATATCCTTTTTAAATACACACCCATCCAGCCAATAACAAAATGGACCGGCCAAGGTCGCTTTGTGTAGGAGGGACCGATTGGATGAGTGCTGATCAACCGCAAAGAATAGTACAAGGAACATAAGGCAGGTGGAGCTAGGGAAATTTGGCACTCTAATGATATCCAAGACGCCATTACCAATACACCTTGGCGGATGTAGGGTCCACCACCAACAACCACGAAACGACAGAGCCAAAGAGCAAGAAAAGCCGCCGTATAGATGCGCCTATCTCGAAGGGAAGGGAATGATAGAGAACCATCCTTGCTATTATGAAAATAGTCACACCACTCTTGGAAGAAAACTTTACCACCTACGGCGAGATTGTTCCATACATCTAAAAGAAGGGACAAGAAATTGGGATATAGTAGTAAAGATGGGTCAAGCTCATGGGCTGGTGGTATATACTCTTCATATACATCTCCGTCCAAAGGCAATCCGGCCATTTGATGCATGTCAAGAAGGGTAATGTTTGGGTTCCATTTTTCTAGTAAGGACCTCAGCAAAGAAGGGGAAGCGGAATATTCACCCAAAGAGCAATAGATGGCGCCGTAAATGTAATCGGCATCATCCTCTCCCCCTTTAGAACTAGAGAATGGTTTCTTAGGACTTCTGTTCCCCATTCAACATACCCAGTTGGAGATGAAATGTATTCGATATCATGATTTTCCCACCCAAGGCCTTCTTCAATCATCTTGGTTCCTAGGGTCATAGCCTTGTCAAGTCTAGGTAAAGGTGCCGGAGGGTAATAGCAAAGTCCCAGAAATGAAGAACCCGATTTCCACCCACGATGGCTATGATCGATAATCCCCTGGGGCATCTCCTGTTCTTTTATAATGGGGTTGACAACCTCATCAAGATTAGGTTCAAAAAATTGCCTTCTTGTCAACCGTGAAAGTGACATCGAGTAGGATAAAAAGGATTGTTGATCGCGCACCATCTAAAAAATAATAAAAAAATAAAAAATACATGTAGTGCGGTTAAAAGGAACGATTTGATGAGATAAAAGAAAATAGCCTTAAAATGTTATCAGAGCAGGTTGCCTACAGATCAGCGTCTTTGGTACTAAAAGATAGGAGTGGTTTAATTAGGATAATCACTACTGATATAAGGGCCCGTTCATACAATGTATAGTTAAGGTAAGCATTTAAAAAACACGCAATTGATGGATCGAAATTGGCAACAGAGGGGAGTGAATGTTGCTCTTTAAAAATCGCCCCCAAAATATTCACAAAGATTTCAACTCTCTGATAGCTATAAGAAGCTACGAAGAGGTAGAAACAGAGCTCACTGAAAAACAACAAAGGTCAAACAACTAGAGCGGAAGATCTCTCACTGACAAGGACAAAAAGGATTGAAATGAAGGACTTTGAACCTCAACAACGAAGGATTGAATTCCCAAAAAAATAAAGACTGCAGAGCACTTAAGAGCCCTCAAAAGCTTAATTGTCAAGGAATAAAACTGAGCAACTTGCTGCTGCAAACAAACTCTTTGCCATGCACTGAAAAGAGCACAAAGGACTGCTCAAATTTCAGACTACAACCAAAAAGAAAGGCATGACAGAAAATAAAAGAGAAAGCAAAAGAAAAGGTCACAAACAAGAAGAGAAAGACTGCTGAATGGTGCTGCCTACTGACCAAAAACTGAAAGGAAAAGTAAAGTACCTATAATCTGAAATTGCAGCCGAGAGAGCACAAAACTGAAAACATATCAGCCTGTCCAGAGATGCATTTCTTGCTGAAAACTGAAGGTAGGCTGACTAGAAAGGAAGTCTTGAGAAGATAATTAGCAGGCTGATTAGAAAGGAAGTTTTAGGAAGTAAATTAGCCGAAAAAGATGACAAAGTACTGCTGTACCTCTGCTGTCCGGCCGGACTGAAATAAATGATCCAAAATGATCAACCGGACTGCAAACCGAAGGATCAACAACAACCAAAATACTGCACTGCCAAACAAGACTTTGCAGCCGACAACACTGAAGAAAATCACTCCCTAGCCGAACAAGATCACATAATGCTACTGCAGATCGAGAGACTAAGAAAGCAAGGCCAAAAACCGAAAAGCATAAGAACATATGCTGCCCATTAATGCTGTCGGAACAGCAAGAGATTTAATAGCAGCTGCAGCAGCAATTAAGCTCTAGAAGCAAATTAGCCGAGAGGTAATCTTGCCGGATAATCAATGAAAACAAAAATCGGTTGAACAGGAAGAAGCACGAAAAAAGAATCAAAAGCAAGACGTGATAAACTTGAGGCCATAGCAACTCAAATAAAATCTCTCATATTGATTTAGAGGAAGAGAGATACGCGATTACAAAGAGTTGATTTACAGCCTTCTCAACCCAAATAAGAGCACACACACTCAAGAACACACCCTCAACCTCCCCATACACAATTAGGATTTGAGGAACTCATTCATACATGGAGAGAACCAAATAAAACCCTAACTCTTACACCTATTCTCTCTCAAACCATTTCTCTCAAACCATACTCTCATATACTCATGCTGAAATTCTTGAAGGCTACTAAAAAACACCCTCTCTATTTATAGCCTCCACTAATGGGTTTACAACCCACTTTACTCATTAGCTCTCAACAACTCATGGCGCTTTATCCACAATCCACTTCCTTTAGTGCAGCTTTGCGTATTCACCAAAACGCCCCTCGCGCACCTTCCAGGAAGCTTCCTCGTTCCTTGCCCTCCAAGCCACGCAGCTACTTCGAGTCCTCGCCGTCTTCGGCACACCTCGACTGCTCCGACCTCAGCACCACCTGCCCCTAGTCCGGTCATCATGTGCCTCGCCACGACTCCACCTCGATGTCCTGCAACCATCACAAACAAGAAACAAATCACATAGCACCGCTCGAAATATCATAACAATACAATAGCATCAGACGAAATATTCAAAGCCCAAACCGATCGAAACGAAAAATAAACTACTTAAGTACGTTCGACCCAGTTCGACCAAGTCCGACCGAAACTGATTGCACTGCGCAACAACATGATCCGAACCACACAAACTAAAACTCGACTTTCCTAAAACAGATGTCAATTACTCATCACACACACGGGGCACCTCCACATGGTCTATCACAAACAATACATGATGACATGGTATATGATTGAACGGCCACAACTAGTACATGCACGGCTGTATCGCTTGCAGATCTGGTAAAGCTAATAACAATGGCAAGAGAAGCGGTGGTGGCTTTACCAAATTATGCAGCCTTTCCCTGACACTTCAAGATTTCGTTGGTGCCTCTGAGTTAGCCAGAACAGAGGTTGTCAAGAAACTTTGGGCATATATCCGAGAAAATAATCTGCAAGACCAAAACAACAAGAGGAAAATATTATGTGATGAGAGATTGGAGAAGATCATCAATGTCAATTCCATCGATATGCTCCAAATGAATAGGGCTTTGACCAAGCATATTTGGCCATTGAATTCTGAGGGTCTCTCTCTCTTTCTCACACACACACACACACCAACATGCGCACACAATATGGTTGGACTTCTTGTAACTGTATAATGTTCAGTACATTTTCCTTCATGTGGTACCATACTTTGGCGCCTTGCCTGCTGCTACAAAAAAAAAAAAGATATATGTGCTAACTCAAACTGAAAAGAACATAGTGTTTGCCGTTTGGTGTTAAATTAACTCTCCACTAGGCTGACGCTGTCTTGATGTTCTTTTATACATTGATCCAAAAAAAATGTGTTTTGATCAGTGCTGACTGCAGTAGAACGTAAAATTGCAAGTAATCTCTGTAGCAAGTTTGTTGCCCTCCGAGCATGGAGCCAATATAACTTCTTTCCATGGAATGTTGAAAGAAAGTGAACAAAGAAAAATTACAGTAAAAAAAGATAAATAATAATGTGATGACATTGTATGTAGCTTAATAGCCAAAACCAATACATGCATGGTTCGTGCACGAGAGTTCATGCACGCGAGTTCATTAGTACATGCAATGTATATGACGTGAGTTCATCCGTAATAAAAAAAACATACGTCGGATGTATCAAAGTTGTATAGCCAATGTATATGCATGTGGGTTCATCCGTAGTGATCCGAGATACGTACGCCAAATGTATATGCCAAATACATATGTCAGATGCACAAATAATAATAATAATAATACACACTGGCTATATGTCAATACATTGTGCGTGCCAAGTCTCTCCATATATGCATACGTGTGTGCCAAGTATAGCCAATGTATATGCCAAATACATGCGTCGAATGTATATATATATACACACACATACATACATGTACATGCCGAGCTCCGGATCCGTAAACAAATATTTTTGAGCCAAGATAATTTATCACGCAGTCTACGGAAGCATAATGCAATATAAAAAATATAAAAGATGGGAAATCTCACCTTTTCTTTAGAGAAGTAGACACGCTAAATTCAATTAGGGAATATGCCAATTCGTTGATCAACGCCGCGCAGTGTCCGCTGCCTCCAAAAGAAAGAGCAAAAAGGGGTCATTACTCAGTTGTTATTGAAAGATGCCTTGGTAAAAAAAAAAGAGGGAACAGAATTCAACAAGTGATAATCATACATACCAAGTGAAGAAGAAGTTGACTCTAAGTACTAGACGCTGGAAGAAATCTAAAAGGAGGAATATGACCATGGGAGCCAAAGGACGCAGGAAGAAAAAGCAAACGGAGACAGCGGATGATCACGGGAGAGGAAAACTAAGTGTGTGTTTAAACCAAATAAATCCCGGGAAGAGCGGCGTCAGTTAGAGGGTGTCAGTTAGCTGTAGATGTGAAGCTTATACTTCAAAGCTAACAAACAGCTAAAACCAACATGCAGGGCTGCATGCATATGCACGTTCTATAAAGTGCACATCCAAATAAATACACCTCCAAATACACCCAATATACACACACACACATATGATGCGCGTCGAGCTCCAGATCCAAAAACAAATACTTTTGCACCTGGACCTCGAGGGGGCATTTGTTGAGAATTTTTTGTACGGATAATCCATTTTTTATTCGAAAATACATAAATATACCCGCGAGAATTTTTTTTACAAAAATAGGCTTCAGTCGCCCCCCATTGGGCGGCTGCCACCTTTCGCCCAACCGGGAGGCGACAAAATTTCTGTCGCTCTACGTTCGAGCGACTGCAATTAGTCGCTTTCCTATTGGGTGACTGTCATGCAGTTGCCCAATGGATGGGCGACTAAAAGTGCAGTCGCCCAATGGAGGGGCGACTTTACTTAGTCCCTGTGATTTTTTAGAGTTTTGTCAATTTTGTAGTTTTAAACTGGAAAAAAATTTGGTATAGTTGTAATAAAAGTTTATGTTTATTGTATATTGTAGGTGCATTAAAAATTTTGGGAAATTTTTTTAAAAACAATTGACTGTAGAAAGTTTGATATACATATTGGTAAGTGATATTTTCATGTTACTGAGAATTAGTTTACGAAGAGAACTGGTATGTTAATATTGTTAAATGACTTGCTATCTGAATCATTGAATGCGAACAGACGAGATAATAACCTTATGTGAATAGAAATAAACTTCATAATATAGATGGGAGTAACATGCCGCGTACAATTTTATTACATGCATAACATATAGCCTGATATGCGACTAACCCACCCAACTGCTTGTACCACCTACTGTGTGGACCGGGGCCACTTTCCCTTCCTCGCCTGCTCGGCGTTGAACTCCTCCGCGGCCTCTTTTGCCTTAGCCGCAATTTCCCTCTTTCTCTCGCGTTCCCTCTCGCGAGCCTCCCGCTCCCTACGGGTGCACGCTTCGAGATGAGCTTGCGTCTCGCGTTGTATATGCAGGGTGTGCTCGTTCTTGCAGCGCTCCTCCTCCAGCAACTCCTTCTCCTTTGTGACATTCCACTCCTCGAAGTCGAGGGTCCATTGGTCCGCAGGGTGGATCTCAAGATCTATCCATTTACGGTAGCCACATAGGGGCTCCGGAGATTGTAAATAAAGGAGAGATATTGTTAGTGCGTGTTGTGAAGGAGAAAAGGTAGGGGAAAATGGTGCATGTGGTCGTTACCGGCTGCCGATAGGTTGCGGTGTCAAAACGGCGGTTGGGGTAGTCACTGGAGTAGTTTGCGCAACCCCAGTAACGCATACCTAGACTGATGCGGTGCTTAGACTTGAAAAACTTGCACACGTCCCTGCACCAACAAAAGAGAGGTGTCTCCCCCTCAGGTGGTAGTTGTGGCGAACGCTCGGTGGGGACGTCCGGGATGGGGTTGTTGCTGCGCGGGCACTCTTTGGGGGGACCTTTCATCGTAGCACGATGGGCTTGTTCTACCCAGGCCTGTATAGCCCTTATTTTCTCATCGCGGGCGGCAGCTGACCGTGCTATGTCACGGGTCTCCTCCCAATCCTTCATCATCTTGTCCCATTGCTTCTTCTTGCCTTTGTCCATCCCGGTGGGGTGAGGGAAGCGCGGTGTAGTATGGGGTTTGGATGTGCAATATTTTCTGGGAAATGGAATGCACACCAATTTATAGGGTCTGTTTTCTCTCTACTCCTACGTTTAAAGCTGGTCCGCGTGGTCGTAGCAGTGAGCAAAGCTGCCCTGTTTTGTCATCTCACTGAGCAAAGCTGACCTCTTTTTGTCATGTCATGTCATGTCACTGAGCAAAGCTGGCCTCTTTTGTCATGTGTGTGCACAAAATAGCCATGTTTTGTCATCTTTCTGCGCAAAGCTGCCCTCTCTTGTCATCTCACTGAGCAAAGCTGCCCTCTCTTGTCATCTCACTGCGCAAAGCTGCCCTCTCTTGTCATGTCACTGCGCAAAGCTGCCCTCTTTTATCATGTCACTGAGCAAAGCTGCCCTCTCTTGTCATGTGTGTGCAGAAAGCAGCCCTGTTTTGTCCGCTGCATTGAAAGGGCCCAAAGCTTGATGGCATTCTGCAGCGCTTCCTTGTCAGCAAACATAGCATGCAACCGAACCTCTGTCTCATGATACTCCCATGGTGATTCATGCTCATCATGTGCGGAAACACCCTCCGCATTAAACCGGTTCCATTCTTGGGGGATAGGAACTTCTTCATCATCGGAACTGTCCTCCTCCTCATCCTTTACAGCTTGCTCTTCATCCCATGCCCTCTGGTCATCAGATTCCATCTGCTGCACGATATACTCATTATTCTCTCCTTCATCAGTTTGCCTAGTTCCCTCTCTATAGCTTGACGGCTATAACTCTCCTCCATGTACTGCATCGGCTTGCCCAGTTCCCTCTCTATAGCTTGACGGCTGTAACTCTCCTCCATGTACCGCATTGCCTTCATCACAAGCAACTTCATCAGCTCCGCCAACGTGCAGCCCGCCCGAGCTGCTAGCACCTCCCGAAGCAGCATAGGCGGACGCACGAGCTTGCGCAACTGCTTGTAGTGAGCACGGTTGCACAAGCATGACACACTCATATCCACGGCGCTGGCACCCTTGCACAAAGCCCTTCCACGAAGCAGAGCGCACCAATGTCTTCAACTCCCATTTGATGTCCGTGGGAGACCGGCTCCAAAGCCCTTGCACAACGACGCTGCACACCTCGGGGTCCAATGAAAAACTCTGGGTCAGCCAATGCTGCACATCTGTCATTCGAGCATTCTCGTCATCCGGAAGTACGAGAGTTACTTGCGGAAAATCGCTCAAATCCACACCATTCGGACCTTCACGAATAATTCCAGCACCATAATACACTCTCAATGTATTGGCCATTGATGATGTAGGCCTGCATGTATGATTGAAATTTACGACATGTCAAATAACATCGTACAATACTAAACTACACTTTCCATACTAAAAAGGGTGATAATATTTCTATACTACAAAATGTATACTACAACTTTTTGACACTAATATTTCCATACTAAAATTGTACTACATTTTCTACATCTACAATTTTTACTAACACCAATATTTCATCTAAATAATAGTGCAAATACAACACAATCAAAATAATACCTGGATCCAAATGGATGGAATAGCTTCTACTCTTCCTTCCTCCCTCACCTCCTCCTCCAACCTTGTCCTCCTCTCCTCTTCTCCCCTCCTGTTCTTCCCCTCCTCCCTCTCTTCTACCCCTCCTTTTCTTCCCCTTCCTCCTCTCCACTTCTCTCGCACAATGAGTGCCCCTTCCTCCTCTCCTCTTCTTCTCTCGCACAATGAGTGCCCCTTCTTCCTCTCCTCTTCTTCTCTCGCATAATGAGTGCCCCTTCTTCCTCTCCTCTTCTTCTCTCGTTTCTTCTCTGTTGACATGCGTCATATTTGCATATATTTACATGCCATTTTACTCTATTATTTTTCGCATTTTGGGATCATTTATCATCATTTACACGATTTTATATATTTAATTGCTCGAAATGGACTGCTTTACACTTTTTGTGCTTTTCCATAGCCTGGCGCGATCTAGGCGCATAAACGACAAATCTGGACTGCTCCATACAGATGTACGCATCGATACGGATGCGTAGGATCAAACCGCGCTGAAAACGGAGCTTCGGAGGTCTAAATCAGAAGAAAACACTAATGGGGAAGGATCTCCTTGTAAACCCTAGAATCTTTGAGGGCTAAATTGCAAAAATGCTGAAAACCCCAATCCCCTTCTCCACCCGTGCGTCGCCGGTGGGGAGACTTGAGCCTAGCACTTCTTCTTCCCTAACCTCATTTGCTTCCCTCCTCCTTCTCTAGCTTCGGCCGGCGGCGAGGCCAGGCCGGCTCGCCACCGCCACCACCTCTCGGCCGCTCCCCATCTTCTCCTTCCTCCGCCGCCGATTCTCCATAGCACCTTCTCCATTAGCGCCGCCACCTTCCTCGGCGCGCCACCCAGCTCCACCGCACACCTCACCAGCCAACCACCTCTCGCCGCTCCGCGCCTCCAACTGCATCCACCGCCGCCTTGCTCTCCCTTCTTCCCCACATCCTGCAGTTCCTCCTCCACTGCTTCTCCGGTCGCCACCGCGCCACCCTACTCCGCCTCCTCCACTCGCCGCTTCAGACTCTCCCGTGCGCGCCACCTCAACTCCTTCCGACCGTCTTCCCCTTCAGCACCGACACCTACGACGTCTTCATCTTCCCCGTCTCCGGCTCCTTCCTCTACATCGAGCGCCGCCCCTCTAGATCCACATCGCCGCCAACTCTACGGCCGACCGCGCCCTCTGCGACATCTCCCCGACTCCTCTACAACATTGCGTCACCGCCGGTTTCCCCATCGACACGAGCTCCGACTCCACTTCACCGACGGCCTCCACCTCTGCTCTGCTTCTTCTACTCCCCTCGGTTCACTCCAATCCCCAAATTCTTCCTCTTTCATGGTTCAGTTACTCTGTTAATCTTTTGCTAAATTGTGCACTGTGATGACAATTGTTGTTAATTAACTACTATTAGATGTCACTGTTAATCGTTCAATACTATATGAACTGTGTTTGTTATTCTGTGGATTATGATCTGTGATCTGTGATGGCTGTGATGTATATGTCAGTGGTTAGTTTGTTCTTATGGTCAGTCTGTGTTTAGTACTTGTGTAGGGTATGCCCTGTTTTGCAGTTGTCAGAATTGATATCTGTGTTTGTGTGTTGTTGTGCACGGATTAGCTAAGCCGGCGACCGTCTCCTCTCCTTGTGCTGTCTCGACCCACCTTGTGCTTCTCAACATCCCTCTTTTCTTCTATCTTGCGGTCAGTCGGTTGTTAAGTCGTGCGAGTTTTCGTAGTTCTGTGTTTAGTGTTGTCCCGCCGTCGTCGTCTAGTTAGCTATCGATCGTTTCCTCTCTCATTCTCTCTCGACTCCCTCCATGCCTCTAGACTCCCTCCTTCTGTCTCGCGGTCGATAGTTAGTTAGATCGTCGGTTGGTAGTTGCGTTCGTTCGTGTTGTCGTTTGTGTGTCGTTCATTTAGTGTCTCGTCGTGTTGTTCGTTCGGTCGTACGACGTCCATTCGTACGGTCGTTCGTCTCATCGTCTTTCGATTGTTTGGTTCGTTCGTCGTTTCGTTCGGCTAGTTTGGTAGTCGTTTTAGGTTTAGTTTCCTCCCCCATTTCGATTGACCTAGCTTTAGCTGAGCATCGGTAGCCTCAGTCTAGTCCCTGTGGAGAACACGACACTCGCCACTATTTCAGTGGCAACCCGTGCACTTGCGGGTGTGCTATTTTCGCACGATCATCCGTGCGCAGAATGAGGGCAAAAAGTGGTAGTGGGCGGCCGACTGCGGTGGAATAAAGTACCCCCCCTGTCGCCCAACCGTACAGCGACTACAATGAGTCGCCCAATGCTCAGGCGATACCATTGATTCGCTCAACGGTTCCCACATTCCCTAAATGTCACCTCTCGGTTGGGCGAAAGGTGGCAGTCGCCCAATGGGGGGGCGACTGAAGCCTATTTTTGTAAAAAAAAATTTCCCGTGGGTATATTTATGTATTTTTGAATAAAAAATGGATTATCCGTACAATAACCAATTTTATCTGGAATTTTTACGGCATGTTACCTTCCAAGATTTTTTGCGCGCCGTACATATTACATTTGAGTGGCAAATTTCTACGGTATGATTGTAGGGCAAGTGAAAAGTTCACGTCAAATTTTCAACTCATTCGGAGCACATATACTCACTCGAATAGGATAATACGGCCGGATGACGTACGCAAAGCACAAATCCGCCTTCCAAGATTTTTTGTGTGTGCTACATATTACAATCGAGTGGCGAATTTTTATGGCATGTTCGTGGTGCAAGTGTGTAACAGCCCAGGTTTTTATTAAAATTAAAATGAATTAATGAATAAATAAATAATATTAAAATAAAATCTGAATTAAATTTAAGTATTTTCGGTGCCTAAAGTTCAAAGTTGGTTTTGCCTTGAATTTCTGTTTTTGAAAAAGCTGGATTTGAAAAGCATTTTCAGGAAAACCTAAAAGTATTACTAAATAAAATGATATTTTGATTTTCTATAAAAATCTTATGTAAAATTAATCATTTGAATTTATTTGGCTTTTATTTGGTTTCCTGGATTTTCTGGAGTTTAAAAATGTATTTTTGAAATTAAAAAGTATTTTAAAGTATAACAATTAAATACCAACATTAGTTGGAAATAATTTTATTAAGTTCCAAATGTCTCCAGGAGATTCTCTGAATTTGTCTGAGATTTTTGGAATTTATTTCATATTTTTCTGAGGATTAATAGATTTTCTAGGCATTTCTGAAAATCCAAAATCAAAAATTCAAAAATAAAATCCCCAGCCTCCCCCTCCGGCCGCCACGTGGACGGCCAGATTGCCGCCCACGTCGTCGCCTTCATCCCGCCTATCCCCGCCACGTCGCCCCCACTCGCCCCATCCGGCCGTCCGCACCTCACCCCTCTCTGGCCGCCTAGCCCCATGCGTCGGCACGCCGTCCCGTTCCCCCTCTCTCCTCCTTCCTTGGCCCCACCCGGCAGTCTCCCTCCTCTCCCTCTCACTGCCGCCCCGGGCCCGCCTGTCGGGTTCATCTCCCCGCGCCTCTTCTTCCTCCTCTCGCGCCCGCCGCCCGGGACGGCCGCTCCGCCATTTCCGCCACTTCCCCTCCTTTCCCCTTCCTCCCGAGCGACCCGCGCCATCTCGTGCGTGCCACCCCCACATTCCGCGCCCACCTCCCGCCTATCCCGCGCCCAACCACCGCCCACCTTCCCCATTTCCGCCCGCAATCGCCGCCATGACCCCGTCGCCCCAGCGAGCGATTCGCTCCACCCCGCTCCCCCACTGCCCTATAAAAGGCCCCCTTCGGCTCCGCCACATCCCACCGCACCTCTCTCCGCCTCTCCTCCCCCTCCCCGAGCTCTCCTTCGCCCCTGCGCCGTGCTTCCCCACCGCCGCCGTCGCCATCAACATCGGCGAGAAATCGCCGCCGCATCCGGCACCCTCGCGGTCAGCGGACGCCGCCATAACCTCCCTCACCTCGCCGCGAAGCTTCTCCACCTCTCCGCCGTGCTCCCCGGCCACCGGAGCTCCGCCGCGCCGTGAACCCGAGCGCGCCGCCGCTTCTGCTCGCCGCCGGCCGCCTTCGGTCATCCGCGGTGAGCTTGCGCCCTCCCCCGAGTTCCCCTCGGCCCACTCTCCCCGTTGCGCCACTCGCCGCCGGCCGCCGGAGCTCCGCCGTCGCCGCCACCCCGTGCGCCACCCCGGCCACCCTGCCACGTCGGCGTCATGGCTGGTGACGCAGCGCCACGCCAGCGCCACCTCGGCACCTCCCCGCCCGGTCAGCTCCACCCCGCCACCTCAGCGCCTCCCTCCTTCCGTGGGCTCGGTCCATGGACCGAGGGCCCACTGTCAGCCAGGCCACCCCCTTGCTGATGCAATGCTGACGCAGAAATCCGGTTTTTCAGTTGAAAAGTAATTCGGCTGAAATTAAATCCTCTGCTGACGTCATAAATCCCATTTTCCTTTAGGAAAATAATTCCAAAATCCAGATTTTCCATTTTCCCTCTTTTCAAATTTCCCGGAGCCCGTTCTCCTTCGTCTTAGCTCCGATTTGGCCCATTCAAATTTCTAAATTCATCAAAAATTCCCCTCTATCCATTTCTGACCTCAATTAAAATATTTGAAGTCAATTTGAATTTAATTTGAATTTATTTGAATTTGGTGGGTTATTTTCACGTGTAGACTTCGACGATTAGGGAGATTTCTTCGACGAAGATTCAGGACAATTTGAAGGACAAGGCAAGTCACCCTCCTTGATCATGTTGATCCCAGAATTGCAAATAAAATTATGTTGATTTAAATTATATTGCATGCGTATTTCTATCCAACGTATTTCAATTCAGTTTTAAATTTAGTTATTGCCTATTTGTTATTTCCTCCATTGTTATTGAACCCCTGATACCTTGTCACCCTAGATTCAAACTCTAGTTAATACATTAGTGTTGGCTAGAGAGTTTATTCAAATGCTTAGCCCTGCGAAGTTATATTATTTGTTTTTGGGATACCTTTTCACATAAAATGATGACCCTTTTTACATAAAATGATATGTACTCTTGACTTTGGTGAGTCAATGAGGTTTATGAAACTATTTTGAAAATAAATGTGAAACTGGTTTAGACTTAGGCAATTGGTTAGAGTGGTGGGTGCAGGCATGCCCTGTTGGTTGGAGCCGCAGTGGTTGACTGTCGTGCACGGGGGTATGTGGTTGGGCCTGAGTCAGATTAAGGACCGGTCTGTGAGCTACTGTTGCAAAGCCCTAATCGTACTACCACATGGCTGGTATGGGACAGCCCTGGCTGAATAATTTGCGAGGTCCCAATCTGAGTCAAGTCGTAGGTTGAAAGTGAGCGTGGTTGGTGCCATGTGAAGTCTCACTTGGGCGAGCGTGGTTAAGCCATGAGAAGTCTCGTCTAGGCTCAAGAGGGGGTCCCGGTCTGGTGGATTCCTTACTGGGGTGAAACCTTAGAGTTGGCTCGACCAGGTTGAAGGTTTTGCATTGTAAAGGCCTTGTCACGACTCCTCGCCGCACACCTAAGGAAGTGTGTAAACCGGTGGCAATATGGGATGATCGTGTCTTGTGGGTAAAGCTGTACAACCTCTGCAGAGTGTATAATCTATCCTGGATAGCCGTGCCCACGGTCATGGGCATGCTGAGTAAAAGTTTTTCATGGATTAGATTTTGTTTTTCAAAATGTTTTCGAAAACCTTGTGGACAGATGGAATCCATGAGAGAATGAAAACCTTGTGGCTAGATGGATCCCATGAGAGGATGGTAACTTGTGGATGGATGGAATCCGCGAGTGTTTGAAAACGTGTGGATGGATGGAATCCATACGTGATCTTTTGGAAAAGATGGTCCGGGTGGGATGCCCGAGGATAGGTTGGTATATGGTCGGAGCCTGCACTGACGGTATTACTTTCTACTACAAGTAATGTTTTTACTTACTGTATTAAATTCAGCAATTTCAATCTACTTATGGTATTTCTTAAATGCTGTTTTTGCAAACTAACCCTATGAGCCTTCCTTTGAAGCCTTATCATTATGTTGCATTTTCCCGGGTGATTTGCGGAGTACAAGTTTGTACTCACCTTGCTTTTTCCACACAGAGAAGGAAGACGTCAACTACGGTGAAGATCTGGACGAGTAGGCCGTGTCTTACTGTCGTTTGCCTGTGGGCAGGCTTGGGCTTCGCTTTTATCAGTTTGCTTCCGCAGTTATTTGCTTTATTTATTTTTGCCAATGAGCATTGATGTAAGACTTGGCCATAAGGCCGTACCTTTTATTTAATATATTGTCATTTTGCTTGATATTTATCTCTATTATCCGCTGTGTGCACTAGCTGATCCTGGACTAGTGCGATTTACACAGAGGATCCTGGAGTTGACGCTCCGGGTTCCGACAAAGGTGGTATCAGAGCCATAACGACACTAAGACGTGACCGTAGGTAGAATAGATTGGACACACCCTAAGGACTTATTTTACTAAAGAAGTAATTTCAAAAGTTTTGCTTATTCTTACCTCTTAATCTTTGCTTATCCTTATCTCAATTCTTTCTCGTCTTAATGTCATTTTTGAAAAACATATTTCTGCATCTTCCCTTGTTCCAAAACAACTATAGATGGCAACAGCTGGAATTCTTCGATCCTGTCCCACTTCAATCTTTGCCTTGAAGGATCGCGCTTTGCACCTCGACAACCACGAAGAACGACTCCAAGACGACCTTTACTCCTTTAGGATCAGTTGTTAGGCTAGTTAATAAAACGTCGTTATGAGCTGTCAAGTTTTCTCTTTTTGTCGGCAGCCATAACTATTGCTTATTATGAGGTTAATAAAAGCTAAAGTTTTGCTTTGGGTTGCACAAAATATCCCCTTTTCCTTCCTTTACCTTGAGTCTCCTATCTCCTAGTCTTTGGAAGCATCAAGCAGGAGCATCAACGGCCAACAACCTTCAGGCAGCAAATAGAGGTCCAAACAAGATTTCAAAGGACGCCTGAATCAGATATCCGCTCAAGCCAAGCAGAGTAAGATCCAAACCCAATTCTTGCTAGCCTGTGCGAATCTCGGGGACGAGATTCTGTTTAAGGGGGGTAAATTGTAACAGCCCAGGTTTTTATTAAAATTAAAATGAATTAATGAATAAATAAATAATATTAAAATAAAATCTGAATTAAATTTAAGTATTTTTGGTGCCTAAAGTTCAAAGTTGGTTTTGCCTTGAATTTCTGTTTTTGAAAAAGCTGGATTTGAAAAGCATTTTCAGGAAAACCTAAAAGTATTACTAAATAAAATGATATTTTGATTTTCTATAAAAACCTTATGTAAAATTAATCATTTGAATTTATTTGGCTTTTATTTGGTTTCCTGGATTTTCTGGAGTTTAAAAATGTATTTTTGAAATTAAAAAGTATTTTAAAGTATAAAAATTAAATACCAACATTAGTTGGAAATAATTTTATTAAGTTCCAAATATCTCCAGGAGATTCTCTGAATTTGTCTGAGATTTTTGGAATTTATTTCATATTTTTCTGAGGCTTAATGGATTTTCTAGGCATTTCTGAAAATCCAAAATCAAAAATTCAAAAATAAAATCCCCAGCCTCCCCCTCCGACCGCCACGTGGACGGCCAGATTGCCGCCCACGTCGTCGCCTTCATCCCGCCTTCCCCTCTTCCCTGCCCGCCACGTGGCTGCCCCGATCCCCGCCACGTCGCCCCCACTCGCCCCATCCGGCCGTCCGCACCTCACCCCTCTCTGGCCGCCCGGCCCCATGCGTCGGCACGTCGTCCCGTTCCCCCTCTCTCCTCCTTCCTCGGCCCCACCCGGCAGTCTCCCTCCTCTCCCTCTCACTGCCGCCCCGGGCCCGCCTGTCGGGTTCATCTCCCCGCGCCTCTTCTTCCTCCTCTCGCGCCCGCCGCCCGCGACGGCCGCTCCGCCATTTCCGCCACTTCCCCTCCTTTCCCCTTCCTCCCGAGCGACCCGCGCCATCTCGTGCGTGCCACCCCCACATTCCGCGCCCACATCCCGCCTATCCCGCGCCCAACCGCCGCCCACCTTCCCCATTTCCGCCCGCAATCGCCGCCATGACCCCGTCGCCCCGGCGAGCGATTCGCTCCACCCCGCTCCCCCACTGCCCTATAAAAGGCCCCCTTCGGCTCCGCCACATCCCACCGCACCTCTCTCCGCCTCTCCTCCCCCTCCCTGAGCTCTCCTTCGCCCCTGCGCCGTGCTTCCCCACCGCCGCCGTCGCCATCAACATCGGCGAGAAATCGCCGCCGCATCCGGCACCCTCGCGGTCAGCGGACGCTGCCATAACCTCCCTCACCTCGCCGCGAAGCTTCTCCACCTCTCCGCCGTGCTCCCCGGCCACCGGAGCTCCGCCGCGCCGTGAACCCGAGCGCGCCGCCGCTTCTGCTCGCCGCCGGCCGCCTTCGGTCATCCGCGGTGAGCTTGCGCCCTCCCCCGAGTTCCCCTCGGCCCACTCTCCCCGTTGCGCCACTCGCCGCCGGCCGCCGGCCGCCGGAGCTCCGCCGTCGCCGCCACCCCGTGCGCCACCCCGGCCACCCTGCCACGTCGGCGTCATGGCTGGTGACGCAGCGCCACGCCAGCGCCACCTCGGCACCTCCCCGCCCGGTCAGCTCCACCCCGCCACCTCAGCGCCTCCCTCCTTCCGTGGGCTCGGTCCATGGACCGAGGGCCCACTGTCAGCCAGGCCACCCCCTTGCTGATGCAATGCTGACGCAGAAATCCGGTTTTTCAGTTGAAAAGTAATTCGGCTGAAATTAAATCCTCTGCTGACGTCATAAATCCCATTTTCCTTTAGGAAAATAATTCCAAAAATCCAGATTTTCCATTTTCCCTCTTTTCAAATTTCCCGGAGCCCGTTCTCCTTCGTCTTAGCTCCGATTTGGCCCATTCAAATTTCTAAATTCATCAAAAATTCCCCTCTATCCATTTCTGACCTCAATTAAAATATTTGAATTCAATTTGAATTTAATTTGAATTTATTTGAATTTGGTGGGTTATTTTCACGTGTAGACTTCGACGATTCGGGAGATTTCTTCGACGAAGATTCAGGACAATTTGAAGGACAAGGCAAGTCACCCTCCTTGATCATGTTGATCCCAGAATTGCAAATAAAATTATGTTGATTTAAATTATATTGCATGCGTATTTCTATCCAACGTATTTCAATTCAGTTTTAAATTTAGTTATTGCCTATTTGTTATTTCCTCCATTGTTATTGAACCCCTGATACCTTGTCACCCTAGATTCAAACTCTAGTTAATACATTAGTGTTGGCTAGAGAGTTTATTCAAATGCTTAGCCCTGCGAAGTTATATTATTTGTTTTTGGGATACCTTTTCACATAAAATGATGACCCTTTTTACATAAAATGATATGTACTCTTGACTTTGGTGAGTCAATGAGGTTTATGAAACTATTTTGAAAATAAATGTGAAACTGGTTTAGACTTAGGCAATTGGTTAGAGTGGTGGGTGCAGGCATGCCCTGTTGGTTGGAGCCGCAGTGGTTGACTGTCGTGCACGGGGGTATGTGGTTGGGCCTGAGTCAGATTAAGGACCGGTCTGTGAGCTACTGTTGCAAAGCCCTAATCGTACTACCACATGGCTGGTATGGGACAGCCCTGGCTGAATAATTTGCGAGGTCCCAATCTGAGTCAAGTCGTAGGTTGAAAGTGAGCGTGGTTGGTGCCATGTGAAGTCTCACTTGGGCGAGCGTGGTTAAGCCATGAGAAGTCTCGTCTAGGCTCAAGAGGGGGTCCCGGTCTGGTGGATTCCTTACTGGGGTGAAACCTTAGAGTTGGCTCGACCAGGTTGAAGGTTTTGCATTGTAAAGGCCTTGTCACGACTCCTCGCCGCACACCTAAGGAAGTGTGTAAACCGGTGGCAATATGGGATGATCGTGTCTTGTGGGTAAAGCTGTACAACCTCTGCAGAGTGTATAATCTATCCTGGATAGCCGTGCCCACGGTCATGGGCATGCTGAGTAAAAGTTTTTCATGGATTAGATTTTGTTTTTCAAAATGTTTTCGAAAACCTTGTGGACAGATGGAATCCATGAGAGAATGAAAACCTTGTGGCTAGATGGATCCCATGAGAGGATGGTAACTTGTGGATGGATGGAATCCGCGAGTGTTTGAAAACGTGTGGATGGATGGAATCCATACGTGATCTTTTGGAAAAGATGGTCCGGGTGGGATGCCCGAGGATAGGTTGGTGTATGGTCGGAGCCTGCACTGACGGTATTACTTTCTACTACAAGTAATGTTTTTACTTACTGTATTAAATTCAGCAATTTCAATCTACTTATGGTATTTCTTAAATGCTGTTTTTGCAAACTAACCCTATGAGCCTTCCTTTGAAGCCTTATCATTATGTTGCATTTTCCCGGGTGATTTGCGGAGTACAAGTTTGTACTCACCTTGCTTTTTCCACACAGAGAAGGAAGACGTCAACTACGGTGAAGATCTGGACGAGTAGGCCGCGTCTTACTGTCGTTTGCCTGTGGGCAGGCTTGGGCTTCGCTTTTATCAGTTTGCTTCCGCAGTTATTTGCTTTATTTATTTTTGCCAATGAGCATTGATGTAAGACTTGGCCATAAGGCCGTACCTTTTATTTAATATATTGTCATTTTGCTTGATATTTATCTCTGTTATCCGCTGTGTGCACTAGCTGATCCTGGACTAGTGCGATTTACACAGAGGATCCTGGAGTTGACGCTCCGGGTTCCGACAAAGTGAAAGTCTCGTGTTTAATTTCTAAGTCATTCGGAGAACAAATGCTGCTCGAATAAACTGAAATAGTCAGATGACGTACACAAAAAAATCCATGCCAATAGGCATATACACTCACGTGCTATATGCATGCATAAAGGCAAATCAAAATATTTATGAGAATTAATTGCCCTCTCCATAAATTAAAAAAAGAGAAGTTGCCACTACTAGACTGGGGCCACACGCACGCACAAGAAAAGACTCAGACCAAATTAAGAGCTCGCAGGCATGCATGATCAAGCCAAATACGTTTGCATGAAGGAACTAATGGCCCACATGGCCGTCAAAGAGCACTTTTCCCACGTAGTAAAAAAAGTGGTTGCATGCATCAAGGAGTTAATTATCTTCTCAATTACTAAAATTAACAAAAATGATAATGGCCCCACTGTATAGCCACTGTATATATAGAAATGCAAAGTAATAAGAAAAATGGAAGATAGCCATGAATTGGGAATTTCAACTACCTATTATGTGCATGCATGCATGAATCCCTTGATTGTGTGCATGCATGCATGAATTAAGAGGAGCCCACATCCAGCATGTTAGCCCACTTATTTGCATGCTTGTGCATGTGTAGAGGCTTTGGTAGCAATAGCAAAAAAATAAAATAAAATTAGGAAAAGAAAAATCAAAGTGAGAAGTTACCATAACTTCTCTTCATGAACCACCCCTCATCCTTGCTCTATAAATAGGGAGTAATGGTATAGAAAAAAGGAGAATCTTTGGAGAAGGAAAGGGAAAAAATGCTGGCCATTTGGAGAGAAAAGGAAGCCTACACAAATACTAGAAAGGAGAAACTATAGAGAAATAGAGAGAGCTTTTAGAGAGGGAGGGCTACACAAGCAAAGGTAAAATTCTTGCTCTTCTCCCTCTCTCTTTTGCCCTTAGGTTCGGCCATTGCTGTACGAATCAAGGTGCTTCATTTTTTTTATGTTATTGCCCCCTTGGTTCGGTCCCGTTAGGCGGATACAAACCTGAAGAACGAGGGCTCGATCTCTCATCTCTTAGGTTCGGTCCCCTATAAATGGATACAAATCAAGGCGAGGCATGAAGACCTCATCTTCTCAGTTCAGTCTCGTTAGGTGGATACAAACCCAAAGAACAAGGGCTCGATCCCTCATCTCTTTGGTTTGGTCCCATACAAATGGATACAAACCAAGAGTGAGAAGATTAAAACCCCCATTGTCTCAATTCGGTCCCCTCAAATGGACACGAATTAGGGATGGGTGTATGCTGCAAAAAATAATAAAAAATGCATGAACAAATGTTTAAAAAACAACAACCTTCGCCTCGATTACGCTACATGCTAGTGGTAATACAAGGTGGAGCAAAACACTTAATTTCTATTACACGCCATGCCCAAAATCTATGTCATGATTAGTAGTAATATAAATATTAAAACAACAAACCTCGTCTTGGTTACGCTACATGCAAGCACTCGACATTTGCAAGCGCTATGCGATGCTAGTAGTAATACAAGGCGGGGCAAAACAATAAAATAATTAGTTCTAAGCTTTCATACACTACGTGCACAAAATCCGTGGTGCACTAGTAGTAATAAAAATATTAAGAAACAACCTTCGCCTCGGTTACGCTACATGCAAGCGCTCAATATTCACAAGCGTTATGCAATGCTAGTAGTAATACAAGTGAGTAAAACAATGAAAAATAAAATAATAAAATACTTCTATTATACTACATGCATAAAATCCGTGTCATGCTAGTAGTAATAAAAATATTAAGAAACAACCTTCGCCTCGGTTATGCTACATGCAAGCGCTCAATATTCGCAAGCGTTATGCAATGCTAGTAGTAATACAAGCGAGTAAAACAATGAAAAATAAAATAAAGATATACTTCTATTATACTGCATGCATAAAATCCGTGTCATACTAGTAGTAATAAAAATATTAAGAAACAACCTTTCGCCTCGGTTAAGCTACATGCAAGCGCTCAATATTCGCAAGCGTTATGTAATGCTAGTAGTAATACAAGCGAGTAAAACAATGAAAAATAAAATAATAATATACTTCTATTATACTACATGCCTAAAATCTGTGTCATGCTAGTAGTAATAGAAATATTAAAAAAAACAACCTTCACTTCGGTTATGCTACATGCGAGCGCGCAATATTTGCAAGTGCTATGAAATGTTACAAGATGAAGCAAAATAATAATAAAAAAACTGAAATAATTAAACTTCAATCATGCTACATGCATAGGTTCACTAAAAAATAAAATCATATGCCATGTTAGCAAAATAATATAAATGCAGGTAAAATGCCCTCGCGCAAGCATCCATCAGCGACGCCAAGATTGAAGACCTTTTCTTTTATATTTTTGTAATAGTCATATGCAGGGCCGTCTCCAGAAATTTGAGGCCCCATAGCGAATTGCAAAATGAGGCCCTCAATTTTTAAAAAATATTGGTCAAGACTTTTCAATTCCTCTAGCAGAGCATCAAACAATCCTTGCCCAGTGGTATCATTGACATCCAAAAAACCTAAGAATGAGAGAAGTTATACATGTTGTTAATTCCACTTTCCATGCAAAAAATTCTTCAGAAAATATTGAATTCCACTTTCCATGCAAAAAATTCTTTACATTAGCTGAAGGTTGAACGAGAGAAGTGCATATGATGAGATCACTATTTTGTTACAAAGAGAAAATAAAGCATGAATAAATAGTACAGAATTAGTGGTACTAAAAAAACTATGAAAAATCGTGGGACAATTGCACTATTGCAGCATATCTCCAACACAGAATGTCGGACCCTGGGTTTAACCAACCCAAAATCCTCTGTGAAGATAGTGCACTATTCCCTGGATCAGTAGATAGTGCTCACAGATTACATTACTGGATCATTTCATACACGGTACAGTCCATATTATTACAATACCAGAGTGCGTGCGGCCCATATAGGGACACGAATTACAAAAGGGGCCGTCAGGCCAAGTAAGTTCAATACACAAGTAACATAACAGCGGAAGCAAGATAGGAGGACTCATCACCCTACAGGCAAGCGACCGGGTAACCCAGGTGCGATTAATATTATCCAGCGAACTGGCTAATCTTAAACACACCTGATTTATTAGTTTGGTCGACCAGACTGTGGGGAGATGCTAGAATCTATTCTAACTATCACCATCTTCATGTCCTTCTTCGGCTTGGTCCTGGTAGAACTCGTACTGTCCTTGATTTGCAAGCTCTGGGGAAAGGGGGGTAGCGAGCGAGTATGAGCACAACAACCGTGCTTTGCGAGCCAACATACAGAATGCAATTACTAGTATGCAAGGTTGATTCAAGGAGGGCTTAGGTTCTTTTATTTGCGCAAAGCTACAGTTGCAAATATTATACTTACAAACCACTAGTTCTAGCATTTGTTAAGACCAATTTGATAAAGTTAAATTGTGCAGTATGTATAAAACAGTGTTGGCTCCATCCACCAGTTACATGGTTCCAACCACCAATGCTAAATTTTAGATATTCAATATCACTGGAGTACTTCCCTCCAGGAAAAATTTAAAGCTCAGAGTACCTCCCTCCAACATTTATTCTTCCCAACCCCAAAGCTTTTGAAAATAGAACTAGCTCGAGAAAGTTCCCATGTCCGCCCCTAACCGTGGGCACGGCTATTCAAATAGTTTACGCTCTGCAGAGGTTGTACACTTTACCCACAAGAAATAAATTATCCTAATAACCTACACGCTTCCTTAGGCATGAGGCCCAGATAATCTATCACATAGCCTTTACCTTACCCTGATTTAGCTAAATAACACCCGCTGAGGTTTCACCGCTGACGGGCTAAATCCACCACAGTCAGAGGCCCCCTCTTGCGCCATCTGGGTACAGTCTTTCCCTGTCCCTAACTCTCAATGGTGTTATCTAACTAAGTCCTGGCAAGTTAATCAGCTAGGTCATACCCATATAGACATGTGGTCGTACTGTTTTACATAAGGAGGTCGTCACAAGATTCAGTCCTTAATTTGTCCGGGCGGTTCTGTCCACAACCCAGGTTCTCGTGCGACATCAGCACCAATCCTACTTACCAGCCGCCCAGACATGTGTAGCAGGTTTTGAGGGTTTTGAGAAGCATAGAAATAGTTGTAACAAAATACTCAGTCACTTACATCCCATGACTAGCCCAAATCAAGTTTGTATGATTTTGGAATATTAATGATCAGGACAACTAGTGCCCTGGACTTGACCAGACTAGCATAGCTTAAATTGACTTATAGCTAATTTCGTTAACATTATTGTCTATGGTGACAAGGGATAATTGTTTCAAGTTATCAAGGGGTGGCATATTAGATTTGTCTTAGAACATCAAATGGGTGTATAGCTACCTTACAACTCTAACATATACATTTACATAAAATAGCGCATGCAGTTTGAGTAGTTAAAGGAAAATAACTTTGCAAGAATTTAGGAGCAAAATGATCAAATGCTGACTCGCCTTGGTCGTAGGCAGGAGGTTCTTGCTGGTCTTGCGGTAAGTCTTCCTGGGGCTCAGGAGCAGCTTCGAACTCTACTCGATCGCGAAGAACCGGTGCAACATACAATAGCAAAAGGACTAATAAGCATAAAATAATGAGCAAATGAACTCCAAATTGAACCAAACCGAAACCAACAGAAAGATAATGAATTTAGAAAATTTTAGAAACAAGTTTCACTCCAATCGGAGCTACGACGAGAAAGAACGAGCTCTTCAAAGTCTTAATTTCAGGAAAATCCCAAAAATAACAGGGGAGAGAGAGTCCTTTCGCTGACATGCGGGTCCCACGGGTTTTATTTTAGAATTTCATTTTTATTTTTCGTTAATCGTCCAGAGGCTGACGGGTGGGACCGAGGTACTGTGTAAACAGTAAGGGGGCCCACTCGTCAGTGGTTCATTCTTTAATACCCGGTTATTAATAGTTTTTAATTAGTTCGCGGGGTCCACCGGTCAGTCTCACATTCCGTTTTAAACACGTTCGGGCCCATGGGTCGGCGGCTCCTCGGCGACGACTAACCCCAACGGTTAGCGGCTAACCGGGGATTAGGCGGGAGCAGAGCTCCTCTTCGGCCGAGCGGCGGCGAGCCTCGCCGACGGGAGAGAGAGGGCCACGGCGGCGCAGGGCGATGCCCAAAATGGCCAGCTCAACCCCGTGCGCATCGGCTGGAGGCTCGAATCGGCGGAGGGAGCTGGGTGAACGACGGCGGCGGGGTGAGCTACGGCGGGACCAGGGGAGGCGTGCGACGGCAAATCCTGCGACGAGAGAGCAAACAAGGAGCAGGGGAGCTTCTCTGGGTATCCCGAATCTCACCGGAGCAGAGAGGAGAGCTCGGGGAGGTCCGGAGAGGGCTGGCGGCGAGGAGCTCAAATGGCGGAGGTGGTCGGCCGGTGTTGGGGAAGACGAGGCAGCGGGGCTTCCAACCGAGGGCACAGGCGGCTTCCTGAGGTGGCGAGGACGCTCTGGTGGCGGGGAATCGGCCGAGGGTCCTCTGGAGCGGCGGCAGCAGAGGGTGGCCGGAGATGGGGAAGACCCGACCGCCGACGAGCTGCAAAAGGGCAGAGGCCGATTAGGTGAGCCAGGAGCTTCTCGAGGGTGAATGGAACTCGGGGAAAGAGGTAGTGCCGGTCGGGGTCCTCTGGAAGACGCTGGCGGCGGTGGCGGCCCGAGGAGTGGCAGGCGGCGGTGGTTTTGCTCGGGATTTTTGGCAGTGGGGAGGGTGCGGGCTGATGGGCGCAAGCACGTGCTTTTATAGCCAACGAGGAGGGGTGCGGGAATGTGGGAGTAAATGCGGCCGAAGCTCCTCCCTCGAAGCGCAATCGATTGCGGCTTGCGTGGAGGGCTATCGCCGAGCTAGGCGGGGGAGGGAAATGGGCTGGCATTAGGCGCACTCATGGCCACGGGTGAGGAGTAAAGACGCGCGGGGGAGAGATAATGCGGCTGGGTGGCTTGAGGGCGGAGCACGGCAGCGCGGTGGCGATGACACGCGGGGCGGCCGGTCCAATCGACAGCGACGGCCACTCATGGCGGCACTTGAAGGCGGGGTGGCGTCCAGCCGGCCTCCGGCCATTGATGACGCGGCATTGAAGGCGGGGTCGTCGATCTCCGGCAGCTGGCCGCCATGGCGAGGGGGAGGGCGACGCGCGGGGAAGCTAGCGCGCGGGGCGCAGGCCTAGCGCTGCTGGAGGCGGGCGGCGGTGCGGGGTGCCGCCACGAAGCCTATGCGCCAGCTGGGGGAAGGGGGAGACCGGGGGTGGCTCGCCTGGTGCAGCGGGCGGAGGCGGGGAGCGCGAGGAGCAGGGCGTCGGGAGGAGGAAGAAGGAGGGGAGCGGCGCTGGGCTGGGCTGGCCGAGGAAAGAAGGAGGCAAGCGGGCCGGGCCGGGAAAAAGGAATAAGGGGGAGGGGAGAAAAGGGCTGGCCCACCCGGGAGAAAATTTTAGGGATAAAATCCATGGGCTGAAAAAGAAGAAACTCAAGGCAATCAAAAGAGAAATTTTCAAATTTTAAAACTAACTTTAGAAATTCCAATTTCCAGAATATACTTTTAGCCAAATTAAATTATTTTAAGCACTAAAATGGCAGATCCAAAAATAGGATGTTACAAATCCTACCCCCCTTAAACGGAATCTCGACCCCGAGATTCGAGCTGCGTTGGAAACAATGAGGGATAATCCAATTTGAGCTGATCTTCACGTTCCCAAGTTGCTTCTTGTTTGGAGTGGTTGCCCCACTGAACTTTGCAGAGTCGGATAACCTGATGTCTGGTCCGCTTCTCCATGGTGTCAAGGATCCTTATTGGCTGCTCTGGGTAGGTCAAATCTTTTTGGAGATGAATTGACTCAATTGGAGCTTGCTCCTCAGGGATTCGAAGGCATTTCTTGAGTTGAGAAACATGGAACACATTGTGTACTTCCGATAAGCTGTCCGGTAGCTTTAATTGGTACGCGACTTCCCCACATCTTGCGGTTATGGGGTAAGGACCAATGAACCTTGGTGCAAGCTTGCCTTTTACTTTAAATCTCCGAACTCCTCGAAGGGGTGATACCTTGAGATAGACATGGTCTCCCACTTCAAAGGATAGATCTCTACGGCGATTATCAGCATAGCTCTTTTGCCGGGATTGGGCAGCTTGAAGACGATCCCTAATTAATCTGACCTTCCCTTCTGCCTGTTTAAGGATCTCTGGGCCAAACACATACCCTTCTCCTGCCTCTGACCAATGCAGGGGAGTCCTACACCTTCTACCATACAAGGCCTCAAAGGGTGACATTTTTAGACTTGACTGAAAACTGTTGTTATATGAAAATTCTGCATAGGGTAAACATCTTTCCCAATCCGAAGTAAATTCGAGGGCACAGGCCCGAAGCATGTCCTCCAGAATTTGGTTTGTCCTTTCAGTCTGCCCATCTGTCTGAGGATGAAATGCTGTACTGAAAGCTAGATGGGTCCCTAATGCTTCATGTAGGCTAGCCCAAAAACGCGAGGTGAACTGGGAACCTCGGTCTGAGACTATCCTCTTAGGTACTCCATGCAAGCACACGATGCGGTTTACATATAACTCAGCTAATTTATCACCCTTATAAGTGGTCTTCACAGGGAGAAAGTGGGCAACCTTGGTTAACCTATCCACAATAACCCATATGGAATCGTATCCCGACTTGGTACGAGGTAGGCCGGTTATAAAATCCATCCCGACTTCTTCCCATTTCCATTCGTGAATTTGCAAGGGCTGCAACAATCCGGTAGGTCTTTGGTGCTCGGCTTTAACTCGTTGGCACACATCACAACAGGCTACAGACTCAGCAATATCTCTCTTCATACAAGGCCACCAATATAATGTTTTAATATCCTGGTACATTTTGGTGCTACCGGGATGAATGGTGTAAGATGAGCTGTGTGCTTCCTTAAGTATTAGTTCCTTAAGATCCTTATGATGGGGAACGAAAAGGCGTTTCTCATACCACAATGTTCCTTGCTGATCTTCTAGCATTTTAGGAGCTTTCCCTTTAGCCATGAGGGCTTTAAATTTTTGAGTCCCAGTATGCCCCTTCTGAGCTGCCTTGATCTGGTCTTCTAGAGTTGGGTGTACTTCTATTGTAGCCAGGGTTCCCTGCTCAACTATTTCCAAGTTAAGAGCTTTGATTTCCTCAAGAAGCTTATCATGGAATCCTTGCTCTATAATGGCATTGCAGTAAGCTTTGCGGCTTAAGGCATCAGCCACTACATTAGCTTTTCCAGGATGGTAGTGAACGTCCAAGTCATAATCCTTGATTAATTCCAACCATCTTCTTTGCCTAAGATTGAGATCTGCCTGGGTAAAAATATACTTGAGGCTCTTGTGATCCGTATAGATATCACAATGATTCCCTATCAGGTAGTGTCGCCAAATTTTTAGTGCATGCACTACTGAGGCTAATTCTAAATCATGAGTGGGGTAATTATCCTCATGGGGACGGAGTTGTCTGGATGAATAGGCTACCACCTTTCCTTCTTGCATAAGCACACATCCAAGACCTTGACGTGAAGCGTCACAGTATACCTCGAAATCCTTGTGTATATCGGGTAAGGTTAATACCGGAGCTGTTGTTAATCTTCTCTTTAGTTCCTGGAAACTCTTCTCACAGTTCTCAGACCATTCGTAATTTTATCTTTCTTGAGAAGATGAGTCATGGGCTTAGATATCTGAGAAAATCCTTCGATGAAGCGCCTGTAGTATCCTGCCAGACCCAGGAAACTACGCACTTCTGTCACCGAGGTTGGTTGCTTCCACTCCAACACTGCTTCTACCTTAGCAGGATCTACTGCCACTCCTGTAGAGGTTATGATGTGACCTAGGAAACTGACTTCTTGTAACCAAAAGTCGCATTTGCTGTACTTGGCATACAGCTGATGCTCCTTGAGGGTCTCTAGGACTAGTCTTAAGTGTTCTGCATGCTCTTCTACTGTCTTTGAATAGATTAGGATATCATCTATGAATACAACCACAAATTTATCCAGGAATTTCATAAAAACCTTATTCATCAAATTCATGAAGTAAGCTGGAGCATTGGTCAATCCAAAGGACATGACAGTATACTCGAATAAACCATAACGAGTGGTGAAGGCAGTCTTTGGAATATCCTCTGGTCTTATTTTAAGTTGGTGGTATCCTGACCTCAGGTCTATTTTAGAAAAGACTGCGGCCCCTGTCAACTGGTCAAATAAATCATCAATCCTGGGTAGGGGATATTTATTCTTGATGGTTACCTCATTGAGAGTCCGGTAATCTACACACAACCTAGCAGTGCCATCCTTCTTCCTAACAAAGATCACGGGTGATCCCCAGGGAGACGAACTAGGCTTGATAAATCCTTTCTCCTGTAGATCCTTAATTTGTGTTTTTAATTCTTCCAATTCATCTACTGCCATCCTATATGGTCTCTTAGCTATTGGGGCAGTACCTGGCTTTAGGTTAATTACAAACTCAATATCTCGATCAGGTGGCATACCTGGTAATTCTTCGGGAAAAACTTCTGGGTATTCCCGAACTATAGGTGTCTCTTCCAAAGGTTTTCCCTCAATATGATGCACTGCAGCCTTTAAAGGAGGGCGATCCATTTTAACTTTAATGATCAGACCTGGGTGCTTGTTGAGTATAACCTTTCTATTAGCACAATCTATTATACCTTGATTTTTGGCCAGCCAATCCATTCCTAGGATAACATCCAGTGTTTGGGATTGCAGGACTAACAGGTCTGCTGGAAGATTAAGACTTTCCATGGTGATTTCCACCTTAGGGCTTACTATGGTAGCAGTTAGAGGTCCCGCTGGTGAGCTTAACACTACTGGCCTTTTCAGCCTGAAGGTTGGTAACTTAGCTTTTGCCACAAAA
The DNA here is from genome assembly GCA_017311315.1 of Dendrocalamus latiflorus. Classification (NCBI taxonomy): domain Eukaryota; kingdom Viridiplantae; phylum Streptophyta; class Magnoliopsida; order Poales; family Poaceae; genus Dendrocalamus; species Dendrocalamus latiflorus. Next base: position 7,239,491 of record CM029646.1, read on the forward strand.
CCCTTTGAAATAAAAGAGTGCGAAGCCCCAGAATCAAACAAAACTTGCGCAGGGATAGACTTAACAGAGAACGTACCCATTAATACTCCAGAAGCGTCCTGAGCGTCCTCTGCTGTGATGTGGTTCACTCGGCCCTGAGTCGGTGTGGATGAAGCTCTGGATGCTTGAGGGTTTTGGAAACTTCTGCTGGCTGCTGAAGACTGTGCTCTCGAGGCGGTGGCCCCTGCATTGAACTTGGTTGTGGTTCCCTGGCGGTCAGGACATTTATTGGCGAAATGCCCCTTTGCACCGCAGTTGAAGCAATGCAGATTTGCAGCTGGATTAAGTGATGGGGTCTGCCCTGGGGGCGAGGCGCACGAATAACACTCCCTCCTGAACGTGGTGCTGGGTTTGTTCCTGTAGGTGCTGAAAATGCTCCCTGACGGAAGGAGGGATTATACACTGGCCTTGATTGGAAACCACTTTGAGGTCTTGGTGACACCCATTTCCTTTTACGGCTTGCTTCCAAGAGCTTTCTTTCATTTTTCCCAAATGAGAGCCTTATTGACCAGATGATGAAAAGTGGGGTGATCATGCAAGATCAATTGTGCTCTCATCTCTTCCTGCATCCCTTCCAGAAAGCGATCCACCTTCTCTTCTTCTGTTGCTATGTCTGTTGGGGCATATCGAGCCAACTGATTAAATTTAGTGAGGTAATCATTTACTGACATGTTACCTTGTTTCAGCATACGGAACTCATTCCTCTTCATCCTCATTATCCCAGTAGGAACAAAGTTTTGACGGAATACGGTCTGAAACTCGGACCATGATATGAAAGGTTCAGCAGATTCAGTCTCTTCCCCTTCACTGGTTTCTTCCTCCTGTTCTCCTTCTTCTTCTGGCTCTTGCTGATCCCCTTGTTGTACAGTAGCAGCTGAGGTAGCTCCTCCATCTCCAGTTTCTTCTTCCTCTTCTTCTTCTTCTTCAGGCTCATCTTGAGAACTCCTTGTCCCACGAACTGCAAGAAAATTTTCCCACCAGGCTGCAGCTGCTCCCTTGAGTTGATAAGTAGCAAAGTCCACTTTATCCTCTTCTGCACAGCGAGCTAGACGAAGCTTCTTCTCTGTATCTCGTAACCAATCTTCAGCTTCCAGGGGTTCATTGGCTGAGGAGAAGGTCACTGGTCTTGTTCTTAAAAAGTCAGATAGCCTGGAGCTTCGGTTGGCCGAACCTGCTTGCTGTCCAGCTAGCATTGCATGCAAAATCTGAGTCTGTTGAGCCATTATCTGGGCTATGGTGGGAGGAGCTGGAGGTGGGGGTGGCAAACTTCGAGCTCGACCACGTCCACATCCACGTCCACGTCCTCTACCTCGGGCGGTTGCCCTTCTGGTGTTCGGCGCCATCTGAACACATAAGATATTAAAACTTGAAAGAAAGGGGGACAGGGGTACATATACGAGGGGTCACTAGCCCTCTAATCACACCACAGAAGAACCAAATTAAGCTTGATAAACATGGCAATAAAGCATAAGGATTACATTAGTTCATTACAAAAGAGGGGTGGTATGACTCTTCGGTGGGGCCTACAAGCTTCACCGGGTCATATCATGCCCTCACAACGTCTACTACAGGGGAAGGATAGAGAAGTACAAAAGTGAGACCGGGAAAGTGCTCGTACAACCCAAAAGCCTGCCAGAGAGCACTACCAACACTATCCTGCTGCTACTACTAGTCTGCTCCTAGTCCAAGTCTATCGGAGAACGGGAGCGGCTGCGGCTGAGGAGCGGCGACCCAGAGTCGGTGTCGGTGCGGGAGCGAGACCTGGTCGGAGAGCGGGTGAGACGGCGTCCACGACCAGAACCTGAAGTGTCAGCTGTCGGAGAAGCCGGAGGTGGGCGTGTGCTCTTACGAGCGGTAAGCCGAGTGCGGAACCCTGGGTGAGGGGTCGGTGCTGCGCCCCTGACAGTGGTAGCAGGTAGGGGCAGGGTACGCCCGGCTGGAAGCGGTACGGGCACAGGTGCGAGAAGTGCTGGTGCTGCTGAGACCGCTGCTGCTGCTGCTGGCGAAGCCGGTGGTGGTGCTGTAACTGCTGCTGGTGCTGGAGTAGATGCCGCTGATGCTGCTGCCGCCGCAACTGCTGCTGGTGCTGCTGAGACCGCTGCTGCTGCTGCTGACGAAGCCGGTGGTGGTGCTGTAACTGCTGCTGGTGCTGGAGTAGATGTCGCAACTGCTGCTGCCGCTGCAACTGCTGCTGCCGCCGCAACTGCTGCTGCTGCTGGTGGAGGCAGGGGAGCTGGGATCCTCACAGGTGACGCCGGAGTGTAAGTCGGTGAAGACGGCGTGTAGTCGGCCTGGGCGCGAAGACGATCAAGCTCTCTCTCTGCTGCCATACGGTCCCGCTCAGAGATAGCAAGAGCGGTGTCCATCCCAGTCAGCTGGGACTGGAGTACGTCTGCGTGGAGGTAGCTGGAAACCAGGTGTGTGCGCAGCTGCCCTATCTCCTGAAGTGCCCGACCGTAGGCGTTAATCATCGCCTGGGTCAACTGGACCTGGTGGGTCAGTCGCGGGTCATCCACGGGGTCCGGGTACTCTGGAACTGGCCCTCCTGTGTACAGGATCGGGAAGAAGCTGAAAGGAGTCTGTGCCAGCTCTAACCCGTGCTGCTGCATCAGTCTGGCTGATGCAAGCTGAGCGGCGTCCTGGATCGCGTCGGAGCGGCTGCCTCGGGGATGAACGGTGCCGGCGATAATGGGGCTGAGGGCACCCTCACGCGCGTAGACAAAGGCCTCCATGATCCAGGACTCACGGCCCTGAACCAGTGTCCTCCGTCCTCGGAAGATAGGCGGCTGGTCGTAGCGCAGAAACTGCAGCATCTGGCGAAGTAGCTCTACGTGCTCGAACTCGGTCTCAGCGTGGGAAAGGAAGTCCCAAGTGAGTGCAGACGAAGATCCGGCCATCTACAATTTTGAAGAAACAAGGGATCAGAACAGATAAAATAAAAGAGCTGCAGAAAAGTAAAGATTCTAAGAGTGATAAGGGTAGGAAACAATAACTCTATATTTTATCAAAAGTTTTATTAATACGTTTAAATTAGACACGAGCCTTAGGGTACGACCATTCTAACTAGGTTTCCTACAGTCGTATGCTCTGATACCAGCTCTGTCGGACCCTGGGTTTAACCAACCCAAAATCCTCTGTGAAGATAGTGCACTATTCCCTGGATCAGTAGATAGTGCTCACAGATTACATTACTGGATCATTTCATACACGGTACAGTCCATATTATTACAATACCAGAGTGCGTGCGGCCCATATAGGGACACGAATTACAAAAGGGGCCGTCAGGCCAAGTAAGTTCAATACACAAGTAACATAACAGCGGAAGCAAGATAGGAGGACTCATCACCCTACAGGCAAGCGACCGGGTAACCCAGGTGCGATTAATATTATCCAGCGAACTGGCTAATCTTAAACACACCTGATTTATTAGTTTGGTCGACCAGACTGTGGGGAGATGCTAGAATCTATTCTAAGTATCACCATCTTCATGTCCTTCTTCGGCTTGGTCCTGGTAGAACTTGTAATGTCCTTGATTTGCAAGCTCTGGGGAAAGGGGGGTAGCGAGCGAGTATGAGCACAACAACCGTGCTTTGCGAGCCAACATACAGAATGCAATTACTAGTATGCAAGGTTGATTCAAGGAGGGCTTAGGTTCTTTTATTTGCGCAAAGCTACAGTTGCAAATATTATACTTACAAACCACTAGTTCTAGCATTTGTTAAGACCAATTTGATAAAGTTAAATTGTGCAGTATGTATAGAACAGTGTTGGCTCCATCCACCAGTTACATGGTTCCAACCACCAATGCTAAATTTTAGATATTCAATATCACTGGAGTACTTCCCTCCAGGAAAAATTTAAAGCTCGGAGTACCTCCCTCCAACATTTATTCTTCCCAACCCCAAAGCTTTTGAAAATAGAACTAGCTCGAGTAAGTTCCCATGTCCGCCCCTAACCGTGGGCACGACTATTCGAATAGTTTACGCTCTGCAGAGGTTGTACACTTTACCCACAAGAAATAAATTATCCTAATAGCCTACACGCTTCCTTAGGCATGAGGCCCAGATAATCTATCACATAGCCTTTACCTTACCCTGATTTAGCTAAATAACACCCGCTGAGGTTTCACCGCTGACGGGCTAAATCCACCACAGTCAGAGGCCCCCTCTTGCGCCATCTGGGTACAGTCTTTCCCTGTCCCTAACTCTCAATGGTGTTATCTAACTAAGTCCTGGCAAGTTAATCAGCTAGGTCATACCCATATAGACATGTGGTCGTACTGTTTTACATAAGGAGGTCGTCACAAGATTCAGTCCTTAATTTGTCCGGGCGGTTCTGTCCACAACCCAGGTTCTCGTGCGACATCAGCACCAATCCTACTTACCAGCCGCCCAGACATGTGTAGCAGGTTTTGAGGGTTTTGAGAAGCATAGAAATAGTTGTAACAAAATACTCAGTCACTTACATCCCATGACTAGCCCAAATCAAGTTTGTATGATTTTGGAATATTAATGATCAGGACAACTAGTGCCCTGGACTTGACCAGACTAGCATAGCTTAAATTGACTTATAGCTAATTTCGTTAACATTATTATCTATGGTGACAAGGGATAATTGTTTCAAGTTATCAAGGGGTGGCATATTAGATTTGTCTTAGAACATCAAATGGGTGTATAGCTACCTTACAACTCTAACATATACGTTTACATAAAATAGCGCATGCAGTTTGAGTAGTTAAAGGAAAATAACTTTGCAAGAATTTAGGAGCAAAATGATCAAATGCTGACTCGCCTTGGTCGTAGGCAGGAGGTTCTTGCTGGTCTTGCGGTAAGTCTTCCTGGGGCTCAGGAGCAGCTTCGAACTCTACTCGATCGCGAAGAACCGGTGCAACATACAATAGCAAAAGGACTAATAAGCATAAAATAATGAGCAAATGAACTCCAAATTGAACCAAACCGAAACCAACAGAAAGATAATGAATTTAGAAAATTTTAGAAACAAGTTTCACTCCAATCGGAGCTACGACGAGAAAGAACGAGCTCTTCAAAGTCTTAATTTCAGGAAAATCCCAAAAATAACAGGGGAGAGAGAGTCCTTTCGCTGACATGCGGGTCCCACGGGTTTTATTTTAGAATTTCATTTTTATTTTTCGTTAATCGTCCAGAGGCTGACGGGTGGGACCGAGGTACTGTGTAAACAGTAAGGGGGCCCACTCGTCAGTGGTTCATTCTTTAATACCCGGTTATTAATAGTTTTTAATTAGTTCGCGGGGTCCACCGGTCAGTCTCACATTCCGTTTTAAACACGTTCGGGCCCATGGGTCGGCGGCTCCTCGGCGACGACTAACCCCAACGGTTAGCGGCTAACCGGGGATTAGGCGGGAGCAGAGCTCCTCTTCGGCCGAGCGGCGGCGAGCCTCGCCGACGGGAGAGAGAGGGCCACGGCGGCGCAGGGCGATGCCCAAAATGGCCAGCTCGACCCCGTGCGTACCGGCTGGAGGCTCGAATCGGCGGAGGGAGCTGGGTGAACGACGGCGGCGGGGTGAGCTACGGCGGGACCAGGGGAGGCGTGCGACGGCAAATCCTGCGACGAGAGAGCAAACAAGGAGCAGGGGAGCTTCTCTGGGTATCCCGAATCTCACCGGAGCAGAGAGGAGAGCTCGGGGAGGTCCGGAGAGGGCTGGCGGCGAGGAGCTCAAATGGCGGAGGTGGTCGGCCGGTGTTGGGGAAGACGAGGCAGCGGGGCTTCCAACCGAGGGCACAGGCGGCTTCCTGAGGTGGCGAGGACGCTCTGGTGGCGGGGAATCGGCCGAGGGTCCTCTGGAGCGGCGGCAGCAGAGGGTGGCCGGAGATGGGGAAGACCCGACCGCCGACGAGCTGCAAAAGGGCAGAGGCCGATTAGGTGAGCCAGGAGCTTCTCGAGGGTGAATGGAACTCGGGGAAAGAGGTAGTGCCGGTCGGGGTCCTCTGGAAGACGCTGGCGGCGGTGGCGGCCCGAGGAGTGGCAGGCGGCGGTGGTTTTGCTCGGGATTTTTGGCAGTGGGGAGGGTGCGGGCTGATGGGCGCAAGCACGTGCTTTTATAGCCAACGAGGAGGGGTGCGGGAATGTGGGAGTAAATGCGGCCGAAGCTCCTCCCTCGAAGCGCAATCGATTGCGGCTTGCGTGGAGGGCTATCGCCGAGCTAGGCGGGGGAGGGAAATGGGCTGGCATTAGGCGCACTCATGGCCACGGGTGAGGAGTAAAGATGCGCGGGGGAGAGATAATGCGGCTGGGTGGCTTGAGGGCGGAGCACGGCAGCGCGGTGGCGATGACACGCGGGGCGGCCGGTCCAATCGACGGCGACGGCCACTCATGGCGGCACTTGAAGGCGGGGTGGCGTCCAGCCGGCCTCCGGCCATTGATGACGCAGCATTGAAGGCGGGGTCGTCGATCTCCGGCAGCTGGCCGCCATGGCGAGGGGGAGGGCGACGCGCGGGGAAGCTAGCGCGCGGGGCGCAGGCCTAGCGCTGCTGGAGGCGGGCGGCGGTGCGGGGTGCCGCCACGAAGCCTATGCGCCAGCTGGGGGAAGGGGGAGACCGGGGGCGGCTCGCCTGGTGCAGCGGGCGGAGGCGGGGAGCACGAGGAGCAGGGCGTCGGGAGGAGGAAGAAGGAGGGGAGCGGCGCTGGGCTGGGCTGGCCGAGGAAAGAAGGAGGCAAGCGGGCCGGGCCGGGAAAAAGGAATAAGGGGGAGGGGAGAAAAGGGCTGGCCCACCTGGGAGAAAATTTTAGGGATAAAATCCATGGGCTGAAAAAGAAGAAACTCAAGGCAATCAAAAGAGAAATTTTCAAATTTTAAAACTAACTTTAGAAATTCCAATTTCCAGAATATACTTTTAGCCAAATTAAATTATTTTAAGCACTAAAATGGCAGATCCAAAAATAGGATGTTACACTGAACCACCTTTGTTCCTTTTTATGGCTTCCAAAGTTTGAAAGAGAGAAGGTACAAAAATATTATAAAAACTTAATACAGCAGAGAAATCAAATATGAGCAGATGGAAACTTCCAAATTTCAAACAGTATGGTTTTGATTTTGCCTACATCTGCCAAATGTTTAGCACATGCTTACAAATACAAGCACTCAAAAGATGGTAATAAATATATAGTTTTGCATGCTGGTAAACTATGTAATGCATACTACTTTTGTTCAAAACCTGAAAACATGAGTGTTAAATAAATAACATATAATGTGAAAATTTTTGTGAATTTTGTTCATACAAGATAGTGTTGCATAACAGTTCACCACATCAACGCCGGCGCCGCAGAATTGAAGAAACCCTAGCACTGGCACGCCATGCGCATCGGCAGGAGCCGCAGGAGGACTGGGACCAGCTGTACGTAATACGTATACGTATTGGTTTGGCCGTTTGGGGGCCCTGTTCGATCGCTCATCTCGCACACCCTCATCAACGGCCTTGGTCATATGTTGTAATTTGTTGTAATGCTTATGTTGGAATTCTTAATCAGGGGTTTTCTCGCAAAGAGATGTAATTAACATAATTTTTATGTAAATGTATTAATTCTAGAAGTAATGGACCCGCAATACTTGATTCCTTTGTCTTATTTTCAATTAAATTTAATTAACTTGTCTCTAATGACACGGACGCGGGTTCACGCCCATTTTCCCGTCATCATATTGGGATCATTTGCTTGTATAGAGTTAGTATTGTCTCCTCTTGACTAGAATTGTGTAGGCTTAATTGCTTTACATTCTTGCTAGTAAAATTGTAGAGAATTAATTTAGGAGAAAAGAAAAAAAATTTAAAAACCTTCTATTCACCCCCTCTAGTCGGTATCCATGATCCTACACCATGCCGATTTCGTGATCACTGATATATACACACACACACACAATCTAAAGTAGCTATATGTAGCAAGAATAATTAATTAAATTGAATTAAGCATAAATAGACTATGAATTGACTCAACCCTAGACTATGCTAGATGTAAATAATCTTCTCTCTACATCAAACTAGATGTTGGATCTCCCTAGACCAATTTCAATTCTCCTTTCACCAAAAGAATTCTCCTTTCACCAAAAGCTAGATCTAAATTATACCACAATTAGGAATAAATTACTAACCATAGGTACTCAAGAAATGAATGGATCTGCAATCACTCTTGCCAAATAGTCTCCTTTTACCAAATGGCCACCTCAAAGCCCCGCCTCCAGCTCAAAATAGTAGCCTAGATCTGGAATTTAAGACAGAGGGTCGACGGGTCTACGTGCAATTAATATAGTAGAATTATTACAGACGGTTTTTAATATAAATCATCTATGAAGTATCACAGACGGTTTTTGGTAATAACTGTATGTGATACTTCATAGATGATTTTTTACCAAGAACTGTCTATGATATTATATCTTCATAAACAGTTTTTAGCTCTGGCATTAACACAGACGGTCTCTAAACTAAAACCGTCTGTGATTATTTTTAATACTGATGGTTTTGGGTAACCGTCTATGATGTGACATCTAGTATTAGGCTTTTTGTAGTAGTGATTCGGTCTGTCAATGACGTACACACCTATTTCAAGCTCACATGCCCTCTACTTATTGGGTTGAGGCTCTCCACACGGCTACCTATCTCCTAAACTGCTGTCCCACATAACCTCTGCAGCTTCTTACCCCATACCAAGCCCTCTACAATCAACCACCATCATATGATCACCTACGAGCCTTCAGGTGCCTATGATTTCCCAACCTCGCCACTACCTCACCTCACAAGCTCTCCCCTCGATCCACACCTTGTGTGTTCCTTGACTATCCCACTGAGCACAAGGGATATCACTGCTTTAACCTCCAGATTCATAAGATTGTCATATCTCGTCATGCTATATTTGATGAGTCCATTTTTCCTTTTGCCACTTCATCATACTCATCTAGTCCCGTGCATTCTCGTGCCACTGACAATCCACCAAACACCTCCCTGGATATCGTGCCACTCCACCGACTGACATTCTCCTCGGGCCAAAAAATCAAAGTGCTCCCAACCCCAAAAAACACTGAGTGCTCCCTAGATACCACCACTTGAGTGTTTTTTAAGGATTGAGAGCACTCAAATTTTGAGACGTTAAATCTTCATCCAACGGATCACTATTTAGGTCAAAGACAATATTCCTATGCCATTTTTTTGTTTGGACTCGATCAGCGTGATAATCAATGCTCAAAGTGAAGAGTTATTGTCAAATTTATCTGTAGTCAGATGCTACTATATAGTAGCACTATTCATCATTTGGCATGGCATTCTTTAAATATTCTATTGTTAGTATTTTTGTCCTCGAATTATCCCTACTAGGTGTGTATGTGTGGCGACACGCCACGCAGGCTAGCTTGTATAAACAACTGTGTAACGTATGTAGGTAGCTCAATCGATAATATTTAGTTATGCATTGGTATGTTCGATGTGTTTATTTGTGGTACATGTTTTTGTGATGTTTGTGTTTTGATAAGTATAGATTATAGAGCATAATGAATTTTTGCAGAGTTTATGTGTGTAAGTGAATTACATTAGTTTTATTTGCTTGTGAGAATCTGGAAGAGAATAGTTTTTGTTTTATCTCTAGTACAAATTGCGTTAGTCATTTGGATAGTTTGGTGAAGACATTGTATATGGCGGATGAATCTAATGGTGGTGCATGTGTGTAGCTTTTTTGGCTGTAAATTGCAGTTCGCATTGGTGTAGGAAGAATGGAATACTGAAATTGGTTTGTCTGTGATGGTAAGGCGAATAGGCTGAATAGTGTGGGGGTTCTAGTAATTGCCGAGAAGGGAAAAATATGCAATTAAAATCAGAAGGGTAAAGCAACACATACAACTGTGCGAAAAAATGGTATATGTTTTGGACGGTGAGGAAAGCAAAGGATTTGAACAGCAGGGCATGCTAGAATAAGTTCACATTAGCTAATACAGAGTAAGTTCTTGTAGAGTAGTATTTAGTAACGGCTATTCTGTTGGTAATATCAACAAACTTGGAACCCATGAAAGCACTAACAAGGAACTTATTCTAAAGAGGAACATAGTAAGACCTTTGAAGGTAATAGCAGGAAGGACAGTACAGTAACAGAATCTAAATGGTGTAGTAAATAAAAAAAGTAGGAGTCATGCACAGTGAATAGGTGGATCAAACGGGCATCAAAAGTAACAAGGCAGATGAAATAGGTAACTCTGATATGAAATGGTTTTGGAGAAACTAATCACTCAAAGGGTCATGGTTGTCACCTAGCGCCGGGGAGGAGACGCCGTGGAGGTTCGCCTCACCTTGCCTGAACCCTAGCTTCACCGCCAGCCCAGGTACGCCGTCCGCCCCTCTCCTCTCCGGCCGCGCTCCGGCCGCGCCGCCTCCCTCCACCCGCGCCGCCTCCCTCCCTCCCGCCGCGCCGCTTTCCTCCCTCCCGTCGCCGTCTCTCTCCCGTGCTCCCGCCGCCGAGGGGAGGGGAGGCGACGGGGGGAGGCGGCGCAGGGAGAGGCGGCGGGGAGGAGAGGCGCCGGGGGGGGGGGGGGGGGGAGGAGGTGGCACACGGGAGAGGAAGCACTGGGGAGGGGAGATCGGTGCCGGGAGTGGGAGTCGGCCGTCGGGGAGACGGGAGTCGGGGGAGACGAGAGACGCGACGCGAGAGAGAGGGAGTCGCGAGAGAGAGGCGGAAGAGTCGGGAGACGCGACGCGAGAGAGAGAGAGGCGGAAGAGTCGGGAGACTGAGACGCGAGATGAGGCGTTATACGCGAGAGAGAGACGGCATCTGAGTATATACGCGAGAGACCGTCGCCGTGCCCGTTGCCGAGCCCTCGCCTAGCCGTCCAGGCGCTCCTCACTCGCCGTGCTCGCCAACTCCGCCGTGACAACCATGCAAAGGGTCTGTTTGGCAACGGCTGCGGTTTATGGCTTTTAGCTGAAATTTTTGAATTTTGGCTGTTTACGGTACAGATTACAGAGAGAGAGATGCTCATTTGCGATTTTGGCTGGTACAGATGTTGGGCTTTTAACGTGTATATCATTTGACTTGTAGACTCCATCATAAGAAAATACTCCGTTTGAAAGTTAGGTACTGTAGCAAAAGCCAAAAGCCGCAAGCTTCGGAGGAAAAGAACAGGCCCGAATACTGTTCGGCGCGGCTGCGGCTTATGGCTAAAATTTTTGAATTTTGGCTATTTACAGTACATATTACAGAGAGAGATACTCACTTGTGATTTTAGCTGGTACAGATGTTAGTCTTTTAACGTGTACATCGTTTAACTTGTAGATCTCGTCTTGAGAAAATACTCCATTTGAAAGTTAGGTACTGTAGCAAAAGCCAAAAGCCACCAGGTTCGGAGGAAAAGAACATGCTCTATGGCTTTTGGCTGAAATTTTTGAATTTTAGCTGTTTACGACAGAGATTATGGAGAGAGATATCCACATGCGATTTTGATTGATACAGATGTTGGGCTTTTAACATGTACTACAATTAACTTGTAGACTCCGTCTTGAGAAAATACCCCGTTTGAAAGTTAGGTACTGTAGCAAAAGACAAAAGCCGCTAGCTTCAGTCAAAAAAACAGGCCCGTAGTAGTCTAACAGAATAGGCAAGCATAGTGTAGTAACTAATTGTAACCATACAGGAATGCGGTAAAGAAATTCGTGTTTCAGCACAGTGTAGTAATCAGATGATAATCGAGGAAGATGGTGTTCACATGAACACCATAGCTAAGAAGGCGTAAAAAAACATAGGTAACAAAGTAAGAAGCAGTGTAGCTGCTGCACAAACGGGCACACACTAAAAGATAAAATTCACAAGCACAACGAAATAGGCATTCAAAGAAGAGCGAAATCAAATTTGAAACTTAACGCAGAAGGCACCTACCGCAACTAAGATTAATCAGAAACACACTGAAACCAAAGCTGAGCATAACGAAATAAAGCCAGTGATCCACAGACGGCACATAAAACAGCCAGCACAACCAGTGAAAAACGATGAATCAGGCCAAAATGATCCTGCATTACAAAGGGGCATCAATTCATGAGGCCCAAAGGGCAATATATATAGAGTACAAGGGGGATATACAAAAGAAATACAAGGCATATAAGGAAACGAATATCAGTCATATTCTATTTCCTATTCTATCCTTAACACCCCCCTCAAACTCATGGTGGATCACACACACTGAGTTTGGAGAGAAAATATACAAATGTTGTGCTCTAGTCTGTGGCTTCGTGAATAAGTCAGCAATTTGTAACTCTGAGGACACAAACTGAAGAGCAAGTACACCCTCCTGCACCTGGGAGCGAGTGTATGAGGCATCCACACCAATATTCTTGGTGAGCTCATGCTTCACTGGATCACGAGCAATGCTAATAGCTCATGTACTGTCAGTCATAAGAGTAGTAGGTCCTCTCACAGGTACGCCAAAATCTGCAAGTAGCCATCTCAACCAAGTAATCTCTGTTGTCACAACTGCCATAGCTCTCAACTCAGCCTCTACACTCGAACGGGAAACTACAGTCTGCTTTTTTGTCTTCCAGGCAATCAGGGAGGAGCCAAGAAAAACACAGTAAGCAGAAAGAGAACGACGATCAGAAGGATCACTAGCCCAGATCGCATCAGAGTATGCCTGAAGCTGGAGTGAGGTAGAGCTAGGGAAAAACAAGCGAAGAGATGGTCCCACGCAAGTAGCGAAGAACACAAAGAAGATGAGCAATATCAGGACAAGTGCTCACAAGATAGACCAAACTCCCAACAAGATGGCGATACCGAGTAGGATCCTCAAGAAGATCACCATCAGTAGCACGAAGCTGAAGAGAGAGCTCCATAGGGGTCTCAGCAGTGCGAGTATCAGTCAGACCAGACCGATCAAGAAGATCCTGGACATACTTCTGCTGGGAGAAGTAGTAACCCTCAGGCGTGAAAGAAACCTCAATCCCAAGAAAGTATGTAAGCAAGCCAAGGTCAGTCATCAGAAACTGCTCACTGAGATGCTTCTTCACATATGCGACGAATGGGGGATCATCACCAGTAATGAGCATATCATCCACATATAGAAGAAGCAGTGTCCTACCTCGAGGTGAGACATGGATAAATAGAGCAGGATCATGGGCACTGACAGTGAAATCGACAGCGGTGATCACTGAGGTAAACCGTGCAAACCAGGCACGAGGGGCCTGTTTCAGACCATAAAGAGCACGATTGTCGGGACCCTGGATTTCCGAACCCGGACCCTCTGTGTATTACAGCACTAGTCCCAGATCAAAGCTAGTGCACACAGTCAAACAGAAATGATTACATCACCAACAACGCTTTATTACAATAATAGAGAGTACTGACCGAAAGGTCTCATTATTAAATTGGAGGTTTGAAGACCTCACACAAACAAAACACAGCGGAAGCAAAAAGATAAATCCTGCAAAGACCCATCAATACGCCACAGGCAATTGACTGGGGAAGCGCGACCTAGAACTCCTGAAATCCTTCGTCGAATCCACCCGCGAAGTAGTCGTAGTCTCCTTCTTGGGCTTCGTATTCCTCTAATTATTATTTTTGAGTGCAGCATGTGAGTACATAAAGTACTCCGCAAGTCTTGGGAAAAATGCAATAGATGCAAGGCTTGACAAAGGAAGACTATATGGTTCTTTTGCACAAAGCAATATTTTAATTTCAATTACTACTAATTATTTTCGAAGGCATCAATTTAATAAAGTAAACGTTTTAACAGAACTATCATTAACTTTATAGTGAAGGTTCCATCTACCAACACTAGCTAACCAATTACAATTGGTCACGTTTAAAACTGCGGGTTCCATCCACCCTCTCTGGCTCCAACTGCCAGGATTCCCTTCCAAGAGTTCCCTCCACTCTCGGAATACAAAAACTTTGATTTTAAAACCAAAACCAGAAATCTACCATGTGAATGCATTCCTTGCCCGCCCTTGACCGTGGGCACGACTATTCGAATAGTTTGACACTCTACAGAGGTTGTACAACTTTACCCCCAAGAGATAAATTATCTTAACAGTCACCACGCTTCCTTTGGCATGAGACACAGATAAAATATCACAAAGCTTTTACCTCACTCTAGACTAGCTAGACACCACCCGCTGAGGTTTCACCGTAGAAGGGTTAAATCTGCCCAATCCGAAGCCCCTCTTGCGCCATATGAGTACAGTAAATCCCTGTCCCTCACTGTGAATAACCAGTAACTCCCTGGCACTCACTTTCCACAGGTGGTACCTAAACTAGACTATCATTAGTTAATCAGCTAGGTCGTACCCATATAGACTTAGGGTTGTACGGTAGTGCTCAGTCTGGACAAACAAAGCGTCGGTCCTTAGTTGACTAGGGTGGAACATACACTGTACAAGATCTCGTGCTTCCTGCACCAATCCAAACCAACCATCCACCCTAATCTAAACCAATTTCCAAATTTTATTTTATTTTAAAGGATTAGTGGCAACTCCAATCACCACTAGACTTTAGAAACACAAGTTATTACAACAATTCATAATTTCCCATTTTCAAGATTTCATGGGTATTACATAGCATGACTAAGCATTATACTACCATTCTATTATTCACAACTGAATATAATAATCTCATTAAAGAGACCAAGGAAATCCTAAGGAGACAAGGGTACATGGCATTCAATTTCAACTAAGGGCATAACAAAGTTGGGGTAACTAATACCTTAGGATTTGAACTAATCTTGTATGTAAATAGCAATGCACATAATTTAAAATAATTAAAACATTTCAAAATCATAGGTTCAAGATGATCAAAGGAGACTTGCCTTCTTGCACGCTCTCTGGGTCTTCCTGCTGCAGAGCGGAGAGATCTTCGGCAACGTTGGAATCTACGCGAGAAAAGACGAAGCAACAAAACAAATAAATACAAACAAAAATTCAAGTAAACTCAAAAATTCAAATAAAGGCCATATTTCGATATATTATGATTTTATAAGAATTTAGAAATTTGAATGGCTCAATTTGGAGTTAAAATGAGAAAGTTATGCTCATTTGAAAATCTCAGATTGAATAAATCCAGAAATTCCCAAATTTCTGACAGGTGGGGCCCACTGGCAGGATTTAATTTTTAATCTCTATTTTATTGCTTTTATTTTGAGTCTATGACAGGTGGGACCCACTGGACAGTGAACCAACAGGCCCTGCTTCTGACAAGTGGGACCCCTCTGGGCTCTGGGCCCAGGTGTCAGTGAGGAGCGCAGACGGGTGGGACCCAGGCGGCAGTGGCCAGCGCAGACCGGCGGCCGCTGACGGGTGAGACCCATCTGTCAGCGCGGAAAAACGAAGAAAAGGCTCAACCTCAGCATGCGGAGTCGAGGGCTCGAACGCGCACCGAGGGAGCCAAGGGGGAGAAGGGAGAGCGGGGGTAACCAGTCGGGCGGGGAGGCTTTGCCTACCCATAAAGGGTAGGTAAACCCTTTGTGGGGTACCTGCTGGCGAGGTCGGGTAGAGGTGGCCGGAGGCGGGGTTGCCGGCGGCGAGGGGTGGTCGGAGGGGGTCAGGTGATGCCCAAAATGGGATCCCGGTGCGAAGGTGGTGCTGGTGGAGGGGTCTGCGGGGTCCGGCGACGAGCGGGGACGGCCGGCGACGAGGAGGAGCGGTGGCGCAGTACGGGTCCACCGGTGCGACGGTGCTCCTGCGGCGGGAAGGGATGGCCGAGGTGCCGGGGAGGTTCGCACGGGCACAGGGGTGCTCGGGGTGGCGGTGGTGAGCTCCGGGACGGTCCGAGGCGGCGAGGATTGCTGCGGGAATGCGGCGAAGCTCGAGGAGAGAGGGAGCACGACGGCGGGGTGCTACGGTGCTCGGGAAGGGAGGTGGAGCGTGTCGGGGTGCTGGGCGGAGGGAGGCGAAGCCGAGGGTGGGCTTTTATAGGGCGGAGGAGGGGACACGGGCGCTTAATTGCTCGCCGGATTTCTCGACCGGCGCGGATACGGCGGAGGAATTAAGGAAGGAGGGGGAGCAGGAAAGGAAGGGAGGCGCGGGGGATCGGGGATTTGGTCGCGGCGGTGTCCCGGGGTTTCCAAATCAGACCGGGGAAGGAAAGAGAGGGAGCGGCTCGGATTTGGTCGGCCGGCGCAAAGAAGGAAAGGGGGAAGAAAGAAGGAAGGCGGCGCTCCGCGGGGAAGACGACGGCGGCGGGAGCGGGGCGCGGGCGACTGACGGGTAGGGCCCGTAGGTCAGAGAGGAGAGGGAAGCGGTCGGCTGGATGGTCCGCACGGGCGACGCGGCGCGCATCGGGCCGGCCAGGTGTCGGCCCGAGGGAGGAGGAAGGCGGGGTGGCTGACGAGCTGGGCCCGCGAGGCAGCGAGAGAGAGAGGAGGTGCGGCCTGGATGGACCAAGCGGCAACATGGGCGGATCCGGGCCGTCCACACGTCGGCTGGAGGGAGGAGAGTTGGATTTTAATTTTTAGAATTTGATTTTTATTTTCAGAAAAGGCTAGGAAATTATTTAGGCCTCAGAAAAATATGAAAATACTTCCAAAAATTCCAGAAAAATTCACAGAAGCTTCTGGAGATATTTTTGACTTAATAAAATTATTTCCAACTATTGTTGGTAATTAATTTTCATACTTTAAAATACTTTTTAAATTTTTAAAAATAGGTTTTCAACTTCAGAAAATCCAGAAAATCAGATAAAAGCCAAATAAAATCCAATTACTTTAAAATAGTTAATTTGAATTTTTCCAGAAAGCCAAATTTTGGGATGTTACAACGATGAAGACGACAGATATGGCCATCTGGAACAGAATACCTGGGTGGTGGCTGCATGTAAACCTCCTCATGCAAGACGCCATTAAGAAAGACATTCTTAACATCCAGCTGAGAGATAGACCACTGGCGAACAGAAGCAACCGCAATAAGAATGCGAACAGTGGTCATATGAGCAACAGGGGCAAATGTCTCATCGTAATCTCGACCATACTCCTGCTGAAAACCACGAGCCACAAGATGAGCCTTGTAGCGCTCAATAGTACCGTCAGACCTGGTCTTAATCTTGTACACCCACTTGCACGTGATAGGACGAGCGTGCATAGGTGTCAGTACAATATCCCAAATATCCGTACGACGAAGCGCATCAAGCTCCTCTGCCATAGCGAGCTGCCACTCAGAATGAGAAACAGCCTCACGATAAGAACTAGGCTCAGTGACAGAGAGAGCATGAACTATCGAAGTAAAACCAAGACGATCAGGAAGCCGAATGATTGCCCGGTCACGAAGGGCGTAACGAGGAGTATCATCAGATGAATCAGAGGTCGGTGTCGGCAAAAGACCAGGAGAGGGATCTCGTGAAGGACGAGGACGTCTGGAGTAGTGCACCCCAGAGAAACGAGACGATGGTGCCATAGGAGCAAGAGGCGGTGCTGCAGAAGGCAACACAGGAGGTGAAGGTGCCGAAGGCGGGGAAAGGGGGGAAATAGGTGAGGAGTCAGGGAGAGACAACCAGGAGATCGTCTCGATGGTGGAAGCAGTGTGAGGAGCTGAATCTCGATAGAAGAAAGGTCGAGATTCGTCAAAGACAACATCTCGTGAGATCCTAATCCGTCGAGTAGAAGGATCATAGCAACGATAACGCTTATGCTTAGAACTGTACCCAAGAAACACACACTCGACTGACTGGGCTGTCAGTTTAGTGCGCTCACGAGGCGGCAGCAGGACAAAACAGGTGCAGCCAAAAACACGAAGATGGCTGTACTTGGGGCTCTAGAGTAGAGACGCTCTATAGGACTGACATCCTTAAGAGCAGTGGAAGGCTGCATATTAATGAGATATGCAGTCGTAGAAACAGCCTCAGCCCAGAACTGTGGGGGAACGTGAGAGGCAAGAAGAAGGGTGCAAGCAGTCTCAATCAGATGACGATGCTTACGTTCAGCAACCCCATTCTAAGCATGGGCACCAGGACAAGAAGACTGATAGAGAGTGCCTTGCTCAGAAAGAAATTGTCTGGACGCACTAGAACAATACTCGCCAGCAGAATCATAGCGAAAAATGCGAATAGAGGACTCAAACTGAGTACGAACCATCATGGCAAAGCTACGATAGATTGCAAGAAACTGACCACGATTAGACATAGGGAAAAGCCAAGTAAAACGGGAATAGTCATCAATGAAAATAACATAGAATTTATGCCCGCCTTTTGAGATAATAGGCGTAGGTCCCCATACATCTGAATGAACTAAATCAAAAGGACAAGAAGACAAGGACTCACTAGAATGAAAAGGAAGTTGTAGCTGCTTGCCTAGCTTACAACCTCGACAAAACATGGATGTGTCAACAGTAACACGTCCAAGAACACCCTGACGAACTAATGACGAAAGACGGGACCCACACAAGTGACCTAAACGGTGATGCCACTGCGCAAAAACTCCAGGAGTAGTGGCAGCAGTGGCAGTGGAGGTAGACGTGGCAGGAGTGGAAGCAGCTGACGATGTGGTAGGAGCAACTGAAGTGAACGGAAGATGAAGACGGTCTAGAATGTAGAGACCCTGACGATCCCTACGGCGCCGGCCAGTCCCAAGTATCGTCCCTGTCTGTCGATCCTGAATGAAACAGGTGTGAGAGTCAAAACCAACCCTACAACCAAGGTCAGTGAGCTGCTCCACTGAAAGAAGCTGCATGGTTAGTTGAGGAACATGGGAAACAGCTGGAACAGAAAAATCAGTGGACAAAAGAGTGTCCTGACAGCTAACAGACAAGGAAGTACCATCAGCAGTCTGAACAGAGATAGGGAGGGCAGGAGGTCCTACTGAAGTGAGAGATGTGGAATCCGGTGTCATGTGGAAAGAGGCACCAGAATCTAGAACCCAAGAGGTACCTGGGGGAGACGTCTGAGCTAGACTGGCAGAACCCGCTGAGCTGTGAGAGAGCTGCTGAAGTAGAGCATGGCAGAGCTGCTGAACAGAGTTAGCTCGCTGAGATCCTGATGAGCTGATATGTCCTCCTGTGAAGGAAGGGCCTCCCTGCTCCCCTTGGATCGTCCACCCCCACGCGCCTTATGCCGCTTTTTTCGCACCGCACAACTCTGGTAGTCATGCCTGAAGTTCTTGCAGTAGTTGCATTGAACTCTAGTTGGTGCAAAAGCAGGAGCGGCAACAGGCACCTGGGAAGGAACTGTAGTCGCAGCAAGAAACGTCGGTGTAGTCGAAGAAGGAGCAGCAAGCACAGTTAGAACGGACTGTGCTGCTAACCCGAGACGAAGCTTCTCCGCCCGAAGTGTCGAAAGAGCCTCGGTGACAGTTGGTCGTGGCGAGCGGCTCAGCAGTTGAGCTCTAACAAGCTCAAACTCTAGGCGAAGACGACAGATGAAATCATAAAGACGAAGGCGATCATGATCCACCTTCTGAACTTTGTGGCACTCCTGGCACAGTGGAGAAGCCAGCTCATCTATCTGTCGTCAGAGACTGGCCAGAGATCGGAAGAAGTCGTCGACGGAAGAATCTCCCTGGCGAAGCATCTCCAACTCACACTGAAGCGAAAAGAACTGAGCATCACTGCTCCGCTGGTATCGCTCATGCAAGTACTCCCAGATCTGTCAAGTAGACCACAGATCAACAATATCTGGCTGAATGGAGTCGTCAACACTGCCCACAAGGATGGCACAAACACAGGCCTCATCAGCACACCAACGCTCGAAAGCGTCAATGGCATACTGAAAAACCTCATCAGCAGCGCCAGCCTTTGCCTTTTTCTTAGTAGCCTCTTCTACTACAAGAGGTACAGAAGTAGACTACCTAGGAGGAGGCTGAACCGGCGGTGGCGGAGAAGAACGAGCACCGGTAACATGTCCCCAAAGGCGGAGACCATCAAGCGTGATCTCCATGAGGGAAAACCATAACCTGTAATTCGTTCCATGGAGCTTTGTTCCCGAGAATGGGATCGCAGCAGATGGAACGGAAGCCATCGGTAGGCGGCACTGGACGGCGCGGCGACCAAGGCAACGAAGTCTAACAGGCGGCGCTGGACGGCACGGCGGTTAGAACAACATTTTTTTGCTTTTTTACAAGACTATAAAAGAGCCAACTAACTCACTCACTTCACTTGAAACGAGCAGAGCTCAGCTCACTCAGCTGAAGCTGGCCGGAGATGACGGCGGCGCCTGGCGCAGCTGACGGAACGGGCGGCAGTGGTGGTGGTGACCCGGCGCAGCCGACGGTGCTGGCGACGGCGTCGACGACCTGGTGCAGCGGTCGACGGCGGTGACCCGCAGCAACCGATCAAATCTAGCGGTGCTAGATCTGATCGATCTGGCGACGGCTCGGGCGCCCACAGTCCTGGCGGCGTCGGCGGCAGTGGCTTCGGACGAAGACCCAGGGCGGCTCTAGCAGTGACAGCCCGAACGGCGGCGGTGGTGACAAGGGCAGCGGCCGGGTGGCGGCGGCGACTCGTCGGGTGCAGCGGCGGCTCGGGACGAAGACCCAGGCGACGGCTTGGGAGGAAGACCCAGACGGCGGCGGCTCGGGACGAAGACCCAGGCGGCGGCTCGGGACGAAGACCCAGACGGCGGCGGCTCGGGACGAAGACCCAGGTAGTAGCGGCGGCAGCAACAGGCGGCGGCAGCGGCGGCGGCTCGGGCAACGACAGCCCGGGTGGCGGCGGCATCAGAGGCAGCGGAAGAAACAAGGTCAGAACCCTAACCCTTGCTCTGATACCATATTATGAATATTGTGCATCAATTCATGAGGCCCAAAGGGCAATATATATAGAGTACAAGGGGGATATACAGAAGGAATACAAGGCATATAAGGAAACGAATATCAGTCCTATTCTATTTCCTATTCTATCCTTAACAATATGGATATGTCACATATAGCTATAATAAAGAGGGACGTAATCAAATTTGAGAATATAATAGCAGCAAGGAGAGAAAAATTACGAAATATAAATGGTGTACCAGGTAACAGAAAAGGCACCTACCGCAACTAAGATTAATCAGAACCACGGCGAAACCAAAGCTGACCACAATGAAATAAAGCTGGTGATCCTCATACGGTATGTAAAACAGCCGGCATGAGTAGCGCAGAACAATAAGTCAAGCCAAGACGGTCCTACATTACAAAGGGAGTAATAGTAAAATTGGTAAGACACATATGGCTATAATTTAGCGATCGTATTGTAAACACCGGAGCAGGAGCATTACACAAGCAGGGAGCAGGGAACCAAATCCATGAGGATTGTAAACAGTAAATTGCATGGAAGGACTAATTACCGCAATGGAAACTAACCACATCGAAGAAGCACTTACCGCAGCTAAGATTAATCAGGATTCTGCCGACATGAAGGCTAACAATAATGAAATAAAGCCGGTGATCCTTAGACGGTACGTAGACCAGAAACGGGACTACATTACAAAGGGAGCAACAGCGAATACGAAGACAAAGTAGCAATCAAAGTAAGTAAACCAAACAACCACACCATCATAAAAAAAAGCAAAGAAAGTAAACCACCCAAACGCCCCTTGTTGACAAAAATGCAAGTTCGTAATAATAAGTAGCAAAGCAACAAATCCTCAGTTCGTAACAATGAGTAGCAAGGCAACAAATCCTCAGTAACAAACAGGGCAAAAAAACAGCGAGCCTAAGCCTAGTACGTAAGGCAAGCGAACCAACCATTGGTAAGAAACAGCAAGAAAGGATGGGATCTAACGAATAGCTGATGCAAGTGCAGGGAAGTAGATTTGACAGGAAGGTCTATTGTCAAAGATGTAAATTCGAAGGAAATAGTAGGCCCCATTAACACAAGCCGAAGGGTTGGGGAAGAGAGGAGACTGTACAAATCAGCTAGTAGTAGAGCATCGCAGGAAGGGAAACACGGCGCATCACACAACGACCCGTCGGCGGTACAAATTGAGACACGTGCAAAGGAAGGAAATGGCGAGGAGCTAACCAAGCTGAAGCAAGACGAATGCAGACTGCGGTGCAGACCGAGAAGCAGGCGAACGCAATGCCGGTGAAATGCACGATGCAGACCACGGTGCAGACCGCGAAGCGAGGGAACCGAGGTGGAAGCAGCGACCGAGAAGGCAAAATGGATGGACGCGCTGGCGAGATTGAAAGGCAAAATGGAAGACTCTCTGGCGAAGTCCGTGGTGAGCAGGCACAGAACCATCCCGAAGCGTTGAGTGGATGGGAGGCAAACGTACCTAAATGGCTTGCTCTGAAGGCTTCGTGGCACAGGCGAGGAAGCAGAGTCTCCCATCTTTGATATAGGGATGATACGGACGTTTTCTTTATGACATGCCTACGACGCCTTCAACCTGCAGGTAAGATTTGCGTACACTGTCGGCATTTGTAACCCAAGTTACAGATAAGAGAGAGAATTCTTACGATGATATCTCCAGAAAAAACTGCTATACGTCTGCTGAAATCGGCTCAACAAACGTATCCTTCAGAAAAGAACCATGGAACCTGCAAATCTACAAAACTGTCAGGAGGAAAAGGTATTCTGCAGGTTTGCCGTCCGCTCAAAAAATCTTTGAGATCGAGGGGGCCAACACGTATTTAGCATGACGCCCAGGTCAATCAAAGGCAAAATCAGCATCTAGCAGGGAGAAACAAAAGCAGTGGAAGTGCGGAACATGTGAGGGGTGTTGAGATACGGGTAGACTTATGGCCGAGGTAAGGAAACAGCAAAACGATCAGACGAGATCGCCCTCAACGCCTGCAAGGCTTGTCCTTGCGGCCCGAATCAATAGTTGGCTACCTTTATAGAACCGGGTGTCTCCGAATAAAGGAAACTTCGTACTCTTTCTAAACATAGATATCCTAATATCATACTATTACTAAGGATACTTCTAATTATACAATAGTCTTTTCCCATAGCTACCTCTGTCCTTATTCTGACTTCCCTTCGTACGGCGCTTCTGCAGTGTTTGAAACGTTGCTGCTGCTTCTTCTGTTTAGAATTGTATTGCCGCTGCCACTTTCTGTATTGCATCCAGCGGCCACTGTTGCCAATGATGCTGCCGAACGCTGCTGACGTTGCCGCCGATAAGTTTTGCCCACAAAAACGTCCATAACAAGGCTACACTAGTGTAATATAAAATTTTCTACCATGTAAACTAGGAATTCATACGAGTAAAAGATTATATATCATTATCCACTACTACAGAAAGCCTAAAACTAAACGGCCAATCACAGACGGTTTGACAAAACCGTCTGTGACCAACACTAACACAGACGGTTTTAATTTGGACACCGTCTGTGTTGGCGGCGTTGGGGAAACGAGTATCACAGACGGTTCTTACCGATGAACCGTCTGTGATACCGAGTATCACAGACGGTTCTTACCGATGAACCGTCTGTGATACCTAGTATCACAGACGGTCTGTATTAAAAACCGTCTGCGATAAGCTGGTTATCACAGACGGTTTTTTCACAGATGGTTTTTTTATTAAAAATCATCTGTGATAATGGAAGTAGGCATTTATTGCACTGCTCAGACCGCATCTATCTTCATTTCGATCCAAATCTAGCTGGTGCTTTACTCTTTCGCTCAGGAGGCAAGTTTGGTGATTTCAGGCCAGTTAATTTGGTGGGAGGAGGCAGATATTGAGCTTTGAAGATTTATACTTTCCTGGCTGCTCTAGATATGGTTAGTAATAAATTTTATTTTTTCTTTGCATGCATTACAATTTAGATCTAAGTAATTGGTGAGTGTTATAAATTGAAGATGGTTTGCAAAATTGTTGGTTATATAATAGTTGTTGTGTTTATAATATGAATTGAGGTAGCAAATTAAGCCTCAATATAATACATGTGGCCGGTATAAATGTAGTAATAATTAGTCAATTTAATTTTTAATACTAAGTTGTTATATATGTACGTAACGTAGGATCGAAGCTGGATGTATGCCACGAGCCGTGTGAGTGAAGAGTACATTAATGGCGTGTCTGCTTTTACAAGAGCTGCCGAGAAGGATATGTTGAATAAGGGGGTGGAATATATGTACTATCCATACACTGATTGCGAGAATTTAAAGATGTTTAAGAACCGAGGGCAAATTGAAACTCACTTGATTCGGAGGGGTTTCAAAAAGGGTTATACGTGTTGGACCAGTCATGGCGAAGTCAATGATCAAATGCCGCCGGATGACATCGCCGGTGAAGTGAATGATATGCCGCCGGATGACATCGCCGGTGAAGTGAATGACATGCCGCCGGATGATGTCGATTGTGGTTTGGATTCGGATAGGTTGCATGATGATAATCTAGATCAGATGCTTCGCGATGTAGAAGAGGATTATGATGAGAGAGAGTATGTTAAATTCCGTGGCTTGATGGAGGACTCGGAGAAACCTTTGTTCACGTGCTGCAAGTACATGAGGTTGTCGGCCGTGCTTGAATTGTTGAAATTGAAGGCAAGCAACGGTTGGTCCGACAAGAGTTTCACGGTGCTGCTAGGTCTTTTACCGGACATGCTTCTGGAGGGAAATGAGTTGCCTAAAACCACGTATAAAGCCAAGAAGGTTCTTTGTCCGTTGGGAATGGAAGTAGAAAGAATACATGCATGTCCGAACGACTGTATCCTCTACCGTAAAAAGTATGCAAACATGCATGTATGTCCGGTGTGCAACGCATCCCAATACAAACGTAACAATCAATCAGATGATGGCGAGGGAACAGAGGCGAAGAAAAGACCTCCTGCTAAGGTGGCATGGTATTTTCCTATAATTCCCCGTTTGAAAAAGTTTTTTGCAAATCCAAAGGAGGCAAAACTGCTGCGTTGGCACTCGGAGGAGCGCAAGAAGGATGGAATGCTAAGACACCTTGCTGATTCCGCGCAGTGGAGAAACATCAATAGGAGTTTTGCAGACTTCGGTGCAGAACCAAGGAATATAAGGTTTAGACCGAGTACAGATGGAATGAATCCTTTCAGTAGCATGAGCAGCCGACATAGCACATGGCCCGTGACTCTCTGCATCTATAACCTTCCTCCTTGGTTGTGTATGAAGTGAAAGTATATTTTGCTGTCGATACTTATCCAAGGGCCAAAACAACCTGGGAATGATATTGATGTGTTCCTAGCACCGTTGGTGGAAGATCTAAAAGTACTGTGGAATGAAGGGGTACAGGTATGAGATGCATACAAACGAGAGAACTTCACTCTGCGCTACTTATTGTTCTGCACCATAAATGATTATCCTGCCCTTGGTAACCTATCAGGCCATAGTACAAAAGGTGCCAAAGCTTGTACTCACTGTTTAGATGGTACCGAGAGTGTGTGGTTGAAACACTCACGTAAAACCGTCTACATGTGTCACCGCCGGTTCCTTCGGAGAGCTCACCCATACCGCAAGATGAAGAAACAATTTGACGGAGAGAAGGAAGACGGTTCAGCTCCAAGGCATTTAAGGGGACACGAGGTTTATGATATGGTTAAGGATTTAGATGTCCTCGGAAAGGGACGTAAATTGAGGGCTCATGAGAAGAACACCTGGAAGAAGAGATCAATATTTTGGGACTTACCTTATTGGGAGTACCTAGATGTTCGACACTGCATCGACGTCATGCACGTAGAAAAGAATGTATGCGACAGCTTGATTGGTCTCTTACTGAATATTCGTGATAAAACAAAGGACGTCGTGAACGCACGGCTTGACTTGGCTGATATGGACATCAGGCCTGAGTTAGCAGCGACAAGCACTGATAATGGACGAATGTACCTTCCCCCTGCATGTTACACTTTGTCCAAGGCTGACAAAACAGAACTGTGCCAGTGCTTGCATGGTGTCAAAGTTCCGTCTGGTTACTCCGGCAACGTGAAGAAACTTGTTTCGATGCAAGATTTGAAGTTAAATGGCATGAAGTCTCATGATTGTCATGTGCTGATGACACAGATGCTCCCTATTGCAATCAGAAATATTTTGCCGATCAAAGTCCGAGAGACAATCATGAGGCTATGTTATTTCTTTAACACAATTGCTCAGAAGGTCATCGATCCCGAAGGACTAGATGCTCTGCAGGACGAGGTGGTGATGACTCTATGTCACCTTGAAATGTATTTCCCTCCTTCGTTTTTCGATATCATGGTCCATCACATTGTTCACGTTGTGTGGGAGATAAAAATATGCGGGCCCGTATTCCTACGTAGCATGTACCCATTTGAGAGGTTATGGGAATTCTCAAGTTCTACGTACGGAATCGTTCTCGGCCGGAGGGCAGCATCATCGAAGGTTATGCAAGCGAAGAGGTCATTGAGTTTTGTGTCGATTATATGGCTTAGATTCAACCGATAGGTGTGCCTCAATCTCGTCATGAGGGGAGGCTGAAAGGTCTCGAAACTATCGGAAGGAAAGCAATCACTCCAGATATGGACACGTATACTCAAGCCCATTTCACGGTGTTGCAACACATGACTGAAGTGGCACCTTATGTCGACCAGTACAAGGATGTGTGTTGTGGCTACAGGCCAAACAGAGAGAGAGATGGTAGTGGAGAGTGATGGAGAGGAGTATATTGGCTTGCCCCTTCCCCATGGCCTGTATTCATATATATATACACATGAGGAGTGCTTTTACAGTTATACCCTTACATCTGGTTATCCCCTCTGGGGGCAGTTATGTCATTACACATGGCCTATTCTGGGCCTTATAATCTCCTACTAGGCCTGCTGGGTTTAGGTGGGGGCCACCCCTACGACAGGAGCCTCTCATGGTAAAGGGCTTCACGGGGCCGAAGCCATGTTGCCGAGTCCTTTGGCCCCCTCCGTCCCCGCGGCCTGTGAACTTTTCCAAACTTGACCCGGGGCTGCGCTGCAGCCGAAGCAGACGCACGCGTTTCGTCCCTCACCCTTCAAACAGGCGGCGGCGGAGGTGGCCCTAGCCGAAGTAGACGCGCGCCGGGGGCGTTGCACTGGCACAGGTCAGCGTAGCGGGCCCCTGAGCAGCCGCATGAGCCTTAAGTGATAAGGGACGTGCTGCGACGCTCGGTCTTCCGGCCGTCCACGTGGTGAAGCGTGCTTGGCGCGGTGCGGGCGTTTGAGGCGTCGTGACCATTAATATGACGGCGGACTCCCGGCAGTTGGACTTCTGCCGATTGGCCTTCCGCCGGTTGGCTCCCCTGCTGATGGGGTATATATATGGCGCTGGTGCGGCGTTGCTCCTGCGTATATTGTGATAGAAGCTGCTCCCCTAAAATGGGCCCCTGCCGTGCATCAACATTCCTGGGTGACGCTGAAGTAGACGCGCGCGCTTCGTCCCCTACCCTTCGAAGGGGTGGCAGCGGAGCTGGCGCCCAGCCGAAGTAGACGCACGCGCTCCGTCCCGTACCCTTCGAACGGGTGGCGGTGGAGCTGGCGCCCAGCCAAAGTAGACACGTGCGCTCCGTCCCCTACCCTTCGAACGGGTGGCAGCGGAGCTGGTGCCCAGCCGAAGTAGACGCGCACGCTCCGTCCCCTTCCCTTCGAACGGGTGGCAGCGGAGCTGGCGACCTTGCGTCGCGAACATCGTCACGCGTGCGGTGACTTGAGATCTCGCGATGCGGTCTTGCGCTGTAAAGGTGCCTATACCGTGCGACCCGCCTCGGCGCGCACGGGGCACGTGGCGGCTTATAACTGGTGCGCGGCGGGATGTTGACGGTTGCGTGCTCGCGGCCGCTCGCCTCTTCCCTAGGCAAGGGGGTGACGGGGCGGGCGACGAATGGCGCAGCGCCGATGCTGTTGTGATCCCCTGGCCCATTAGTCCGCCTTTAATAGCGGCTAGGGAGCGTCGTGCTGTGACGACCCTTGGCACTCGTGGTCGTGGCCTTTCAGCTTTGGGTATGGGGAACAGCGCTGGACATGCGTTTGTACGACTGCGGTCGCGTCCCGCACGCGGGCCGTCGTGACGCTTCGGTACTGGGGCGAGGTGGCTTAAAGTAGCTCCCGCGACCGCGCCCCCGCAGTTGTACGCCCCCTGCTTGCTTGCGCCGCCTTCCATACTCGCGTAGTATTTTTTGTCGCTGGCCTCCTTCCCGGAGAAGCAATGGCGTCTGATGGCAAGCGTGGTCAGGCGGGTGGTGTCTGCGGCATTCGTCGGCGGTCTTCGCTGTTGGAGGTGAAATACACGCTCCAAGAGCGCGACCCGGCGGCGGCGGACAAGGAGTGGTTGGTGGGGGAGGAGGAAGGCACATCCTCCGGTGAGCTAGGCCCCTCGCTCGTGACCGAGAAGACGATCCAAGGGCTTCTACACGCGGGGAAGTTGTCCGAGCGCCAGGAGTTGCGATTGCCCGCCGTCGATGAGACGGAACCGCATCCCGAGAGATCGGCGGCGGTCGTGTTCGTTGCCTTTTTCGACGCGGGGCTCCGCATCCCCGCGGCGGCTATCGTGGGCGACGTGCTGCGGACCTTCGGGCTGGAGCTGGCGCAACTGACTCCGAACGCTGTGGCCCGGCTTGCGGTGTACAGCTGGGCCTTGCGCTCGGGGGCGTGTTGGCCCAGCGCCTCGCTGTTCGCCTATCTTCACGAGGCACGGTGCCAGCCCAAGGACCGGAAGGACGGGACGCTGTCGAGCTTCAGTAGCGTCACCTTTATTCTTCGTCCGTCGTGCAAGAAGCTCTTCCCTGCGAACTCAACTCGCGGGAAGTGGGAGTCTTACTGGATGAAGCGGTGGTTCTACCACCGTGTGGAGAGCGGGAGCGGCCTTGAGTGCACAGGACGACCGATCGCGTTCAAGCCCTCGCCCGGCCGGACGCTCGGTGATGAGGACAGGCGGAGGGCTCAGCGGCTCGTAGGCGTGGCCGCCCGCCTCAACATGCGCGACCTCGCCGAAGAGTACGTGATGTACGGCGTGGCCCCGCTAGCCCGCGACTGGCGTCTTGCCGCCGAGAGGCGTCGAGACGACAATGTTTTGCCATCGATCTGCTTGCTGCCGGCACCCTCCAGTCTTCGTAAGCCTCGACCACGTCTCTCCTTTGTTCACGCGAAATGCGCTATATGCTGATGCTATGTCCGTTGCTTCAGGGATTTGCTTGGAGGAGGCGGAGCAAGCCGCGCGCGTATTCCTAGGGCCGTACACCGGCAGGGAGCACGAGCAGCGCGCGTCTACTATCGCCGAGGCAGGGCTGGGGCGAATAAACCGAGTGTGCGAGGCTCTGGGCCTTGCCGTGCCGGACCGTGTCGCTCCAGACGACGGTGCGGCGAAGAAGAAGAAGACGCCGTCTCGGAAGAGGGGCCGCAGCGGGGCGCCTGCCGCGCTTGGCGCGGCAACTGCTACTGTTGCTGCTAGTGCTCCCGAGGGCGCGGCGGATGCGGAGTCGGACTCGGTGAGGTATGCCGATTCAGGCTTGGGTGGCGCGGACGCCGAAGGCGAGGTATCTTCGGCGAGCGCCCCGGACGGCAGGTTTGCTGCGAGCAGCTGGAGGGGGGAAGTCTTGCCGCCCACCGAAGTCGCCGAGGCGGAATCCGTGCGGACCGGCGATGCTGAGGTGGAGCCTCCGGCCGTGGCCGCTGTGGTGCCAGAGGCGCCCTCCACGGGGGCGCACGGAGCCATGCTGCTTTTACCGACAGCAGCAGAAACCGAGGTGCCCCCTGCGACAATTTCCACCGCGAAACCTTCGCCCCCGGGGCTTCCCCAGCCGCGACTGCGGGGGCAGTATCGCTGCTGGCTGCCATGGCTAAACGGCCGTGTGTGCGGCCGGAGCTCCACCGGACACCGCGGGGATTCGTCGTGGCCACGGGCGTCAGAAGCTTGTGGGACTCCAGTGCAAATGCCGGAGACCCTGCGGCATATGCGCCCTCCGCCCCTCTGGCCACGCCGCCCGTCGCGCAGGGACAGCCGTCACCTGTCCCGAACGCGGAGGCTTCTGCCCGCGGCGGGACCATTCCTTCTGTGGGGGCTTACGCCACCGCCGCCCCGCCCGGGGATGAGGGGGCGAGTCCCCGAGACCCTCCTTCTGCAACCGAAGGTAGGGTGGCTTAGCTTACTCTGTTGTATTCTTTCATGCCTTGCGGTGCTCACCTGCAGCCTTGTTTGCAGCGCTGCTCATTCCGGAGGGGGAGCACTTGGCGGACCACGGAACCTCCGCGCGCGTAAGCCCCGTGGACTTCGTGCCACCCCCGGAGACGCTGAGGGCGTGGCGCGGGATTGTGAATGACGCGGCCACCAGCGTCGACCCGCAAGTGCTGCAGGCCTATGGGGCAGGGCGCCTCGAAGACGCCTTCGAGGTGTCTGGGGTGAGGGTAAGTACTCATGCGACAACGCCTGTGCTGGCTGATCTTGCTAAGTCTTTCCCTTCTGCAAACACTTGTGCTGGGGCAGGCCTTGCAAACGGCCTATGCTCGTGGCCGAAAGGCGCTCGAGGATAGGCTGCGGGCCGCCGAGGAGGAGCTACGCGAAGCTTCTGGAGCCCGCTCTGCCCAGGACGCCCGCATCCGCCAGCTAGAAACAGAATGCACCGAAGCAAGGGCACACGTCGAGGGACTTGTTGCGTTGGCGCGGGAGTTGGCCGCGGAAGCTGCGCAACAGAAGTTTGCGGCGGAGCGCGACGGGCTCCTGGAACAGGTCGCCTCGCTAGAGAAGGAAAAAGGCGAGCTTGCCTTGACTCTAGCGGAGCGTAACCAGACGCTTGGCGACGCCTCGGTGGTTGCGTGGGACGCCCTGCAAATGCTGGAAGTCCACCTCCAAAGGCTTGTGGTTGGAGTGCCGGACCACGCCTTCGGCCCGGAGGAGTTGCTGCGGGCCCTTCGCTGGATCCAT
This sequence comes from Dendrocalamus latiflorus, assembly GCA_017311315.1. NCBI lineage: Eukaryota > Viridiplantae > Streptophyta > Magnoliopsida > Poales > Poaceae > Dendrocalamus > Dendrocalamus latiflorus. Next base: position 7,270,228 of record CM029646.1, read on the forward strand.
GACACCGCCGACGTTGCGCGCGGGGCAGCGACGACCTTTGGCGACCACTGTGCCTTTGTGGCGTCATGCCTGGTGTGCGCCCTTTTTTGGCACCGTGGTTGCACGCACATCGCCGAGCTGGAGAACCCTCAGCTGGAGATGCCCGGCGGGGTCGGAGTGATGTCCGGTGAAGTCCGTGCTGTTCGCGGCCCCGTCAAATTCTTCTACGAGCGCATCTGGGACTACACCGGGATAGCCGCCACGGAGGTCGAGCTTCGGAAGTCCCTTCGTGGTGGGGGGAGCCTCGACCAATTTCTAGATGAAGTCCCGCGGCGCGACGAGGGCGGCGCTGAGGTCCCGCGGCGCGACGAGGGTGTCGCGGAGGCCTCCGAAGATGCCGAAGGCTCACAGGTGCGGCGCCAACGTGGCTAGGTGTGGGCGTGCGTTGTAGCGTCTGCCCCTTAATTGAATGAATAAAGTGCATGTTTGCTTCACGAACTGATTGCTTGCCTTCATCCCGGGCAGCTTCCTTGCTGGGGGCGACTGCTCGCGTCTGGCCTTGCGACCCGGCGGCACCTTCGACGCTGGCAAAGGGCCGAGGAGTCGTTGAACTTTTGGGCAAGCCGGCCTTCTTCGAGCGAGGCCCCAGCTTTAGCGCGCGTTAAGGACGAGCCCGCGGGATAACGGCTTAGAATGGCAAGGATGCTGCCGGACCTTTGTACTTGTGTGATTTTTCGGATATGCAAATTTTCTGTCATCTTAAGATATGCGCTGTGTGTTGATGCCGCTTCGGGTTCACCGGTACGCCACATGCTGCGCGGGGACGGGCTCTCCACACTCGACGCGCGCCGTTGGCGAAGTAGTCGCGTAAGGGTTCCGTAGAACGGCGCTTGCGGGGGCAGTCCTTGGCGCCTCACCTTTTTACCGTCCATAGACGGGTGGGTGCGGAGGCGGACCTCGACGCTTCGCCTTTTTATAGTCCGTAGACTGGTGTGTGCGGAGGCGGACCTCGACGCTCCGCCTTTTTATAGTCCGTAGACTGGCGTGTGCGGAGGCGGACCTCGGCACTTCGCCTTTTTATAGTCCGTGGACAGGCGTGTGCGGAGGTGGACCTCGACGCTTCGCCTTTTTATAGTCCTTAGACTGGCGCGAGCGAGGGTGGAAGTGCGCGCACGTTCCGTTCCTCTTGCTCCTCATGGCGGGGGTAGCCTCTGGCGCGCTGTATCTTCGTCAACGCGCGCTGTGCTCACCTCCCGCAGTACGCGAGGGTGAGCCTCGCTCCGCTGCGATTAATACTCGTGTCCTCCGCCCACGTTGCGAAACACGTGGGGGGCCTCCGTAGCCTTATTTATGCTCCGCAGAGTATGCACAGGGATGAGGTTCCCGGCATGCGTGGAATCCGCGTCTTGTTTAGACTCCGTAGAGTGCGCAGGGAGAACATCCGTGTCTTATTTAGAGTCCGTGGACTAGTGCGTGCGGAGGCGGACCTCGATGCTACGACTTCCTTTATAGTCCGGAGACTCGCGCGTGCGGAGGTAGACCTCGACGCTACGTCTTATTTAGAGTCCGTGGACTAGTGCGTGCGGAGGCGGACCTCGACGCTACGACTTCCTTTATAGTCCAGAGACTCGCGCGTGCGGAGGCAGACCTCGACGCTACGTCTTATTTAGACTCCGTGGACTAGTGTGTGCGGAGGCGGACCTCGACGCTACGACTTCCTTTATAGTCCGGAGACTCGCGCGTGCGGAGGCAGACCTCGACGCTACGTCTTATTTAGAGTCCGTGGACTAGTGCGTGCGGAGGTGGACCTCGACGCTATGACTTCCTTTATAGTCTGGAGACTCGCGCGTGCGGAGGCAGACCTTGACGCTACGTCTTATTTAGAGTCCGTGGACTGGTGCGTGCGGAGGCGGACCTCGACGCTACGACTTCCTTTATAGTCCGGAGACTCGCGCGTGCGGAGGCAGACCTTGACGCTACGTCTTATTTAGAGTCTGTGGACTGGTGCGTGCGGAGGCGGACCTCGACGCTACGACTTCCTTTATAGTCCGGAGACTCGCGCGTGCGGAGGCAGACCTCGACGCTACGTCTTATTTAGAGTCCGTGGACTGGTGCTCGCGAGGGCGTCCCCCCATTGCGTCTTTTGTTTATACTCAGGCCCGTCACCCTTGACTACGGCGAGTGCACACGCGAACGTCCGACTTCGATTTATACTCAGTCCCGTACCCCTGGGTACGGTGAGTGCACACGCGAACGTGCGTCTTTGTTTATACTCAGGCCTATCACCTTTGGCTACGGCGAGTGCACATGCGAACGTGCGACTTCGATTTATACTCAGTCCCGTACCCCTGGCTATGGCGAGTGCACACGCGAACGTGCGTCTTTGTTTATACTCAGGCCCGTCACCGTTGGCTACGGCGAGTGCACACGCGAACGTGCGACTTCGATTTATACTCAGTCCCGTACCCCTCGCTACGGCGAGTGCACACGCGAACGTGCGTCTTTGTTTATACTCAGGCCCGTCACCATTGGCTACGGCGAGTGCACACGCGAACGTGCGACTTCGATTTATACTCAGTCCCGTACCCCTGGCTACGGCGAGTGCAGACGCGAACGTGCGTCTTTTGTTTATACTCAGGCCCATCACCCTTGGCTACGGTGAGTGCACACGCGAACGTGCGACTTCGATTTATACTCAGTCCCGTACCCCTGGCTACGGCGAGTGCACACGCGAACGTGCGTCTTTGTTTATACTCAGGCCCGTCACCTTTGGCTACGGTGAGTGCACACGCGAACGTGCGACTTCGATTTATACTCAGTCCCGTACCCCTGGCTACGGCGAGTGAACACGCGAACGTGCGTCTTTTGTTTATACTCAGGCCCGTCACCCTTGGCTACGGCGAGTGCACACGCGAACGTGCGACTTCGAATTATACTGCGGGAACGCGCGCGCTGGCCAAGCCTGCGCGCGCCTCCGCCGTGTACTTGCGCGTGATGAAGAAAGATTGTTGGCAAACGGCGATCTTCATTACATCCCCGTTTGCGCGGGTAAGCAATTACAGGGGGTGGATATACTAACCGTTTGTCCTTGGTGCGGCCGAAGCCTCTAGTCGCTAGACATCTGCAGGGCCCGCCAAGGCACCTCTGAATGGCCCCGCGGACCCCCGCGCTGTGACGCCAGCTCTAAGAGCGCCGCTGGGCTTCGCGACGCGGGTACCTGGTACCTGGCTCGATGCGTCGGGCCATATCCTGGTCGCCTCGGACGGTGATGATGGTCCGGGGACCCGGGATCTTCATGCATAGATAGCCGTGATGTGGTACCGCGCCGAAGGAGTTGAGGATTGGGCGCCCTAATATGGCATTGTAGGGGTACGGAAGGCCGACCACGTCGAAGGTGGCATCTTCGGCCCGCACATTGTTATCTTGGCCAAAGGAGACTTGAAGACCTATTTGGCCCAGCGCCCGCAGGGGCTGTCCCCCGAAGCCCTGCAGTGGGATTCCTGAGGGCCCTAGGCGGCTTCGAGGGATCCCCATCTGGTCGAAGGCCACCGCAAACAATATGTTCGCGGAGCTACCACCGTCCACCAAGGCACGCCCCACGTCGCATCCCACGATAGTGACCCGGATGACCAAGGGGTCCTTATGAGGGAAGTCCACGCCTTGGGCGTCATCGGGTGTGAATGTGACTTCGTGCTGCGCCCAGTCCGGTGGTGCTTGCGCTGGGTATGCCGCCACGTGATGTAGTCTTTGCGCATAGGCCTTCTGCTGCCGTGCTGAGGCGAATTCCAACGCAGAGCCTCCGGATATGACGTTAATGACCTTGCGGTGGGTTACCTCCGGGGCCTGCAGTGACAGGAGGCCCTCCCGAGGCTGCTGTACGTGAGCTTGGATCCGTAAGGGGCCTTCCAGGGGTTGCATCCCTTGCGCCTGTACCTGCATGGGGGCCTCGTACGGGAATTGGACGTGGGCCACCGCAGGCGGACGTGTCTCCGAGTTCCTGTCCCTAGCGACGCTATCGCGGAGCGCCGCGATGGAGGTGCAGGTGCGGGTATCGTGGTTGCCGCGGCCGTGGACTACGCACCAGAGTCCCTGGTGCTGGTCGTCGTAATCTCCACGACTTTTATCGTCGCGGCCCCGGCCACGGCGCCCCCGACCGCCTCGGCCCGCGGGAGCACCCTCGTCGGAACCGCCTTCAATGTCGAGGACGTACCGATTTCGCCTCGACCTCTGCTGGCCGCGCTTGGGCCGATCGGACGACTCCTTGTGCGAGGCGTCCCTGCGGTCGGGCGTATCCCTGGACGACTCCTGCTTACGTTTTCCCTTCGAAGAACCGTCCTTCGGCGGATCTTCGGCTTTTGCCGAGGCTCCGGCCTGGTTGGTGTCGGAGTCGTCACCTTGCCTTCGCCGCGCGTCCTCTTCCGCCCTGGCGTATTCCTCCATTTTGTCGAAGAGCTTCGCCACCGTCTTGATTGGCTTTCGCGCATTGTACTCGGCCATCGGGCCCGGACGAAGGCCCTGTATGGCTGCATTAACGATGGTGGTTTCATTAACGTCCTTCACTTGGCATCGAATCTTGGCGAAGCGTTTGAAATAGTCCCAGAGCTTCTCCGAGGGTTTTTACTTCACAGCGAAGAGTTGGTCCGCGTCGACTCGCTCGACATAGTTTCCTTGGAAGTTGTTGTGAAGGCGGTCGCGAAGCTGCTCCCACGCGTAGATGGAGCCTGGCTCTATGGTAAAGAACCAAGAGAGCGCCACTCCTTGCAGCGCGAGAGGGAGTCCCTTCGCCTTCGTGGTGTCGTCTCCGCCCGCGGCTTCGATCGCGGTTTCGTACACACGCACGAACTCGTGGGGGTCCGTGCCGCCTTTGTACAGGTCGATGGCGCTAGGAAACTTGAAGTCTCCAGGCCATGCCGCCTGCTGCAGCCCTGCCGAAAGCGGGGACTCCGGATCTACGCGCCGCAGCGGCGCACGGCTAGATGTGGGGGCTTCGCGACTGTCCGCCCTCTCCGGCGTGGGCTCGGGCGCGATTACTGGCGCGGCCTGCTGGCTCCGAGCCTCTTGCATATCGCGGACGGCTCCGCGAAGGTCCCCTAGCTCCCGCTGGAACGCGTTGAGGGCTGCTAGCATGGCGCTTTCCACCGCAGGCGCTGTCGGGGCCGCCGGAACACCCAGCGGACGGGTCGGTGCAGGGACCATCGCTTCACGATCTCCAGATCCGCCAGATGCTTCATTGCGGCTACCCCCGGCCGCCTGATCCGCGCTGCCGGCGAGGGTGGCGGTCGTTGCAGTGCCAGCGACGGGGTTGGGTATCGTTGTAGCGGCGCTGGCGGGGTCGGTCGCTGTGGTGCCAGCGACGGGGTTGGGTGTCGTTGTAGCGGCGCTGGCGGGGTCGGTCACTGTAGTGCGAGCATCGACGTCCGCGACCACTTCGCCTGCGCCGCCGCCAGCTCCTTCGGCGGCCGATGCCGAAGCCCTGGTATTCATGCGCCGCTCCGACCCAGCCGTCTTCTTTCCCTTCGCCGCCGCTGATGAAGCTTTTTTCGGTGCCATCCTTCTTCTTCGGTCTTCGGGCTTGTCCTTGTCCTCCCCACGGACGGCGCCAACTGTTGTGGCTACAGGCCAAACAGAGAGAGAGATGGTAGTGGAGAGTGATGGAGAGGAGTATATTGGCTTGCCCCCTCCCCATGGCCTGTATTCATATATATATACACATGAGGAGTGCTTTTACAGTTATACCCTTACATCTGGTTATCCCCTCTGGGGGCAGTTATGTCATTACACATGGCCTATTCTGGGCCTTATAATCTCCTACTAGGCCTGCTGGGTTTAGGTGGGGGCCACCCCTACGACAATGTGCTTCGGCAACAGAATCCGGAGCGGCCGAATGTTTGGATCGTGAGGTAACACAACAGTCGGTTCAACCAATGGTTGAAGGAGCAAATCGCTAGGAGCTCGCCAAGTGAGATGCTGATATGGTTGGCAAAAGGGCCGACATTTACAGTTGTGACATGGCAAAGATATGACATAAATGGGTACACATTCTATACGCAGTCTCATGATGTCAAGAGCAACTCGTACTATGGCTTCATAGAAGAGATTTGGGAGCTCGACTATGTGGTTTTCAAGATCCCCTTATTTCGCTGCCGTTGGGTGCATCTCCCACATGTGAAGGTGGACAAGTACGGTATCACTACCGTGGACCTCCAACGTGTTGGGTACAAAGACGAACCATTTGTACTCGCCAATCAAGTTGTTCAAGTTTTCTATGTAACCGACCCGGCAAAAAAGAAACGCCATGTAGTTCTTCATGGAAAAAGGAGAATTGTCAGAGTAGAGAATGTAATGGACGAGGAAGAATACAATCAATTTGACGAGTTACCTTCTTTTGGAAATGGCATAAGGGTCGACGACGAACAACGTGACGAAACTTGTTACGTACGCATTGATCATGATGAAGGGCTAATTTTTAAAGGAAATAAGCAAGTACAATGAGAATGTGCGACATATATGTGGGCATTTGCATATATGTATATAACAATGCATTTGTGTGATGTATATGTGAATTGTCATTTATGTATACAACAATGCATGTGTATGATGTATATGTGAATTGGCATTTATGTATAGAACAATGCTGCAGTGTGATGTATTTGTGAATTTGCATTTATGTATATGTGAAAATGTGTGATGTAGTCAATTTTGAGATTGAGAAAATGTGTAAATAAATACACTGTGTTGGTGGTTGGTGTTGTATATATGAATGCAGATTGAGAAAATGTGTAAATGAGAATGTGTGATGTAGTCAATTTTGAGATTGAGAAAATGTGTAAATGAATGCAGCTGGTAGGTGGTTGATCATGAATGCAGCTGGTTGGCGGTTGATCATGAATGACTACAGTCGGGCAAAGGCTTATCACAGACGGTTCTACACTTAGAACCATCTGTGATATCAATATCACAGACAGTTCTAAGTTTAGAACCGTCTGTGATAAGCCTACTATCTCAGACGGTTCTAAACATAGAACCGTCTGTAATAATCCCCTATATATAACCTCTGGCTAGGGTTTTCCGTGTATTCTGCAGTTATTCTATATCTAAATCCTGATCTGCCTCCCTAAGCCCTCACCGTCGCCTCCCTCGAGCCGTCGTCGCAGCCTCCCTCGAGCCCTCCCCGGCCGCCTCCCTCGAGCCATCGCCGCTACCTCCCTCGAGCTGTCGCCGCCGCCTCCCTCGAGCTCTCGCCGGCCGCGTCCCCGAGCCGTCGCCGCTGCCTCCCTCGAGCCGTCGCCGCCGCCTCCCTCGAGCCGTCGCCGCCGCCTCCCTCGAGCCGTCGCCGCCGCCTCCCTCGAGCCCTCGCCGGCCGCTTCCCCGAGCCGTCGCCTCCCCGAGCCCTCGCCGGCCGCCTCCCCGAGCCCGTCGTCGCCGCCGCCTCCCCTAGCCCCTGTTCTTCTGGTGATTTTGAATATCACCGGTCTTGTGAGTGAGTCTGTGATTTTTGTATGCAACCTGTGTGGGCTGTGCAAGTTTGTTAATCTTCTTTACATTACCTGGCACTGGGAAACATAGATTGCTTATGGGATATTTGGTTGCTCGATGATAACAAATATCATATACTGAGATTGGTTCAATCGGTCATTGAGCTCTAATAGCTGTCATTGTTGTCTTGTGACTCTGGAAGGCAGTCTCTAGACTTTGATATATATGCTTGTGAGTGAGTCTTGTTGTCTTGTGACTCTGGAAACATAGATTGCTTATGGGATATAGCTGTCATTCAATCGGTTCATGCTGTTTCAGATATTAGCATATTCATATGTTGATCTGTTGGGAATTTTGTTAAGTTGAAACATAAATTATTGAGCAAAGTTAATTTGGTTGGTCTTGCTTTTTTGAATACTGCAATCTGAATACATGCATGCTGAATATACTTTAATCTTGAGATTGTAGAGTTTGTATCTAGAGCTCAAAAGACCGAGTTTATTATCTGGCATAACCAATCAAGGAAGAGTATATGATTTAGTAGCGTGACGGCCAAGATTAATCTTGTGCAACCCTACAATTTGAGAGCACAAATTAATCAATTAAAACTTGAGCTTGTTGCTAGTCTTAATTGATACATGCCTTTTACATTGTCATACATATTCATGTTTAGAATGTTATTGATTCTATTATTAATGCTTATTGCTTGTTGCTTCATATTGCTACCATTATATATGTATATATGTAGGTATATATATGTATATGTATGTATGTATATACACATATATATGTATTGTAATCGCCTATATTGAGCGAAATAGATAGATATTGCACTTTTTTATCTTATGGTATAGCACTTTCTTATCTTATTCTAATAGACCCACAAATTGAGCAAAATGTCATCCGCGTATTCTTCAACACCATCGCCGGAGGCGTCCGCTTCAAAATCAAGACGCCAAGGAAGAGGGCTATCGAAGAAGCCTGAGGGCCGATTTACCATCACACAGGTCGATGTATCTGGGGTCCCTCTCCTTCCTCGCAAAGCAGTAAGCGCATGGAAGAGCATGATCGGAATCGTTGCACGAGAACGAATTGATATCACATTCAATTCGTGGAAGGACGTGCCTGCGACTCAGAAAAGAGAGCTGCTGACAGAAATTTTGGCATCGTTCGAGATCCCAGAAGAACACCAAGATGCCGTGCAACGACAAGCCTTGCTAGGGGCGTGCAAAGCATGGAAGAACTTCAAGAGCAAGCTTGTCAAGGACTACGTGGAGAAAGACGAAACACCCTTTCATAAATACCCATTTCTGGAACCACAATGGGAAGAGTTCAAGGCATCGAAGACGACCGAAGATTTCAAAAGTACAAGTGCGGCGCACAAGGCCCTCCAGGCAAAAAACACACACCCCCACAAACTTGGCACAGCTGGGTATGCGGGTAAAATCCCGCAGTGGAGGACCAAGGACGACCAGGCAGCCCTGCAGGACATCGGCCCGCCATTTGCCAATATCCCGGATGAGCGCGCTCGAAATTGGATTAGAGCAAGGTCATCCACAACGACATCGGGGGACGTCTCCTTTCGAAACCCTGCAGACCAGCAAGTGTCCTAGCGCCTGGTAAGATATCGATCGAACTATGTAGCTTGTAATTACTCCAAAACTTCGTACAAAGTGAAATGACATGTCGTGCTCTTGATGGAAGAGCTGAGTTTTGAAACTACCCTGGGATCATTCCAGAGAACAAGGGAGAATGATATGCTCTCCGCGGCCCTGAGAAACAAGGAGCACCCGGGCCGTACGAGAGGCCTTGGCCTTTACGTTCCTTGGAAACATGGTTTCCAAGATGACTCTGACATTTATCGGCGCAGGAAGTGAAACAAAGCCGAGCGTGACGCACGGCTACGAGAAGAGATCAAGGCATCTCTTAGAGAGGAGCTAATGGGTGAGCTGGCTCATGTAGTTAGAGATGAGGTGCGGAAACATACAAAAAGTCAGCAGGCCGCCGCCACCGCTCCTGTGCTAGCTAGCCCGCACAACCGTCCGAGTAGTTGCGCATCCAATCCGACGCAAACCGATGCCAGATTTTCTGTGGACGACATCCTAGTAATAATTATTATCTCTCAAATGCTTGCTCCATTGATAGGCCTATTCGACTAGCTAATTCTGTATCGTTATGTAGGAGCCTACGAAGTGCAGGCTCCAAGTGAGATATGCCTCCGTTCCCTTGCACCCTGCTTGGGGCCAGGCATATCCGTCTGGTATCGGGGCCATGCTGCACGGTCAAGCTTTAGCGCCAGGCTTCGCAAAAGTTAATGTGGATGGTGTGCATGTCAATTTTGAGGTCGTCCCGCTACCGAAGCCCCCCAACGACGAGATCGTGACTCTAGGGCAGGCCATTGGAACATTCATCCAGTGGCCCAAAAGCGACATCTCCCTACAGGCTTCTTCACCGGTGGCAGGACCAGAAGGGCAGTGCGAACCAGAGCAACATGCACTGGTGCCATCTCCACTACAAGACAAGTGCGAAGCAGAGATACCTGAACCAGTGCTATCTCCACGTGTGCTATTCTTGCCAAAGCAACTTGCACCGTATGTACCATTACAGTCGACTACCATAAAGTCGACCTACAGTCAAGGCAGTGGCCAGGGAAAATCAAAGACGAAGGATGATGACGATATCCTGTACCTGCCATTGGCCCGCAAATTCGCGCTAGGCGAGCCGATGATATTCCCGGAAGAGCACCTCTTAACCCTAGTACTTGGTTGCCAAAGATTCCACGCTTGGTATATGGAACAGTCCAATAGGCTAGAGGCAGAACGGCGCTCAGGTATCACTGTCAAATTCAAGCCGGAACATTTCGTGCACGAAGCTCACGAATGTGTCTTCGCGGTGACCTTTGACGATATATTTGGTCTTTTCACGCTCAACGCTCTCGACGCCTCACTCGTTCGATGCTGGACGCTGTAAGTCTGTACAATCACAGTCTCTGTTCACGTAATACCGATATATGTCACAATTTGTTGCTTTTCTATGTGTATATATATATATATATAGATTCATGCTGACCGAAGCTGGATCATCGAAATCACCAATTGGTTTCCTGGACCCACGCTTGGTCGCCATTGATATCATCAACAAGGATGCATACTTCGTCGAGAACTATATTACAAAAGCACTGCTGGCTCACCGCGATAAGGAATTTGTTCTTATGCCATACAATGAGCACTTCCAATGGATTTTAATTGTAATTATACCAAAATGGAACAAGGCTATATACCTTGATTCTCTAAGTAAGAACAAATCCAAGTACACAGCTATCGCCCAAATACTCGATAGGTAAGTACATTGTACATTGTACTCTTTCTTTCCTTCCGAATGACTAATCTAACTTTTTCGAATAACGAAGGTCGTTCGTCACATACGTTTAACAAACACGTGGCTCGATGACAGGGGCCAAGCCCTTGAAACATGCTCACAATTTTCAGGTATTCGCTAGCTACACATTAATTAATCATATACAACACTTAGTAGTAATGCCTCTTGATTTAACACATTCTATTTTTTGCAGTGCCACCAGCAGCAGTCGGGCAATACGTGTGGATACTACATGTGCCACCATATGAGACTACTCCTCGATTCCACCAAGATCACCAATTCTAAGGTTTGTCAATCTTCCCACATTTATTTCATACATGTCAGGTTTTATATGTACGCGCGTTGATATTCCTATCGACAGGCTGCGCCCATCTCTACATCTGCATTGACACAGCCGGACTTTGCAAAAATTCGAGGAGAGTTAGTTTTGTTTTTGTGGACTAAAGTCATAAGATCAGATGGAGAGTTCCACTATGCAGAATGATTTTTTATTGCTCTTATCACTCTGTAATTGTGAATTTGTTAATGGATATTTTATTTCATTTCAATTAATTCATTTGCGAAATGGATGCCTTATGTCTGTGAATGAAATGTGATGTGAATTGGATGTTTTATGTTTGTCAAATGAATTGAGATGTGAATTGTATGTATACATATACTTGTTTATCTGCTTGTTTTAGAGGGCATGGCTAGCATTTCCTGAGGCTAGCCAATAAACAGAAATAGATTTAGGGGTAGAAAAGAACATCACAGACGGTTTTTAGTTACAAACCGTCTATGATAGGTGACATATCATAGACGGTTTGTAAATAAAAACCGTCTGTGATATTGATATATCACAGACGGTTGTCGAACCGTCTGTGATAACCTTCGATTATCACTGACCCATAAATTCAGACGGTTCAGAAAACCGTGTGTGATGACGTTTTTGAACCGTCTGAGATGTCCTTTTCTGTAGTAGTGATCATTAGATGTGCAAAGTAATGAAAGAAGAGTTAGAGTAGTCCAGTGCAATATTGCATGCATCGATATAGTAGAAGTAGTCGATCATCTAACGTCATTCGCCACCAATCGTCTCCTCCAGTAGCTTCTCACATTCCTCATGTACGTTGCGGATCATCCTCGACTAGCATAGAAGTAACCGCAACAGCTCCTCTACAGTATCCACACGTCCAAGAATTGAATGTCGTACGCTAGTGTGCTAGCACCAATGTACACGATAGGGCTTTTGGGGGTGGCGGCTAGGGTTTTGGTCAGTGGTGTGACGTACTCCCAAAAGCCCCACATCACCCCTTATAAAGAGCTCCCTTAGTGGAGTCCTATGCTAGGGGCCCATTAAGGTGTGAAATCCATACGAATGGATACTATCCGACCTGTTTCATTCTAGCCTATTAAGTGTATGACTCGGCCATTATCCGCAAACTTCTTTTCGATCACAAGTCGGTAGTGGTCCTTAGCAGGACATAGCAACCAGAATACACACAAAGATCATATTGGACTAACCTATATAATCCTTATGTGTGTTGATTCTTTTGCCTCACAATACTAGATCGAACTTAATGTGGACACATGTCATCCTATCATAGCTAATCCTTTACTCGATGTTGTAGTGGATTATACTTTTGTGGTTGACTCTTCAACAACATTCAGTATAGCCACGTATTTCCATAATCCAATCACATCGAGGGAGATATCTCTCCTGTTAAAGAGGAGGGACAAATCCTATCTTAGATCGCTTACATTCCTCCGTATTTTCATAGTAAATCCGAAAGCTACCTTTATGCACAACTACGGAGCAGGATTTGGCAACTCCTAAGTAACCTATTGCACATATAGGAAACAATAACAATTTCAGATCTAAGAGTCCCATATACGTTATATATGAAACCAACTAATAATATTTAAGAATATAATAATTCTCGTAGTGTCTCAAAATAGATCAATCCAACATTATATTCTCCAACATATGTCTATCTTATTGATTAAATAGCCCATATCAATAATCTATAAAACATAATAATCAATGAATACTGTTGTGGCTACTGACTAAACAGTAAAGTAGGAGAGTAGTGTAGTGGAGATGATGGATGAACAATGCTTGCCCCTTCCCTATGTCCAGGGCCTGTATATATTTCTATGAAGTGTATTTTACAATCCTATCCTTACACTCATGTGCCCTCCATAGGGGTATCTATGTCATTACACACATCCTATTTTGGGCTTTACAACCCTTTAGAAGGCCGGATGGGTTTAGGTGGGGGCCACCCCTACAATAGGAGCCTCTCATGGTGAAGGGCTTCATGGACCGCAGCCATGTTGCCGAGCCATTTGGCCCCCTCTGTCCCTGCGGCCTGTGATCTTTTGTGTTGTTGGGCGAAGATGATTTTGTCGGTGTAGTCTAGTTGCATGCTGGGGGCACGGAGTTGAAGTGCGGCCCGGTGGCCCGCGGCCCGATAATGGTGTTTAATGGCACCAAGAACCGCGCCGGCCGCTAGCGCGCAACGGAAGTTGCACCGTGCACTAGTTCAGAGTGGGACACGCGTCAGGATGGGATTGGTGCGTCGTGGGATGTCAAGCGGCCGTACGACCGCGGTCGTGCGTTCCTTCCTGAGGTTGCGGGACACGTGGCGAAACAGGATTGGCGCGTTGTGGGATGTCAGGCGGCCGCGTGACTGCGGTCGTGCATTCGTTCCCGAGGCTGTGGGACACGTGTGCACGCACGACCAGGCGACCGTGCGGCTTCGGCTTCCGCCGGTTGCCTTCCCGATCATGGGGGAGGCGAAGGAGCTTTATATATGCTATTGCCACCATACCATCGTCCTTCCCCACTCACTGTCGCCATATTGCTTTCCTGCTCTTTGCACCCGCGCGCATTGCTCTCGCAACGTCTTTGTTGCCGCTGTTCACCATCGTTGCCATACGCCTCACTGCACCCTTTGAGAAGATGGCCCGCTGTGAAGACCACTCTCGCCGGCCCAGTGGTGGCGCCTCGTCCAGCCAAGGCACTTCCTCCCACCGGCGCAGCTTGTTGACGACGGAGGTGGAGTACGCCCTGGTGGGGCGCGACCCATCGTTGGCGAACAAACGGTGGAGCGCTGAGAAGAAGCTCAACTACGTCTGCTCAAACGCGCTAGGGCAAAGCCTCGTGATGGAGGAGACCATCCGGTCTCTTCTGCGCGAGGGGAAGCTGTCGGACCGCGGCGTGGTTTGTTTGCCAGCTAGCGATGAGATGGAGCCGCACCCGACGGAGTTAGAGGCGGTTGTCTTCGTCGCCTACTTCGAAGCCGGGCTCCAGATTCCGTTGGTGATGCTGGTCGGCGACATTTCCAGGCGTACAAGCTGGAGTTGGCGCAGCTGACACCGGAAGCACTAGCGCGTCTGGCTGTATACAGCTGGGCGTCACGGACAGAGGGGACGTGGCCCAGCGCCTCTCTGTTCTCCTTCCTCCATGACGCTCGGTGCTAGTCGAAGAAGCTCGACGGAGGATAATACTCGAACTTCGACAGCTCAACTTTGTGCTACGACCGCCATGCACGAGGATTTTCCCGGTGAACTCGATTCGCACCAAGTGGGAGTTGAACTGGATGCGGCGGTGGTTCTACCACGGCATGACGAGTGGCAGTAGTCTCCGGTGGATGGGTCCGCCGATGGCATTCAACACCGGGCGCGGAGGTTCGTCGGGATTGCCCTCCGCTTCAACATGCGGGACCTCACGGAGGAGTACCTCATGTATGGCATGGCTCAGCTTGCCCAACAATGGCACATCTAGCCCAGCCCCGTCCGCCCTGACGGGGTTCGCCCGTCCGTGTCTTCGCTGCCGAAGCCGTCGAATCCTCGTAAGTTCTTGAGAGACCATGTGGTTGTGACCCCATGTGTGTGATGAGTAATTGACTTCGGTTTTGGAAAGTCAAGTTTGGTTTGTGTGGTTCGGACCATGTCGTTGCGTGGTGCAATTGGCTTCGGTCGGACTTGGTCAAATCTGGTCAAAGTGATTAGGATGCTTATTCTGGTATTTTGACAGGTTTGGACTCCTTTATACGTAAGTATGGTTCATTGATGTTATTTATGCTTACATGTTGAGCGGTGCTATTTGATGTGTTTCTTGTCTGTGATGGCTGCAGGACGTCGAGGCGGAGTCGTGGTGAGACACGAGGTGACCGGACTAGGCGCAGGTGGCGCTGAGGTCAGAATGGTTGGGATGTGTCGAAGACGGTGGAGACTCGAGGTGGTCGCGAGGCTTGGACGACAAGACACAAGGAAGCTTCCCGGAAGGTGCACAAGGGGTGTTTCGGTAAAAGCGCAAGGCTGCACAGGTGGAAGCGGTTCCGTTCGGAGTTAGCCGGCAAAACGGGTTGGGAACCCGTTAGCCAAGGGCTATAAATAGGAGTGAGTGGCTGCATGCATTCCCATGCCTTGAGAGAGGGAGTGCTTGGTTGGTAGGGTTTGCTTTAGTCAAAATGGCCTTTGGAGGGTTGTTTTGGCTTTAGGCTTTAGTGGTTGAGAGCAGGAGAGGCTGTTGGGCTGTGTCTCCTTCGATGCTTCTCTCTTGGGTGTGTTCTTGAGCTTGTGTTCTTGAGATGGAGAGGGAGAGGTAGAGTTGATCCTTCATGTAATCATTCCTCTGAATGTACATGCGTATGGGGACTCCTCTGTGATCCTTTTATTTCCAGGAATGAATTCTTTGAAGTTTATCCCTCGTGCTCCTGTGTTCTTTGTTGTTTTCTATTTCTGTTGATTTCTTGACTTTTTGAGATCTGAGTAGTTTCTTGCTGCGAAGGCCCAAAATGGGTTGCTCTGTGATGGGAATTGATCTCAAGATCATTTGATTGGTTTCTCCCTAGAGCAAAGTGAATGAATCAAGGATTTTCATTTTTCAGTTTCTTTGTTCTTATTTTTTATTTCTAGGGTTTTGGTGAGAATCGTGTTTCCCTTCATGAGATGGCATGAAACTTGGCATGTGATGTCCTGAGGCTATTAATTAGCTATCCCCAAAGTTTCATGGTCAAAGAATCAAAGATCAGATGGGAATTTAGGTTTTTGTTGCTGCCCTCTGTAATTTTCAGTTCTTGGGTCAAATCCCAAATTCTTGTTCTAGAATTGCTTTCTTTTGATTCTCTAAATTCCCTTGGCTATTTTGAATGTCTTCTTGCTGTTCTGGTTGAGAAGTTCAAAAGAAAGTCCCAGATTTCTCAGTTGAGGGAAGCTATCAGTTGCAGTATGAAAATCCTGCCCTTGCTGTTTTTCTGGAATCGAAGCCCGGTCTGACCGGAGGGGATTAGGCGGTCGCACCGGCCTTCTAGTGGCGGTCTGACCGGCCGACTAGCACCGGTCTGATCGGCCTCCAGTAGGTTTTAATGATTTTTGTTCTTCCCGTTGTCTCTCTTGCTTAAGATATGTTCTTTTGTCTGCCCTTATGTTTCTTCAAAGAGTACAACTCTTTTTCTTCATAACACTCGTTGTTATCGGAGGAGAATGAGTTTACGTGGATACTTGTGTTGGGGGACGAATTTTTGTGAGCGACATTCACCCCCCTATGTCGCCATTTCGGTCCAACAATTGGTATCAGAGCCGGTTAGCTCTTCTCAATAGATCTTAACCAATTTTAGAGCCATGGCGACAGACAAGTACTTGACCAAGCCCCCGGTCTTCGATGGGATCGACTATCCCTTCTGGAAGAGCCGGATGGAGACCTACATCCAGGCTCAGGGCTACGCCATCTGGCGTAAGTTCAAAGTACGATATGTTGTTCCTGCCGATGAGAACATCAATGCCGGGAACATGGCTGATGTTGAGGCGAATGCTAAGGCAAGGAACATCATCATTCAGGGGTTGAGCCGAAGCGAGTTTGACCGCATCTCTCATCATACGCCGGCTTTCGACATCTGGGTGACCCTCGATGCTTACCATGAGGGCACCACCCAGATCAAGACAGTCCGACAGTACCAGTTTAAGCGAGATTACAACAAGTTTGAAATGCTCGCTGGTGAGTCTCTTGATGAGTGTTTTGCGCGTTTCCACAAGATCTTGAGCAACCTCCGAGCGGTTGGTCTCACATACCCCGACTCGGACAACGCTCGTCAGATGCTCGCGGCTCTTGACTTACGTGTTTGGGAGATGAAGGTGACTACCATCAAGGACACCACTGACCTCTCGACCTTGACTCTTGACGTGTTGTATTCACGCCTCAAGACTCACAAGATTGACATAATCTCTCGTAGGTCGAAGTCGTAGTCGATGGCCTTAATCACCGATCCCACTTCTGGACCTTCTTCCGAGTCGATGTGCGGATTCTCCCTTGCTGCTCTCTGTGACGTAACTAATGATCAGTTAGAGCAGCTTGCGGATGACCAGCTAGCCCTCCTAGCCTGAAAATTTTCCCATGCTTACAAGAGGAGGGACAGAAAGAGAGGAGGACCCGTGATTTGCTTCGAGGGTGGTGGCCCCAACCACATTCGAGCAAACTGCCCCAAGCTGGGGAAGGGCAAAGGTGACTACGGCGGTGTAAGCAAGAACGACTACATCGACAAGAACCGCAACAAGAAGCCTCCTGCTCACACCCAAGGCAAGAAGAAGTTCCGCGACCTTGGCAAAGCCAAGAAGCTCTTCCACCGCATCCTCACCACGTTCGACGACCTCAACCTCAACGAGGTGGAGGGGTGGAGCGACAACGATGGAACGGACGAGCAAGACCGCAAGGGCGGTGACGACTTCTCCGGCATGTGTTTCATCGCCCTTGAGGGCGAACTGAGCGACAGCGAGCTGTACTCCGACTCCAACGAGGTACCCCTACCTACGACCAGCTTAATGATGATTTTCTTAAGCTAGGTAGATTCCATGCTAGATCTAGAGCTAGGTGTAGCGAGTTGGAGAAGGAAGTAGATAGATTGTCACGGGAGCTTACTTCACTTTTATCTGCTCCCTCCCGTGATGATTGTGATGTTTGTTCTGTTTTGCTGGATGACATGGAGAAACTAAGGACCTTGCATGATAGTGTGTCCTCTGAGCTTGACATGATTAAGGTGGAGAATATTAGTCTACTTGCTGAGCTAGAGATGAGTAGGGTAGCGCCTTCTTCATCAACTACTGTTGAGGCTATTTCTTGCACCTCATGTGAGGATAAGGACAATGTGTTCAGAGGTCTTTATACCATGTTGCTCGATCTGCCCGAGACTTGTGAAAATTGTAATAATCTGAAGATGAACCTAAAACGGGCAGATAATAAAATTGCTGAATTACAAGCTTTTCTTCTTGAGACTGTTGCTTCATGTGTGAATTGTCCCAAGCTTACTGCTGAGCTTGAAGCTGTCTCCAAATAGTTTCAAGAATTAGTTGATGACAACAACAGATTGACTCAATATGCTTCTAAGGACCTGTTAGCTCACCATGCATTAATTGTAACAAACTAAAATCTGATTTGATTGCATTAGATGAGAAATGTGTGAAGCTAACTAAGGACCTACTAGAGAAGTAACCATCTGCTTGTACTGTGTGTGTGGGGAAGAAGCATGAGGGTTTGGTAGAGACGCCTAGCGACGTGAACCACATGGCTAGCAGTAGGACTGTCCCTTTCGAGTCGGCTGAGCGTGCTCAAGCCATTCGTTCCTCTGCTGTTGGTTCTTCTTCTGCTCCCTTACCTCCTGCTGTCTCTTCTTCCTCCTGCTCTTCTTGCACTTCTCTCTTTCGGGAGTGTCAGTATCTTATGAACACTCTCAAGAGATTTGTAGGAGGCAAGAAGAAGCTGAATCTTATTCTAGACTAGTCCAAGATTTGCAGATTTAATCAGGATCTTGGATATGATTTCTATGAGGACATGAGAAAGCATCCACCTGTCGTGCTTAGACCCATAGCCACATGTGTGATTGAGGTCGAGCCCAGAACTGAAAAAGTTCAATTCAAGTCAGCGGGCTTTGTCCAAGGGATCTCTGACAGCAAGGTGACTGATGAGGACATCACTTCTATTGATATGAACACCCCTCTTACTGCTTCCATGAATGATGGGCAAGGTCCAATCACTCGGGCACGTGCTCGTCAACTCAACTATCAGGTAAACTCGTTTTTAGGAGTCAATAATATTTCCGCTGAGCATTCGATACTTCCTAAGACTTGTGATTTTCTTGTCCTTAGGAACCATGGAGAAGAACCACGCGAGCTCAAGTGTAGAAGTGGAACCGTCAAGCGCAAGCCAACTCATATTCGCGAGTTCGACTCAGATTCGGACTGCTGGACAGCGCCTACTTCAAATGACCATAACTTTTGATCTAGAAGGTTTCTCGGGGCCCGTGAGTACTCGTTGGAAAGATCTTGGAGTCTACTTTCAGATGAATCTGGTCTCACCTCGAAATTCCATCCGAGCCGATCAGAAACTGTAAAACAAGTGGCGTCACTTTCCAGTCCGAGTCAAAGTGGGCCTTGGGCCTTGTAATCACACTTAGACTATTTGGGCCTGCACTAATCATGGGTGTACTGTTCACGTGAACAGTACCCGTGAATAGTACCACATCCCCTTTTGTTAGATAAGTGCGGCCTCCCCCACTCCTATTTAAGGAGGTCGCACCCCTTTAGTTTTCCTCGGGTTTTTCTTAAGAGTTTATTCTGCTTAGCAGTTTCGCCGCATGTTCGGTTTGAGGAACCCCAACTTGTGAACTTAAACATTATTCGCAATTTCAGATTGCATCTTTTACTCTCTTGCTTGTGTTCTCGATTCGCTTGCAGGAGATAGCCTTCTTGGCGAGGTCAATCGTGTTCGGCACGGTTGATAACCAACGGAGCAGTGGTGTAGTGATTGTGAGGGGTTCGATCTGTTTTGGTCGGAGCCTTTGGATCATCAACGTCGAGATCTCCACAATCGACTTATCAGTACCTCTCGGAAGATCGGGCCATCGTCACATCAGTTGGTATCAGAGCAACGGTTGCCCGTGAGGTAATTCTTGTATCCCTAGTTAGTAGATTGGTTTTTTATTTCCTATAGTCCAGAAAAAAAAATTGCCCCACAAAAAGAGTTAATTTCCGCTGTCCAAACCCCGTTGTGCCTTTCAATCTGTTAGTTTTGGTTTGCTAAATTGAATTTGTGTCCGTCATAGTATTGTCTAGTTGCTGGTCATATCTTTGTTCCATTGAAAATCCAAACAAAAAAAAATTTCCCCACCCCAAACCCTAATTTCCAATTTCGGCTGATTTTTCCTTCCTCTGCAGCCGCCACCAAAAACATCATATCTTTTGATTCCGAGATTATTTTTGAGTGGGACCACCGCCATTAGATTCAAAAAATCCTTATCCATCTATCTGCAAAATTTCACGTCATTCCAGCCAGGAAGTTAAGAGATATGTGCGGTGAAAGTTGACCCAATTATCTGTTCTGAATCTGCAACAGTCAGCAGTTGTGATTTTTGTGCGAATTTCTGTGTTGGGATTCAGAAGTTGGCCCCAAAACAAAATCTGTAGAAAAAGCCGTCAGAAAACAGTAAAAAAATCAGTGAAAAAGAGGCATCTGACAAAAAGTTACGGCCGAATTACCAACGTGCTGTCCAGTGGACAGAAATCTGAAGTTTTCAGTTTTGGGTCAATCCTTGTGTTCTTCAATTCCAGATTGAATTGGATTGAATTATCTTGTATTTACCACTCCTACACTTTGCCATACACTTATTCTTAGCCTTCTTCCATCCTTGGTTGATCAGCAACATAGGCTAAGTGCTAGATACGAACTATAATTCAATTCTATGCAATTCTGAAATGAACTGATTGTTCTCCATTGCTACCATATTGTGCCTTCCAAGCTACACCTACTCTTGATCAGAACAGGTTCCCTCTTGCAATCGTACCCACGCTCGACACGGTGTCACGAACCAGCCACCGGTTGTACCACCTGCTACATTGGTAAGAACACTTGTAAGAGTGTGATAAGACGCTTGAGAGTGTGTGATTCTACTTCTCGCCACCTAGTAGTTGATAGGGATAATATCTTTGTGTTGTCTTTTGTTTGCTACTAACCATGGCAGGTGAGACGTCTGATGCGCAAGAGTGTGTTTTAAAGGGAGAGCTCATGACGCTTTTGGATGAACAATGCGCTGCCATTACTGATGACATCGATAGGAAGATGGATACAATGCAACTTTCCATCAATGAGAGCATTGCAACACTCACTACACGCCTTGAAAGAATGGTGAATCGGCCACCAAACAATGGAGGCCAAGATCATGAGGAGGGAGATGATAATGAGAGACAAAACCGTGACGCCGGTGCTGCACGGCCATGACACCATCCTCATCAGAACCGTCATGGTATGGGAGGTAACAATAATTTTCAGTATCACAATGCTCATGTTCATGATGACCCGTTTGCTAAAGTTAAATTTTCCATACCATCTTTTGCGGGTACCTATGATGCTGAAACTTATCTAGATTGGGAGATGACAGTTGAACAAAAATTTAATGCCCATCTAGTTCCTGAAGTGCATAGAGTCAGACAAGCTACTAGTGAATTTAAAGATTTTGCTATCATTTGGTGGACTCAAGTAGTTAATTCTGGCTTAGCCCCTGATACATGGGATAGATTGAAGGTAGCTATGCGTGCTAGATTTGTTCCTCTTGCTTTTAAACGTGAAATGCGTAAGAAATTGCAGCGCTTAGACCAAGGTAATAGATCTGTTGAGGAATATTATCAAGAACTGCAAATAGGCATGCTGCGTTGTAATGTTGAAGAGGATGAGGAAGATAAGATGGCTCGTTTTTATGGGGGATTAAGGCGTGAAATTCAGGACATAATTGATTACAAAGAGTATAATGATATCAATAGATTGTTCCAGCTTGCTTGTTTGGCAGAGAAAGAATTGCAGGGTAGACAACAAAGGACAAGGAGCAATTTTGGAGGTACGTCTACATCGAGACCAACACAGGAGCAACCCAAGACAGCCCCACCTCCTGTTTTTCGAGCTGCTGCCCCCTCTGTGAGTAGGGCGCGTTCAGCAGCACTGCCACCACCATCACGAGCACCCGAGGCGAGCAAATCTACTAGTGTGCAAGCACCAGCAAAGAGCTCTTCATCGGTTGCTTCCACGGGCCGTACGACGGGCATTGTGTGCCACCGTTGTAAAGGGATGGGCCACGTCATGAGAGATTGCCCAAGTCAGCGGGCGTACATTGCGACAGAAGATGGTGGTTATGTAAGTGCTAGTGATGTTGAGGATGAATATGCTCTTGCAGCTAACCTTGCAGGTGATGATGATGATCATGAGACAGATAGTGATGGTGAGGAGATTTTAGGTGCCGCTGCTACGGCGAGTTATAGAACCATAATTGTGCAGCGAGTACTGAGCACTCAAAGAGAGCAAGAGGAGAAGCTACAACGTCATAATTTGTTTCAGATGTTCCTCATCGTCAAGGATTGCCGTGTTCGTGTTATAATTGATGGCGGGAGCTGCAATAACTTGGTGGATTCAGGATTGGTCAAGAAGCTTGGCTTGACCACACGTGCGCATCCTCACCCATACCACATTCAGTGGTTCAACAACAGCGGTAAGGTGAAGGTAACACAATCTGCGAGAGTGCAATTTTCCATTGGTTCCTATCATGATGTTGCTGATTTCGATGTAGTACCTATGCAAGCATGCTCACTTTTATTAGGTCGCCCATGGGAATTTGATACCGATGCAACTCATCATGGTAGAAGTAATAAATACTCTCTTGTGCACAAAGGAAAGAAAATAACTTTGCTACCTTTGACACCCACTGAAATTGCTAATTGTGATAAAGAGCTAGCTGAAAATAAGAAGAAAGAACTTGAACATGAATCTGAAAATCAGCAAGTAGTGAAGGATGTTTTCCCACCTAAGAAAGAGAGGTTGTCATCTAGTTCTAGGACCGAGGGAATTAAATTAAAGGGTTGTGTCATGCTTGCAACCAAATCTGATCTTGCTGAAATTTGTCATGATGAAATGCCATGCTATGCTTTGATATGCAAAGATGCTTTATTTTCACTTGATGATATATCTAGCTCTTTGCCGTCTGCTGTCACTAACCTTTTGCAGGAATTTGAGATTGTGTTTCCTACTGAGATACCCCCAGGGCTGCCACCAATTAGGGGTATTGAACATCAAATTGATTTGATTCCAGGAGCTTCCCTACCCAACCGTGCGCCATACCGAACCAACCCGGAGGAGACTAAGGAGATTGAGCGTCAAGTGCGAGACTTGCTTGACAAAGGGTACGTACGTGAGAGCCTTAGTCCATGTGCTGTTCCTGTACTTTTGGTTCCAAAGAAAGATGGGTCGTGGCGTATGTGTGTTGATTGTAGAGCTATTAATAATATTACCATTAGATACCGTCATCCTATTCCTAGGTTAGACGACATGCTTGATGAATTAAGTGGCTCTACAATGTTTTCTAAAGTTGACTTGCGTAGTGGATACCACCAAATTAGAATGAAACTTGGAGATGAATGGAAGACGGCATTTAAAACTAAGTTCGGGTTATATGAGTGGCTAGTGATGCCTTTTGGTTTAACTAATGCCCCTAGCACTTTCATGAGATTAATGAACGAGGTTTTACGTGCTTTCATTGGTAAGTTTGTGGTAGTTTACTTTGATGATATATTGATTTACAGCAAGTCACTAGATGAACATCTTGAACACTTACGTGCTGTTTTTGTTGCTTTGAGAGATGCACGTTTGTTTGGTAACCTCGAAAAGTGCACCTTTTGCACCGATCGTGAGAGACCATGTGGTCGTGATCCCATGAGAATGATGAGTAATTGACAATGGTGTAGGTTAGTCGAGTTTGGTTTGGGTGGTTTTGACCATGTCGTTGCGTGGTGCAACGGGCTCGGTCGATTTGGTCAAACTTGGTCGTTTGGGCTTAGGTCATTTATTCTAATGCTTCGACAGGTTTGGACTTCATCATGGGTAAGCATGATGTGTTTATGCTATTTTACGCTTTCATGTGTCGAGCGGTGCTATGTGATGTGTTTCTTGTCTGTGTGGCTGCAGGACATCGAGCGGAGTCGTGGCGAGACACGGTGGACCGGACTAGGCGCAGGTGGCGCTGAGGTCAGAACGGTCAGGATGTGTCGAAGACGACGTGGACTCGAGGTGGTTGCGAGGCGTGCAAGACAAGGAGCGCGGAAGCTTCCCGGAAGGTGCAGGAGGGGCGAAACGGGAATTTCGCAAGGCTGCACAAGCGGGAGCGGGCTCCGTTGGATTTAGCCGGCGTAACGGGGCGGAGACCCGTTAGCCATGGGCTATAAAAGGAGAGGAGGGGCTGCATGCCCATTTGAGCACTTGTAAGGAATTAGGGTTTACACTAGTCAAAAGAGGCTTTGGGAAGGTTGTTTCCTTTAGCTCTTTAGTTGGTGTGAGTTGGTGGAGGCAGAGTGTGCTCCCTCTGTTGTCCTCTACGATGGTTTCTAGGTGTGAGTTCTAGTGGGTGTTCTTCCTCCCTCCATGGATGAGTGTGTGTTCTTGAGTTGAGAGAGTGAGGAGATGGATTGAGAGTCTTGTAATCATTCCTCTGTATTCAATCGTGTCATCGGGACTCCTCTGTATTCATTGTGATCCAAGAAATGAAGATCTGAAGTTTGGTTCCTCTCTGTCGTAGCTTCTGTTCTTCGTTCTTCATTTTGGGTGATTTTCTCTCTTTTGATTTTCGAGTTCTTGATTGCTGGAGAGTGCCAAAATGGGTTGCTATGACATGGGTGATGCTTAAAAGCCATTTGGCTAGTTAACTCCAAGAGCAAACCAAGTTTTAATCTCAGATTTTCATTGTTTGCCTCCTCTGTTCATCTTTTCTCTTTCTAGGTTTTTGTCCAGATTTTGACTCCCTTGTTAAGATGGCTTGAAATTTGGTATGAAGAGTCCAGAGGCTATTAAATAGCTACCCTCAAAATTTCATAGCCAAAGGATCAACGGTTTGGGAGTAATTGGATTTTTGGCTCAGCTCGGGCAAAATTTCAGATTTTTACCCAAATCTGAAATTCGTGTTTCTTGAAAGTGGTTTCTTGAAATTGGCTCTTGGCTTAGTCTTCTGGGAGTATTCCCTAGCTATCCTCAAAGTTTCCCAAGCCAAGAATCAAAGAATCTTGCGAATTTCTCAGTTTTCAGATTCATTGTCTGAAAATTTCTGTTTGCTGTTTTTCCTCGAGAGGTACTACCGCTCCTGGAAGAGGTACTACCGCTCAGCGGCACTACCGCTCCTGGAAGAGGTACTACCGCTCAGCGGTACTACCGCTCGTCCCAGCGGTACTACCGCTTGCAGCCAGACTTGCGCTGAATTTGTTTTTCTTGATTGCTTCTTTCTGGGTCTAGTTTTTCCTTGTCTCTGTGATGTCCAGTAAGGGTTTATTTTCTCCTTCATAGCTCCCATAGCTATTGGAGAAGAAGATAATTGTTGGGGGCGATTTTTAAAGATCGACATTCACCCCCCCTCTGTCGCCATTTCGGTCCAACAGATCGAGTTTGTTTTCTTGGCTATGTTGTTACTCCGCAGGGAATTGAGGTTGATCAAGCCAAGATCATCGCTATCCAGAGTTGGCCGCCTCCTAAAACGGTCACACAAGTGCGGAGTTTTCTCGGGCTCGCTGGTTTCTATCGGCGTTTTGTTCGGGATTTCAGCACCCTCACTGCACCATTGAATGAACTTACAAAGAAGGGTGTTCCTTTTACTTGGGCCACCAATCATCAACAAGCTTTCGACACTCTCAAAGATAAGTTAACACATGCCCCTTTGCTTCAACTTCCTGATTTCAGCAAGACTTTTGAATTAGAATGTGATGCTAGTGGCATAGGTCTTGGGGGTGTGTTAATGCAAGAAGGAAAACCTGTTGCTTACTTTAGTGAAAAGTTAAGTGGTCCTAGTTTGAACTATTCTACCTATGATAAAGAATTATATGCTCTAGTTCAAACTTTGGAAACATGGCAGCATTATTTATGGCCCAAAGAGTTTGTAATACATTCTGATCATGAATCCTTGAAACATATTTGAAGTCAAACCAACCTGAACCGTAGACATGCTAAGTGGATTGAGTTTATTGAATCTTTTCCCTATGTCATTAAATATAAAAAGGGCAAAGAAAATGTGATAGCTGATGCGTTGTCTAGGAGATATACCATGCTTTCACAACTTGATTTCAAAATCTTTGGGTTAGAGACAATAAAGGAGCAATATGTGCATGATGCTGATTTTAAAGACGTGTTACTAAATTGTCAAGAGGGAAAGGGTTGGAATAAATTTGTTGTGCATGATGGTTTCATATACCGTGCTGGCAAGCTATGCATTCCTGTTGGCTCCGTTCGTCTTTTGTTGTTACAGGAGGCGCATGGAGGAGGATTGATGGGCCACTTCGGCGTGAAGAAGACTGAGGACATTCTGTTCCACCATTTTTATTGGCCAAAGATGAGGCGTGACGTCGAACGCTTCATTTCTCGCTGCACCACGTGCCAAAAAGCTAAGTCACGACTTAATCCTCATGGTTTATACATACCTCTTCCTGTTCCAAGCGTACCTTGGGAAGATATTTCTATGGACTTTGTTTTAGGGCTTCCTAGGACAAAGAAGGGGAGGGATAGTATTTTTGTTGTCGTGGATAGATTCTCTAAGATGGCTCATTTTATACCATGTCATAAAAGTGATGATGCTACACATGTTGCTGATTTGTTCTTTAAGGAAATTGTTCGCTTGCATGGTATTCCGAATACGATAGTTTCAGATCGTGATGCTAAATTTCTTAGTCATTTTTGGAGAACCTTGTGGGGAAAGTTGGGAACTAAACTGTTATTTTCCACTACCTGTCATCCCCAAACTGATGGACAAACTGAGGTAGTCAATAGAACATTGTCTACTATGCTTAGGGCTGTGCTTAAAAAGAACTTAAAAATGTGGGAGGAATGTTTGCCTCATGTGGAATTTGCTTATAATCGTTCGCTGCATTCTACCACGAAGAAATGCCCTTTTGAAATTGTTTATGGTTTCATACCTCGTGCACCTATCGACTTGTTGCCTCTTCCGGCTTCAGAAAAAGTAAATTGTGATGCGCAACAACGTGCTGATTTCATACGTAAGATGCATGAGACAACTAAAGAGAACATTGAGATTATGAATGCTAAATATAAAGTTGCTGGTAGTCAAGGACGCAAGCATATTACTTTTGAACCGGGTGATTTGTGTGGTTACACTTGCGTAAAGAACGATTTCCTGAATTGAGAAAGTCTAAACTCATGCCTCGTGCAGATGGTCCTTTTAGAGTGCTTGAACGTATTAATGATAATGCATATAAGTTAGACTTGCCTGCAGATTTTGGGGTTAGCCCCACCTTTAACATTGCAGATTTGCGACCTTGCTTGGGCGTGGAAGATGAGCTTGAGTCGAGGACGACTCCAATTCAAGAAGGGGAGGATGATGAGGACATCACTTCTATTGATATGAACACCCCTCTTACTGCTTCCATGAATGATGGGCAAGGTCCAATCACTCGGGCATGTGCTCGTCAACTCAACTATCAGGTAAACTCGTTTTTAGGAGTCAATAATATTTCCGCTGAGCATTCGATACTTCCTAAGACTTGTGATTTTCTTGTCCTTAGGAACCATGGAGAAGAACCACGCGAGCTCAAGTGTAGAAGTGGAACCGTCAAGCGCAAGCCAACTCATATTCGCGAGTTCGACTCAGATTCGGACTGCTGGACAGCGCCTACTTCAAATGACCATAACTTTTGATCTAGAAGGTTTCTCGGGGCCCGTGAGTACTCGTTGGAAAGATCTTGGAGTCTACTTTCAGATGAATCTGGTCTCACCTCGAAATTCCATCCGAGCCGATCAAAAACTGCAAAACAAGTGGCGTCACTTTTCCAGTCCGAGTCAAAGTGGGCCTTGGGCCTTGTAATCACACTTAGACTATTTGGGCCTGCACTAATCATGGGTGTACTGTTCACGTGAACAGTACCCATGAATAGTACCACATCCCCTTTTGTTAGATAAGTGCGGCCTCCCCCACTCCTATTTAAGGAGGTCGCACCCCTTTAGTTTTCCTCGGGTTTTTCTTAAGAGTTTATTCTGCTTAGCAGTTTCGCCGCATGTTCGGTTTGAGGAACCCCAACTTGTGAA
This sequence comes from Dendrocalamus latiflorus, assembly GCA_017311315.1. Taxonomy (NCBI): domain Eukaryota; kingdom Viridiplantae; phylum Streptophyta; class Magnoliopsida; order Poales; family Poaceae; genus Dendrocalamus; species Dendrocalamus latiflorus. The sequence goes on from CM029646.1 coordinate 7,298,147, forward strand.
CTTAAACATTATTCGCAATTTCAGATTGCATCTTTTACTCTCTTGCTTGTGTTCTCGATTCGCTTGCAGGAGATAGCCTTCTTGGCGAGGTCAATCGTGTTCGGCACGGTTGATAACCAACGGAGCAGTGGTGTAGTGATTGCGAGGGGTTCGATCTGTTTTGGTCGGAGCCTTTGGATCATCAACGTCGAGATCTCCACAATCGACTTATCAGTACCTCTCGGAAGATCGGGCCATCGTCACATCAGTGACTCCACCTGTTGCTTCGGCCTCTCAGAAGGTGAAGCCTGATCGTGCTACTTCTACCTCTCAGAAGGTGATGTATCACTGCACCTTCTGTCAAAAAGATGGGCATTTGATCGATCGATGATTCAGGCGCGCCAAGATCGCGCGTAGAGACCGTGTTGAGTCTCTTAGGCGTATTCAGGGTCAGCCCTAGACCTTGAGTGCACCTAAGACCAACACGAGGTCTAGGTTTGCTGCTGTTGATGGGTTTGGGCAGCATCGAGGACTTGGTTTTTCCGAGTTTTTTGGTTTTCATCCTCATGCTCCCTTTGGTCGTGACTTCCGCTGTTCTGAGGGTAGATCTCGTTTTCCTCATCGAGATGGCTACCCGCGGCGTGATCAGCATGTTGTCGGTGCTCCGACTCGCTCTCCCGTAGCAGTCGGACCCAGCAATAGCTTCATGTCTGCTCACAGATCTTCTGCTTCTTTGAGCGACAGAGAGCGTAGGGTAGTTAGAGGTCAGTCGTGTTTGACTACTTCTACTGCTCGACGTATTACTCAGTATTGGGTGCCAAAATCACTCTTGATTTATCCCAGTACTGAGCCTTTACTCTTTGTTTGACTCAGGTTCGCCAGGCTAGGAAGGGAAAGGTTTGGCTCATAGATTCCGGTTGTTCTTGTCATATGACCGGAGACTCACGTTGGTTCTCTTCCCTAGCCCGCGCTCCAGGTGATGAGTCGATCACCTTCAGAGACGCTTCGTCTGGGCGCGTCATCGCCAAAGGTACAGTTCGTGTTAATGAGTCTTTTATTTTGAAGGATGTTGCCTTGGTTAGTAAGCTGCGATATAATTTGCTTTCAGTCTCTCAGCTTACCGATGACGGTTATTAGGTGAGCTTTAAGAAAAACGCTTGCAAAATTCTTGATTCTTTGGGTAGTCTAGTTTGCGGGATTTCTCGTTTTGGAAGGATCTTTCGTGCTGATTTTTCTGAGTCTTCTGGTGATCCTCTCCGGTGTTTAGTTGCTTCAGAGTCTCGTGGTCTTATCTTCTGGCATAGGAGACTTGTTCATATTGGATTTGACCATTTGACCCGAGTTAGCGGCCACGATCTCATTCGTGGTCTGCCGAAACTCAAGATGGTTAAAGATCTAGTTTGTGCTCCTTGCCGGCACGGCAAGATGGTTGCCGCTTCTCACCCTCCGGTCGCATTGACTATAACCGATGCACCAGGACAGCTGCTTCATATGGATACAGTTGGACCAACTCGAGTGCAGTCAGCAGGAGGGAATTGGTATGTTCTTGTCGTGGTCGATGACTTCTCGAGGTATTCTTGGGTGTTTTTCTTAGCCTCGAAGGATGAGACGTTTACACATTTCTGATGTCTTTTCAGTAGGCTTTCTATTGAGCTTCCGGGTGCCTTATGAGCGATCCGCAGTGACAATGGCACGGAGTTCAAGAATTCCTACTTTGAGAGGTTTTGTGATGAGACAGGTGTAGAGCACCAGTTCTCTTCTCCGCACGTCCCACAGCAGAATGGCGTCGTGGAGAGGAATAACCGTACCTTGGTTGAGATGGCCAGGACGATGCTTGATGAGTATTCTACACCTAGGAAGTTTTGGGCTGAGGCTATTGCGACCGCGTGCCATGTTTCGAACAGAGTTTTTCTTCGGGCACACTTGCATCGCACTTCTTATGAGTTGATATATGGGCGAAAGCCCAGTGTCTCGCATTTTCGTGTATTTGGTTGCAAGTGTTTCATTTTGAAATCTGGGAACCTAGACAAGTTCGAGTCACATTCTTGTGATGGGATCTTTCTAGGTTACTCGACTTCTTCGCAGGCATATAGGGTCTGGAACTGCGAGTCTAGTAAAATGGTAGAGACCTGTGAGGTGACCTTCGATGAGGCCAGTCCAGGGACTAGGCCCGATATCTCAGGCTCTTTAGAGCAGTCCGAGCCCATCTTTGTGGATGATGAGGAGGATGGAGATGACGGTTGTCTACCCGATCCAGTCCCTCATCCACCCCTCGAGGTGCCTTCTTCCACCGCACCTCCAGGTGATCAGCCCATGCCTTCTGCTTCCTCTGGAGCTAGTGGCTCTGTCCCGACCTCGTCAGCTCACGAGGTAGAGGCCACTTCCTCATCTCATCCAGGACCTCCTAGACATATCCAGAAAGTCCATCCTTTCGAGCAGATTATTGGAGACCTCTTTGAGCGCGTCACTCGCTCAAAGTCTGGCATGTCACATTTATGTCTCCATTCTACCTTTGTTGCCTCCTTTGAGCCCAAGGATGTTAGTCATGCTCTCTCTGACGAGTCTTGGGTCAATGCCATGCATGAGGAGCTAGAGAATTTCAAGAGAAACAAGGTCTGGTTGCTTGTTGAGCCCCCTCGAGGTCACAATGTTATTGGGACTAAGTGGGTGTTCAAGAACAAGCAGAGTGAGGATGGGGTGGTTATTTGGAACAAGGCTAGACTAGTAGCTTAGGGCTTCTCCCAGGTTGAGGGTCTAGATTTTGAGGAGACCTTTGCCCCTGTAGCTAGACTTGAGGCCATTAGAATCCTGCTTGCCTTTGCAGCTTCTAAGGGTTTCAAGCTTTACCAGATGGATGTCAAGAGTGCCTTCCTCAATGGCTTTATTGAGGAAGAGGTCTATGTGAGACAGCCTCCAGGTTTCGAGAACCCCAAATACCCAAACCATGTCTTCAAGCTTTCCAAAGCGCTGTATGGAGTTAAGCAGGCCCCTAGAGCTTGGTATGAGAGGCTTAAGTCCTATCTGTTGAGTCATGGTTGTGAGATGGGTAAGGTGGATAAGACCTTGTTCATTCGCCGGCATGGCGCTAACCTACTGCTCGTCCAGATTTATGTGGATGACATCATCTTTGGCGGCTCCTCTCATACTCTTGTTTCACAGTTCTCGGATGTCATGAGCACCGAGTTTGAGATGAGTATGATGGGTGAGTTGACCTTCTTCCTTGGCTTCCAGATCAAGCAGATTCGGAAGGGTACTTTCTTGCATCAGGGCAAGTACACTCGTGACCTCCTGAGACGCTTTGACATGAGTGATGGCAAGCCTGTGTCAACTCCCATGGCGTCCACAGCTTCTCTTGACCCAAATGAGGACAGCGAGCTAGTTGATCAAAAGGAGTATCGCAGCATGATTGACTCCCTCTTATACCTCACTACCACAAGACCGGACATACACTTTGCTGTGTGTCTTTGTGCTCGGTTTCAGGCTTCTCCTCGTGTATCTCACCGCCAGGCGGTGAAGCGCATTTTTCGGTACCTTCAAGCTACCATTGACTATGGTATTTGGTACTCTTCCTTGTCCTGTCTGTCCTTGAGAGCCTACTCGGACGCAGACTTTGCTGGCTGTAGGATAGATAGGAATAGCACTTCTGGCACCTGCCAATTCATTGGCACTTCTCTCGTTTCCTGGTCTTCGAGGAAGCAGTCCGGTATTGCACAGTCCACCGCAGAGGCCGAGTACGTTGCTGCCGCCAGTTGCTGCAGCCAGGTACTTTGGATGGTCTCGACCCTGCGGGACTTTGGGTTAGGTATCGACAGTGTTCCACTCTTTTGTGATAACACTTATGCGATTAACATTGCTAAGAACCCAGTGTAGCATTCTCGGACCAAGCACATTGATATCCGATATCACTTCCTTCGAGACCATGTGGCGAAGGGTGACATAGCGCTCCAGTTCGTGGAGAGTGACCACCAGTTGGCTGATATCTTTACCAAGCCTTTGGATAGCTCTAGGTTTTCAGCCTTGAGGGGAGAGCTTGGGGTGGTTTGTCCTTATGGACTGCTGTGAGGGGAGCTTTGTGCTTCACGCTTTATCATGTTTATTATGCTCTTACTCCTTTCTGTTGCACTGCATTTGGGTGCATTTGGGTTAGTCCTCCTAGCATAGATTAGAGTGCTTCTCTTGTCTAGTTGTTCAGACTTTTTACTCTTATCTTGTAATTCTAGGATGCTGCTTATTAGCTGTTTCTCTTCTCACTAGGTTGAGCTCACTCACTTCTTGTAGGTTCTAGTGAGGGTTGGGCCACCCTCGGGTAGACAGGGTACGTGTTTGCTCCTTAGTGAGTTAGATGGGCAGTTGATAGTCCTAGAATCATATGGGGTAGATGAGAGTCAGTCTGAGCCATAGTTTCCTCTATACCTTATCTATGCTTTAAGGACTGCCATTTCTAATTTTCTTGCCAGCTTCTCGATCTTATTGCTTTGGTTCAGGGGGAGTTCGTTTGGGAGCTTCTGGAGCTTAATATTGACATAACTCAACTTGAACTAAAAGTTGCATCTCATGTTCAGGGGGAGCTGGATTTTCGTGCATTTCAGCATTTTGCATTGTAATATAACTACATGGAGCCTTGATTATTATCCTGCCATGATATGTTTACAATGAATTACACCTTACCATGATCTGTGCTTACTTGCTAGATTTATCATGACTTTATATGTGTAGTCAAGTCTTTGCCATGATAGGTTGATTACCATGCACAACTTGAATTAATTCATGTCAGGTTAGCTCTTGAGACTAGTATGTCGTTAGTTATCCTCTTATGATTCATGCCATGTCAAATAGGCTGAGTTGAGTCTTGAATATTTATTGAGCTTTAGATTGAGCTATACTAGTTTCTTGATGAAGCATGAGTTGGTACAATTTTTAAGTAAGCAAACAGATCTCTTTTGTGCAAAAAACTGATCTCACCAATTCTTTCTCATAAGACGGCTTGCCATTGCACTAGGCATGAACTCAAGGGGAGTTTTGGATGACCAAGATCATCTCCTTAAGCTTCTTTCTTGGAATGGTCGCATAAGGCTTGAGATCTAGCACATGACTAAAATAAAAATCTGGTTGGAAACAATCATGAGATTTCTAAAGCAAAATATGTCAAATGTGCTCAATTTGCTAAAAATTACAAGACTTACAAGTACATGAACCAATGTTTCATTCTTGAACTTGTAGCACTCTATTTTGACTCAATACTAGCTTCTTGGTTCCACTTAGCTTATTGACATGGCCCGAATCATCTTTGGATAGCTTTAGCTAGACTAGAATCATGGTTGACTTGACATGCTAAGAAATTGCTCTAAATTTCAGATTGTAACTCTTGGCTTAGCTTGATTATACATGTCTTGTCATGATCTTGATAGCATTCTTATGCATTATGGCTTGGTGTAATACTCATTTGGTCATTTTGGATAATCTTCATGGCTCTAAATGCTTAGATTAAATAAAATTACAGCCATTTCATCCATTTTTGTGATCTTATTCTCTCTTTTGCATCCTTGATGTGTTTATTGCCAAAAGGGGGAGAATAGCGAAGAAAAAGTCATTTGGGGACTTTCTAGAGCTTTGGAGAACAACTTGTTCTTTCTGTTGTTGCTCTAGTGTTCCTTCTGTCGACATGGTCATTAGCATCATTTTCTTTCTCTTAGACCATGTTTGACTTTCAAACAAACTCAACTTTGTGCTTTTTCTGGGTTTGTCAATATACTCATCAAGGGGGAGATTGAGAGACCATGTGGTTGTGACCCCATGTGTGTGATGAGTAATTAACTTCGGTTTAGGAAAGTCGAGTTTGGTTTGTGTGGTTCGGACCATGTCGTTGCGTGGTGCAATTGGCTTCGGTCGGACTTGGTCAAATCTGGTCAAAGTGATTAGGATGCTTATTCTGGAAATTTGACAGGTTTGGACTCCTTTATACGTAAGTATGGTTCATTGATGTTATTTATTCTTACATGTGTCGAGCGGTGCTATTTGATGTGTTTCTTGTCTGTGATGGCTGCAAGACGTTGAGGCGGAGTCGTGGCGAGACACGAGGTGATCGGACTAGGCGCAGGTGGCGCTGAGGTCAGAACGGTTGGGATGTGTCGAAGACGGCGGAGACTCGAGGTGGTTGCGAGGCTTGGACGACAAGACACAAGGAAGCTTCCCGGAAGGTGCACGAGGGGCGTTTCAGTAAAAGCGCAAGGCTGCACAGGTGGAAGCGGTTCCGTTCGGAGTTAGCTGGCAAAATGGGTTGGGAACCCGTTAGCCAAGGGCTATAAATAGGAGTGAGTGGCTGCATGCATTCCCATGCCTTGAGAGAGGGAGTGCTTGGTTGGTAGGGTTTGCTTTAGTCAAAATGGCCTTTGGAGGGTTGTTTTGGCTTTAGGCATTAGTGGTTGAGAGCAGGAGAGGCTATTGGGCTGTGTCTCCTTCGATGCTTCTCTCTTGGGTGTGTTCTTGAGCTTGTGTTCTTGAGATGGAGAGGGAGAGGTAGAGTTGATCCTTCATATAATCATTCCTCTGAATGTACATGCATATGGGGACTCCTCTGTGATCCTTTTATTTCCAGGAATGAATTCTTTGAAGTTTATCCCTCGTGCTCCTGTGTTCTTCGTTGTTTTCTGTTTCTGTTTATTTCTTCACTTTTTGAGATTTGAGTTGTTCCTTGCTGGGAAGGCCTAAAATGGGTTGCTCTGTGATGGGAATTGATCTCAAGATCATTTGATTGGTTTCTCCCTAGAGCAAAGTGAATGAATCAAGGATTTTGTCGGGCCCCCGGATTTCCAAACCCGGACCCTCTGTGTATTACAGCACTAGTCCCAGATCAAAGCTAGTGCACAGAGTTAAACAGAATGGAAAACATCACCAACAGCGATTTATTACAATAATTAAGTGTACTGACCACAAGGTCTCATTATTACAATAGAGGTTCAAGACCTCGCACACCAGAAATAAAGCCGAAGCAAATAAAACTCGAGGACGATCCAACAATTCGCCACAGGCAATTGACTGGGGAAAGCGCGACCTAGTCCTCCGGGAAGAATCCGTCGCAGCCACAAGCGAAGCAGTAGTCGTAGTCACCTCCTTGAGCTTCAACTTCCTCTGAGATTTATTTTTAAGTGTAGCATGTGAGTACATAAAGTACTCCGCAAGTCTTGGGAAAAATGCATAGATGCAAGGCTTAACAAAGGAAGGCCATATGGTTCTTTTGCACAAAGCAATATTTGAAATCTCAATTACTACTAATTATTTTCGAAGGCATCAATTTAATGAAGTAAATGTTTTAACAGAATTAACTTTCTAGTGAAGGTTCCAACTACCAACAATAGCTAACCAATTACCATTGGTCAAGTTTTAAACTGCGGGTTCCATCCACCCTCTCTGGCTCCAACCGCCAGGATTCCCTTCCGAGAGTTCCCTCCACTCTCGGAATACAAAACTTTTGATTTTTAAAACAAAACCAGAAATCTACCATGTGCATGCATTCTTTGCCCGCCCTTGACCGTGGGCACGGCTATTCGAATAGTTTTATACTCTGCAGAGGTTGTACAACTTTACCCACAAGAGATAAATTATCCTAAAAGTCAACACGCTTCCTTTGGCATGAGACCCAGATAAAATATCACAAAGCCTTTACCTTACTCTAATCTAGCTAGATACCACCCGCTGAGGTTTCACTGCAGGTAGGCTAACTGCCCGAACCGAAGCCCCCTCTTGCGCCATATGAGTACAGTAAATCCCTGTCCCTCACTGTGGATAACCAGTCCATCCCTGGCACCCACTTTCCACTGGTGGCACCTAAACTAGACTATCATAAGTTAGTCAGCTAGGTCGTACCCATATAGACTTGTGGTTGTACGGTTAATGCTCAGTCTGGACAAACACAAGCGTCGGTCCTTAATTGACTAGGGTGGAACATACACATTACAAGTTCTCATGCTTCCTGCACCAATCCAAACCAACCATCCACCCTAATCTAAACCAATTTTCACATTTTATTTTATTTTAAAATCACAGTGACAACTCCAATTGCCACTTCCTTAACAAACACAAGGGTTCAACAATAAATCATAATTTTTCCCATTTTCAAGATTTTCCAAAGTTATTAGATAGCATGACTAAGCATTATCCTACCATTATACTATTCACCAAGATTAATATTAATCTCATTATTGAGACAAAGGGAGTTCTAGGGTGACAAGGTACATGGCAATCAATGACAAATGAGGGCATAACAAAGTTGGAATAACTAATTCCTAAAGATTTGAACTAATGTTTTATGTAAATAGCAATGCACATAATTTAAAATAAGTAAAACATTTCAAAATCATAGGTTCAAGATGATCAAAGGAGACTTGCCTTCTTGCAGGGTTTCTGGGTCTTCTTGTTGCTGTGAAGAGGGATCGTCGCCAACGTTGGAATCTACGCGAGGAAAGACGAAGCAAACAAAGCAAATAAATACAAACGAAAATTCAAATAAAATCCAAAAATTCAACAGAGGCCATAGTTGGATAGATTATGATTTTAGATGAATTTAGATATTTGAATTGCTGGATTGGAGTTAAAATGAGAAAGTTATGCTCATTTGAAAATCTCATATTTGAATAAATCTAGAAATTCCCAAATTTCTGACAGGTGGGGCCCACTGGAATATTAGATTTTAAATTCTATTTTTATTCCGAGGGACTGACAGGTGGGGCCCACTGAATAGTAACCACTTACGATCACTGACATGTGGGACCCACTGGACAGTGAGCCCACTGACTCAACCTCTGGCACATGGGACCCACTGGACTCCAGGCCCACTTGTCAGAGACAGTACAGAGGGGTGGGGCCCAGGCGGCAGAGGCCAGCGCAGACCGGCGGCCGCTGACATGTGGGGCCCACTTGTCAGTGCGAATTTTTAAAAGAATGGCTCGACCTCAGCGTGCGGAGCTGGGGGCTCCAACGCGCGCCGAGGGAGCCGGGGGAGGGATGAGATCGCGCTGATAACCAGACGGGCGGGGAGGCTTTGCCTACCCATATAGGGCAAGCAATTCTTTTGAGTTACCTGCCGGAGGGGAGGCCGGGGAAGGTGGCCGGAGGCAGGGTCGTCGGCGGCGAGGGAGTGGCGGAGGGGTGCGGATGACGCGTGAAATGCAAACCCGGAGCGGAGATGAGTCCAACGAAGGGGTCGGCGAGGCTCGGGGGCAAGCGGGGTGGCCGGCGACGAGGGGAGGGCGGAGCTGGCTCGGGTCCTCCGGTGCGACGGCGCTCCGGCGGCGGGGAGGGGCGGCTGAGGTGTCGGGGAGGATCGCACGGGCACGGGGGTGCTCGAGGTAGCGGCGGCGAGCTTCGGGGAAGACCGAGGCGACGGCAATTACTCGCCGGAGCACTTACCGGACGCGCACGGGGAGCTTCTGGTGCGACGGCGCTCGGGGCTCAAGGGGAGAAGTGGAGGGCGCTGGGAGGTGGTGCGGGAGAAGGCGGAGCCGAGGGGGGGCTTTTATAGGGCGGAGGAGGGGACACTGGCGCGGGATTGCTCGCCGGAGATGGCGGCCGAGAAAAGGAAAGGCGCGGGGAGGAAAGGAAATAGGGGGCAGAGAAGGAAAGGGAGGCGCGGGGTTAAGGGGATTTGGTCGCGGCGGCGTCCGGGACTTCCAAAACCGAGGAGGGCTGGGTAAGGCAAGGCGGGATCCGGCGCGGTCTCGGTCAGCCGGTGAAAAAAGGAAAGTGGGGGAAGGAAAAAGGAAGGAGGCGGCTCTGCGGAGACGACAGGTCTGACAGGCGGGGCCGGGTGGCAGCGGGAGCGGAGCGCGTGCGGCTGACGGGCGGGGCCCGCAAGTCAGCGAGGTGAGGGAGGAAATGAGAGCGGTCGGCTGGATGGCCCGTGCGGGGACTCGGCTCATCGGAGCCGTCCACGCGTCGGGCGAGGAGGATGGGAAGGCAGAGCCGCCGGCTGACGGGCCGGGCCCATGAGGCAGCGAGGGAGAGAGAGATGCGGCCTGGATGGGCCGAGTGGCGACGTGGGCGGTCCTGGGCCGTCCACGCGTCGGCTGGAGGGAGGGGAAGGAGTTTTATTTTTAGAATTTGATTTAGATTTTCAGAAAAGGCTAGAAAATTATTTAGGCCTCAGAAAAATATGAAAATACCTCCAAAAATTCCAGAAAAATTCACAGAAGCTCCTGGAGATATTTTGGATTTAATAAAATTATTTCCAACTACTGTTGATATTTAATTTTCATATTTTGAATTACTTTTTAAATTCTAAAATAGGTTTTTAAATTCCAGAAACTTCAGAAAGGCAAATAAAAACCAAGTAAAATCCAATTACCTTAAAATAATTAATTTGAATTTAAATTTTTCAAAAAGCCCAATTTTGGGATGTGACAAACCTACCCCCCTTAGAAAGAATCTCGACCCCGAGATTCGGACGGACTGGGAAAAAGGTCGGGGAACTCTTCTTTTAGATCCTCTTCACGTTCCCAAGTCGCTTCCGATTCTAAATGGTTGCTCCACTGCACTTTACAGAACTTTATAACCTTGCTGCGCGTACGGCGCTCTGCTTCCTCCAATATCTTGACCGGATACTCTGGATAGGTGAATCTGGGAGCTAGCTTTCCACTGACTCCAAAACGTCTCATTCCTTTGAGAGGTGACACTTTCAAATAAACATGATCTCCAGGTACAAATTCTAATGCCCTTCGACGATTATCCGCATAACTTTTCTGTCTGGTTTGTGCCGTTTGTAATCTGTCCTGGATTAGACGAACTTGTTCTTCTGCTTGCTTCAGCACATCTGGTCCAAACACTTGTCCTTCCAATACAATGGAGTCCTGCATTTTCTGCCGTATAGGGCTTCGAACGGAGACATTTGCAAACTGGATTGATAACTGTTGTTATAGGAAAACTCCGCATAGGGTAGACTTTGATCCCAGTTAGCCTTGTTTGCTAGAACACAAGCCCTCAACATATCTTTCAGAATTTGATTTACTCTTTCTGTTTGTCCATCTGTCTGTGGATGATAAGCTGTACTGAAGTTTAAGTTTGTGCCCAAAAGTTCATGTAGCTTTTGCCAAAATCTCGAAGTGAATTGGGTTCCTCGATCTGACACAATCTTCTTTGGGACTCCATGCAAGCATACAATTCTTGACATGTACAACTCGGCGAGTCTATCTCCAGAGTAGGTGGTCTTTACTGGAATGAAATGGGCGACTTTTGTCAGACGATCCACAATAACCCAAATTGAATCGTGTCCTGATTTGGTTCTTGGTAGTCCAGTTATAAAATCCATACCAATTTCTTCCCATTTCCACTCAGGGATCTGCAATGGCTGCAAAAGTCCAGCAGGTCTCTGGTGTTCAGCTTTAATCCGCTGGCACACATCGCACAAAGCTACATATTCTGCGATTTCTCGTTTCATACTTGACCACCAATACCTTTCCTTGAGATCTTGGTACATCTTTGTACTCCCAGGGTGAATTGAATATCCGGATTCATGGGCTTCCTTCAGGATTAACTCCTTTACCTCTTTCTTTTCAGGTACAATAATTCTTTTCCCAAACCAAAGGGTACCTTCTTCATCCTCTGAAAATCCTGGTGCTTTCCCCTTTTTCATGTTTTCTTTAATTTCCTTGACATACTTATCCTCTCCTTGGGCTGCCTTGATTTGGTCCTGTAGCATGGGTTGAACCTCTAAAGTAGCCAGGAATCCTTCCTCCACCACTTCTAAGTTGAGCCGTTGGAATTCTTCTTGAAGTGCGGGCTTACTATCCTTAATCCACAGTTTGGTACAGTAACTCTTTCGACTCAAGGCATCAGCCACCACATTAGCCTTTCCTGGGTGATAATGTATTCCAATATCATAATCTTTTATTAACTCAAGCCATCTCCGTTGCCTCATATTGAGATCGGGTTGAGTAAATATGTACTTCAGGCTTTTGTGATCCGTGTAAATCTCGCAGCGGTTACCAATCAAGTAGTGCCTCCATATTTTCAGTGCATGCACTACGGCAGCAAGCTCTAAATCATGAGTTAGGTAATTTCCTTCATGGGGTCGCAACTACCTCGAAGCATATGCTACTACCTTTCTTTCTTGCATCAGTACACAGCCTAGTCCTTGCCTTGACGCATCACAGAAGACTTCAAAATCCTTTCTAATATCTGGAAGTGTTAACACTGGTGCAGAAGTTAACCTCTTCTTCAGCTCTTGGAAACTATCTTCACACGGTTTACTCCATTCAAACTTCTTCTCCTTCTTCAGCAACTGGGTGAGAGGTCTTGCGAGCTTGGAGAAGCCTTCAATAAAGCGACGATAGTAACCAGCCAAACCCAAAAAGCTTCGGATCTCAGATACTGACTTTGGTTGCGTCCAATTGAGTACATCGTTTACCTTATCGGGATCCACGGACACTCCTCCTGCAGAAATCACGTGGCCCAAGAAAGCTACTTTCTTCAACCAAAACTCACACTTACTAAACTTGGCATACAACTGATTTTCTCTGAGCTTTTCCAAAACTATCCTCACATGTTCTGCGTGCTCTTCCTCATTCTTGGAGTATATCAGAATATCGTCAATAAACACAACCACAAATTTATCCAAATATTCCATGAACACCTTATTCATCAGATTCATGAAGTATGCGGGAGCATTGGTTAGACCGAAAGACATCACTGTATACTCGTATAATCCATAACGAGTAGCAAATGCTGTCTTCGGTATATCCTCTGGTCTTATCTTCAATTGGTGATAACCTGATCGAAGATCAATCTTAGAGAAGACACATGATCCTTTCAACTGATCGAACAGATCGTCTATTCTGGGCAAAGGGTACTTGTTCTTGATCGTCACATCATTCAAAGATCGATAGTCCACACACATGCGAAGACTTCCGTCCTTCTTCTTCACTAACAGTACTGGCGCTCCCCAAGGTGACGAGCTTGGCCTTACAAATCCTTTATCTTGCAGCTCTTCAATTTGTTTCTTGACTTCGGCCAAATCATTCGCAGACATCCGGTAAGGTCTCTTGGAAATCGGAGCTGTACCAGGTACCAGATTTATAACAAATTCAATCTCTCTATCTGGTGGCATTCCTGGCAAATCTTCAGGAAATACATCTGGGTATTCACATGCTATAGGCACCTTTTCCAAAGTCACTCCCTTCAAACTGTTCAACCTACACCTGTTCTGGGAAGGTGGGTTTGACTTATACCTTACTTGAATCCCATCCGAGTTGATGACTGTAATAGCTCGATCAGCACAATCTATCTGTCCTTTATACTTGGTTAACCAATCCATTCCCAGTATCACATCTAAACTCTTGGAGTCTATTATAATAAGGTTCGCTAAGAACTTAACTCCATTTATATCCACAGTTGCGCTAGGGCAAACTGTGTTAGTCCCCATTTCCTTTCCAGGGGATTGGACTAGCATAGGGTTCTTTAGCTTACACACATCCCATTTATATCTTTCAACAAAATCTTTTGACACAAAAGAATGCGAAGCTCCAGAATCAAATAATGCTGTTGCAGGTACTGAGTTGACAAGGAACTTACCCAGAACTACGTCAGGTGCATCCTGGGCTGCTTCCGTGGTCACATGGTTGATATGCCCTCTGCTCACCACTTGTGGAGCCCTTGGGGTCTGAGGTGTCCCACGGCCTTGTCCTGCATTTGGAGCTCGTGCTGGTGGCGTTCCCAGGTTGAAGCGAACTGGGGTCACAGCTGAGCGCTTCTGGGGACAGTTACTGGCATAGTGTCCCATGTTCTTGCAGTTGAAACACTGCACTCCTGCTGCTGAAGTCCGGTTCTGTTGTGGTTGGCCTCCATTGCCTGTCCGGGGAACTTGGTTATTTGGGCGAGGTCCAGTGAATGGGGTCCTTGGCGCACTTGGTTCTGCGGGCCTATGGAACTGTGGTGGGTTAGGGCGAAATCTAGAACTGCTCGCGCCCTGTTGTGCTTGGAATTTCCTCTTCCGGCTTTCATACAGCTGACGCTGAGCATCTTTTTGGACAAAAGCCTTGTTCACCATGTGTTGGAAGGTCGGAAAATCATTCGACACTAACTGCACCTTGAGGTTGGGGTCGAGTCCCTGCATGAACCTCCAGGTCTTGGTTGCCTCCGAGGTGACCTCTTCAGCTGCATACCTATACAGCTGAGTGAACTTATTCAGGTATTCGAAAACACTGAGGTTTCCTTGCTACAGTTGGTAGAATTCTCTTTTCTTCATGTCCATTATTCCCGTAGGAATATGAGCAGTGCGGAAAGCTTCCACGAATTCATCCCATGTGATAGCTTGCGCGTTTTGATGGGCGGCGTGGTAATTTTCCCACCAGTTAGCGGCGATTCCCTTGAGTTGGTGAGCCGCATACAGCACCTTCTCATTGTCATTGCACTGGGCTAGGACCAACTTCCTCTCCACATCCTTAATCCAATCGTCTGCTTCCATTGGATCCACTGAACCTGCAAAAGTAGGGGGCCTTGTCCTCATAAATTCTCCCATCCTAGACTGAGGAGCTTGGTTGGGTGCCTGTGGAGCTTGCTGTACTTGGTTCTGGGCGAGAGCTTGAAGTAACTGCAGCTGCATAGCCATCATCTGCTCCAAGTTGGGGGCCTGAGCGGGAGGTGGTGGAATGTTGTCCTCTGGTTGATTACTGGCGTCACGGCTGTTGCCAGGGTTGCTCCTCGTGTTCACCATCTGAAGTGGTTTAGGTTAGCAGAAGGTAAGAGGGAAATAGCAAAGGTAAGAGATTAGGGGAACTAAATCACACCCCAAGCCAACACACAAGAAGAACTAGCAACCACTTAGGGAAAACTTTTATTAAAATCAAGATAACTCCATGAATAGCTGTACCACAAGTGCACATAGGCCTGGTACAGTCCATCTAGCACACCAAAACATAGCATAAAACGTTCTAAAGACGTGGACATTTTATTTGGGTACTACTGACTCAAAAGACTACTAATCCTCTCCAAAGACGCGCTCCTCAGGGTCCTCTTCCGGGTCCTCTTCTGGATCCTCCTCCGGGTCTTCCTGGCGCTCTCTCACATGGTGCCTCGAACAATCACACTCAGCTGAGGCACGGGGATGGTTACGACTGGAGGCAGTCGAACGCGAGCGGGAAGGGGAAGGCTTGCGCTTCCTGAGAGTGATGACGGGTGGCGGACTGGGGCGTCGCACCTTCTTGCGTGCTGTGAGCCGAGTGCGGAGTCCCGAGAGTCGAAATGGCGCACGGTTGGCAGGGGCGGCGGCTGGTGCAGGTGAAGATGGCGTGTAGTCGGGTACAGCTTGGAGACGTCCCAGTCTAAACTCGTCTGTCTGGCTCCGAAGAAGCTGTGCGCAAAGAGTGTCGGAGTGCTGATAGCTGGAAGTGAGAAGCATCCGGAGTTGTCCAATCTCCTCCTGAGCTCTAGCATAAGTGACTGCCATCGCCTGGGTGAGCTACACCTGATCTGACAATCGAGGATCATCAGCTGGAATGTCAAAGGGGTCTGGATACCTCTGTCCTGCTCGAGGGTTGATGAAGAAGCAAAAAGGGGACTGGTGCACAGCATCCTTGTGCAGATGGCACAACTCATCAATGGCCAAGCGTGCCGCATCCTGGACTGCGTCATAACAGCGGGACCGAGGGTGCTTGATGGGGTATGTTTGGGAGTTGAATTCCTCTTCCCGTGCATACAGGAATACCTCCATCGTCCATGAGTCTCTATCCAGGATCCGAGTCTTCCGCCCCCTGAAAATGGGCGGCTGACGGTACTCCAAGCACTGCATCATCTGCCGGAGAAGGCTAGCGAAAGCTCCAGCATCCTCTCCATGTGAGTAGTAGTCCCACGGGGCAGCGGAGGATGAATCAGCCATCTACAAAGTTGAGTAAAAGAAAAGATTAGCAAAAGTTTTTAACAAATGGAGTTGGAGACAAGAACGAGATTCTAAGTAGGAAGAGAGTAGAAGCAAAGAAGCTTATACATTTTTAATATACTCTTTTTATAAATGTAAGTCCGTATGGTTTGCCATTCTTAATCTAGGTCACGTCCTACAGTCAAATTGGCTCTGATACCATCTCTGTCGGGCCCCCGGATTTCCAAACCCGGACCCTCTGTGTATTACAGCACTAGTCCCAGATCAAAGCTAGTGCACAGAGTTAAACAGAATGGAAAACATCACCAACAGCGATTTATTACAATAATTAAGTGTACTGACCACAAGGTCTCATTATTACAATAGAGGTTCAAGACCTCGCACACCAGAAATAAAGCGGAAGCAAATAAAACTCGAGGACGACCCAACAATTCGCCACAGGCAATTGACTGGGGAAAGCGCGACCTAGTCCTCCGGGAAGAATCCGTCGCAGCCACAAGCGAAGCAGTAGTCATAGTCACCTCCTTGAGCTTCAACTTCCTCTGAGATTTATTTTTAAGTGTAGCATGTGAGTACATAAAGTACTCCGCAAGTCTTGGGAAAAATGCATAGATGCAAGGCTTAACAAAGGAAGGCCATATGGTTCTTTTGCACAAAGCAATATTTGAAATCTCAATTACTACTAATTATTTTCGAAGGCATCAATTTAATGAAGTAAATGTTTTAACAGAATTAACTTTCTAGTGAAGGTTCCAACTACCAACACTAGCTAACCAATTACCATTGGTCAAGTTTTAAACTGCGGGTTCCATCCACCCTCTCTGGCTCCAACCGCCAGGATTCCCTTCCGAGAGTTCCCTCCACTCTCGGAATACAAAACTTTTGATTTTTAAAACAAAACCAGAAATCTACCATGTGCATGCATTCTTTGCCCGCCCTTGACCGTGGGCACGGCTATTCGAATAGTTTTATACTCTGCAGAGGTTGTACAACTTTACCCACAAGAGATAAATTATCCTAAAAGTCAACACGCTTCCTTTGGCATGAGACCCAGATAAAATATCACAAAGCCTTTACCTTACTCTAATCTAGCTAGATACCACCCGCTGAGGTTTCACCGCAGGTAGGCTAACTGCCCGAACCGAAGCCCCCTCTTGCGCCATATGAGTACAGTAAATCCCTGTCCCTCACTGTGGATAACCAGTCCATCCTTGGCACCCACTTTCCACTGGTGGCACCTAAACTAGACTATCATAAGTTAGTCAGCTAGGTCGTACCCATATAGACTTGTGGTTGTACGGTTAATGCTCAGTCTGGACAAACACAAGCGTCGGTCCTTAATTGACTAGGGTGGAACATACACATTACAAGTTCTCATGCTTCCTGCACCAATCCAAACCAACCATCCACCCTAATCTAAACCAACTTTCACATTTTATTTTATTTTATTTTAAAATCACAGTGACAAGTCCAATTGCCACTTCCTTAACAAACACAAGGGTTCAACAATAAATCATAATTTTTCCCATTTTCAAGATTTTCCAAAGTTATTAGATAGCATGACTAAGCATTATCCTACCATTATACTATTCACCAAGATTAATATTAATCTCATTATTGAGACAAAGGGAGTTCTAGGGTGACAAGGTACATGGCAATCAATGACAAATGAGGGCATAACAAAGTTGGAATAACTAATTCCTAAAGATTTGAACTAATGTTTTATGTAAATAGCAATGCACATAATTTAAAATAAGTAAAACATTTCAAAATCATAGGTTCAAGATGATCAAAGGAGACTTGCCTTCTTGCAGGGTTTCTGGGTCTTCTTGTTGCTGTGAAGAGGGATCGTCGCCAACGTTGGAATCTACGCGAGGAAAGACGAAGCAAACAAAGCAAATAAATACAAACGAAAATTCAAATAAAATCCAAAAATTCAACAGAGGCCATAGTTGGATAGATTATGATTTTAGATGAATTTAGATATTTGAATTGCTGGATTGGAGTTAAAATGAGAAAGTTATGCTCATTTGAAAATCTCATATTTGAATAAATCTAGAAATTCCCAAATTTCTGACAGGTGGGGCCCACTGGAATATTAGATTTTAAATTCTATTTTTATTCCGAGGGACTGACAGGTGGGGCCCACTGAATAGTAACCACTTACGATCACTGACATGTGGGACCCACTGGACAGTGAGCCCACTGACTCAACCTCTGGCACATGGGACCCACTGGACTCCAGGCCCACTTGTCAGAGACAGTACAGAGGGGTGGGGCCCAGGCGGCAGAGGCCAGCGCAGACCGGCGGCCGCTGACATGTGGGGCCCACTTGTCAGTGCGAATTTTTAAAAGAATGGCTCGACCTCAGCGTGCGGAGCTGGGGGCTCCAACGCGCGCCGAGGGAGCCGGGGGAGGGATGAGATCGCGCTGATAACCAGACGGGCGGGGAGGCTTTGCCTACCCATATAGGGCAAGCAATTCTTTTGAGTTACCTGCCGGAGGGGAGGCCGGGGAAGGTGGCCGGAGGCAGGGTCGTCGGCGGCGAGGGAGTGGCGGAGGGGTGCGGATGACGCGTGAAATGCAAACCCGGAGCGGAGATGAGTCCAACGAAGGGGTCGGCGAGGCTCGGGGGCAAGCGGGGTGGCCGGCGACGAGGGGAGGGCGGAGCTGGCTCGGGTCCTCCGGTGCGACGGCGCTCCGGCGGCGGGGAGGGGCGGCTGAGGTGTCGGGGAGGATCGCACGGGCACGGGGGTGCTCGAGGTAGCGGCGGCGAGCTTCGGGGAAGACCGAGGCGACGGCAATTACTCGCCGGAGCACTTACCGGACGCGCACGGGGAGCTTCTGGTGCGACGGCGCTCGGGGCTCAAGGGGAGAAGTGGAGGGCGCTGGGAGGTGGTGCGGGAGAAGGCGGAGCCGAGGGGGGGGCTTTTATAGGGCGGAGGAGGGGACACTGGCGCGGGATTGCTCGCCGGAGATGGCGGCCGAGAAAAGGAAAGGCGCGGGGAGGAAAGGAAATAGGGGGCAGAGAAGGAAAGGGAGGCGCGGGGTTAAGGGGATTTGGTCGCGGCGGCGTCCGGGACTTCCAAAACCGAGGAGGGCCGGGTAAGGCAAGGTGGGATCCGGCGCGGTCTCGGTCGGCCAGCGAAAAAAGGAAAGAGGGGGAAGGGAAAAGGAAGGAGGCGGCTCCGCGGAGACGACGGGTCTGACAGGCGGGGCCGGGTGGCAGCGGGAGCGGAGCGCGTGCGGCTGACGGGCGGGGCCCGCAAGTCAGCGAGGTGAGGGAGGAAATGAGAGCGGGCGGCTGGATGGCCCGTGCGGGGACTCGGCTCATCCGAGCCGTCCACGCGTCGGGCGAGGAGGAGGGGAAGGCAGAGCCGCCGGCTGACGGGCCGGGCCCATGAGGCAGCGAGGGAGAGAGAGATGCGGCCTGGATGGGCCGAGTGGCGACGTGGGCGGTCCTGGGCCGTCCACGCGTCGGCTGGAGGGAGGGGAAGGAGTTTTATTTTTAGAATTTGATTTAGATTTTCAGAAAAGGCTAGAAAATTATTTAGGCCTTAGAAAAATATGAAAATACCTCCAAAAATTCCAGAAAAATTCACAGAAGCTCCTGGAGATATTTTGGATTTAATAAAATTATTTCCAACTACTGTTGATATTTAATTTTCATATTTTGAATTACTTTTTAAATTCTAAAATAGGTTTTTAAATTCCAGAAACTCCAGAAAGGCAAATAAAAACTAAGTAAAATCTAATTACCTTAAAATAATTAATTTGAATTTAAATTTTTCAAAAAGCCAAATTTTGGGATGTGACAGATTTTCATTTTTCAGTTTCTCTGTTCTTATTTTTCATTTCTAGGGTTTTGGTGAGAATCGAGTTTCACTTCATGAGATGGCATGAAACTTGGCATGTGATGTTCTGAGGCAATTAATTAGCTATCCCCAAAGTTTCATGGTCAAAGAATCAAAGATCAGATGGGAATTTAGGTTTTTGTTGCTGCCCTCTGTACTTTTCAGTTCTTGGGTCAAATCCCAAATTCTTGTTCTAGAATTGCTTTCTTTTGGTACTCTAAATTCCCTTGGCTATTTTGAATGTCTTCTTGCTGTTCTGGGTTGAGAAGTTCAAAAGAAAGTCCCAGATTTCTCAGTTGAGGGAAGCTATCAGTTGCAGTATGAAAATCCTGCCCTTGCTGTTTTTCTGGAATCGAAGCCCGGTCTGACCGGAGGGGACTAGGCGGTCTGACCGGCCTGCTAGCACCGGTCTGATCGTCCTCCAGTAGGTTTTGCTTATTTCTGTTCTTCCCGTTGTCTCTCTTGCTTAAGATATGTTCTTTTGTCTGCCCTTATGTTTCTTCAAAGAGTACAACTCTTTTTCTTCATAACACTCGTTGTTATCGGAGGAGAACGAGTTTAAGTGGATACTTGTGTTGGGGGACGAATTTTTGTGAGCGACATTCACCCCCCTCTGTCGCCATTTCGGTCCAACAATTGGTATCAGAGCCGGATAGCTCTTCTCAATAGATCTTAACCAATTTCTAGAGCCATGGCGACGGACAAGTACTCGACCAAGCCCCCGGTCTTCGATGGGATCGACTATCCCTTCTGGAAGAGCCGGATGGAGACCTACATTCAGGCTCAGGTCTACGCCATCTGGCATAAGGTCAAAGTACGATATGTTGTTCCTGCCGATGAGAACATCAATGCCGGGAACAAGGCTGATGTTGAGGCGAATGCTAAGGCAAGGAACATCATCATTCAGGGGTTGAGCCGAAGCGAGTTTGACCGCATCTGTCATCTTACGTCGGCTTTTGACATCTGGGTGACCCTCGATGCTTACCATGAAGGCACCACCCAGATCAAGACAGTCCGACAGGACCAGTTTAAGCGAGATTACAACAAGTTTGAAATGCTCGCTGGCGAGTCCCTTGATGAGTGTTTTGCGCGTTTTCACAAGATCTTGAGCAACCTCCGAGCGGTTGGTCTCACATACCCCGACTCAGACAACGCTCGTCAGATGCTCGCGGCTCTTGACTTACGTGTTTGGGAGATGAAGGTGACTGCCATCAAGGACACCACCGACCTCTCGACCTTGACTCTTGACGTGTTGTATTCACGCCTCAATACTTACGAGATTGACATAGTCTCTCGTAGGTCAAAGTCGCAGTCGATGGCCTTAGTCACCGATCCTACTTCTGGACCTTCCTCCGAGTCGATGTGCGGATTCTCCCTTGCTGCTCTCTGTGACGTAACTGATGATCAGTTAGAGCAGCTTGCGGATGACCAGCTAGCCCTCCTAGCCCGGAAATTTTCCCATGCTTACAAGAGGAGGAGGGACGGAAAGAGAGGAGGACCCGTGATCTGCTTCGAGTGTGGTGGCCCCAACCACGTTCGAGCAAACAGTGGCCGCTGCCATTTCGGTCCAACAGTTCTTTGACCGCCTACTATGTTGAAAAGAGCCTTTGCATTATGTTGTAACTTCTGTCCTTTTTCTTTTATGTGGGTAGAACTCCTTCTTGAGGATGTGAAATGCGTGGCGGTTGTGTTCCTTGGGTCGTACATGGCCAAGGAGCACAACCTTCGTGAGTCCGTAACGGGGAGGCTCGGACGGATAAACAGAGTATGCGAAGCTCTGGGCATCCTTATGTCGGAGCGCGCTACTCTAACCGCTAGCCGAGCTCGCCCTCAAGATGGTGACGACAAGGGGAAGGCCTCCCCCTACCGCCGGATCCAGCCCGGTGGCCGTCCCTATTGGAGAGCCCACTAGAGCCGAGGCTACGACGGTCACCGGCTCTGATTTGGCGGAGTACGCCAACTCAGACCTAGAGGCCGAGGTGGATCGTCTGGCGCCTGGCGACAAGGAGTCCTTGGGCGGCCAGGGCGATGAGGGGCGTGACGCGGACGTACTGGAGGACGAGGCTTTGTCGCCTGCGCTCGCCGTGGAGGCTGTGGAGGCATCCCCGAAGGCACCAAGCATAGAGGCTAGAGGGGGAGTTCGAGCTGGCGGTTGGGGGAATGTCAGAGTCGGACTCCCACTGCCCAAGATGCAGGCGGCGACACCGTGGTTCGGTCAGAGGCAGACCGGACACCCCGATGGACTTCCCCACTCTGCGACGAAGGTAGGCGCAACACCTTTTCTCCCCGCGACTTCACGAAGCTCTCTCCGATCTGCTCCCTGATACCATCGTCAACATCAGCCGAAACACAGTCGCCAAGACGCGGACAAGGCTCGAGCAACAGGAGTGGACGCAAAGTCTCCGGTGCACCCGCCTGGGATGTGAGTCGACCCCTTCCCCCATGGAAGTCGCAGGTGTGGAGACTCGGCGCCTGACCGTCTCCGACTTCGACCCTGGACCGGAGATGCTGCGAGCTCTGTAAGCGGCTGCTGACTGTGTGGACGTCGGATTGGACCAGCGGGTGCTGGCATCGTGCGGCTCGAAGCTCTTGGAGCCGCGCTCAAGGCCACATAACAAATTTGAATGATTTTATCTACGTTAGTAGTTAAAGTTTTCAAAGTTTATTCACACATTCTAATGCTACATTCACTGCATTCTGCTTAGGAATGGAGAGAGTATATGACACTGTTTAGAGGCACAAACAATTTTTTGACCTGGATAACCTCATGAATTCAAATAAGGCAGGGTTGTTCAGTTCCACATCCACGTTTCAATTGGAAAATAACAATGCAGGACCCTGGTCCTTTTAGATCCATAGGCATAGGTGGAGGCACCTCCCGTCGACCTCGTGCGGCTACCTGGGTTCGCTGGCGAGCAACTCCATTGAACTTAGGCCAGTCTCCCACTGCACGACGATTGGCTCTGCCCGGGCTCCCGTACGATAGCTAGCTTTGCTAAGGGATTGGTCGTTGGCTGGCTTCGCCACTGTCTAATCTTGTTCCTATGCACACTTAGGTTTTTTTAACACACCCGCGCACCTACTCAGCTCCCCCTTGTCAACCTCTGGCATCGCCGCGTACTCCTCAGCTCCCCGTCGTGTAACTCCTCCTTCCGGCTCCTTGTCGACATCGCACGGTAATCTATGTAGCTTGTTGCATGCGTTTAGGATCTGCAGCAGACACTAATACAATTACCATCATTCTCTATTCCTATTCCACTTTCTATGAATGGTTAATATATGCATAAATGTGATGCTACATTTTCGTAGGTGATCCAATTTAATAAACTACCATGTGGTAATTCATTTGGGATTCCTTTGCTAATAGAAAGCAAGTATTTAAAAATGGAATATTTGACGTGCATAGAGAATACAACTTGAAAAATGAAATGCTACATGAATGTCACTACTGTTCATAAACTAAAATCATAGGATTTACCCAAACATTAGTATGAATAGGGTTTTCTTTATGTCAAGCATGTCCTTGAAGTTATGACATTTCTAATATCCACTTGAATATAATTCTAGATGATTATCACTTTATGATCATGGTTCTGTAAACATGATTGATTAATCAATTCTAAATATAGAAGTATATTTGTGTGATTCAATTTGCTATGCTCAGATTTTAGTATGCTCCTATGACCAAAACAAAGGAGCAACTAAGCAAGAGGGCCGAGGCATACTAAAAATGCTTGGGAGCTGAATGACCATCATGGAGATCCTTCGAGATCAAAGAATGGCTACTCTTTTAACACTGAGGTGGTAAATTACACAACATAAAGTCACAACTAACAACTTGTTTTTTTGATTTAGATGAATGATGCCCACATATTTTATGTTAACACTAATATAGTCTTGCACACCCCACAATTTCGATGAGCTAGAGACAAAATTAGATCTCATATCACACTTGACAGCTAAAACTTTGTCAGTCGGAGTAGTAGTTGTTTTAAAACACCTTTTCAATGATAACTTGTAGCAACTATATATGCCAAGATGAGAAAAAGAGGACCAATTGTCCATCAATTCTTCTGAAAAGTAGATAGGCTGCTCATGTTGGTATTTCTAAATAACTACAAGAGGAATATTAAAGCACTGCACACTTGGACTTGAAAGGGCATGAAGCAAATCACACACTCTAATGTGTTAGATTCTATGAAGTAGGTCATGGCTGTTGTCTCTTCCTCCTCATCATGCTGCGTGTTGGGCTTCGTTGCTGTCTTAGGCATATGTCACTGCCTTCTTCGCGACTATCCATCATTTTCTTAGGACCAAAGATGAAGAAAAGGAATACGAATAAGCTAATGGACGGTCGCGAAGAAGGCAGCGAGTACGCCTAAGACAACATCTAAGCCCAACACGTAGCATGATGAGCAGAAAGTGACAGTAGCCATGACTTACTTTATAGAACCTGATATACTGGAGTGTGTGATTTACTTCATGCTCTTTGAAGTTCAAGTGTACAGTGCTTTAATGTTTCTCTTGTAGTTATTGAGAAATACCAACATGAGCAGTATAACTACTTTTCAACAGAATTGGTGGATAATTGATCATCTTTTTCTTATCTTGGCATATATTATTATTACAAGATCTCATTAGAAGGGTGTTTTAAAACAACTACTACTTCGACTATTGCATTTAAATTATGGGGTGTGCCTATGTTAGTATTACCATGAAAATGTGGACATCATTTATCAAAAATCAAGAATAAGTTGTGAGTTGTACCTTTATGTTGTCTAGTTTATGAATTTACTCCTCCTAGCGACAGGGTATGACAATCAACTCAAGTATATTTGATCTTAACAAACTCTTTGATGTTCAAGAATGGATCTCCACCTTCTTGATGACAGATGTTGTTGACCCAAAGGGAGAGTTCAACTCCGACAACAACAATTAATAGATATTCAAACATTTGATTCAATTCTAATTCATTCAGTCATAACTCATTCAGTTGTAATTTATTTGTGAGATCCGTGTAATGATTATTGAGTGCTATAAGATATATAATTATTTGTTATCTGCTTGCTTATTTTCAGAGGGTATGGCTAGCATTTCTCGAGGCTAGTCGACAAACAGAAATTTTTCTATTTATAGAGCGAACTATCACAGACGGTTTTGTTGTATAAATCATCTATGAACGCCTACTATCATAGATGGTTCTCTGCATCAACCGTCTGTGATAATTGGTCTTCACAAACGGTTCTTGACACGAACCATCTATGATGTGACTTATCACAGATGGCTTAAAACAGTCTCTGATAATCATCTATTATTACAAACACAATAAATCAGATGGTTCAAAAACTGTCTGTGGTGATGGTTTTGAACCATCTGTGATAACCCTTTGTGTGGTAGTGTAACCACCACTAGAAGCTCCACCACCTTATCCCTAGCTAGAGCTGTACCCAGACCCACCACCTCTGCCACCACCACCTTGACCACTACCACCTCTCTCTCTCACTTGTGCATCTAGCTACTCTTGCTGCATTGGAGAATTTTTTGCACACATGGCAGGTGATTAGCACTACCCCTAATAGTCGGTTAGGCATACTCTAATGGCCTGCCGCTTGATGCCCGAGCGGCAGACTTTGGAACCATGCGGTAGGGGCTTTTGTTTGCTTTGTTTAAGACGCATGCGAACGAATGGGTGGCCCGTGGGGCATTTGGCTATATGAAAATTGAGTACTCGTGCAAACACGATGAGGGAACAAACCACCGAAAGGAAGGTTAGCATCGCATCTGTCTCCCCACGTGCACTTCAGTCGCGCCATTATCGGTGATTCGTTAACACGCTCTGCTCTCGCTCACGCTATAAATTGCGAGGTCTCTCGCAGTCGCTCTCGTAGTCTCTCTTTCACATACTCACTCACAGTCGCTCTCGGAGTCTCACAATTAGCAGTCATATTAGCAGGTACCTCCTATGTAATACACATGTGTGTGCATACATATATATGTGCATATTTATGTAATTATTTTTGTCATTGTAATTTTTAATTTGTAATATTGTACTTCCATTATATATATATTTATTTCATCGTAATTTTTATGTAGTGTTGTACTGCCATGAAATAAATATTTATTTATTTGTAGCAATGTACTGCCATGAACTAAATATGCTCAAATGCTGTACATAGTATATACATATATAGACATGTACACACACACACACATATATATATGTACACACATGTGTGTATACAAATATACACATATATACATATATATGTACATATGTATGTACGTACGTATGTACGGATGTATGTATGTATGTATATATATGTGTGTGTATGTATATGTATATTTATGTAATTATTTATTTCATCGTAATTTTTAATATGTAGTATTGTGCTGCCATTATATATACATACGTATATTTATGTAATTATTTATTTCATCATAATTTTTAATATGTAGTATTGTACTGCCATTATATATGTATATATATTTCATCGTAATTGTTAATTTGTCGTATTGTACTGCTATTATATATGTATATTTATGTAATTATTTATTTCATCGTAATTTTTAATTTGTAAAAAGTGCACTACTAAACAACAGTTCATAAATCTAGCAATTAAAAACGTGATGCTCCATATTGCTACCATTATATATGTATGTATGTATGTATGTATGTATGTATGTATGTATGTATGTATGTATATATATATATATATATATATATATATATATATATATATATATATATATATATATATATATATATATATATAGGTATATGCATGTATGTATGTACATATCTATATATATGTATATATAATATATAATACATATATGTATGTACTATTTATTTCATCATAAATTTCAATTTATAGCATTTTATTATCATTATCAATCTTCACACTAATATTTTGTCTATCCCTTTTTTGGAAGGTATGTCTTTATTGGAGCTCCTCGAATAGTTCTACGATGAGAATCACTGGTGCCACGCATAAATGATGGTTGACGCGGATGGCCCTCCGCCCTTCAGGCTGCAAGGAGGGAGGGATTATTGGGAGTTGGACGATCGCTACGTCCCAATCCTGCGGGCCACAGGTTTGTTGCCCTTTGTGAGACTAGTCTCCATTGGACGCCAGTTCACCCTCAACGACAGCCTGTTGGCAGCACTGGTGGACAGGTGGAGACCCGAGATGCACACATTCCACTTTTGGTGGGGTGAGATGACGGTCACTCTCCAGGACGTCTCGTTCTTGACTGGTCTCCTTCTCCAGGGTGATGCAGTTGTTCCAGCCCTTGCACCACTGACTAGAAGGAGACGCTGTCGTATCGATTCGGTTAGGCTCTCCTGGAGGGTTCTCATGGCACCCCCCACACTTGGTTGAAGCATTTCAGTGTGTCACCGCAAGATGCACCGGTCGGGGTCGTTAGGACGCACCTCGTTGTGTACCTTATTCAGCTCATTGATTAGAGCATGTTTCTAGTCACACACAGTGATATTTCTGACCCTAAGTTCATCTTCCTTGCTGAGTCTTTTGTTGACACGGAGATTGGGGTGATGCCTCAGTACAGCTGGGGATCAGCCGTCCTATGTGTCACATATTGGGGGTTGTTGGAGCTTGCCAACACAGTGCTAGTGACTCCCCCAACCTAGCCATCTGCTACGTGCTCATACAGCTATGGAGTTGGGAGTACTTCCCTGTCAGGTGTCAGCCATCCTGAGACCAGTGCACCCGTTTGGCGAGTTCGCCGACCCGATAGATGGGCTCACTATGGGCTTCTGGTGGATTGGTGCCCGTTTGTGCTAAGCCAAGGATAGACCATCGAGGTGCTGCTTGTTGTGGCTCAACCAGTTCGAGTCATTGCATGACAGTGACATCATCTAGGTTCCATGGATTCCAGAGTATGTGGTGAGTATAGCGCCGCACAGACTGTTCGTGCAATGCTTGCAGGACGCCAAGTTATGGGCGACGACCTTCCATCTGGTGTTCGCATACATGGTGGAGGCTTATGCGCCACAGCGTGTAATACGACAATTCAGTTTGTACCAGGCCATGCCCCTTCGGATGGTAGGTTCGTACCGCAAGCCGTACACCAGTGACTCGAACTCCATCCGAGTAATGTTTACACTTTGTATGTATTCCTCTGTAACATCGATGGTTCCAAAAATGCAGGCAATAGAGGGTGGGTCGTCATGGTATGGACTGGTAGCCACTGCAGCTGGAGTGGATGACGGCATGGACGGAGAAGGTGCTATTGGACATTGTAATGGAGCAACGCCGGTATGACGTTTGGATAGACAATGAGTACCTGTAGTGGTACGTACCCTGGTCAGGTGGCAGACTCACCGTTCCTCCACCAAATCGCTCGGAGCAAGTCATGCAAGATGATAGCCTACAACACTCGATAGATCATCACAACGCTTTGTGGCACCATGACACCATAATACAATTGTAAATTCTGATTGTTCTATTTACGAAATTCATACTAGTCGTTACTAAACTTGTTTTGTATGTCACTTCAGTTGGAGTGGGCGTAGCGCATTGCAAGCGCATCAGAAACCACCATTAGTAGCCTAGACACGCCACTGGCCCTGCAAAAAACTTTCAAATACATTCTATCACAAGCAAAAAAATGAACAGTCTGAGCCGCGGCCGATTGACAGACCACACCATGCGCATCGGGCACCTAGTGGGGGCACAATGCTCACCCGACAGGTCATCACGACCTGGCGAGTCCGGCTAGCCATCACAACCTACCGAATCTGCTCAGTGTCGTAGCCATCGATCATCCGCGGGCCAGATTGACAAGGAGGTAACATACATACAAACCTAAATTTTGTTTTCCTATTATGATTTACATTCCGCTATCATCATGACATTCTCCCGCCGCAGATTCATCATCGAGATGCATCACTTCGGCTCTCCGCACCACCTACATAGACTACCGCTCCTCATCATTTATCTTCGTTGCACATCTGGGAGGTACGACATTCGCATTCTATATCCGAAATATTTATTGTGACAAACATCATTGCATCTTGCAGCCTTTAATTCAACTTGGGGGTGACGCCTAGTCCATCGATAATGATACGGGCAGCCTTTAATTCAACTTGGGGGTGATGCCTAGTCCATCGATAATGATACGGGCCACCGGCTGCTTCCAGGGAGTGTTACATAGCACCAGGATTTGCATCGTAAACAGGACAGAGCTCATCGTTCACACCATATGCAGGGTTTCAGGACTTCGGTGGGCAGAGCCAATCTGGCATTGCTGCCACACCGTACGTTGAAGGCTAGAGCTCCTTCGCACACCAGGGATTCCTAGAATCCTTCGTTCACAACTTCATATCAAGTAGCCCCCAATTCGGCATGTCGATCTACGAGGAGCACATCGACGCTTACCACCAGACACTGTTTGGTGTATCTCAACCTACTACACCACCGCCGGCTACTCAACAAACACAACGATCTCTATACCTCCACAAAATAGACACGCAAACTCCAGACCAGCTATCATACCCCAGACGAGGCGAGGAGATAGCAGTGGCTCAGATGAGTGAACCATATCGTATCCTATGCGATGTGTTTTTTTGTACTATTTTATGAACTCCTTGCGTAATTCAATAAAAAATTGCACCATTACGTCCATTGCTATAATTTTTCCATCCCATTTCCTATATTCATATATTCCTACAAATAGATTACGTAAATAAATTTTTGAGTAAAATTAATAATGGAAAAATTACGAGTAAATTACACAACTAACTACGCTGCGTCGGAAAGGTCCACAAAAAATTTTGTAAGTTTTTGTGCTCATGTTCTATATCTAAAAAATTCTATGAGAAATTTGTATTAAATTTTCTAATCATGCAACTAAACTAATTAATTGCGGGTGCTAATCATCTGGAGCCCTGCCACTAAGCGGCAGGCTATTGGAGCCCGGTGGTCGGGCTCCACATGACATGGGTCGTGTCTATGGTGTCGCCACCCGGTGGCCGGATAGCAAAAATGATATTTTTGCTAATACCATACATGTAATGATATTTTTGTAATTATAAGTTCAAACAGTGGTATATGCTAAAAATTCCTGCATTGGATAAGCCAATGCTAGGACAACAAAGGCAAGGGCTGCTAGCTTTCTAGCCATTATTACTTGAAAAGATGTGATGTGTTGAGTAGGGGTGGAAAACGGTAACGGATAATTCATTTTATCTGATATTTATATCCGAGAAAACGCAAATATGGTAAGCAAAATCTATATTCGAAAATGTTCATATTCATATTCGGGAATATTCGTATCTATATTTGAGAATATTCGTATTCACATTCGTATTCGAGAATATTCGTATCTGTATTCGTATTCGAGACTATTCGATTAGTATTCGATCCGTTTCTAGAACCCATGAAAAATCCGTACGAATTTTGTGATTCAAAAGTTGAATTTAAGCGGTTTAAAACCGGTAACCTGTGAAAAATTGGCAAAACTGCTAGGAATCCGTTTTATCCGATATTCGTATCCGAGAAAATCTGTATTTGAAAATATCCGTATTCGTATTCGAGAATATTCGTATCCGTATTTAAGAATATTCATATCCGTATTTAAGAATATTCGAATTCGTTTTAAAAATATAGATTCGTATTCGTATTTGAGACTATTCGATCGTATCCGATTCGTTTCCACCCCTAGTGTTGAGATGGATACCAAGTACTGGATTGCATGCATAGCAGTTTGGACTTGGAGCGAGTGTACAGCTTTGCTAGGGCAAGGTCTTGTCGTTGAGCATGCAAGTCTTTCACACTAACTCGTTCGTCGCCAAGCCAAAAGGTCGGCACCTCTAGTACTTAGTGAAGTTCTTCCTGCCGCTCTGGCGCAAGTAGGAAGTCAAAAACAATCGTCGAGTAACTTAGGTCAAATTTTGACAACTACAAATTAACATATAATTAACAACGATTAATTTCCACTATTTATCTGACTAAGTAGTTAAATGCGTTAATTAAGGTCACAGATTTACTTACCACATACAGCGTGGTGGATTGGGTTTCAGGGTGGCCAAGTGATTTCTACAACATGTCTTTAGGTTAATTTATGGGTTAATTACTAATTATAGACTGGTGCTATCTTAGTGCCGACATGTATGCACATTTGCGTCGTGAGTCGGCCGGTCTCGGACACTGCATCACACCAAACCATGCATTTTGCATGCGTACAAAGTTTTTTTAATAGGCAGGAGTACTACCATATATTAAAAGCCAAGATGGAAGTTATATCTTTACTATTATAAAAGAATAAGTTGGTGGTTGTACGTCCATTCTCCTTCAACCGCTCTATTCCCTTAACTTCTCACCATTCTTCACTTACCAACCGAACAGAGCAACTCTCTTCTATAGCACGATTCTCTATACATTTAATGAGTTCCGTTGCAACACACGAGTACGTAACTAGTATACAAAAAGAGGGTGGTAGGCCTAGGAAAGGCCGCACCCAAGAGAAGAAATTAAGGTGTTATAGAGGAAGAAATGAGCTCCGCTAGTCTCTTTGCTCCCGCTAGGATTCAGGAGTGAGACTCATCCTTAATTATGGCGAGCAAGGTGTAGGGAGGACGCTATGGAACGAAAAATGCAACAATTTCATACTTTCCAGATTTCCCAGGTGACAAGCATCATTAATGAAGCTAGTGGCTTCCGAGCACATCTAGTTTCAGAATGGTGGACTCCAACCAATAGCAAATGGAAGTGGTGATGTGCCAAGATGAAGGATCTATGGAGTCTGAAGCAATCCAATGGACGATGAGGGTCCATACTCTTTTCGTGTAGCGGAATTCGGTGAAGAGGGTGGACGGCTGCTTCTGGAGAATTCTTGCAAAGGGGGCAAACTGATTGGTTTGGCCAACCTCTCAAGGAGAGACAGTCGGCCGTCCACAGCCTGTTCTGCAGCGCCAGCCATGCGAGGATTTTGCATTTTTAGGGTGCCCAAGTCTTCCAGACTAGGGGCTTCATGGAGGTGTATAAAAAGCCAAAGAACTGTGCTTGGTAGGCTGAGGCCATGATATAGCTTCCATGCGGAGTTAGCTTCCAGGTTATACTGTTCCCCACCCATTCCTGAAGGTTTAAGGAAGATATGTGGCCCCAGAGGGTGATGAGTTCTTGAATATGCTGAGCGTTGGGCCGGTCAACCCGCTGAGATCTTAAAGCCATTTGTTTGCGGTTAAGACCGCATGTTGGAGCGGTTCTTTCTTTTGGAGACAGCAAACACGTGAGGTGCAATGTCGCGCAGACGTCTCCCCTGAGCCCAAGCTGAGTTTCAGAAGTTCGTTGTTGTACCATCGCCGATTGTAATGGAGGTGGCTGCTGCGAATAAGAGATTATCATGCCTAATTCAATCAGATATGTTACTTATACCAATTACCAAATACCAAATTACTAATTAGACTGGCGCTATCTGAGTGCGGACATGTATGCACATCTGCGTCATGAGTAGGCCGGTCAGACAAATAGCGATGCTTAACTCTCAGGCTCTGGCTCTGCATCACACCAAACCATTTTGCATGTGTACAAAAGTTTTGGGTCCGTG
This sequence comes from Dendrocalamus latiflorus, assembly GCA_017311315.1. Taxonomy (NCBI): domain Eukaryota; kingdom Viridiplantae; phylum Streptophyta; class Magnoliopsida; order Poales; family Poaceae; genus Dendrocalamus; species Dendrocalamus latiflorus. The sequence continues at coordinate 7,330,412 of CM029646.1, forward strand.
TTTTTCTATAGCATGGACTTGCATGCCTAGTATCAGAGAGTTCTACTCCCTAGGCAGTTGTCTGCTTCCTGCTTATCGATTTCTGACGAAAGAATGCTTGGAAATGATATTGCTAGCGTCTGATTTTGCTTGTTGATATGCCCGGCAGATCTAGAGGAGGCTGGACTTGGACCATTCACAAAACAACGGCACAACATATGCACTTCTTGTCGAAGATCGATGCCGACTATATTATACATGAGTCTAAATTAAGCTTTTGATGAAATATATGAACGTGGTGACATTGGCGAAAAATTTCATGCACTGATAATATAGATATGTGTGCACGAAAGCGCACTTTGGCACAGGTTGTAATTTGCTGCCAAGCATATCTGTAGATTACTCTTTTTTTTGTAAATTGCATTCCTCAACTTGTAGTGAAATTTTCGTTATGCGCCTAAATTTCAAAATTAACTTGGTATGTAACTAAAGTTGCAAATTTTAAACTTTCACTTAGCCAAACATGCCAATCTAACGGTAAAATAAACATTCTAAGTCAATATGAATCATTATGTGACCCCAAATTGCAGCGTTGATCACTCATTTGGATTTAAAAGCCCTGGTTTATAGCTTATTTTATACTGTAGCGGTTGAAAATATATTATTGTAGCTACTGATAGCTTTTTTTATCATTATTAACTTTAAAAAATGAAAAAATGAAATAAGTGATTTAATCACGACAATGAAAAGAAATAAGGCAAAAAAGTCCAAAAAACCATATCGTCAGAAAAAGACGAACATAAAAAGTTAGAAGCTAGAAGTAGACGCTCTAATGAGCGGGGCAAAAGATAGAACTCCATCCTTTTTTTTATTTTGTTGTCCTAGAATGCTAACTATTATTATACCCAAAAGTATTTAGATTTTTCATATGAAAGCAATATTAATAGAGTTTTCATTTTAAGTACTTGGTTATCATTATATGAAGGAGTATGTGAGAAGGTCCAAGTTTCGGTTGCAATGAATCATGTATTGGAGGTTTTGGGATTTCAATTTTACAAAAAAAAATCAATTTTCAGTTTTGCTACAGCCCTGGCAGCCTAGCCGGCAGAAGGATTTTTTTTATTTCAGCTGAATTGTGTTTTTAGAAAATTTGAGTCATAGGCTGATTTGGTTTGACTTTGATTAGTGCATATGTATTGCATGATGCATGTTATAGCTAACGTGAGTCAAATTATGAAGAATTTATACCCAAAAATGATCTTCTGGAGTCAACCATGGTCAACGATGAGGGTCAAGGCTACGCTCATGGATGAGCTGAGACCCATAACAATCAACAATACCGATGAGATAGCTAAGCTCAAGTATGAGACAAGAAAAGTGAAAAATATTGAAGGGAAACTTGTGTGCCTACAGTCGATAGCCCGTCGAGAGGGAGCCGGCTAGCCACAATGGAAGGTAGAGGGAGATTGCAAGATGGGAAGAGGAAGAGTGAAGAAGATGGAATAAGGATGCTTTGAGGTTAGTTTTTGTCACGTGTCCTGCCCATAGGAGAAGTCCTACAAATCCGGAAAGGACCTGGTCCTGCATGATTATTTTCCCTTTCAATCAACCTAGTTAGACAGTAACAGATCTGAAAACGACCTAGTCCAGCACAATTATTTTCCACTGACCATTGATCTGACCACTGGCCAGCAAGTAGTTTGACCGCTTGTCAGTCTAACCAATTACTGAGAAATAGTACAGAATGTATTGCACATAATCCAAGAAAATAGCCTACTTTTAAACCACTAGTCTAAATATAGTAAAACCTAGCACAAGTCCTCCCTAGGATATCAAAAACCTATTCCAATCATAGATCTTCAAGATCAAAGCCAATGTTCTCACCTTTATCTAAAACTAGGAATATTGCACCAAAACTAGGCAAAAAAAAAGGAAACCTTGATCTACTCTTGCTCGTAAGTCCTTGATGATCTACATGACTTTAGATGGGCTCTCACATGTTGAAATGTTTGCATGATTGGCACTATAGTGGAATTTGTTTTCCAATTTTGGCCCACAGACACCCATTTTTGGCGATTCTAGCCCTATGTGTGGCAGGCGACACGTGTCTCCTGCCGTGCCACTAGAGCTCGGCAGGATGGCACGATAGTGGTAGGTGGGCCGAGCTAGCATGTGAGGACACGGTGCAAGAGTTGATGGGGCCCACAAGGCTATCGAGCTTCCCTAGCTCAGTAGCTCCTGTCAAGTTGCCCCAATTTGGTAGGCGCCCCATTTAGTCTTTTTTGTAGTAGTTAGCTACTTTTGCTTTGCTACAGATAAAAATATCTATTTTGGCTAGAAATTGTTTAGGGAGGTGTAAGGGGGAGTTGGGACTGGTAAATGAACTACCACCACCAACTCGCTCTTTTAAGTAGTACAGATTCACTATTGCAAAAATTATAGTAATGAACCATGTCTAGCCTAACATAATACTTTGCAATGAAGGTGCAAATTATATGGTGTGTAGTGTTTAGTTATGGCTGTATGTTTGCCTCATAGTACAAATGGTAACATACACAGACCATCAATCCTAACTACACTGTTAGACACTTGTGGGACTAGCGTAACAGAAATGGTATCGATCAAAACTGTTGTAATTGGGCTAGGGGACCGGCCTTATGGCAAAAAATGTGAAACCGTATGGCACCCACATGGCGTTGCGGTCATCCGGGTGATGTGGACATGGTTGGTTATCATGGTAGTGGCAGGCACAATTGTAGCTCGGATTAGCACAATAACAACAATTGCAGCCAGTGGAGCTTGTTGTTTTTGCTCCTCTTAGTTTGGAGCTTGTCTCACAACTCTTGCAGGCGGTTAGAGAGTGTGGACATAAACCTGGATAGGTATTGGATACGATGGATCCATCCATGTGGTGAGCTTTCAATTTGTGGTTAGTAAGGAAGACGAGATGACTACAAGTAATCCATGCATGCAAGTATAGGTCGCTAGCGAACCACTTACCATAAATAGAGGTCAGTGAAAGAATTTGACATCCTGGGTGTGTGTAGTCTTCACAAACCTGAACCACCACGTCACGTTTGTGCTTGAATTGCGACCAAGGCTCGCGGATATGTGAGTAGTCATGGAGGGGATTTCTAGGGGTGTACAACTCCTTGTTTTCGAGTGGTAGATCGGGCCTCAGGGTCTAGGAGACTATAGATGCTTGTGTCTTCGGGGTAAGGGTCACGGCCCCAAAACCTAGCCTGTGCTAGTTTCTCCTCCCGCGCCTTGAACTTCTAGGCCTGTCTGCCATGCTTCACCTGACAGAGGGTGATTCCTTGCAATACAGAAAGGATGTGTTAGCGTCCGTTCGAAATGTACATTGAAAGAATGTGTCAATGTCTATACAAAAGTTACATTACAGGTTACAAAAAGAATGTGGCAACATTATGACTAAACTTAATTTAAAACACATGAAAATTTGCATTGCAGAATAATACTTCACTGAAAGTTACATAAAACAACATGCTTCCCTTACAAAGCATGAACAAGTACACATCGTGAAACAGTGAGTAAGTCATGTGGTTCAGTGTCAAGATATTAGCAGTGAAGAAGAAGTAGGAGAAGAGTAAGAACATCTCTCATGATGGAGCAACGACGTACTAGAGTAAGACGAAGAGTGATGCTTTATCAAAAGATGTAAATGCAGAGTTAGTTTAGGGGGCATGCGCAGAGAGATCCCCGTTATGTGTATAAGATAATAGAAGTCAATTAGAAACAAAAGTGCTCTTTATTTCTTTATCACAGTTTACATATATATATATATATATATATATATATATATATATATATATATATATATATGTAGCAACTGGATGATAGGACAATACTTGTGCATTACATGCGAATGCACATAGAGCATCAATCACATTATTCTCATGCTAAAGACTGATATCTATGTCTTTCCTCCGGCACCACCACCATATCCAGATCCATAGCCGGAGCCACTGCCAGACCCACCACCTTGGCTGCCACCTCCGCCACCTTGTCCATAACCTCCACCGGAAGCACCACCTCCCTGACCATAACCAGATCCATAACCGGACCCATAGCCAGATCCATTACCACCACCTTGTCCTCCACCACCGCCTCCGTCGCCACCTTGCCCATACCCTCCGCTAGAAGCTCCACCACCCTGACCATAGCCAGGTCCATAGCCAGAACCATAACCAGATCCGCTCCCACCACCTTGTCCTCCACCACCACCGTCGCCTCCTCCTTGGCCATAGCCTCCTCCAGAAGCTCCACCACCCTGACCATAGCCAGATCCGGACCCAGATCCATAACCAGATCCACTCCCACCACCTTGGCCTCTACCGCCGCCACCGCCACCACCTTGCCCGTAGCCTCCACCAGAAGCCCCACCACCCTGGCCATAGCCAGAACCATATCCGGATCCACACCCAGATCCACCGCCACCACCTTCACCCCCTCCGCCACCACCACCTTCACCACCACCACCTCCCTCAGTAGCATATCTAGCTACTCTTGCAGCATTGGATAGACCAATGCTCAAGAGCACAACAAAGGCAAGAGCTGCTATCTTCCTAGCCATTGTGTTACTCTTGAAAGATGAGATGAGTACCCAGTGCTAGAATACATGTGTATTTATAGGGAAACTGGGACTGTAAAGCCAGCCATGCATTGTGGGCATGCAAGTGGACTAGTTCGGCTAGCTGTTGTTGTGTAGTATGCAAGTATTCCACACCGGTATATTGGTTTCGATCATAGTCAGCAGCACGGGTTTACACTACTACAGAAAGCCTCAGAGTAGACGCCTCATCATAGACGGTTTTGTGAAACCGTCTGTGATGAACACTATTATAGACGGTTGTAATTTAGAGGCCGTCTGTGGTATTTGTGGCGGGAAAAAGGAGTATCACAGACGGTCGGTCTATATTAAAAACCGTCTGTGATAATCCCAGATTATCACAGACCAGATTATCACAGACGGTTTTTAATTAAAAACCGTCTGTGATAATGGCACTAAGGCATTTATTGCGCTGCTCAGACCGCATCTGTCTTCATTTCGATCCAGATCTAGCCACTGCTGCGCACTTTTTCACTCAGGAGGAAGCTAGGCGATTTCAGGCCAGTTAATTTGGTGGGAAGAGGCAGGGATTGAGCTTTGAAGATTCATACTTTCCTGGTTGCTCTAGATATGGTTAGTAATGAAATTTATTTTTTCTTTAGTTTCATTACAATTTAGGTCTAAGTAATCCATGAGTGTTATTGAAGATGGTTAATTTGCAAAATTGTTGGTTATATAATAGCTGTTGTGTTTATAATATGAATTGAGCTAGCAAATTAAGTCTCAATATAATAAATGTGGCCGGTATATATGTAGTAATAATTAGTTAATCTAAATTTTAATACTAAGTTGTTATATATGTACGTAACATAGGACCGAAGCTGGATGTATGCCGCGAGCCGTGTGAGTGAAGAGTACATTAATGGCATGTCTGCTTTTATAAGAGCCGCCGAGGAGGATATGTTGAATAAGGGGGTGGAATATATGTGCTATCCATGCACTGACTGCGAGAATTTGAAGATGTTTAAGAACCGAGGGCAAATTGAAGCGCACTTGATTCGGAGGGGTTTCAAAAAGGATTATACGTGTTGGACCAGTCATGGCGAAGTGAATGATCATATGCCGCCGGATGACATCGCCGGTGAAGTGAATGATATGCCACCGGATGACATCACCAGTGAAGTGAATGACATGCCGCCGGATGATGTCGATTGTCGTTTGGATTCGGATAGGTTGTACGATGATAATCTGGTGTCGTTTGGATTCAGAAGGTCATCGATCCCGAAGGACTAGATGCTCTGCAGGACGAGGTGGTGATGACTCTATGTCACCTTGAAATGTATTTCCCTCCTTCGTTTTTCGATACTGATAATCACAGACAGTTTTAAAACTGTCTGTGATAACCTTGGATTATCACTGACCCATAAATTCAGACGGTTCGAAAAACCGTCTGTGATGACGTTTCTGAACCGTCTGTAATGTGGTTTTCTGTAGTAGTGTTATCTGGTAAAACTCTTAGCGTCGACATTAATTGGCGCAACTTGGAGAGGTTAGAAGAAAAAAATAGTGAAGTCAAATACGATTGTCGAGTAACTTAAATTAATCAATTTTTACATCATCTATAATTAAGTTCTAAATAATGCTTGCTTCTATTTTGCTGGTCACAACTCGCCGAGGACTCTAACAACACAACTGTTAACAGTGCTAGGGTTTACGAGTCATTTAGGAGACACTTGGGGGAGGTTAACCGTCGTTTCGGGTTTAATTAGATCTAAGCAAATGCCGACATGTGTATCAAGTCAAGAACAATAAGCGATGCATATTGCTCCAGCCACTCTTGACTCTGCACAGCCATATGTAGTCTACAAGCTCTAGGTGGGTCATGTTTTTCCACACGATGGACTAAAATGCTCACTTCAGTTTCTCGATGCATAAAGTTATGATGATATGTATCTTTGTGTGCACTAAGTTCTAATAATTCGATTCTACCTTGTTGATATTCTTGAGCTGCTCAACTTTGGCAAACACAACGGCGCAATGTATACATATGATTCTGGTACAGCTGGATAGAGGGGGCACCAATATACGTGAATACAAATTTTAGCCCGTGGGTATCGTGACGTGGGGCCAAAAATTCCCAGTCGTTGACGGCGGAGTTTTTTTCGGCTTATAGCTTCTCTTAAACAAATAAACAGAATGACTTCTTTGTCGCTGTTTCGAAGCGGTTTATCAAGATAATCTTTTTAAAATAGTTTATCGACATTCAATTCGTTCACATAGGTGCTCGCACTAGTGCCCAAAACATAAACCACATCTATAAAACCATGTTAAAACTTTGATCAGGAGAAAATGCACACATCGCAAATAAACGGAGAGAACACAGGAGAATTTCTGAATTTTTCTATTCTCTTATTTGCTTTCCCTTTTTCTTACTTTTCTCTTATTCGTATATGTATTCGGACTTCGAGTTGGACACAACTTCAACTTGAGTTACACACGAAGACGGACTCTATTACGTCTTGAACTCTAAGTCAATATTATTTCTAACAATCTCCCCCTTAATCTTAACTTGACATACTCTAGTTTTAGTCTCAATGCATTATGAACTACCAGCCACGCCTCCACATTAAGCGTTCTACATGCAACCTACATGTAGGGATTCAACTCAACTGGTACGGATCCATCCAGTGCAAAGATTCTAAAACATTGAGGCAGTCGGACTCAACTAGACTTACTAAACTCATACTTGACACGGAATGGTGACACATCTCCTCGACGTCCCTGACTCAACTCTTCATCAGAGCATTATTGATTCATCATCGCTGAGCGTTTCAGCAACAAACGCTTTCTTCATCTTTGGCTTGGGGCATTCTGAAGCAAAGTGTCCATAATCGTTACAATTATAACACCCCACTTTTGCCTTACCAAACTTTCGATTCTAACGGCCTTGACCACCACCCCTGAAAGTGTTCTTGCCTTCACGCTTCGATAATCAGATCTCCCACTCAGCATGGGTCAACAAGAGCTGTCCATCGCTTTTGTTGCTATTGTCGCAAGAGCTGATACCACTTGTTAAAACTTTGATCCAGGAGAAAACGCACACATTACAAATAAATGGAGAGAACACAGGAGAATTTCTAAATTTCTCTATTCTCTTATTTGCTCCCCTTTTCTTGCTTTTCTCTTATTCGTATACGTATTCAGACTTCAAGTTGGACACAACTTCAACTTGAGTTAAACACAGAGACAACTCTATTACGTCTTGAATTCTAAGTGAAGATTATTTCTAACAAACCATAAGTCGTAGTCAAAATGAACCAATCGTATACCTCCAGTGATCCATGAAGGAAAGGCTATGACCAACCAAGCATATCTCTTGTTTCAACTTTCAACAATTGAAAACTTCAATATTAATGATACATACTCTTTCTAGTCACAAAAGAGTGAACATTTTGGGATTTTATAAACTTTATGAACTTTTGCTATCGTTATTTCTATGAATATTTTGATTGGACATATGAAAATGATTGTGTAGATTTTTGTTTTGAAAAGTACTTTCATAACATTATAATTTTATCGTGTTATAATTATCTAAATAGGCGCCGATATTTTTTTTAGAGAAATAGGCTCCAGTCGCCTAACCGTCGGGCGACTGGAGCCTATCGCCCAACGGCTAGGTGACAACAAAGTTGTTTGCAAGCCGTTGGGCGATAGGTTCCAGTCGCCTGACCGTTGGGCGACTGGAACCTGTCGCCCAACCACAGGCGACAACTTCAAGAGTCGCCTAGCCTTAGGGCAATTGCAAACCAGATGCAACTCCACTCCGTGAATTTTGTAGATTATAACTAGAAGATAATATGTTAGATTTGTAATAAAAGTTTATGATCGTTGTATGTTGGTGGAGCGTAAAAAAATTGTGAATTTTTTTAAGAATGATTGAACTTAAAATGATCGGTAAGTACGATGGCAAGTGATATCGTGATGTTACCAGAAATTCATACACGGAGGAAAACTGATATGCTAATATTGTCGGATGACATGCTATGGGAATAATTGAATGCGAAAAGATGAGAAAATAAGGTTGTCTGAATTTAAATAGACTTCATAATACAGTTGGGAGTAATATGTCGTGTACATTTTGATTACATGCATAACATAGAGCATCATATGCGACTAACCAACCGAACTGCTCGCATGACCTACTGTGTGGATCAGGGTCATTTTCCCTTCGTTGTGAGCTTAACGTTGAACTTCTCGGTGGCCTCTTTTGCCTTGGTCGCCATTTCCCTCTTTTTCTCGCGCTCCCTCTTGCGAGCCTCCTTCTCCCTACGCGTGTAGGCTTCGAGATAAGCTTTCGTCTTGTGTTGTATATGCAGGGTTTGCTCGTCCTTGCGACGCTCCTCCTCTCCATCTCCTTTTCTCTCCTTCCTCTCCTCTCCTCCTCCTTCTCTCCCTCTTCTTTTCTCTCCTCCCTCTCCTCTCCTCCCCTCTATCTCCATTTCTCTCCTATCTTTTGTTTCCTCTTCTCCTCTCCTCAGTCATCTCTTTTCTTCTCTGTTGGTTTCTGTTGTGTTGAGAGGGCGGCGGCCGAGCGGCCTCGTCTTTTATCTCCCCTCCCAGTCGTCCAACTATTGGGCAACTGGAAGCGCAGTCGATTCCAGTCATCCAACCATTGGACGATAGCACTTGCAGTCACCGAACGGTCGGGTGACTGCAATAATTCGCCCAACAGCCGGCGGATTGCTTGCATGTCACCTGGCCGTTGGGCGATAGGCTCCAGTCGCCCGATGGTTGTGCGACTGGAGCCTATTTCTATAAAACAATGTTGACGTGGGTATATTTCAATTATTTCAAATAAAAAATAGATTATTTGTAAAAGAAATTCTGAGTCATACGGCCGTATCTCTTTCACTTGTTCAGGTAAATGTCTAGCGTAATTTATGCATGCAGGTCTGGCTTTGGTTGTGCTTGTCACCGTGTGTAGGCAACGACGTATTTGCATATATTCCGGTGGCGGGGCCAATTAATAGTCGGCATCATCCGTAAATCAAAGCCGGGGGACTCTTTGCCCGCTCGCCCGTGACACGTAGAGCCTGTGCGCTCTTGGGTCGACGTGTATAGTACGAGCCCTCGCTCGCCTGTGCTACGTAGAGCCTGTATGTTCTTGCCTCGACGCATATAGTATGAGCGATGCTGTCCGCTGTTTACCGGTCCGCATGAGCGCTCCCGCGCATAGGTAACTAGTCGCGGTTTCCTGGTGCCCTCTTGCCTCCGGTTCCTGTTGCCTCGACGCGTGTGTTCGGCGAATGCTTCGGAATAGTTCTGCCCACCGCGGACTTTGCCAGGGATTTTGTTTGGGCTTTCAGTCTCCGCGATGCATCCGTGTGTTCTACCTTTTGGGTTCCTGCTTACACTTCGGCTCCTGCGCTTCTCGGTCTGCACTCCGATGCGCGTTTCTTCTGCTTCGCCTTAGTTAGGTTTTCCCCATTTGTTTCCTTCATACGTGTTTCGCTTTCTAGCGATGGGGGATTGTTCTGCTGCTCGGCGATGGGGGATCGTTCTGCTGCTCGCCGGCGCTCTGTGGCGCAACGCGTTTCCCTTTTTGTTGTGCTCGCCTTGGTTTGCAGCGCCCCCTTTCTTTCTAGGAGTTTCAGTCTATATTAATGGGGGCCATAATGTGTGCCTTCCTGTTTATGTTTCCATACTTGCTGATTTCTTCTCGTTTTGTTTTAGGGGAATTTGCTCCCATGCCACACAGTTTAATGGCGTTTGTTAAAATGCCTCATGATGTCTCACTGACATGTGGGCCCTGGACCCGCATGTCAGTGAGACATCATGGGGCATTTTAACAAACGTCATTAAACTGTGTGGCATGGGAGCAATTTTTCCTTTGTTTTATGCTTACAGTTTGCTGCTTCGCTGATGCCTGTTATGGTTTTGCTGATCGCTCCCTCTTTGTTTATTTTAAGCTTAGATTTTTGTAAAGAGGAGGCTTAGATTCATACAGCAGGTGCTCAGTACTAGGTAGTTCTTGATTTCCATTCTTTCTTGCTGTTGTTTATGAATGGGTGGTTCGCTTTTCTTGATTACTATCGTTACTGCTTTCTTTCTTATTTCTTGTCCCTTTTGTTTATTATCTTACCTTCAAAGAAGCTTGCAAAGCTCGTGGCTTGGTTGGTGATGATACAGGGTGGTTTCTACTTTTTGATGAAACAATTATTTGGGGTACTCCACACCAGCTTAGGCATCTCTTCATGGTAGTGCTCTCTTTCTGCAGTGTTGTTAGTCCTCAAAATCTATTTGATAAATATTGGTGCTTCCTTGCTGATGACATAGCATATATAATACGACAAGGATTACAGAATCGAACGTATCCCATACCAAATGGTTACTTGCAGAGCCAGCTGATAAATGAACTCTTTGCTATATTCTCAAGAAATGGACTCAACTTTGGTACATACAACATAGCCAGCGAATCAACATATGGTAACCCTGCTTCTGGTAACAGACTTGTTGCCGAAGAGCTAGCATATGATAGAACTATTCTACCAGAACATGCTAATTCATTATGTGCTAAACTGAATGCTCAGCAATCTGCTATATACAACAGAATTATAACATGTGTTACTCACAAAAACAGTGGTTTTTTACTTTGTGTCAGGACATGATGATACCGGAAAAACATTCCTTTGGAATGCTATCATAGCCACATTAAGGGCTGAAGCTCAAATAGTTCTTGTTGTAGCCTCATTTGGAATTGCTTCACTTCTACTTCCAGGTGGCCGCACAACTCATTCCCGTTTTAGAATACCTCTTGATATCAGTGAAAGAAGCTTATGTCATATAGCGCGTGGAACAATGCTTGCTGAACTTATTACCAAGGCTTCTCTAATTCTCTGGGATGAAGCACCTACGACCCATATGCACTGTTTTGAACCACTTGATAGAACATTATGCGACATTATATCCATTGAAGATACTGCTTACATGAATATACCTTTTGGTGGAAAACCTGTTGTTCTTGGTGGAGACTTCCACCAAATCTTACCTGTTATTGAAAGTGGTACCAAAACAGAAATCATTGAAGTTTCACTCATTAGGTCATCACTTTGGAAACACATTAAAATACTCAAACTATCTACCAATATGAGACTTCATGATCCAAAACTTCCAGTTGTAGAACGTGAAGCCCTCTCTACATTTGCTCAGTGGGTACTTAATATTGGCAATGGTCAAGTGCCAATGATAAAAAAAACAGGAGAGACCAACGTAGCCTGGATAACTATACCTAATGATCTTCTACTGCTGCCAGCTGACAACAATATGGATGCAATTGTAGATACTATCTATGATTCATTATGTATGAACTACCAGAATAGTGAATATCTAGCACAACGTGCAATTATTTGCCCAACCAATGTTGTTGCTGACGAACTAAACAAAGCTGTCTTTGATAAGATCCCTGGTGATAGCAAACAGTACCTCGGTTTTGATTCTATCTCTTAGTCTGATACTCATATCGGTGATGCTAACCTCCTATATCCACCTGAGTTCTCAAATTCAATAACAGTCAACAGTTTCCCACATCATGCCATTTATCTCAAGATAGGTGTTCCAGTAATGTTGCTAAGAAACATAAATCAATCTATGGGTCCCTGCAATGGGACACGCCTCATTATCACAAGGCTTGGTGATCGAGTTCTTCAAGGACATATAATCATTGGAACCAATATTGGTCAGGCTATTTGTATTCCTAGAATTATATTAAATGCAACAAGTCCTTGGTGGCCTTTTACCCTACAACGACGATAGTTTCCAATCAGGCTTTCATATGCAATGACTATTAACAAAAGCCAAGGCCAAACTCTAAACAAAATTGGAATTTATCTACGGAACCCAGTCTTTTCCCATGGACAATTATATATGGCAATATCACGAGTTACATCACGTTCAGGCCTAAAGATACTCATTGAAAATGAAAAGGGTGCTGCCTGTATTGAAACAAAAAATATAGTATACAAAGAAGTGCTTGCTTCTATTTAGTACCTTCTGTTGTCGTTGTTCTTATCTCCTCTAATTCGCTCTTGTCACTTGAAAATTTTCTTCACATCTCTTTATATCCATTAAGGACAGTGGCTACAGAAACCACCTTTAGTAGATAGACTTTTGCTTTTGTAACCCAAATTGTAATGTATATGTGTATGCTTTTCCATGAAAATGAAATAGATGCTTTCTCAGTTTTATATACATTTGCCTACTTTAGTATATCTTAAAAATAACAGTCACACACATGCACTTTAGTGAACTTATATATTTTTCTATAGCAAAAAAACAGCATACATATCCAACTATTTATTTATGCATATCACAGATGTTACTGTTTTGTTCCTTACTTGTGTACATCGTTTGTTTTATTTGATTTTTTTACACTTTCTTTCCCCTCATATCTACTTGTGTTTTCCAGTGATATACTTCACATTGTTTTCATTGTTTTTACAAAAGTGGTCTTACAATTCAAAGTACACCAGGCTTGTCACTATGATACTCTCTATATATCTATAGCGTTTATCATCTGACCTCTTTGTGCTATGCAGGTTCCATATGGTGTATGCGCTGCTAAATCACATAAACCAAAGTTCACATAGATGGAAGATCCTTATGAGTTTAGCACGTGTTTGGGAATTTAAAAACCCACACAATCCAGCAGATGTATACCACTTAGACTTCATCATGCTTGACGAACAGGTCTATAATATCCAGTTATTCCATTCAATCCACATAGACAGTACTCTACTCTTTTAGATAATCTTTGTCTTTAATATACACAAACTATTAACATATTAGTATTATTGCCTTCATCCTTCTCTACATGCAGTATGCTCACTTTTTTTACATCGAAACCGTCTGTGATAGGTGATAATCACAGACGGTTTGTAAGTAAAAACCGTCTGTGATTGTGTAGATTTTTGTTTTGAAAAGTACTTTCATAACATTATAATTCTATCGTGTTATATAATTATATTACAGTAGAAATTAGTAGTCAAAGTTGTATTTTTGAGATCGTATCGATGTCCAAATTGTCACTCCTTTGTGACTAGAGAGAGTATTTGGGGGAGTAAAATTTTTTCGATATTTAACTAACATTAATTGTCAATCTTGTCCCTTCCTCTTCTTTTCTCTCTTGCCAAGTTATGTATCATATGCATATTGAGATGTGTTTTTCCTACCTTGTACCACACAAATGGTTAAGCTATTATTCTAAGTCAGAGTAAACATTGTAGTTCATTGTTTTTTCAAGGAATATACATCTATGTATGTATGCATACATGCATGTCTGTCTGTCTATCTGTCTGTGTGTGTGCGCGCACGTATTGTATAGCTTTAGTACGTGCGACGAAATTGAAGTCCTAGCTACCACTAGCTCACGGTACTACAGCTGGAAGTCAAATATTTTTGGATGATTACGACGGCAGGCGGTGCTCTACCGATGCTGGTCGAGCACTGTTATCCAATCTTGCCAACCTTGTTTGGAAATTTGGGACACAGCTGGGGCCGAATAATCTAACGCCCGCAGTCATGCATACAGGCATCAGTCAAAACCAACATACTCTAGCATATAGTCATACAGGCGTATCTCTTTCACTTGTTCAGGTAAAGGTCTAGCGTAATTTAGCGTAATTTGTCACCGTGTGTAGGCAACGACGTATTTGCATGTATGCCGGTGGCGGGGCCAATTAATACTCGGCATATGCACTTGCATGTCGAAGTCACCACCATAGAAGGAGGTCATAGCATGCATATAACCGACTGCATTGAGAAACATCTTCAAAGCAAGGTATAGTTATAACTAAATATCTGAAAATTGCTGCCCTGATGAGAATGTGTAAATATTGTTGAGAAACCTAGGCCCAGGCCTGCAGCCCTGGCCCATTACGGGCACCCCACCGTAGACTATAAATAGGGAGCCGTACCGGCATATTTTGTACACCAATGCAATTGAAAGCAATAAAGAAAGACCAGGAGTTCTCTCTACCTCTCTCTGTGTTCAATCTATTATTCTGTCTTCTGTGATTGATTCGTTTTGTTCTAAGCAGAGGAATCGATTGGACTGGTTGCCAACGACGGTTCCTCAACACGTTATCAGCACGATTTCGCTCCGGTGAACGAAGGTAATCATCGAAGCACTTAATATATTGAATTTTCTAGATCGCTTTGAATTCGTATTTTCGCGTTCTAGATTGAATCTCTACGGTGCAAATCCGCCCTAATCTACCGTGAGCAGACCTGAAGTCGGCGGCACAATGTCGATCGGTAGATTGTGAAACGGGGTAGATGTTGATTGCACTGTAGATTAGAAACGAAAAGAAAAAAGAAATTTGCATCGGTCTCTGTTCGGGTTTTGCATGGGTGTTGCACGAGAAGAGAAAAAACATGTTCGACCCTGCATGGCCGCTGCATGCATGAGCACGGTCGTTTGTCGGCCTGCCGCTGGTTGCTTGGCTCGGAACCTCCAAGCCGCCGCCCCGCATGGCGCCGCCGAAGGCCTTGGTCCCGCAACCGGGCTGCACGCCGGCTGTCTCCGCGTGCCCGCATAGCGCCACCAGCCGCCGGCCCACCGCCTGGCCACCCGTGGAAGGCCAACCCCGTAGCCGACGCCTTGCCTCCCCGCATGGAGCATCGGCCCAGAACCACACGCGCGACCGGCGCATCGACATCCATGCACCACTGGCCCAAAAGCCTTGAGCCCCGCACTGCTCCCATCGGCCGCCGGCCCGCAGCAGAAGCAACCCGAGGCGCCGCCGGCTCACAGTCGCCCGAAAAGTCGCCGCCGGCTCGCTACCGCACGAAGCGCCGACGCCTCGGTCTTCCCGCCCGGCTGACCGCGCGCCTAAAGCGCCGCCCTCACCAACCTTTGTAGCCGCTCGACTGCTGGCCCACAGCCACCTCCCGCTCTGCCGGTCACCGGGTCCGCCGCCGCTGTTGTCCCAGGGAAGGTGTGCCCCTGCACAGGCCGCCGCTCCACCGCTCGCCTCGCTTGCTCGAGCTGAAGCCCGGGGTGCCGCCGCCACCAGCAGCCGGCCCGAGGCCGACCGGTCCGGTCTTCACGCGCCGCACGATTGCCGCCACTAGTGTGAACAGCGGTAGGGAAACTCTGCCCCTGCCTCCTTTAATCGGACGGTCGGGTCGCATGGGCCAGCGCACGGTGGGCCGGCTGGGGAGTGGGCCGAAGCAGGCCAAGAGGAGATGGGCCGGGGGGAAGGAAAGAAAGCCCAGTCGGGGGAAGGAAAGGCGGTTTTGCGGAAAAGCCCCCCAATTCTCAGAAAATTACCAATCGGCCCTTAATTATTTGATTTGGGTCCCGAATTTTGCAAAAACGTCTCGGTAATTCCAAAGATTACCAATAGGTCCTCCGATTTACGTATGGGTCCAGAATTTTGCAGAAAACTCCTCGGTAAATCAGAAAATTGCATGAATTTTTCTCTGAACTGACAATTTGTGCAGAAAACCCCAGAAATTGCAGAATTCACTGAAAATCCATATTCTAGCATAAAAGGGCATCGGGAATCCGAATTTTGAATTATTTTTAGCATTTGAAGCTTATTTATTTCTGCCATTATTATTCTCTATATTTTCTGTATTTATTTACCATTTTTGGTTAATTGTAATTGTTTAAATTGCTTTTAATCACTGAATTTAGCAGTAAAATTATAGAAAATGCATAGAAAATTATGAAACATTATGCGAACCTATTGTACCATTTATTTACTCGCAGTAAATTATTTCCATGCATGTTTACCTGACGTAAACTTATTTTATTTCGTTTATACACATGTAGATGACTGGTATCACGAACCGTGAGTTCGAGGAGCTGGCCCAGCATGGCCAAAACTATCTGACATGGGCATCTGATGTCGAGATTGTGCTTGGAGGCCGGAAGCTCCGGGTGGCTATTGGGTTAGGCGAACAGAATGATGCCCGACCTAGACCTGAGGAGAATGATCAGGCACTTCATTTTCTCAAGCACCACCTCTGCACTACTCTCAAGAATTAGTATATGGCGGATAAAAGAGCGTTAGCACTCTGGACCGCACTCAAGAAGCGGTTTGAGAGGCTCAAGTACACCATTCTTCCTCAAGCTGAGCAGGAGTGGATCAGACTGAGGTTTGCTGACTTTAAGACGGTCGGGGAGTACAATTCTGTCTTGCACAGGATTTGTACTAATCTTCAATTCTGTGGCAAGCAGATCACAGATGAGCAGAAGATTGAGAAGACTCTGTCCACCTTTCACCCCAATGCCGTATAAACCGCCTGCAACTATCGTCAAGATGGCTACAAGGAGTACACCGAATTGATTGATATGATGCAGGTGGCAGAGGCTCAGGACGAACTTCTCCTCAAGAACTACGTCACTCAGCCACCAGGCAGCTCCGCTGGCCGTGAAGCCAACGCTGGGAGCTACAAGGTGCGAAAGCTCTTGATGAAGAGAAGGGGGAAGAAGGGTAAGTCCATTGCCAAGAAAGGCAAGTCAGATGCTCCAAATGACAAAAAGGCTAAGAAGAGTAACAAGACCTATGGCCAGCAGAACCAGGGTTGCTATAAGTGTGGCAAGTGGGGGCATTGGTCGCGGATATGTAAAGAACCGCAGAATGTCATTGATGCCCACCAAACTCAGAAGAAGAAGGATGGCAAAGGGCAGCCTGAAGCCCACTTTACAGTAGTCGAGAGGGAGCAGCCTGAGCAGTTGCCTGAGTTGATGGATGTTGAACCCATTCCAGCAGCAGCACCCCCTTATGACTTAGAGGCAGCCACAGCCATGATCTCTCTTGAAGAGAATATTACTCCTAAGAAGATAGCCGAAGAAGTCGATGATTTTCTAGTTGATTCCGTCTGATGCACATAATGCATTAGACGTTAATTGTCATTTATATTGTGTTAAATAGACAAGTTTAGAACTTGCATGGATGGTGCTTTAGGATTTATTTTCTCGTAATGGTTGGATGATGTTGGAATAATACATTCATTTATTCAGTTTATGATGGCATGATATGTTCTGATATTGGCGTATTTTATTTATGTGTTGAATGCCTTCTAATACATGTTAATTAAATACGTTATATTAGAGCACGTGTGGCGCCCTATGGAGGAAGTATGCCTTGCCGATAGAGGCACAACGAATACCATCTTAAGAGAGACTAAGTATTTCCAGTCGATCCGTAAGAGCACTGGCAGCCTTACGACAATCGCCGGAAGCGATGTATGTATAATTGGTTCAGGAAGAGCCACGATTATACTTCTGATAGGTACAACTTTGGTCATTGAAGAAGCCTTATTGTACCCAGAATCGACTAGAACTCTCCTAAGTTTTAAGGATATTCGCGCCAATGGTTTCCACATTGAGACTGAAAGAGTACGGTAAGGAATATCTGCTCATCACGAAGCGCGAAGAGAATAGCAAAAGGGTACTAAAAAATTCCTTCACTAGAAACTAGGCTATATTATACCAACATTAAGGCACCCGCAGCCTACACTGTCCTAAAGACAGTATTTAGAAGCTCTAAACTCTTCTGTCTCTGGCATGATAGATTAGGCCACACATGTCTTAGGATGATGAGAAACATAATAAATAACTCGCATGGGCATAATATTAATGTGAAGAATTTTCCGAATCATGAAGATTTTGTGTGCCCTGCATGTGCCACCGGGAAACTAATAACTAGACCCTCCACTCTGAAAGTGAAGGATGAAGTCCCTACATTCCTGGAACGCATCCAAGGAGACATTTGCGGTCCCATTCAGCCCATCTCAGGGCCATTTAAGTATTTCATGGTGCTCATTGACGCTTCATCGAAGAGGTCATATGTGGGTTTGTTGTCCACAAGAATCCACGCCTTTGCAAAATTGATCTCGCAGATCATTCGCATCAGAAATGTGTTCCCTAATCATCACATCAAGTCCATCAGAATGGATAACACCGAAGAATTTACTTCAAAGGCATTTGATGATTATTACATGGCGATGGGAATTGCAGTTGAGCACTCGGCACCGCATGTCCATACCCAGAATGGCTTGGTAGAGGCTTTAATTAAGAGAATTAAATTTATTGCCCGACCCCCCTTGCATAATTGTAATTTGCCAGCTACATGTTGGGGACACACAGTCCTCCATGCAGCGAACCTCATCAACCTTAGACCTTCGGCCTACAACATCCATTCACCTATGCAACTAGCGCAAGGGTCACCACCGAAAATTTCTCATCTTAGAAGGTTTGGATGCAAGGTTTATGTACCTATACCACCTCCGCAGCGTACTGCAATGGGACCACTCCGCAAGACTGGGATATACGTTGGTTATGAGATTGCATCCATAATCAGGTATTTGAAACCCATGTCGGGAGATTTGCATACTGCTCGCTTCGCTGATTGCATTTTTGATGAGGATAATTTCCTGTCATTAGGGGGAGGAAATCAACCCCTTGATGAAAAATATCGGGAAATTATATGGGAAGCCACAGGAATTCATGCACATGACCCGCGCACTAGTGAAACTGAGAAAGATGTCCAGAAGATCATCGACTTGCAAGCATTAGCAAACCAACTGCCCGATCACTTTAGTGAATTGAAGAGCGTGACTAAGTCGCATGTGCCTACACGCAATGCACCGGAGAGGGTTGAAATACCAAAGAAAATTGAAGGTATCCCTAATCCCGTCCAGAGGCCTCAGAATAAAAGGACGCGAACTCCGGTTCCTCAAGTCCAAAGTAACCAGGGACGCCCGGCGAAAAAAGATAACTACGACTTATCACAGCCGATCACTAAAGTCCCCCAGAATGAGAAGGGGAGCCAGTTGAGACCTGGCACAAGTATGACACCTTCAGAAAAGGGCATACTGGATCTGAATATCCTCATCGGCATGGATGTGTGCGCACACATCGGAGCTGAAAAACTAAAGGGACTTGCGACCGCAATTGAAAGAAGCGATGCGCAAGGTGAAGCTCCAGAAGAAGCAATTCATGAAAAAATAGCTATAAATTATGTGCACACAGGAGAGTCCCTGAATAGGACAACAGCCAATATCGATATCTACTTCGCAAAAAAATTTCCTCCATTATCGATCTTGATCCCGAGCCTGCATCGCTCGCTGAATGTAAGAAAAAGATCAGATTGGGAAGATTGGAAGAGGCAATAGCAACTGAACTGCTATCTCTGAACAAAAGAGAGGTGTTTGGGCCCGTATGCCGCACGCCTCCCCATGTGCACCCCGTAGGGCACAAGTGGGTATTTGTTCGGAAGAGAAATGAAAGAAACGAAGTAGTGAGATACAAAGCAAGGCTAGTAGCACAAGGTTTCACTCAACGTCCTGGAGTTGATTATGAAGAAACCTACTCCCTAATCACGAGTGGAATTACGTTTAGATACTTGATCTCAATGGCAGTGAACTTGAACTTAGAAATGAAATTGATGGATGTTGTGACTGCATACCTTTACGGTAACTTGGATTTGGAGATTTATATAAAAGTCCCTGAAGGAATCCCTCTCCTGAACCAAGACAGAGCAAATAGAAATCTGTACAGTGTGAAACTCAGAAAGTCACAGTATGGACTGAAGCAATATGCAAGAATGTGGTATAATCGCTTGAGCGACTTTCTCTGCAAGAAAGGCTACACAAAACAATGAAGACTGTCCTAAAATGGATTAGGTATAATCTCTGTGTATGTAGATGATCTGAATATCATCGGGACAGCAGAAGATATAAAAGAAGCAAGCTCCTACTTGGAGTCAGAATTTGAAATGAAAGATTTGGGCAAGACCAAGTTCTGCTTAGGCCTGCAGCTTGAGCATGTCCCTGAAGGAATCTTGGTACATCAGTCGACCTAAACCAGAAGGTGCTTGAAAGGTTTGGCTTTGAGAAGGCATTTCCATCAAAAGTACCGATGATCGGGAGGTCTTTACATCAAGAAAAAGATCCTTTCCGACCTAGGGAAGAGGGGGAGGAAGTCCTGGGACCGGGATTCCCATACTTGAGTGCAGTGGGAGCACTCATGTACTTAGCAAACTGCACTAGACCGGACATTGGATTTGCCGTGAACCTCTTAGCAAGGTATAGTGCAAAACCTACCAAAAGGCATTGGTAGGGTATAAAAGACATCTTCCGATACCTCCAAGGAAGCAAGGACCTTGGATTGTTTTACAGAAAAAATCAAGATCTAAACTTGATTGGCTATGCAGATGCTGGGTACTTGTCGGACCCGCATACCGCAAAGTCACAAACAGGCTATGTATTCCTGTGTGGTGGAACTGCAATTTCCTGAAAATCGTCTAAGCAAAGCCTTGTTGCTACTTCGACGAACCACTCGGAAATTATAGCACTGTATGAAGCCGCACAAGAGTGCGCTTGGCTCCGCCGAATAGTTCACCACATCCAGCAGTCATGTGGGATGAACATTGTGCAAACCCCCACAATTATCTATGAAGATAATGCCGCTTGCGTTGCACAAGTGCAAACGGGCTATGTGAAGAGTCATCTCACAAAGCATATCAACCCCAAGTTCTTCTATGCACATGAATTGCAAAAGATGGACAAAATTAAAGTACTGCATACTAAGTCATGTGAAAATCTAGCAGATTTATTCACTAAGTCACTCCCCGCATCTAGCTTTGAAAGATGCGTGCGTGGAATTGGAATGATAAGACTTAGAGAAGTGCAGAATTCAGGAGGAGAATTCTCTCAAGCCCGCTACTAAATCTTGATTATGAAGATTAAGTAAGTACCCAAAAGAATGAAGTCCTGAAGACCAAATGAAATTGGGTGGATTGTACTCTTTTTCTCTTGACGAGTTTTCCTGAAGTTTCTCGACTAAGGTTTTTAATGAGGCAATTCATGCATCACAGCATCACATGTATCATGTACTCTTTCTCCAAATTTTTTCCACTGGGTTTTTATGGAGTTTTAACGAGGAATGAACGTGTTGGGTGAGTGCCCAAGAGGGAGTGTTGAGAAATCTGGGCCCAGGCCTGCAGCCCTGGCCCATTATGGGCACCCCACCGTAGACTATAAATAGGGAGCCGTACCAGCATATTTTGTACACCAATGCAATTGAAAGAAATAAAGAAAGACTAGGAGTTCTCTCTACCTCTCTCTGTGTTCAATCTATTATTTTGTCTTCTGTGATTGATTCGTTTTGTTCTAAGCAGAGGAATCGATCGGACTGGTCGCCAGCGACGGTTCCTCACACATATTTCCAGACTTTTAAACTAAACTGATCTTTTGCGTTGGCGCATTGTAGTAGCTAGCTTTCATATGATGTTCTGTATTTAAGAGGTACCCGTAACAGCCCAAATTTGGGGCAATTCAAAGTTTTTGAATGAATTTGACATTTGGTTCTAGTCAGCTCAATCGGCCCAGCCCAAGCTCTCTCTCTCTCCTCCTGTCCCCTCTGTCCCGTGCGCACGCCAGACCCACGGCCACCGCACCAGGTGCGCCCATGCCGCCGCACCGCTGCGCGCGCCTGCCGCATGCGCCACTCCACGCCTCACATAGCTTCTCTCGCGGCTGTTGCTGTTGTTGTTTTGCCTTTCCTCCCTTTATGTTTTCTTTCGTTTTTTGAACCTGTTGCAGTGGTCGTCTCTACAACATGGAAGGTAATCAATGGCAATTTCATTGAGGCATTCTAAGAATACGCCTAAACTTACTATCTTTTGAGGCGATTTCTTTAAGTGCCTAAAAAATTGCATGATCAAAGGCATTCCGCCAAAACACCATAATATCTCTTCTTATAGGGGGCGTTGGCAAAAATGCCGATATATTTTGCTAGGCTTTTCGTAGCAAAACGCCTTAAGGTCTTGTTCGTGTTGGTCTCTACTTCTAGCTTCTGCTTAAAAAAAATCAAAACCCAATACGAACACTCAGGTTCTCCAAGTGGCTTCTCCACTATCTCGCTCCGAGGATAAGGCAGGAGGTCATGGGTGCATCATGTGCATGCATCTCTCCTTCAGTTTTTTCACCTCTTGCTCTCTCCTTTTAAAATCCACTTCTTTCAGGCACTACTATTTATTTTCAGGTAAAAGCTATAACTCATAACTAAAAGTCATCAGCAAAAGTCAACACGAATGCTTCCTAAAATACTGTGTTATTTTCAAATAAGACCCTTCAATATAGAATATTTTGTAAAGAACCCTCCACCATCTCAATTATCCTTTTACGCCCAAATTATTAGATCTCATAAAACTAAATGAAAGCCAGCCCAGCCTACTAATTCTCAACCTCCTTGCCCTCCTAGGTCATGACCGCCGCTCTGGCCTCACCGCCACCGTGTTGTACTCGCTGCCTCAATGCCTTGCTCGTCACCAAACCCCACGGCCAAACCCACCCCTCCTTGCTACGTACTACGGCAGGGATGTGCTGTGCATCAGGAGATCCCCTGTGACCTCATCAGCATCAACTAAGTAAGGCGGGGTGGCAGAACTGAAGGTACTAATCACTATCATCGTCGCCATGAGGATCCTACACTAGGTCATAGATATCTCATACTAAGGCCTCTCTGCAGTTGCTTTCCTCTCTAAATTCATGTGTGATTGCATATGGGAGGGTTGATCCATGGTGTGAGTATGCTTCATGGGTGTTTATTTTGATGAGCAGTTGCAACTTTATTGGAGGATTTAGGTGTTGGTGAAAAATGGTGTAAATGGTTTGATTAAACTAGCTTTAATTTTGATGATCACTGTGGCGGAGCTAGGATTTTGCCGATGGGGTGTGAACTTAAGACACATCGGTAATTATAAGCAAAGGGGACTAATTATAAGTATAACAAAGGTTCTCCGACCTAACAAAGCATGAACTTAAAGCAAGACAATAACTACTACTAATCGTAGGAAGACTCACATCAAGAAGTGAAGCTACCTACACAACACTGAAATACTGAACTGAAGCAAGAAGCAACTACTGTATTGCTAGATTCCCCTATGGTTAGCATTTAGGAACCTCAAATGACAAATGTTTACTCCGTTCTCTATCAAGAATAGCAATCAGGAACCAATTTACCACAGATACATTGGTATTATGGTAATCAAGCACCTATACATGATTTGTACAGTAAAAAGTAAAGACAACTAATGTCCTTCAAAAAGGAGTTAGCCCCTAATGAATCACCAAATACAAGATAATTAGATAAAGCAAAGGCTAACTTCTAAGCTCTACTAACTCAGAAACTCTAGTTAAGATCTCATTTCAGTCTTCAGATTTGAAGAATTGAGAATAGAGCTATACTAGTACACTAAGTCATTTTGTCATTGATAGTCTCGTCACTCGTATTTCAGATTTGACTCATTGGAGAACAGAGCTATATTTGAGAATAAACATGGGCCAAACCAATGCCTGTTGCCTGTTGGGCCTAATGGAGTAATGGCCTACTAGGAGTATATAGTGTATAGGAGTATATGTAGTATATACTTTATATATTAGGGGGTATATACTGGACTTTTTGGCAAAAAATTCGGATGTGCAATTATACCCCATCCATATACTCTCCCTCCGCCACTAGATGATCACAAGGTGTTTGTGGTATTGCCTGAACGAGGCTGTGCAGCTGTTCACTAGATCTGCCTTGATTCAAATGTACATTCACATACGCGACGGCATGACCTTTACATCACTGAAATCTTGCCTCTTCGAATGCTATTTAAATGCTGATCTTCTTCCTTCACAGGTAATCAGCTTCTCCTTTGGTGATGTATGCGACTGTGTTTGTCCCTTTGTTTGGGGGGTGGGGGGGGGGGGTCAAATATATTAAAGAAATCCTATTGGTTAGATATGAAAATGGAAATTTCATCAGTGTTTCAGAACTGTACCTTCAATGTTTAGCTTCAGAAGTATCCGACTAATAGCTTGAACTCTGTTTCTGTAAAGAGAAAGATGATTACTGTATTGAAACTTTGCTTCAGAACTCTGTTTCACATACGCTACGGCATGACCTTTACATCACTGAAATTTTGCCTCATGGAAGATCATGGTGTCTGTTATACAATTTTTCATACTGAATGGCCATAGGCGTACTATTTTTCATGCCTATACATTCTTTTCGGAATATATCAGCACGCATCATGTGGTCTAATATTTTCGATTGCAACCATTTGTATTTCATATACATAATTTTGTTTGTATTAGTACTAACTGACCCCTCTCATCAAATGGAATTACTGTAACGTATAACTTATTTGGCCCTCTCATTAATGCGGAGGTTTCTAAAGAAACCCAGAAGTTAGTGTATAGCACAACTTAAGACATTGCATATGCATTAAATGGGGATCCATACAATGCTTTTATTTATTATATATATAGATTTTGTATGTTAAGGATTGCGCTCTATGGATTTTCGCCAGCACTATCGCCATGCCCAAATCAATAACCTGAGCCATCGTCTCCACCGCCTCCTCCACCATCTTGACTATAGCCATATCCATATCCACTTTCACCACCTTGTCCACCACCTCCACCTCCTCCATCCTGTCTAGAGATGGCAATTGTGCCCGTTTACCTGTATATCCGTGGGTAAATGCCCTAAGGGAGCCAGGTATAGAATACTTTCTTTACCCATGGGTAGAAAAATGGGGGAACACTCTACCCATCGGGTAAACGGGCATGGGTATGGGCAAGCTTCACCCGTACCCGCCCCGCATGTTTACCCGCGATACAGATTGACAGGTGGCGGTCATAGCAATATCACTAATTACTATTTATTGTTATAAACTTTTCCATATCTCTAATTTCTATTGATTGTTATAAACTTTTATGATAGCCATTATATTTCCTAGCAACAGCTATTGCTTATATATACCTATCATTAGTCCAACTCTTAGATGGTGACTCTCAGTTCGCGGGTAAACGGGTATGCCCACAGGAGACGGGTACCCGCGAGCGATGGGTATAGGCAAGGTTTTTCACCTATCGTCCTTCGCGGGTATACCCATGGGCGTAAATCGGGGTCGTGGGTACGAGTATGGGCGAGCACTATCCGTACCTGCCGCGTCCGATTGCCATCCCTAATTCTGTCCATGCCCTCCACCACCTTGACCATAACCGCATCCATACCTGGATCTACTACCGTTGTCGCCTCCACCATCACCGCCTCCGTCTCCACCTCCTCCTTGCCCTTGTCCTCGCCCTCTGCCATTTTGCCATTTCCTTGACTATAATCATACCTATATCCAGATCCACTACCTTCACCTGCTCCACCTCCACCGCCGCTGTCACCTCCCCCGTGGTCCGCTACTGTATCTGATTACTGATGTAGCATTAGATAGGCCAATGGTCAAGAGGAGAACAAAGGCAAGTGCTACTAGCTTTTTGGCCATATTTACTTGAAAGATGAGATCAATGAGTACCAAGTGCTAGATTGCATGCGTATTTGAGGGATAATTTGGCGCGACTGTATACCTAGCTAGCAAACTATTGGCATGCAAGTGGAAATGTTCGGCAAGCTCTTATCGTTGCCATCAGTCAAAAACGATGCATCTCGGTACTGCTATTTCTTCCTGCGGTTTAATTTGGCCCAAGTAGAAAGTGTAAAATATTTGTCGGTTTATTTAGGTCAAGTGTTTTATAATTCTAAATCAAACAACACGAGCAACAACTAACTTCTATTTAAATTGATTTATCATTTATCAAAGGTAGCACATTGAATTACTATAAATCATGTAGAGTCGTATTTAGACTTTTTGAGTTCACTAATATTAGCTAGGACTGTCTGGAAATAGATATGCATGTGCACACTTTTGGTCACCAACTCAACGTAGTCTATTTATAATGTGGGAAACATTATTGTATTATAATTTACAAATGTAATATTGTGTACAAGTTGGTTCGTGTTTTTTCCCTATACAATGGACATTACTTGCCCAGTGGTAGGCTTGTGAGTGGTTCCTTTCCCAGGCAATTTAATTAGGGGAGAGTAGCTTTCCCTAGAAGCCAACTTCTCAGATAAACTAATGCGAACCTTACTTAGAAAACATAAGAAGCCATATCCCATTTGGAGAGATTAAGGGGGTGTTTTTTTAGGCTGCAGCTGATGGTTTATGTCTATGCTTTTCAATATGGCAGCAGATGACAGAGGCGTCAATGTGGATGGTACATACGGTTTTGGGCTCGGGAAACTGCTCGAAGAATCCGCTTCAAGCAGCCGTCCCATTTCAACGTTTGGCTTTTTAACTTTTGGAGAAGTTAAAGCCAAAAGTAGAAGGAAATTTTAACCTTCTGCCTGTTGTAGGGGTGGCCCCCACCTAATCCCAGCAGGCCTGGTAGAAGGTTATAAGTGCCCCTGAAGGGGATACTCAGATGTAAGGGTATAATTGTAAAAGCACTCCCCATGTATATATATATATGGAATACAGGCCATGGGGGGACCCAGGCCATTACTATCACTCTCTCCCAACTCTCCACTACGATCTCTCTCTCTGTTTGGTCTGTAGCCACAACAGTTGGCGCCGTCCGTGGGGACGACAGGAGCAAGCCTGAAGTCTGAAGAAGGATGGCACCGAAAAAAGTCTCGTCGGCGGCGGCGAGGGGAAAGAAGGCGGTTGGGTCGGAGCGTCGCATGGGCACCAGGGCTTCGGCATCGGCTGTTGCGGGCGCGGGTGACGACACAGGCGCGGTGGTCGAAGACGTCGACGCTCGCGCTGCGACAACTAACCCCGCCTCCGGCGCTATGACGGCCAACCTCGTCAATGGCGCTGCTGCGACGACCGACCCCGCCGGCGCGACAGCAACCAGCCTCGCCGCCCTCGCCGCAACGCTCGCCGGCAGCGCAGACCGGGCGGTTGGAGGTAGCCACAACGGCGCGACCGGTAGCTCGGGAGCTCGCGAGGCGATCGTACCCGTGCCGACCCGCCCGCTAGGCGCACCGGCGGCCCTACCCGCGCAGGTGGTGGAAAGCGCCCTAGTGGCGGCCCTCAAAGCGTTCCAGCAGGAGCTAGGGGATCTTCGTGGGGTTGTCCGAGACATACAAGAGGCTCGAAGCCAGCAGGCCGCTCCAGTGGTCACGCCAGAGCCCACGCCGGAAAGGGCGGACAGCCGCGACGCCCCCACATCCAACCGCGTGCCGCTGCGACGCGTCGATCTGGAGTCCCCGCTTTTGACAGGGCTACAGCAGGCGGCGTGGCCCGAAGACTTCAAATTCCCCAGTGTCATCGAGCCCTATAAAGGCGACACGGACCCTCGCGAGTTCGTGCGCGTATACGAAATCGCAATCGAGGCCGCGGGTGGAGATGACACCACAAAGGCGAAGGGACTCCCCCTCGCGAGTTCCTGCGCGTATACGAAACCGCAATCGAGGCCGCGGGTGGAGATGACACCACAAAGGCGAAGGGACTCCCCCTCGCGTTGCAAGGAGTGGCGCTTTCCTGGTTTTTTACCATAGAGCCAAACTCCATCTACGCATGGGAGCAGATCCGCGACCACCTTCACAACAACTTTCAAGGAAATTATGTCGAGCGGGTCGACGCGGATCAGCTCTTCGCCGTGAAGCAGAAACCTTCCGAGAAACTCCGGGACTATTTCAAGCGCTTCGCGAAGATACGTTGCCAAGTCAAGGACGTCAACGAAACCACCGTCGTTAATGCAGCCATACAGGGCCTTCGCCCGGGCCCGATGGCCGAGTATAACGCACGGAAGCCAATCAATACAGTGACGAAGCTTTTTGACAAAATGGAGGAATACGCCAGGGCGGAAGAGGACGCGCGGCGACGACAAGGCGATGACTCCGACACCAACCAGGCCGGCGCCTCGGCGAAAACCGAAGATCCGCCGAAGGACGGTCCTTCGAAGGGAAAACGTAAGCCGGAGTCGTCCAAGGACGCGCCTGAGCGCAAGGATGCCCCGCGCGAGCCGTCCGATAGGCCCAAGCGCGGCTAGCAGAAGTTGAGGTGGGGCCGATACGTCCTCGACATCGAAGGCGGTTCCGAAGAAAGCGCTCCCGCAGGTCGGGGCGGTCGGGGGCGCCGAGGCCGGGGGCGCGGCCGTGGCCGGGGCCGCGACGATAGAGGCCATGGAGATTACGACGATCAACACCAGGGGCTGTGGTGCGCAGTCCATGGTCGTGGCAACCACGACACGCGCACGTGCACCTCTATCGCGACGCTCCGCGAGAGCGTCACCAGGGACAGGAACCTGGAAGCACGCCCGCCCGTCGTGGCCCATGTACAGCACCCATACGAAGCCCCCGTGCACATCCAGGCACAAGGGACGCAGCCCCACGAGGGTCCTCTGCGGATCCAGGCCCATGTGCAGCAGCCTCAGGAGGGCTTTCTGCAGCTGTAGGCTCCGGAGGCCACCCACCGCAGGGTTATCAACGTCATCTCCAGAGGCTCCTCGTTGGAGTTTGCCTCGGCATGGCAGCGGAAGGCCTACGTGCGGAGGCTACACCACGTGGCGGCATATCCAGAACAGACACCGCCGGACTGGGCACAGCATGAGGTCACGTTCACCCCCGCCGATGCCCAAGGCGTGGAGCTTCCTCACCAGGACCCCCTGGTCGTCTGGGTCGTAATAGCGGGATGCGACGTGGAAGTGCCCTAGTCGACGGCGGCAGCTCCGCGAACATTCTGTTTGCGGCAGCCTTCGACCAGATGGGAATCCCCCGAAGCCGCCTCAACCCATCAGGAGTCCCGTTGCAAGGCTTCGGAGGACAACCTCTACGGGCGCTCGGCCAAATATGCCTTCAGGTCTCCTTCGGCCAGGATGACAATGCAAGGGTCGAAGATGCCATATTCGACGTCGTCGATCTCCCATACCCTTACAATGCCATACTGGGGCGTCCGGTCCTCAACTCCTTCGGGGTGGTACCGCATCACGGTTATTTATGCATGAAGCTCCCGGGGCCGCGGGCCATCATTACCGTTCGTGGCGACCAGGACATGGCCCGGCGCATTGAGCACGGCACCAGATATCCTCGCCGCGGCGACCAACGGCACACTTAGAATCGGCACCACAGCTCGGGGACCCACGGCGTCATCCGGGGACGCCTTGACAAGCCCTACAGCTGGCGCTACTACTAGAGGCTCTGGCCGCGCCAGAGACAAGTGGTTAGTACCTCCGCCACATGTAATCGCTTACCCGCGCAAACGGGAACGCAATAAAGTTCCGTTTGTCGCCACCTGTTATCATTGTGCAAAAATACGCGGCGAGAGCGCACGGAGGCTTCGCCTACGCGCGTACTCCCGGAGTATAAACCAAAGATGCACGTTCGCGTGTGCACTCTCCGTAGCAAGGGGTACGGGTATGAGTATAAACCAAAGACGCACGTTCGCGTGTGCACTCTCCGTAGCCAGGGGTACGGGTATGAGTATAAACCGAAGACGCACGTTCGCGTGTGCACTCTCCGTCAAAGACACGGGCATGAGTATAAACAAAGACGTGTGGGGAGACGCCTCTGCACGCACTCTACAGAGTATAAATAAGACGCGGATATTCTCCCTGCGCACTCTACTGAGTATAAACAAGACGCGAACCCCGTGCACGCCAGGGACTTCGTCCCTGTGCGTACTTTACGGAGTATAAATACGACGTGGATGTCGACCCCACGCACTCTACGGAGTATAAATAAGATGCGGATGTTCTCACTGCGCACTCTACTGAGTATAAACAAGACGCGAACCCCGCGCACACCAGGGACTTCGTCCCTGTGCGTACTCTACGGAGTATAAATATGACATGGATGTCGACCCCACGCACTCTAATGAGTATAAATAAGATGCGGATGTTCTCCCTGCGCACTCTACTGAGTATAAACAAGACGCAAACCCCGCGCACGCCAGGGACTTCGTCCCTGTGCGTACTCTACGGAGTATAAATATGACGTTTATGTCGACCCCACGCACTCTACGTAGTATAAGTAAGCCGCGGATGTTCTTCCTGCGCACTCTACTGAGTATAAACAAGACGCGAACCCCGCGCACGCTAGGGACTTTGTCCCTGTGCGTAATCTACGGAGTATAAATACGACGTGGATGTCGACCCCACGCAATCTATGGAGCATAGATAAAGCGCGGGTGCTCTCGGTGCACTCCGCGGAACGCAAGGAGGGCAGGGACATCAATCGCGCATCACGACAGCGCGTCGGGGCTCGCCTTCGCGCACCACGGGAGGTGAGCGCGAGGTGCGCCACCGAAGTCCAATCCCAAGAGGGGGCGACATAGCGAGTCAGGCTGCCCTCAGGAAGGGCACACGCGGAGCGCGAGGTACACCAGAGGCTACCCCCGCCCTGGAGGGTAGAGGAACGGAGTCGTAGCGTCGAGGTCCGCCTCCGCACGCGCCAGTCTACGGACTCTAAACAAGTCGTAGCGTCGAGGTCCGCCTCCGCACGCGCCAATCTACGGACTCTAAACAAGTCGTAGGGTCGAGGTCCGCCTCCGCACGCGCCAGTCTACGGACTCTAAACAAGTCGTAGCGTCGAGGTCCGCCTCCGCACGCGCCAGTCTACGGACTCTAAACAAGTCGTAGCGTCGAGGTCTGCCTCCGCAGGCGCCAGTCTACGGACTCTAAACAAGTCGTAGCGTCGAGGTCCACCTCCGCACGCGCCAGTCTACGGACTCTAAACAAGTCGTAGCCTCGAGGTCCGCCTCCGCACGCGCCAGTCTACGGACTCTAAACAAGTCGTAGCGTCGAGGTCCGCCTCCGCACGCGCCAGTGTACGGACTCTAAACAAGTCGTAGCGTCGAGGTCCGCCTCTGCCGAGGAAGGCCCCGGGAGTGCTCGCGTGCCCACTTCGGTTAGGCAGGCGGGGCCCCCGCACAACTACTGTCACACCACCCGAAGAACAACGCGCAGTGCATATCCTAATTGCCAGCACATGTATACATCGGAAAAATTTTACAAGTACAGAGGCCCGCCAGCAATCTGCCTCTCTAAGCCATTATTCGGCGAGCTCGTCCTTAACGCGCGCTAAGGCCGGGACTTCGCCCGAAGAAGATCGGCCCGCCCAAAAGTTCAGCGACTCCTCGGCCCTTTGCCAGCGTCGAAGGCACCGTCGGGTGGCAAGGTCGGACGCAAGCAGTCGTCCCCAGCAAGGAAGCTGCCCGGGGCACAGGTCAAATAGTCAGTTCGTAGAACAAGCGCGCCTTTTATTCACAAAAAAGGGCGGACATTACAACGTACGCCTACACCTAGCCACCTCGGCGTCACACCTGCGAGTTCTCGGCGCCTTCGAAGGTCCCAGCGCTGTCCTCATCGCGTCGGGGGACCCCGTCCAGAAACTGGCCGAGGCTCTCCCCGTAAAGGGACTTCCGGAGCTCGACCTGTGCGGCGGCCACTCCGGCGTAGTCCCAGATCCATTCGTAGAAGTACTTTATGGAGCGGCGAATGGCGCGGACGGCGCCGGACATTACTCCAGCCCCGCCGGGCATCTCCAGATGGGGGTCCTCCAGCCCGGCGATGTGCGTGCAACCACGGTGCCGTAAGAGCGCGTACACCATACACGACGCCACGTAGGCACAGTGGTTGCCGAAGGACGTCGCGGCACCACGCGTAGTGTCGGCGGCATCTTTGATCCAGCGAAGGGTCCGTGACAGCTCCTCGGGGCCGAAGGCGTGGTCCGGCACTTTGGCCACAAGCCCCTGGAGATGGCTCTCCAGTGTCTGCATGACATCCCATGCAACTATCGAAGCCTCGCCAAGCGTCCGGTCACGCTCTGCTAGAGTTAAGGCGAGTTCGCCTTTTTCCTTTTCTAGCGAGGCGACTTGTTGCAGAAGGCCGTCCCGCTCAGCCGCGAACTCCCGCCGCATCACCTCCACGGCCGACTCCCGCGCCTTCACCTCAGCGCACTCCACTTCCAGCTGGCGGATGCGGGCATCCTGGGTAGAACGGGCTCCCGCGGCTTCGCGCAGCTCCTCCTCGGCGACCCGCAGTCTATCTTCGAGCGCCCTTTGCGCATGAACATAGGCCGTTTGCAGGGCCTGCCCCAGCACCAGTGTCTATAGGGCAAAACGACTTAGCAAGTTCAACATAGCCAAGCATTGTCGCATAAGTAAGCACTTACCCTCACCCCCGACACCTCGAAGGCATCCCCGAGACGCTCCACCCCGTAGGCATGAAGCGCCTGCTGGCTGACGCTGGCGGCCACGTCATCCACGATCCCATGCCACGCCCTCAGCATCTCAGGCGGGGGAACGAAGTCTGCCGGACTGAGGCGCACGATGTTCGCGTCGCCGGCACCAGGGCCCTCGTGTTCCGTCAAAGGCCCCTCCGGAATAAGCGATGCTGCAGAAAGGGACGCAGGTGAGAAATTTTTGAGTAAAATTCATAATGGAAAAAACTATGAGTAAATTACACAATTAACAATGCCACGTCAGAAAGCTCCACAAAAAATTTCATAAGTTTTGTGCTCATTTGCTATATCTATTGGCATACAAAGGCAAGGTCTTTGCTATTGGCAGCAAGGGACATTCGCGTGTGCACTCGCCGTAGCCAGAGGTGACGGGCCTGAGTATAAACAAAGACGCACGTTCGCGTGTGCACTCGCCGTAGCCAGGGGTATGGGACTGAGTATAAATCGAAGTCGCACGTTCGCGTGTGCACTCGCCGTAGCCAAAGGTGACGGGCCTGAGTATAAACAGAAGACGCGTGAGGGGACGCCCTCGTACGCACTCTACGGGGTATAAATAAGACGCGGATGTTCTCCCTACACACTCTACGGAGTCTAAACAAGACGCGAACTCCGTGCATGCCAGGGACCTCGTCCCTGTGCATACTCTGCAGAGTATAAATAGGACGTGGATGTTGACCCCACACACTCTGCGGAGTATAAATAAGACGCGGATGTTCTCCCTGCGCACTCTACGGAGTCTAAACAAGACGCGAAATCCTCGCATGCCAGGGACCTCGTCCATGTGCATACTCTGCGGAGTATAAATAGGACGTGGATGGTGACCCCACGCACTCTGCGGAGTATAAATAAAACTACGAAGGCCCCCCCACGCGTTTCGCAATGCAGGCGGAGGACACGAGTATTAATCACAGCGGAGCGAGGCTCACCCTCGCGTACTGCGGGAGGTGAGCACAGCGCGCGTTGCCGAAGACGACGCGCCAGAGGCTACCCCCGCCATGAGGAGCAAGAGGAACGGAACGTGCGCGCACTTCCACCCTCGCCCGTGCCAGTCTACGGACTATAAAAAGGCGAAGTGCCGAGGTCCGCCTCCGCACACGCCAGTCTACGGACTATAAAAAGGCGAAGCGTCGAGGTCCGCCTCCGCACCCGCCAGTCTACGGACTATAAAAAGGCGAAGTGCCGAGGTCCGCCTCCGCACCCGCCAGTCTACGGACTATAAAAAGGCGAAGCGTCGAGGTCCGCCTCCGCACCCGCCAGTCTACGGACTATAAAAAGGTGAAGTGCCGAGGTCCGCCTCCGCACCCGCCAGTCTACGGATTGTAAAAAGGTGAGGCGCCAAGCACTGCCCCCGCAAGTGCCGTCCTAAGGAACCCTTGCACAACTACTTCGCCAACAGGGCGCGTCGAGCGCGGAGATCCCGTCCCCGCGCAGCATGTGGCGTACCAGTGAACCCGAAGTGGCATCAACACACAGCGGATATCCTAAAATGCCAGAAAATCTGCATACCGGAAAATCACACAAGTACAAGGGTCCGGCAACATCCTTGCCGCTCTAAGCCGCTATCCCGCGGGCTCGTCCTTAACACGCGCTAAAGCTGGGGCCTCGCTCGAAGAAGGTCGGCCTGCCCAAAAGTTCAACGACTCCTCAGCCCTTTGCCAGCGTCGAAGGCGCCGCCGGGTCGCAAGGCCAGACGCGAGCGGTCGCCCCCAGCATGGAAGCTGCCCGGGATGAAGGCAAGTAATCAGTTCGTGAAGCAAGCACGCACTTTATTCATTCAATTAAGGGGCAGACGTTACAACGCACGCCCACACCTAGCCGCGTTAGCGCCGCACCTGTGAGCCTTCGGCATCTCCGGAGGCCTCGGCGCCACCCTCGTCCCGCCGCGGGGCTTCGTCTAGAAATTGGCCAAGGCTCCCCTCCCCATGAAGGGACTTCCGAAGCTCGACCTGCGTGGCGGCTATCCCGACGTAGTCCCAGATCCGCTCGTAGAAGAATTTGATGGGGTGGCGAACGGCACGGATTTCGCCGGACATCACTCCGGTCCCGCCGGGCATCTCCAGCTGGGGGTTCTTCAGCCCGGCGAGGTGCGTGCATCCACGGTGTCGAAGGAGGGCGTAGATCAGGCACACAGCCACATAGGCACAATGGTCGCCAAAGTTCGTCGCAGCCCCACGCGCAACGTCGGCGGCATCATGGATCCAGCGAAGGGCCCGCAGCAACTCCTCCGGGCCGAAGGCGTGATCCGGCACCGCACCCACAAGTCTTTAGAGGTGGACTTCCAGCATTTGCAGGGCGTCCCATGCAAGGACCGAAGCCTCGCCAAGCGTCTGGTTGCGCTCTGCTAAAGTTGAGGCAAGCTCGCCCTTTTCCTTCTCCAGCGAGGTGACTTGCTGCAGAAGGCCATCCCGCTCCGCCGCGAACTTTAGCCGCGCCGCCTCGGTGGCCGACTCCCGTGCCGACACGGCAGCCTTTTCGGCATGTGCCTTCGCCTCGGCGCACTCCGCCTCAAGCTGGCGGACTCGGGCATCCTGGGCGGACCGAACCCCAGCGGCCTTGTGCAATTGCTCTTCGGCGGCCTGCAACCTATCTTCCAGCGCCCTTTGCGCATGAGCGTAAGCCGTCTGCAGGGCCTGCCCCAGCACCAGGGTCTGTAGGGCAAAAAGCGATTCAGCAAGCGCAGCATGATTAGGGTGTTATCATCATATAATTATGTACTTACCCGCACCCCTGACACCTCGAAGCCGTCCCTCAGGCGGTCCACCCCGTACGTGGGTAGCGCCTGCTGCCTGACGCTGGCGGCCGCGTCATCCACAATGCCACACCATGCCGTCAGTGTCTCCGGCGGGGGGACGAAGTCCACGGGGCCGGAGCGCGGAGCGCTCGTGCCAACAGCGCCGGAACCCTCGCGTTCCGGCAAAGGCTCCTCCTCCGGGATAAGCGACGCTGCAGGCAAAAGTGCGTGTGAGCACACCACAAGGAGCAACAAAAGCGTTCCAGGATAACCCATGCCAATTTACCCTCGGTGGCAGCCGGCGGAGTTTGGGAGCCTTCCCCTAGTCCCAGGAACGGGAACAGGGGCGCAAGCCCCTTCCGGAGGTACGGCTCCGCAAGGAACAGAGGCTTCCGCGTTTACCGTCGCCGCAGATTGCTCCAGCAAGGTGGACGGCGCGGTCCGAGGCATAGGAGGAACACGTGCCGTAGGGACCTCGGCAGGGGTGTCGGAGTCCCACAAACTCCCGACGCCCGTCACCACAGTGAACCCCCTCGACGTTTAGTGGAGCCACGGCTGCAGGCATGGCCGTTTGGCCAGAATGGGGGGCAGCGCCCCCGTCTCAGCAACCACTGGGGGAACAGGCCCCGCGGCTGCAAGCCCAGCCTCACGCGCCCCCAAAGAGGAGGCCGGAGGCTGCGCCTCCGGTGTCGTGGCGGCCACGACCGAAGATTGCTTCTCCGGCATCGCGACAGCCATGGCTGAAGGCTGCGTCTCCGGCGTCGAGGCGGTCGTCACCGAAGGTTGCGCCTCTGACGTCGTAGCCGCCACAACCGGGCGCCCCACTTCAACACTGTCGGCCCACTCGCGTCCCGTCTCGGTGACTGCAAGGGGATGCGAGGCTTCCTCCCTCTGGCGGGCTGTCGTGAGCCCGTCGTCCGGGACGCCCCCGGAGGACACTTCGCCCCCGGCGTCCCCAGCCTCCAAGTCTGAGTCGGCATATCTCGCGGAATCCGACTCCGCGTTGGCTGCGCCGGGGGCAGCAGCAGGCGCGGCTGCGATGCCAAGAACGACAGGCGCTCCGCCTCGGCCCCTTTTGCGAGACGGCGCCTTCGTCTTCGCAGCACTAGCGTCTTGAGGATGCGAAGACGGACAAGGGCGGTCCGGCACGGCAAGGCCCAAGGCCTCGCACACACGGTTTATCTGCCCCAGCCCCGCCGACGAAGTTGCGGACGAGTCGCTCTGCGTCATCCAAGCTAATCTCTAAATTAAAGCAGAAGAAAAAGGGGGGTGAATATGTAACACGCTACGCGTGGACAACAGGAGCGAGGCGGTCGGCACTTACGAGAGTTGGGGGGCGCCGGCAGTACGCAGACCGACGGCTCAACATTGTAGTCTCGACGGCAAGGCGCCAGCCGCTCGCAAGCGGCGCCACGCCGTACATCACGAACTCCTCGGCGAGGTCGCGCATATTAAAGAGGGCCGCCAAGCCCACGAGACGTCGGGCCAGTCGCCTGTCTTCGTCGTCCAGTGTCCGGCCGGGCGAAGTCTTGAACGCGATCGGCCGCCCCATACACTCGAGGCCGCTCCCGCTCTCTACATGGTGGTAGAACCACCGCTTCATCCACTGGGACTCCCACTTCCCGCGAATCGAATTCGCGGGGAAAAGCTTGGTGCAGGACAGCCGGAGGAGGAAGCTAACACTGTCGAAATTCGACAGTGTCCCGCCCTTCCGGTCTTTGGGCTGGCACCGTGCCTCGTGCAGATAGGCAAACAAAGAAGAGCTGGGCCAGCACGCTCCCGAACGCAAGGCCCAACTGTATACGGCCAGCCGGGCCATGGCGTTTGGAGTCAGCTGCGCCAGTTCCAGTCCGAAGGTCCGTAGCACGTCGCCCACAATAGCCGCCGCCGGGACGCGGAGCCCTGCATCCAAGAAGGCGACGAAAACGATCGCCTCGGACAGCTCGGGGTGCGGCTCGGTCTCGTCGGGGGCGGGCAGTCGTACCGCCTGGCGATCGGAAAGCTTCCCCTCGCGCAGCAGTCGCTGGATGGCCTTCTCGGTCACAAGCGAAGGGCCCAACTCGCCGGAGAACAAGCCTTCCTTCTCCGTCGCCAGCCACCACTTGTCTGCCGCCGCCGGGTCGCGCTCGCTCAGCGAATACTTCACCACTAGCGGCGACGGTCGACGGCGAATGCCGGAGCCACCAACCGCCTGGCCGCGCTTACCACCGGAGGCCATCGCTTCCCACAAAGAGATTGAAGCGGTGAAAATATCGCGAAAAGTGTAGAGGGCGGAGCAGACAGGAAAGAAGGCGTAAAGGTGCGGGGACGCTGTTACGGGGGGGCTATTTCAAGCCACCTCGCCCATGCCGCCGCTACCAAAGCGTCACAACGATCCGCGTGCCAGATGCAACCGCAGCAGTGCAAAGGTCCGCCCCGCACGATTCCCCGTAACCAAAGACGAGGCATCGTGGCAATACACACCACACGCGACCGCAGAACCAAGGACCGTCAGCGCAAGCGGTCACGATCACGCAATCCCTGACCCACCGCGGCGCTCCAGTTACAAGTCACCGCGTGCCCTCACCACGTGAACGGACACGGCACGACGCAGCAACCCGCCTTTTGGCAGGGTAGGCGTCGGTACGGTCCCAGCTGCTATTAAAGGCGCTCTACCGAACTGAAAGGGACAAACTCCACTTTCGCCTCTGGCTCCAGCAAGCGCGCGCGTCTACTTCGACTAGGCGCCAGCCTCCGCTACCACCCGTTCGAAGGGTAGGGGACGGAGCGCGCGTGCGTCTACTTCGACTAGGCGCCAGCCTCCGCTGCCACCCGTTCGAAGGGTAGGGGACGGAGCGTGCGCGCGTCTACTCCAACTAGGCGCCAGCCTCCGCTGCCACCCGTTCGAAGGGTAGGGGACAGAGCGCGCCCGCGTCTACTTCGACTAGGCGCCAGCCTCCGCCGCCACCCGTTCGAAGCGTAGGGGACGGAGCGCGCGCGCGTCTACTCCGACTAGGCGCCAGCCTCCGCTGCCACCCGTTCGAAGGGTAGGGGACGGAGCGCGCGCGTCTACTTCGACTAGGCGCCAGCCTCCGCTGCCACCCATTCGAAGGGTAGGGGACGGAGCGCGCGCACGTCTACTTCGACTAGGCGCCAGCCTCCGCTGCCACCCGTTCGAAACATAGGGGACGGAGCGCGCGCGTCTACTCCGACTAGGCGCCAGCCTCCGCTGCCACCCATTCGAAGGGTAGGGGACGGAGCGCACGCGTGTCTACTTCGACTAGGCGCCAGCCTCCGCCGCCACCCGTTCGAAGCGTAGGGGACGGAGCGCGCGCGCGTCTACTTCGACCAGGTGCCAGCCTCCGCCGCCACCCGTTCGGAGCGCAGGGGACGGAGCGCGCGCGCGTCTACTTTGACTAGGCGCCAGCCTCCGCTGCCACCCGTTCGAAGGGTAGGGGACGGAGCGCGCGCGCGTCTACTTCGACTAGGCGCCAGCCTCCGCTGCCACCCGTTCGAAACGTAGGGGACGGAGCGCGCGCGTCTACTTCGGCGGGATGCCACAAGGGTGGGGGTCTTGTCCCGCAAAGTCTGCCCCGTTCTCCTTAACAGGCCACCTACAGTGCATCAACATAAAAGGTAATGCGGGCGAGCTCCATGAGGAACACCGACTGTAGGTAGGCCTGCTAAGAAGAACAGGGCAAACCTTGCTGTTGCCTGCGGAAGCGCGGTGCGAGGGCAGGAAGCGCGGCTGGCTGTTGATAACTGGCGCTGCCCAAGCTCCCAAGAAAAATGGACCTCCTTCTGTGCATCAACATTCCCCAAGCCGCCCAGCGTCATCCAGGAATGTTGATGCACGGCAGGGGCCCATTTTAAGGGAGCAGATTCTATCACAATATATGCAGGAGCAACGCCGCACTAGCGCCATATATATACCCCATCAGCAGGAGAGCCAACCGGCGGAAGTCCAATCGGCAGAAGTCCAACTGCCGGGAGTCCGCCGTCACATTAATGGTCACGACGCCTCAAGGCCCGCACCGTGCCAAGCACGCTTCACCACGTGGACGGCCGGAAGAGCGAGCGTCGCAGCACGTCCCTTATCACTTAAGGCTCACGCGGCGGCTCAGGGGCCCGCTGCGTTCACCTGTGCCAGTGCAACGCCCCCGGCGCGCGTCTACTTCGGCTAGGGCCACCTCCGTCGCCGCCCGCCTAAAGGGTGAGGGACGGAGCGCGCGCGCCTGCTTCGGCTACAGCGCAGCCCCGGCTCAAGTTTGGAAAAGTTCACAGGCCGCGGGGACGGAGGGGGCCAAAGGACTCGGCGACATGGCTTCGGCCCTGTGAAGCCCTTCACCATGAGAGGCTCCTGTTGTAGGGGTGGCCCCCACCTAAGCCTAGCAGGCCTGTTAGGAGGTTATAAGAACCAGAGTAACATGTGTAATGACATAAGTGCCCCTGATGGGGATGTACGGATGTAAGGGCATAACTGTAAAAGCATACTCCATGTGAATATATATATCAGGATGAGGGGGAGGGTGAGGGCAGAACACTCCCACCTCTCCACTACCATCTCTCTCTGTTTGGTCAGTAACCACAACACATGTGTACAAAGTTTTTTATTTGAATAGGTAGGAGTACTACCATATATTAAAAGCCGAGATGGAAGTTATATATACAGGAAGAGGGTGATAGGCCTAGGAAAGGCCGCATCCAAGAGAAGAGATTAGGTGTTATAGAGAAAGAAATGAGCTCCGCTAGTCTCTTTGCTCCCACTTTGATCCAGGAGTGATACTCATCCTTAATTTTGGCAAGCAAGGATGTGGAGAGGACACTATGGAGCGAAAAATGCGAGAATATCGTACTTTCCAGATTTCCCAGGTGACAAGCATCATTAATGAAGCTAGAGGCTTCTGATCACATCTAGTTTCAGAATGGCGGACTCCCACCAGTGACGAATGGAAGTAGAGGGGTACCAAGATGAAGGGTCTATGGATTCTGAAGCAATCCAATGAGCGATGAGGGTCCATACTCTTTTCGTGTAGCGACATTCGGTGAAGACGTGAATGGCTGTTTCTGGGGAATTCTTGCAAAGGGGGCAAACCGATTGGTTTGGCCAACCTCTCAAGGAGAGGCAGTCAGCCGTCCACAGCCTGTTTTGTAGTGTCAGCCATGCAAAGATTTTCCATTTTTGGGGTGGCCAAGTCTTCCATACTAGGGGCTTCATGCATGGAGGTGTTTAAACAGCAAAAGAACTGCGCTTTGTAGGCTGAGGGCCTAAGGCCACAGTATAGCTTCCATGCGGAGTAAGCTTCCAGGTTATACTATCCCCTGTCCCTTCCTCGAGGTTTAAGGAAGATATGTAGTCCCAGAGGGTGATGAGTTCTTGAATATGCTGAGCGTTGGGCCGGTCAACCCGCTGAGATCTTGAAGCCATTTGTTTGAGGTTAAGGCCACATATAGGGGGCGGTTCTTTATTTTGGAGACGGCAAACATGTGAGGAGCAATGTCGTGCAGACGTCTCCCCTGAGCCTAAGCCGAGTTTCAGAAGTGCATGCATTGTTTTACCATCCTCGATTGTAATGGAGGTGGCTAATGTGAATAAGAGATTATCATACCTAATTCAATCAGATATGTTACTTATACCAATTACCAAATAACAAATTACTAATTAGACTGGTGCTATCTGAGTGCCGACATGTATGCACATCTGCGTCATGAGTCGGCCGGTCAGACCAATAGCGATGCTTAACTCTCAGGCTCTGCATCACACCAAACCATTTTGCATGTGTACAAAGTTTTGGGTCCGTGTTTTTCTATACCATGGACTTGCATGTCTAGTAGCAGAGAGTTCTATTCCCTAGGCAGTCGTCTGCTTCCTGCTTATCGATTTCTGATTAAAGAATGCTTGGAAAAGATATTGCTAGCGTCTGATTTTGCTTGTTGATAAGTCCGGCAGATCTAGAGGAGGCTGGACTTGGACCATTCACAAAACAACGGCACAACATATGCAGTTCCTGTTGAAGATCGATGCCGACTATATTACACATGAGTCTAAATTTAGCTTTTGATGAAATATATGAACGTGGTGACACTGGCGACAAAATTTCAAGCACTGATAATATTGATATATGTGCACGAAAGCGCACTTCGGCACAGGTTGTAATTTGCTGCCAAGCATATCTGTAGATTACTCTTTTTTTTGTAAATTGCATTCCTCAACTTGTAGTGAAATTTTAGTTATGCGCCTAAATTTCAAAATTAACTTGGTATGTCACTAAAGTTGCAAATTTTGAACTTTCACTTAGCCAAATATGCCAATCTAACGGTAAAAATAAACATTCTAAGCCAATACGAATCATTATGTGACCCCAAATTGCAGTGTTGATCACTCATTTGGGTTTAAAAGCCGTGACTTATGGCTTATTTTATACCGTAGCAGTTGAAATGCATTATTGTAGCTACTAGTAGCTTTTTTAACATTATTAACTTAAAAAATGAAAAAAGTGATTCAATCA
Organism: Dendrocalamus latiflorus; assembly: GCA_017311315.1. Taxonomy (NCBI): domain Eukaryota; kingdom Viridiplantae; phylum Streptophyta; class Magnoliopsida; order Poales; family Poaceae; genus Dendrocalamus; species Dendrocalamus latiflorus. The sequence goes on from CM029646.1 coordinate 7,372,270, forward strand.
TGGACAACGAAAAGAAATAAAGGGAAAAAAGAAAAAAGCAAAAAAGGCAAAAAAAACCATATTGTCAGAAAAAGACGAACATAAAAAGTTAGAAGCTAGAAGTGGAAGCTCTAATGAGTAGGGCAAAAGATAGTACTCCATCCTTTTTTTATTTTGTTGTCCTAGAATGCATGCATCAACCATTTAAAACGCTGACTATTATTATACCCAAAAGTATTTAGATTTTTCATATGAATGCAATATTAATAGAGTTTTCATTTTAAGTATTTGGTTATCATTATATGAAGGAGTATCTGAGAAGGTCCAAGTTTTGGTTGCGATGAATCATGTCATATTGGAGGTTTTGGGATTTCAATTTTGCAAAAAAAAAAATTGGTTTTCAGTTTTGCTACAGCCCTGGCGGTCGAATCGGCAAAAGGATTTTCTTTATTTTGGCTGAATTGTGGTTTTAGGGATTTGAGTTATAGGATGATTTGGTTTGACTTAGATAAGTGCATATGTATTGCATGATGCATGTTATAGCTAATGCGTGTCAAGTTATAAAGAATTTATACCCCAAAAATGATCTTCTGGAGTCAACCATGCTCAACGATGAGGGTCGGGGCTACGCTCATGGATAATCTGAGACCCATAGCAATCAAGAATACCGGATGAGAAAGCTGAGCTCAAGCACTACAACAAAACATCCGTGGGGAGACATCATATTTGTAGGTTAGAGACGTTCTGTTTCGTCTCCCACAGACAACTGAGACGCTTTTATAAAGCGTCACAGAAACGTCTCTACATGAACCGTCTCAAAAATATAGAGACGCTCTCTAAGGCGTGCCTATATTATTTGAGACGTTCATTAGAGACATCTGCACTGTATCCCTATAAAGTTAGAGACGCTTTTATAAAAACGACTGCACCACGTCTCAATTAATATAGGCACACATCTTTTTTAAACTGCTATAATAAATCATCAGGTCTATTTCTTCAATCAGAAAATTGTGCATCAGGTCTTCCACTCTGCATTTCTTTTCATAGTCCTCCATATCCTGCAAACATAGCAATATTAACAACAAAATATCAGATATGAGCAATCATGAAAAATCTTATGGTACAAGTTCAGTTAATTATATGAGTAACAAGATACAAATATTTCTGGTAGGAAAATTATTCTGGTAGTTCAAAGAATTGATCTTACGTAGAACCGTGGCCAAGCAACAACACAACCAATTACATCCTTTACCGTACAGTATTTTTCAAATGGTCTAGGCAGCCTCTCATCACCAATATTTGTAACACCATGAATAGCCACCCCATAATATTCATCTCCAAGCATGTTTCCTCCAACCACATGTGTGAAACAATACCATGTAATCTATGACATACTTGCAACACAGTCAAGAGATGATCTAATACAGCAACAAGATGATAAGATAGCTAACAAGATTCTCACATTCTACTGACGTACCGTTGCGGAAGATGCAGGCGGCCGGGTGGGGGCGGAGGGGCGACCGGCGGCTGGATCTGGACGATGAACGCGAGACGAATGCCGGTGACTGGGGGCGGCGGCTGGATCTCGAGGACTCCTTCATTTTTTTAAAGCTCAAAGATCTACAAAATCATAAAATACAAAATTCATGAGTTTACCTCATGCTATATTTTACAGTGCCATAAACAAAACATGAGTTTACACTACTCAGAAAACAAATCGAAACTATTTGGCCTTTTCTTTTTCGAAGATGATGGGGGGAGCAATCCCCACCAGTTGATTCTTCATTTGAACATAAAAGGTACAGCATCTCAATACAAATTAAGAGATTACATAGGTGCCTCAATACAAACTATTTGGCCTTATGATCAGGATATACCATTGCCATTGCCACTATGCAGTAATCTTGAGGAGCTTGATTTCTATTATTCAAAACAAGCATACAGCACAATCGACGATCAAGGTTACTGTGTGTTGCGTAATATGTTGGTGGCTTTAGACAACTAAGGTAACAAAATGGTAACTCTCCTTCATTTGGGGTTTCTTCTATTTACATATGTTTATGTTTGCACACCAAACGTGGTTCCCTGTTTATGTTTGCGTACCGAAGTAACCGAACATGACGAAAGCCTTACAAGATAAGATCTGGTACTCCCTGATACTACTGTGCTCTTACTGGAAAGGTAAGTGCAAGGGCAAGTTCAATTACAGAAACGTCAGTAGATTACTGATGGTGCTGTCACCAGAAATTGGTGGTGATTTAATACCAGACCGAGTTCGGATTGGATCAAGATGTTGATGATTGATTCATTGATCGGTGAAGAAGTATGGAATCATGGGAAGTTGTTGTACCGGGTATGAAGGACAGGGGAGCGGAGTAGACCCCCTTGCGGTAGTAGACGTCGATGAAGTTGACACCGACGGTGGTGTTCTTGATCCGGATCTCACCTTGGTTGGGCTCGCCGACCTCCACTTGCTCCTATTTCATCACCTGCTCATCTCATGACCGGCAAGGCAGCAAGCAGCGCACCAAGAAATCAAGGCAAGAAACAAGAAGAAAAATGAAAGAAAAAAAGGAAGGAAGAGGAGATGCGTCAGTGCAGTGGTGGTGGTTGCCTCGGGCGTACCCAGATCTGGCGCGGCGGTCGCGGTGCCGGCGGAGTGCCGGAGCGGCCGGAGGGGCAGGGAAGAGGCGCGGTCGCCGACTCGCCGGTCGTGCCGGAGGGCGGAGCGGAGACCGGAGAGCCCAGATCTGGCGGTCGCGGTGCCGGCGGAGGGCGGAGCGGACCGCCCGCGGCCGGAGCGAAGGCCGGAGGGCCCAGATCTCGCGGTCGCGCGCAGCGTCGGCGGAGGACCGGAGCGGAGCGAAGGGCCAGCGCGGCGCGGTGCGGAGGCGGAGCGGAGGGCCGGCGCCCGGCGCGGCGTGGAGTCGCCCTGCTTGGCGCCTGCTCGCTAGTCGAATGGCGACTCGGTCGCACATCGCTCGGGCACATGGGCTGGCCGCATGGGCCACACGCCCACACGCAGGCGCGAGTTGGACGGCTGGGCCGCACGCAGCGCGAGAGTCGGGCGGCGCGAACGTCGGGCGGGGCCGGCCGAATAGAGCGGCCTGGAGGCTGAAATTAGTAATTTTGATCTAATTATATATACATATATGTATTATACCTCACATATACTAGATTTTTTGTCAAAAAATTTGGGTGTTCAGCTGAACACTCATGACCCAATGTAGATCCACCCCTGGGGCGGCGGGCAAGCTACTGGGTGGAGATGCAAGAGGGGCCGAGGGGTGCGAAGATGCGAGGCGGGCGAGTTATCTGGGCGGACGGCGGGGGAGTTAGGGTTTATTATTTTAGGATGGTCCACCTGTCAGTTTATTTCACGGGTAAACGGGCGAGACGGGTACGGGTAGAGCTAACCCATATCCGTACCCGTTTACCCGATGGGTAGAGATTTTCCCCTATTTTCATACCCGTGGGCAAAGAATACATCCTATACCCGACTCCATTAGGGTGTTTACCCACGGATACACGGATAAACGGGCACAATTGCCATCCCTAGTCTCAAATGATAAATGAGACATCTAAAATTTCGTCTCTATACATGAGACGTACTCCAAAACGTCTCAGCAGCCGTTTTAATAGAATTTAATAGCGTGCAACCCTTTAGAGCGTCTCAAACTGCGTCTCTATTTCAATTGTGGTTCTAAAAAGAGAGACATGATTCAAAGCGTCTTAAACAAAACGTCTTAATATGTTCATTTTGTTGTAGTGAAGTACGATACAAGAAAAGCAAAAAAATATTGAAGAGAAGCTTGCGCGCCTACAGTCGGTAGCCCGTCGAGATGGTGCTTGCTCATTTCTTTTTTCTTTCTTTCTTTGTTGATACAATTGAGAAGAGCCAAAGAGGGGAAAGGAGTGGAGATAGGAGAAGAAATGAGAAGCAGAGCAAGTGAGCAACTACAATGGTGAAACAGTGAGGAAGTACGTGGTTCAGTGTCATGATATTAGCAGTGAAGACGAAGCAGGAGAAGAGTAAGAACATCTTTGATGATGGAGCAGTTACGTACTAGTGTAAGACGAAGAGTGATGCTTTATCAAAAGATGTAAATGCAGAGTTATTTTAGGGGGCATGCGCAGAGAGATCCACGTTTTGTGTATAAGATAATAGAAGTCAATTAGAAACAAAAGTGCCCTTTATTTCATTATCACAGTTTACAAATATATGTATGTAGCAACATGATGATAGGACAATACTTGTGCATTACATGCAAATGCACATAGAGCATCAGACATATTATTCTCATGCTAAAGACTGATATTTATGGCTTCCCTCCGGCACCACCACCATATCCAGATCCATAGCCGGAGCCACTGCCAAACCCACCACCCTGGCCACCACCTCCGCCACCTCCGCCACCCTGTCCATAACCTCGACTGGAAGCACCACCTCCCTGACCATAACCAGATCCATAACCGGACCCATAGCCAGATCCATTACCACCACCTTGTCCTCCACCACCGCCTCCGCCGCCACCTTGTCCGTAGCCTCCGCTAGAAGCTCCACCACCCTGACCATAGCCAGATCCATAGCCTGAACCATAACCAGATCCGCTCCCACCACCTTGTCCTCCACCACCACCGCCTCCTCCTTGGCCATAGCCTCCTCCAGAAGCTCCGCCACCCTGACCATAGCCAGATCCGGACCCAGATCCATAGCCAGATCCACTCCCACCACCTTGGCCTCCACCGCCGCCACCGCCACCGCCTTGCCCGTAGCCTCCACCAGAAGCCCCACCACCTTGGCCATAGCCAGAACCATATCCGGATCCATACCCAGATCCGCCGCCACCACCTTCACCCCCTCCACCACCACCACCTTCACCACCACCACCTCCACCTCCCTCAGTAGCATATCTAGCTACTCTTGCAGCATTGGATAGACCAATGCTCAAGAGCACAACAAAGGCAAGAGCTGCTATCTTCCTAGCCATTGTGTTACTCTTGAAAGATGAGATGAGTATCCAGTGCTAGAATGCATGTGTATTTATAGGGAAGCTTGGAGGGACTGTAAAGCCAGCCATGCATTGTGGGCATGCAAGTGGACTAATTCGGCAAGCTGTTGTCGTCTAGTATGCAAGTATTCCACACCGGCATATTGGTTTCGGTCATAGTCAGCAGCACGGCATTATCTGGTAAAACTCTTGTAGCGTCGACATTAATTGGCGCAACTTGGAGAGGATAGAAGAAAACAATAGTGAAGTCAAAAACGATTGTCGAGTAGCTTGATTAAATCAATTTTACATCATCTCTAATTAAGTTCTAGATATTGCTTGCTTCTATTTAGCTGGTCACAACTCGCCGAGGATTCTAACAGCACAACTGTTAACAGTGCTTAGCGGTGACTAATTCAACCAAATACCACAAGGTGAGAGCTGCTAGGGTTGACGAGTCATTTAGGAGACACTTGGGGAAGGTTAACCGTCGTTTCGGGTTTAATTAGATCTAAGCAAATGCCGACATGTGTATCAAGTCAAGAACAATAGCGATGCATATTGCTCCGGCCATTCTGACTCTGCACAGCCATATGTAGTCTACATGCTCTAGTTGGGTCATGTTTTTCCACACGATGGACTAAAATGCTCACTTCAGTTTCTCGATGCATAAAGTGCTGATGATGATGTGTATCTTTGTGTGCACTAAGTTCTAATAATTCGATTCTACCTTGTTGATATTCTTGAGCTGCTCAACTTTGGCAATAATATGCGTGATAGAGGGGCACCAATATGCGTGAATGCAAATTTTAGCCCGTGGGTATCGTGACGTGGGGCCAAAAATTCCCACTGTTGAAGTATAAGTGAATTATCTATCTTTTCTTATCAACTTAAACTTTTGGGTAAACTGGTTAGTGCATGAAACTTAATATGGTATCAGAGCCAAGAGGTCTCGAGTTCAAGACCTGGCTGACGCAATTAAAAAAATAATTGCAGTCCACTTCTATTCCACGTATTAGGTCTAAGGGAGCTTACACGTGAGGGGGAGTGTTGAAGTATAAGTGAATTGTCCATCTTTCCTCGTCAGCTTAAGCTTTTGGGTGAACTGGTTGGTGCATGAAACTTAATACCCACTAGTTTACGTTGGAGTTTTTTTTCGGCTTATACCTTCTCTTAAACAAATAAATGGGATGACTTCTTCGTCATTGTTTCGAAGTGACTTATCAGGATAACCTTTTTAAAACGGCTTACCGGTTTATCGACATTCAGTTCGTTCGTGAAACAAACCGAAAATTTGGAAAAAATTTTGATTTTTGTTGAGAATTGATTTCATTTGATTCTTAGCCCTAATCTCCACTTTTTTTTTGCATCATCTGTGTTTCAATTCCCCTGTCATTTCCCCCCTTCGTCCATTCTCATGTGGCTTGATCTTTGAGCATTATTCATCATCTGGCAACGGTGTCGTCTTGATCTCTTTTGTCGTCGCACCTTCTGTCGGGCCTCCGGATTATCAAACCCGGACCCTCTGTGTATTACAGCACTAGTCCCAGATCAAAGCTAGTGCACACAGTCAAACAGAATGGAAAACATCACCATCAACGATTTATTACAATAAATAAGAGTACTGACCACCGGGTCTCATTATTACAAAGGAGGTTTAAGACCTCGCACACAAGAAATAGAGCGGAAGCAAATAAAACTCGAGGACGACCCATCAATTCGCCACAGGCAATTGACTGGGGAAGCGCGACCTAGTCCTCCGGGAAGAATCCATCACAGCCACAAGCGAAGCAGTAGTCGTAGTCACCTTCTTGAGCTTCAACTTCCTCTGAGATTTTATTTTTAAGTGTAGCATGTGAGTACATAAAGTACTCCGCAAGTCTTGGGAAAAATGCATAGATGCAAGGCTTAACAAAGGAAGGCCATATGGTTCTTTTGCACAAAGCAATATTTAAAATCTCCATTACTACTAATTATTTTCGAAGGCATCACTTTAATGAAGTAAATGTTTTAACAGAATTAACTTTCTAGTGAAGGTTCCAACTGCCAACACTAGCTAACCAAATTACCATTGGTCAAGTTTTAAACCGCGGGTTCCATCCACCCTCTCTGGCTCCAACCGCCAGGATTCCCTTCCGAGAGTTCCCTCCACCCTCGGAATACAAAACTTTTGATTTTAAATCAAAACCAGAAATCTACCATGTGAATGCATTCCTTGCCCGCCCTTGACCGTGGGCACGGCTATTCGAATAGTTTTACACTCTGCAGAGGTTGTACAACTTTACCCACAAGAGATAAATTATCTTAATAGTCAACATGCTTCCTTTGGCATGAGACCCAGATAAAATATCACAAAGCCTTTCACCTACTCCAGTATAGCTAGAGACCACCCGCTGAGGTTTCACCGCAGAAGGGTTAAATCCACCCAATCTGAAGCCCCCTCTTGCGCCATATGAGTACAGTAACCCTGTCCCTCACTATGAGTAACCAGTACGCCCTGGCACTCAATACACCACTGGTGATATCTAAACTACACCTTTATAGGTTAGTTAGCTAGGTCGTACCCATATAGACTTGTGGTTGTACGGTTAATGCTCAGTTTGGACAAACACAAGCGTCGGTCCTTAATTGACTAGGGTGGAACATACACTTAACAAGTTCTCGTGCTTACTGCACCAACCCAAACAACCATCCACCCTAATCTAAACCAACTTTCACATTTTTATTTTATTTTAAAATCACAGTGACAACTCCAATTGCCACTTCACTTTCAAACACAAGGATTTACTAATAAATCATAATTTCCCATTTTCAAGATTTTCCAAAGTTATTAGATAGCATGACTAAGCATTATCCTACCATACTAACATCAACAAGTAATTATAATACTCTCATTAATGAGACAAAGGAAATTCTATGGTGACAAGAGTACATGACAATCAATTCCAATGGAGGGCATAACAAAGTTGGATTAACTACTACCTTAAGATTTGAATTATCATTTTATGTAAATAGCAATGCATAACATTTAAAATAATTAAAACATTTCAAAATCATAGGTTCAAGATGATCAAAGGAGACTTGCCTTCTTGCAGGGTTTCTGGGTCTTCTTGCTGCTGTGAAGAGGGATCGTCGACAACGTTGGTATCTACGCGAGGAAAGACGAAGCAACAAAACAATAAATACAAAAGAAAATTCAAATAAAAACCAAAAATTCAACAGAGGCCATAATTGGGTAGATCTTGATTTTAGATGAATTTAGAAATTTGAATGGCTGGATTTGGAGTTAAAATGAGAAAGTTATGCTCATTTGAAAATCTCAGATTTGAATAAATCGAGAAATTCGGAAATTTCTGACAGGTGGGACCCACTGGAGAATTAAATTTTAATCTTTTATTTTAATTCTGAGAGACTGACAGGTGGGGCCCACTGAACAGTAACCACTGGCGGTCACTGACATGTGGGACCCACTGGACAGTGAGCCCAATGAGTCAACCTCTGACACGTGGGACCCACTGGTCTTCGGGCCCACTTGTCAGAGTCCAGCACAGAGGGGTGGGACCCAGGCGGCAGTGGCAGCGCAGACCGGCGGCCTCTGACGGGTGGGGCCCGCTTGTCAGTCGCAAAAATTAAACGAAAAACTCAACCCAGCGCGCGGAGCCGAGGGCTCGAACGCGCACCGGGGAGTTGAGAGAGAGCGCGGCTAACCAGATGGGCGGGGGAGGCTTTGCCTACCCATATAGGGCAACCATACCTTTTGAGGTACCTGCCGGAGGGGAGGTCGGGGAAGATGGTCGGAGGCGACGGCGCCGGCGACGAGGGAGTGGCGGAGAGGTTCGGGCGGCGCGTGAAATGTAACCCTGGCGCGAAGGGGATCCGGTTGGAGGGGTCGGCGAGGCTCGGGGGTGAACGGAGGCGGCCGGCGACGAGAGGGAGGCGGAGCTGGCTCGGGTCCTCCGGCGCGACGGCGCTCCGGCGGCGGGGAGGGGCTGCTGAGGTGTCGGGGAGGTTCGCCCGGGCGCGGGGATGCTTGGAGTGGCGACGGCGGGCTTCGGGGATGACCGAGGCGGCGAGGAAAGCTCGCCGGAGTTGGGCGGAGCTCGAGGGGAGGAGTGGCACGGTGATCGGGCTCTAGAGGGCTCGGGAGCTGCGGTGGAGTGCGCTGGGATGCGGTGCGGGAGAAGGCGAAGCCGATGGGGCATTTATAGGGGCTGAGGGGGAGCAGGGGCGAGGTAATTGCTCGCCGGGGTGGTCGGCCGGAAAAAGGAAGGGGAGGCGAGGGAAAGGAAAGAGGGGAGGCGGAGAAGGAAGGGAAGCACGGGATTAAAGGGATTCGGTCGCGGCGGCGCTCGGGGTTTCCAAAACCGGAGGGGGCCGAGGAAGGAAGGAAGGGATCCTCGGGGGAATCGGTCGCCGGCGCAAGAAAGGAAAGGGGAGGAGAGAAAGGAAGGCGTCTCCGCGGGGGAGACGACGGCTCTGACGTGCGGGGCCGGGGTGGCAGCGGGAGCGGAGGCGCGTGACACTGACGGGCGGGGCCCGCGGGTCAGAGAGATGAGGGAGCGGGGTGTGGATGGCAGCCGCGTGGCCCGAGGGCGGATCGGGCGGCGGGGACGAGTTAAGTGGGAGGGAACGGTGGATCGATGCCGGGCGCGGGGACGCGGCTCATCCGAGCCGTCCACGCGTCGGGCGCGGAGGAGGGGAAGGCGGGGGTCGCTGACGGGCCTGGCCCGCTTGGCGGCGAGAGAGAGAGGAGGGAACGGCCTGGATTGGCCGAGCGGCGACGTGGGCGGCCCTGGGCCGTCCACGCGTCGGCCGGAGGAAAAGGGAGGTTTTTATTTTTCAGAATTTGATTTCTAATTTCAGAAAAGGCTAGAAAATTATTTAGGCCTCAGAAAAATATGAAAATACCTCCAAAAATTCCAGAAAAATTCACAGAAGCTCCTGGACATATTTTGGACTAAATAAAATTATTTCCAACTACTGTTGATATTTAATTTTCATATTTTGAATTACTTTTTAAGCTCTAAAAATATTTTTTAAATTCCAGAAAATCCAAAAAGGCAAATAAAAGCCAAGTAAAATCCAATTACCTTAAAATAATTTATTTGAATTTAAATTTTTCAAAAAGCCAAATTTTTGGGATGTGACAAACCTACCCCCCTTAGAAAGAATCTCGACCCCGAGATTCGGATGGACTGGGAAAAAGGTCGGGGAACTCTTCTTTTAGATCCTCTTCACGCTCCCAAGTTGCTTCCGATTCTGAATGGTTACTCCGCTGCACTTTACAGAACTTGATAACCTTGCTGCGCGTACGGCGCTCTGCTTCCTCCAATATCTTGACTGGATACTCTGGATAGGTGAGGTCCTCCTTTACATTTATTTCATCTAGAGGCATCTGCTCTTCTGGAACTCTAAGACACTTTCTTAGCTGAGACACATGGAAGACGTCATGCACCTTTGACAGCTGAGGTGGAAGCTCCAACTGGTAAGCAACTTCTCCTCGTTTCGCCACAACAGGAAGGTCCGATGAATCTGGGAGCTAGCTTTCCACTGACTCCAAAACGTCTCATTCCTTTGAGAGGTGACACCTTCAAATAAACATGATCCCCAGGTACGAATTCTAAGCTTCTACGTCGATTGTCTGCATAACTTTTCTGTCTGGTTTGTGCTGTTTTTAATCTGTCCTGGATTAGACGAACTTGTTCTTCTGCTTGCTTCAGCACATCTGGTCCAAACACTTGTCCTTCTCCTGTTTCCTTCCAATACAATGGAGTCCTACACTTTCTGCCGTATAGGGCTTCGAAGGGAGACATTTGCAAACTGGATTGATAACTATTGTTGTAGGAGAACTCTGCATAGGGCAAACTCTGATCCCAATTACTCTTGTTTGCCAGTACACAAGCTCTCAACATGTCTTCCAGGATTTGATTTACTCTTTCTGTTTGACCATCTGTCTGTGGATGATAAGCTGTACTGAAGTTTAAGTTTGTGCCCAAAAGTTCATGTAGCTTTTGCCAAAATCTCGAAGTGAACTGGGTTCCTCGATCTGACACAATCTTCTTTGGGATCCCATGCAAGCACACGATTCTTGACATGTACAACTCTGCAAGTCTATCCCCGGAGTATGTGGTCTTTACTGGAATGAAATGGGCGACTTTTGTCAAACGATCCACTATAACCCAAATTGAATCGTGCCCTGTTTTGGTTCTTGGTAATCCAGTTATAAAATCCATACCAATTTCTTCCCATTTCCACTCAGGGATCTGCAATGGCTGTAGAAGTCCCGCAGGTCTCTGGTGTTCAGCTTTAATCCGTTGGCATACATCGCACAAGGCTACGTATTCTGCAATTTCTCGTTTCATACTTGACCACCAATACCTTTCCTTGAGATCTTGGTACATCTTGGTGCTCCCAGGGTGAATTGAATATCCAGATTCATGGGCTTCCTTTAGTATTAACTCCTTTACCTCCTTCTTTTCAGGCACAATAATTCTTTTCCCAAACCAAAGGGTACCTTTTTCATCCTCTGAAAATCCCGAAGCTTTTCCTTTCTTCATATTATCCTTGATCTCCTGGACATACTTGTCCTCCTTTTGAGCTGCTCTGATTTGATCTTCTAAGGTTGGTTGAACTTCCAAAGTGGCTAGAAATCCTTCCTCCACTACTTCTAGGTTGAGCCGTTGGAACTCTTCTTGAAGGGCAGGCATACTGTCCTTAATCCATAGCTTGGCACAATAACTCTTTCTGCTCAAGGCATCTGCTACTACATTAGCCTTTCCTGGATGATAATGTATTCCAATATCATAATCCTTTATTAACTCAAGCCATCTCCTTTGCCTCATGTTGAGATCGGGTTGAGTGAATATATATTTCAAACTCTTGTGATCCGTGTAAATTTCACAACGGTTACCAATCAAGTAATGCCTCCATATTTTCAGTGCATGCACTACGGCAGCGAGCTCTAAATCATGCGTTGGGTAATTTCCTTCATGGGGTCGCAGCTGCCTTGAGGCATATGCTACTACCTTTCTTTCTTGCATCAGTACACAGCCTAGTCCCTGCCTTGACGCATCACAGAAGACTTCGAAATCCTTCCTAATGTCCGGAAGCGTCAACACTGGTGCAGAAGTTAACCTCTTCTTCAACTCTTGAAAACTATCCTCACATGGTTTACTCCATTCAAACTTCTTTTCCTTCTTCAGCAACTGGGTCAGAGGTCTTGCGAGCTTGGAGAATCCTTCAATAAATCGACGATAGTAACCAGCCAATCCAAGAAAACTCCTGATCTCGGATACTGACTTTGGTTGTGTCCAATTGAGCACATCATTAACTTTCTCCGGGTCTACGGATACTCCTCCCGCCGAAATCACATGGCCCAAGAAAGCTACTTTCTTCAACCAAAACTCACACTTACTGAACTTGGCGTACAACTGATTTTCTCGGAGCTTTTCCAAAACTATCCTCAAATGTTCGGCATGTTCTTCCTCATTCTTGGAATATATCAAAATGTCATCGATGAATACAACCACAAACTTATCCAAATATTCCATGAACACCTTATTCATCAGATTCATGAAGTATGCTGGGGCATTGGTTAGACCGAAAGACATCACTGTATACTCATACAATCCATAACGGGTGGCAAATGCGGTCTTGGGTATGTCCTCTGGTCTTAACTTCAATTGGTGATATCCTGATCGAAGGTCAATCTTAGAGAATACACATGATCCTTTCAACTGATCAAACAGATCATCTATTCTGGGTAAAGGGTACTTGTTCTTAATAGTCACATCATTCAATGATCGATAGTCCACACACATGCGAAGACTACCATCTTTCTTCTTTACTAGCAGTACTGGTGCTCCCCAAGGTGACGAGCTTGGCCTTACAAATCCTTTATCCTGCAGCTCTTCAATTTGTTTCTTAACTTCCGCCAAATCATTTGCAGACATCCGATAAGGTCTCTTGGAAATTGGAGCTGTTCCAGGTACTAGGTTGATGACAAACTCTACTTCCCTGTCTGGCGGCATTCCGGGCAAATCTTCAGGGAATACATCTGGGTACTCACTCACTATAGGTACTTTTTCCAGAGTCACTCCCTTTACACTGTTCAAACTACACCTGCTCTGGGTAGGGGAGTTTGACTTATACCTTACTTGAATCCCATCAGAGTTAGTGATTGTAACAGCTCGATCAGCACAATCTATCTGCCCTTTATACTTGGTTAACCAATCCATTCCAAGTATTACATCTAAACCCTTGGAGTCTATTATAATAAGATTTGCTAAGAACTTAACTCCATTTATATCCACAGTTGCGTCAAGGCAAACTGTGTTAGTCCTTATTTCCTTTCCAGGGGACTGGACTAGCATGGGGTTCTGTAGTTTACTCACATCCCAATTATACCTTTCAACCACATCTTTTGACACAAAAGAATGCGAAGCTCCAGAATCAAATAATGCTGATGCAATTACTGAGTTGACAAGAAACTTACCCAGAACTACGTCAGGTGCATCCTGGGCTGCTTCCGCGGTCACATGGTTGAGATGCCCTCTGCTCACCACTTGTGGAGTCCTTGGGGTTTGTGGTGCCCCACGGCCTTGACCTGCAGTCGGAGCTCTTGCTGGTATAGTCCCCAGATTGAAACGAACTGGAGTCATTGCTGGGCGTTTCTGGGGACAGTTGCTGGCATAGTGCCCCATGTTCTTGCAGTTAAAGCACTGCACTCCTGCTGCTGAAGTCTTGTTCTGCGGGGGTTGGCCACCATTGTTTGCCCGGGGAGTTTGTGGATTTGGGCGGGGTCCTGAAAAGGGAGTCCTCGGCACGCTTGACTCTGAGAGCTTGTGATAGTGAGGTGCGTTGGGGCGGAATCGAGAGCTGCTTGCTCCTTGCTGGGCTTGAAACTTCCTCTTCCGATTTTCGTACAGCTGGCGCTGAGCATCTTCTTGGACAAAGGCCTTGTTCACTAGGTGCTGGAAGGTTGGGAAGTCATTGGACACCAGCTGCACCTTGAGGTTGGGGTCAAGTCCCTGCGTGAACCTCCAAATCTTGGTCGCCTCCGAGGTGACCTCTTCAGATGCATACCTGGACAGTTGGGTGAACTTGTTCAGGTACTCGGAAACACTGAGGTTTCCCTGCTGCAGTTGGTAGAATTCTCTCTTCTTCATTTCCATTATCCCAGTAGGGATATGGGCAGTGCGGAAAGCTTCGACAAACTCCTCCCAAGTGATGGCTTGTGCATTTTGATGGGCGGCGCGGTAGTTTTCCCACCAGTTGGCAGCCATTCCCTTGAGCTGATGAGCAGCGTACAACACCTTTTCATTATCGTTGCACTGAGCTAGGACCAATTTTCTTTCCACATCCTTGATCCAATCATCTGCCTCCAAGGGATCCACTGATCCAGCAAAAGTGGGAGGCCTTGTCCTCATGAATTCCCCCAATCTAGACTGGGGTGCCTGGTTGGGTGCCTGCTGGGCTGGCTGCACTTGGTTCTGGGCGAGAGCTTGAAGTAACTGCAGCTGCATAGCCATCATTTGCTCCAAGTTGGGGGCCTGAGCGGGAGGTGGTGGAATGTTGTCCTCCGGCTGGTTGTTGGCGTCACGGCTGCTGCCAGGGTTGCTCCTCGTGTTCACCATCTGAAGCGGTTTAGGTTAGCAGAAGGTAAGAGGGAAATAGCAAAGGTAAGAGATTAGGGGAACTAAACCACATCCCAAGCCAACACACAAGAAAGAACTAGCAACCACTTAGGGGAAACTTTTTATTAAAATCAAGATAACTCCAAGGATGGTTGTACCACAAGTGCGCATAGGCCTGGTACAGTCCATCTAACACACCAAAACATAACAATAAGCGTTCTAAGGACGCGGACATTTTATTTGGGTACTACGGACTCCAAAGACTACTAATCCTCTCCAAAGATGCGCTCCTCAGGGTCTTCTTCCGGGTCCTCTTCTGGATCCTCCTCCGGGTCTTCCTGGCGCTCTCTCACGTGGTGACGTGAACAGTCACACTCGGCCGAGACACGGTTACGACTGGAGGCAGTCGACCGAGAACGGGAAGGAGAAGGCTTGCGCTTCTTGAGAGTAATGACAGGTGGCGGACTGGGGCGTCGCACCTTCTTGCGTGCTGTCATCCTGATGCGGAGTCCCGAGAGTTGAGCTGGTGCCGGGTTGTTGGGGATGACAGCTGGTACTGGAGAAGACGGCGTGTAGTCAACTACGGGTGAAGACGGCGTGTAGTTAGCTGCGGCCCTGAGACGTCCCAGCTCAAACTCAGCTGCCTGGCTCTGGAGAAGCTGTGCGCGAAGTGTGTCCGAATGCTGGTAGCTGGAGGTGAGAAGCATCCTAAGTTGTCCAATCTCCTCCTGAGCTCTAGCATAAGTGACGGCCATTGCCTGGGTGAGCTGCACCTGATGTGACAGTCGAGGATCGTCAGCGGGAATATCAAAGGGATCTGGATACCTCTGTCCTGGGCGAGGGTTGATGAAGAAGCAAAAGGGGGACTGATGTACAGCATCTTTGTGCAGGTGGCACAACTCGTTAATGGCGAGGCGTGCTGCGTCCTGGACAGCGTCGAAACAGCGGGACCGAGGGTGCTTGATGGGGTAGGTGTGGGACTTGAATTCCTCTTCCCGTGCATACAGGAATACCTCCATCGTCCAAGAGTCTCGATCCAGGATCCGCGTCTTCCGACCCCTGAAGATGGGCGGCTGACGGTACTCCAGACACTGCATCAGCTGCCGGAGAAGGCTAGCGAATGCTCCAGCATCCTCTCCATGTGAGTAGTAGTCCCACGGGGCAGCGGAGGATGAACCAGCCATCTACAAAGTTGAGCGAAAGAAAAGATTAGTAAAAGTTTTAACAAATGGAGTTGGAGACAAGAACGAGATTCTAAGTAGGAGGAGAGTAGAAGCAAAGAAGCTTACACATTTTTAATATACTCTTTTTATAAATATAAGTCCTTATGGTTTGCCATTCCTAATCTAGGTCACGTCCTACAGTCAAATTGGCTCTGATACCATCTCTGTCGGGCCTCCGGATTATCAAACCCGGACCCTCTGTGTATTACAGCACTAGTCCCAGATCAAAGCTAGTGCACACAGTCAAACAGAATGGAAAACATCACCATCAACGATTTATTACAATAAATAAGAGTACTGACCACCGGGTCTCATTATTACAAAGGAGGTTTAAGACCTCGCACACAAGAAATAGAGCGGAAGCAAATAAAACTCGAGGACGACCCATCAATTCGCCACAGGCAATTGACTGGGGAAGCGCGACCTAGTCCTCCGGGAAGAATCCATCACAGCCACAAGCGAAGCAGTAGTCGTAGTCACCTTCTTGAGCTTCAACTTCCTCTGAGATTTTATTTTTAAGTGTAGCATGTGAGTACATAAAGTACTCCGCAAGTCTTGGGAAAAATGCATAAATGCAAGGCTTAACAAAGGAAGGCCATATGGTTCTTTTGCACAAAGCAATATTTAAAATCTCCATTACTACTAATTATTTTCGAAGGCATCACTTTAATGAAGTAAATGTTTTAACAGAATTAACTTTCTAGTGAAGGTTCCAACTGCCAACACTAGCTAACCAAATTACCATTGGTCAAGTTTTAAACCGCGGGTTCCATCCACCCTCTCTGGCTCCAACCGCCAGGATTCCCTTCCGAGAGTTCCCTCCACCCTCGGAATACAAAACTTTTGATTTTAAATCAAAACCAGAAATCTACCATGTGAATGCATTCCTTGCCCGCCCTTGACCGTGGGCACGGCTATTCGAATAGTTTTACACTCTGCAGAGGTTGTACAACTTTACCCACAAGAGATAAATTATCTTAATAGTCAACATGCTTCCTTTGGCATGAGACCCAGATAAAATATCACAAAGCCTTTCACCTACTCCAGTATAGCTAGAGACCACCCGCTGAGGTTTCACCGCAGAAGGGTTAAATCCGCCCAATCTGAAGCCCCCTCTTGCGCCATATGAGTACAGTAACCCTGTCCCTAACTATGAGTAACCAGTACGCCCTGGCACTCAATACACCACTGGTGATATCTAAACTACACCTTTATAGGTTAGTTAGCTAGGTCGTACCCATATAGACTTGTGGTTGTACGGTTAATGCTCAGTTTGGACAAACACAAGCGTTGGTCCTTAATTGACTAGGGTGGAACATACACTTAACAAGTTCTCGTGCTTACTGCACCAACCCAAACAACCATCCACCCTAATCTAAACCAACTTTCACATTTTTATTTTATTTTAAAATCACAGTGACAACTCCAATTGCCACTTCACTTTCAAACACAAGGATTTACTAATAAATCATAATTTCCCATTTTCAAGATTTTCCAAAGTTATTAGATAGCATGACTAAGCATTATCCTACCATACTAACATCAACAAGTAATTATAATACTCTCATTAATGAGACAAAGGAAATTCTATGGTGACAAGGGTACATGACAATCAATTCCAATGGAGGGCATAACAAAGTTGGATTAACTACTACCTTAAGATTTGAATTATCATTTTATGTAAATAGCAATGCATAACATTTAAAATAATTAAAACATTTCAAAATCATAGGTTCAAGATGATCAAAGGAGACTTGCCTTCTTGCAGGGTTTCTGGGTCTTCTTGCTGCTGTGAAGAGGGATCGTCGACAACGTTGGTATCTACGCGAGGAAAGACGAAGCAACAAAACAATAAATACAAAAGAAAATTCAAATAAAAACCAAAAATTCAACAGAGGCCATAATTGGGTAGATCTTGATTTTAGATGAATTTAGAAATTTGAATGGCTGGATTTGGAGTTAAAATGAGAAAGTTATGCTCATTTGAAAATCTCAGATTTGAATAAATCGAGAAATTCGGAAATTTCTGACAGGTGGGACCCACTGGAGAATTAAATTTTAATCTTTTATTTTAATTCTGAGAGACTGACAGGTGGGGCCCACTGAACAGTAACCACTGGCGGTCACTGACATGTGGGACCCATTGGACAGTGAGCCCAATGAGTCAACCTCTGACACGTGGGACCCACTGGTCTTCGGGCCCACTTGTCAGAGTCCAGCACAGAGGGGTGGGACCCAGGCGGCAGTGGCAGCGCAGACCGGCGGCCTCTGACGGGTGGGGCCCGCTTGTCAGTCGCAAAAATTAAACGAAAAACTCAACCCAGCGCGCGGAGCCGAGGGCTCGAACGCGCACCGGGGAGTTGAGAGAGAGCGCGGCTAACCAGATGGGCGGGGGAGGCTTTGCCTACCCATATAGGGCAACCATACCTTTTGAGGTACCTGCCGGAGGGGAGGTCGGGGAAGATGGTCGGAGGCGACGGCGCCGGCGACGAGGGAGTGGCGGAGAGGTTCGGGCGGCGCGTGAAATGTAACCCTGGCGCGAAGGGGATCCGGTTGGAGGGGTCGGCGAGGCTCGGGGGTGAACGGAGGCGGCCGGCGACGAGAGGGAGGCGGAGCTGGCTCGGGTCCTCCGGCGCGACGGCGCTCCGGCGGCGGGGAGGGGCTGCTGAGGTGTCGGGGAGGTTCGCCCGGGCGCGGGGATGCTTGGAGTGGCGACGGCGGGCTTCGGGGATGACCGAGGCGGCGAGGAAAGCTCGCCGGAGTTGGGCGGAGCTCGAGGGGAGGAGTGGCACGGTGATCGGGCTCTAGAGGGCTCGGGACCTGCGGTGGAGTGCGCTGGGATGCGGTGCGGGAGAAGGCGAAGCCGATGGGGCATTTATAGGGGCTGAGGGGGAGCAGGGGCGAGGCAATTGCTCGCCGGGGTGGTCGGCCGGAAAAAGGAAGGGGAGGCGAGGGAAAGGAAAGAGGGGAGGCGGAGAAGGAAGGGAAGCACGGGATTAAAGGGATTCGGTCGCGGCGGCGCTCGGGGTTTCCAAAACCGGAGGGGGCCGAGGAAGGAAGGAAGGGATCCTCGGGGGAATCGGTCGCCGGCGCAAGAAAGGAAAGGGGAGGAGAGAAAGGAAGGCGTCTCCGCGGGGGAGACGACGGCTCTGACGTGCGGGGCCGGGGTGGCAGCGGGAGCGGAGGCGCGTGACACTGACGGGCGGGGCCCGCGGGTCAGAGAGATGAGGGAGCGGGGTGTGGATGGCAGCCGCGTGGCCCGAGGGCGGATCGGGCGGGGGGACGAGTTAAGTGGGAGGGAACGGTGGATCGATGCCGGGCGCGGGGACGCGGCTCATCCGAGCCGTCCACGCGTCGGGCGCGGAGGAGGGGAAGGCGGGGGTCGCTGACGGGCCTGGCCCGCTTGGCGGCGAGAGAGAGAGGAGGGAACGGCCTGGATTGGCCGAGCGGCGACGTGGGCGGCCCTGGGCCGTCCACGCGTCGGCCGGAGGAAAAGGGAGGTTTTTATTTTTCAGAATTTGATTTCTAATTTCAGAAAAGGCTAGAAAATTATTTAGGCCTCAGAAAAATATGAAAATACCTCCAAAAATTCCAGAAAAATTCACAGAAGCTCCTGGACATATTTTGGACTAAATAAAATTATTTCCAACTACTGTTGATATTTAATTTTCATATTTTGAATTACTTTTTAAGCTCTAAAAATATTTTTTAAATTCCAGAAAATCCAAAAAGGCAAATAAAAGCCAAGTAAAATCCAATTACCTTAAAATAATTTATTTGAATTTAAATTTTTCAAAAAGCCAAATTTTTGGGATGTGACACCTTCCCGGTTACCCGCTGCCACTCTGATGCCACCTGTCAATCCGCCGTATGCCTGCCTTGACAACTGCCAAATAGGCCAAGCCAAGCCCGAGTTTTCCACCGCCACTTCATTTCCCTCTCACGGTCAACAGCCCACGCCGCCAACTTTGACTGCCGCCACACACCACTCAAGGGAATGCCCTGCCCGAGGTGCCACCACAACAGCCGACCCCTCCGCCACCTTTGCTGATCCACCTCGAAGCCTCCCGAGCTCTCCCATCTGGCCGTAAGCCGAACAAGGCGGCGACTGTGCCAACCGCCTCACAGCCTCTATAAAAGCCCCCCAAGCCTCTCCGTTGAGATGCACCAATGCCCGGGTAAGCCACCCACATCCCTCTTGCTTCGATGACCATCGCATCGCCGTCGACCTTCGAAAATCCCCAAGTAAGCCGCCAATTCAATTCTCCTTGTGCAATTAGTTTCCTTTCAATTCCTTTGGCCAGTAGCATCCTTGTACTCCTAGTAAACCCCCAAAGCAATACCCTAGCTTGCCAAGTCTTGTAGCCTAGCGGCGGCTAGCTTCCCCGCCTAGTCGCACCACCTCAAAAACCCAATACCGTCCACACCTGCAACCACTTGTCGAAACCCATACCCACCTATATAGCCATTTCGATTATCTCGACCATTCCAAGCCAATTCCAAACTCCGATCATCCAAACCAAACATTGTCTAGACCCTAACCACCCGAACCTATTCTCTTTGTCTTTTGATTATTTTATCGTGTGTTTGTTCCCAACTTGCATTTTGCAAAGAAGGAACTTATTTGTATTCGTTTTCTGTATTAGTATTTGGACCACACGAGCTGGTCAACAAGTGCTATAAGAAGAATTCAGGAAGTCAATATCTGTCGGAACCCGGAGTAACGACTCCTGGATCCTCTGTGTAAATCGCACTAGTCCAGGATCAGCTAGTGCACACAGTACAACAAAGTTAAATACCAAGTACAAATGACCAATTATAATTAATAAAAGAGTACGGCCTTATGGCCAAGTCTTACATCAACGCCCATTGGCAAAAGATAAATAAAGCAAATAACTGCGGAAGCAAACTGAAAGAAGCGAAGCCCATGCCTGCCCACAGGCAAACGACAGTAAGACGCGGCCTATTTGTCCAAGTCTTCACCATAGTCGACGACATCTTCCTCTGTATGGAGATTGCAAGGTGAGTACAAACTTGTACTCCGCAAATCACACGGAGAAATGCAACATAATGATAAAGGCTTCAATGGAGAGCTTATAGGCTTAGTTTGCATAAAACAACATTTAATGAAATACAGTAAATAGATTGAAAATGCTGAATGTAATACAGTAGATAAAAACAATACTTGTAGTTGAAAATAATACCGTCAGTGCAGGCTTCGACCAAACACCAACCTATCCACGGGCATCCCACCCGGACCATCTTTTCCAAAATATCATGTATGGATTCCATCCATCCACACGTTTCCAAACAGTCGCGGATTCCATCCATCCACAAGCTTCCAATCTCTCTCATGGGTTCCATCCTCCCACAAGGTTTTCATTCTCTCATGGATTCCATCCATCCATAAGGTTTTCCAAAAAATTGTTTTTTTAAAACAAAGTCTAATCCACGAAAAACTTTTACTCAGCATGCCCATCACCGTGGGCACGGCTATCCAGGATAGATTATACACTCTGCAGAGGTTGTACAGCTTTACCCACAAGACACGATCATCCCATATTGCCACGCGATTACACACTTCCTTAGATGTGCGGCGAGGAGTCATGACAAGGCCTTTACAATGCAAAGCCTTCAACCTGGCCAAGCCAACTCTAAGGTTTCACCCCAATAAGGAATCCACCAGACCGGAACCCCCTCTTGAGCCTAGACGAGACTTCTCGTGGCTTAACCACGCTCGCCCAAGTGATACTTCACATGGCACCAACCACGCTCACTTTCAACCTACGACTTGACTCAGGTTGGGACTTCACAAATTATTCAGCCAGGGCTGTCCCATACCAGCCATGTGGTAGTACGATTAGGGCTTTGCAACAGTAGCTCATAGACCGGTCCGTAATCTGACTTAGACCCAACCACACACCCTCGTGCCCGACAATCAACCACTGCGGCTCCAACCAACAGGGCATGCCTGCACCCACCAATCTAACCAATTGCCTAAGTCTAAACCAGGTTTTTATATTTTGTTTTCAAAATATTTCATAAATCTTTTTGACTCACCAAAGTCAAGAGTGCATATCAAAAGCATATCATTTTATGTAAACAGGGTTATCATTTTATGTAAACAGAGTTATCATTTTATGTAAACAGGGTTATCATTTTATGTGAAAGATGTCCCAAAACAACTATTATAACTAAGCAGGTCTAGGCATTTGATATGAAACCTCTCTAGCCGATACTAATGTACTAACTAGAGTTTTACTCTAGGGTGACAAGGTATAAGGATTTCAAAGTCAAAGGAGGTAATAACAAGCAGGCAATAACTAAATTTAAAACTGAATTGAAATACATTGAATAAAAATATGCATGCAATATAATTTAAATCAACTTAATTTTATTTTGAAAACTGGGATCAACAACTTGGCTTGCTCTTCAACTTGGTTTGAATCTTCGTCGAAGAAATTTCCCGAATCGTCGAAGTCTACACATGAAAATAACCCACCAAATTCAAATAAATTCAAATTAAATTTAAATTGACTTCAAAATTTTTAATTGAGGCTAGAAATGGATAGAGGGGAATTTTTGATGAATTTAGAAATTTGAATGGGCTAAATCGGAGTTAGGACGAAGCACGCTCTGGGAAGTTTGAAAAGAGAGAAAATGAAAAATCTGAATTTGTGGAATTATTTTTCTAAAGGAAAAGAATTTATGGCGTTAGCCATGGGAATTTCTTTTCAGCCGATTTATTTTTCTACTGGATAATCCAGATTATTACGTCACCCTTGCGTTAGCCCAGGGGTCGGCCGACAGATAGGTGGGCTCGGGTTCATGTGGACCGAGTCCATGGACTCGGGGGAGTAGTGAGGTGGCACAGGTGGTGGGGCCGGGCTGGCGTGGCGCCGACGGGGCAGAAGCGGCTGAGGTGGCTGAGGCGTGGCGCCGCGTCACCGTCCACGCTGGCACGGGCGAGCCTACGTGGCGGGCCGGCCGGAGAGCGCACGGGGGCGGCGTGCTCGCCAGTGCTCTGGTGGGCGGCGGCCAGCAGCGAGGGCAGCAACAGGGAGAGGGGCGCATGGGGGTCTCGGGGGAAGGGTGCGGGCTCACCGTGGGCGACCGGAGGTGGCCGGCGGCGTGAAGAGGCAGCGGTGCGGCTCGGTCGTCGACGGCAAGGGGGCTCCGGTGACGGAGAGGCGCGGCTGATGGGCGTCCGGGGTGCACACGGGCACGGCGAGGGTAGTGGTGGAGACGGCGAGGCGAGGCGAGGCCCGAGCCGACACCAATTGCTCGTCGGAGTAGTTTGGTGGCGGTGGCGGCGAGGGTGCACAGCGCGGAGCACTAGGGCGGCGGAGAGGGCAACTGCAGGGCGGCGAGAGATGGAGTGGGAGGATGCGGAGCTGGTGGGGGCATTTATAGGGGGCGAGAAGGGTGGCGCCGGCGAGAATCTCTCGCCGGTGGAGCAGCAGTTATGGGCAGCGAACGTTCGGGGAGGTGGGGGGCGTGGGCGCGCGCGGATGGCGGAGGCGGTTAGGTGCACGTCTTGCGGCGCACGGGGGAAGGTGGCGCGCGCGGGAACCGGGGGGAAGCCGGGTAGGGCGGGTGGCGGTTGCGGCCGGTGGGAGGAAGAAGATGGGGGCGGGGAAGAAGGTGCTTACAGGTGGGGCCGGGTGGCCAGAGAGAGGGAGGAAAAGGGAGAGGCACGGGCGGCCGAGATGAGGGAAGGGGAGATCGGGCGGAAGATGATGAGAGCGGGGGCGAATGGGCCAGATGGAACGGGGTGCGCATCGGGTGGCCGAGAGGGATGCAAGGGGCAGACGGAGCGGATGGGTTGGGGAAGCGATGTGGCGGCCATCGGGAGGGGGGAGGCGGAATGGAGTGGGTGGCCAGGATGGGCCGGTAAGGGAGGACGTGGGCGGCATCTAGCCGTCCGCGTGGCGGCCGAAGGGGGAGGGTTGGGATTTTATTTTCTGAATTTGGTTTTTGATTTTTAGAAAACACTAGCTAGAAAATCCATTAAGGCTCAGAAAAATACCAAATGTCCTCCAAAAATTCCAGAAAAATTCCTAGAACCTCCTGGAGACATTTTGGACTTAAGAAAAAATATTTCCAACTAATGTTGGTATTTAATTTTCATACTTAAAATACTTTTTATTTTCAAAATAGATTTTAAAACTCTAGAAAAACTCAGAAAATCCAAATAAACTCCAAATAAAACCAAATAATTATTTTGATTTAGGATTTTTATAGAAAATCAAAATATCATTTTACTTAATAATATTTTTTGTTTTTTCTGAAAATACTTGTCAAATTCAGCTTTTTCAAAGACAGAAATTCAGGGCAAAACCAAAATTAAAATTTAGACACAAAAATACTTATTTTAATTTTAATTTTATATTAATTTTATTTTAATTATTATTTATTTATTTTTATTTTTCATAAAAACCTGGCTGTTACAATATCTGGCCTGAAGACCACAAAAACTATGGACAAAGAGGCAAGTCGCGTGTCTTTGATCATGTTGAACTTACATTCCTTTAATCATTTATTTATGAGTATTTTCATTATGCTATTTGTGCACAATAAATGTTTAGAATGATATGGTATAAGTTATGTCCTACCACATGAAAGAAATGCCCTATTTAATTTGATGGCCATATTCACCTTAACAAGACTTAATAATATTAAAAGTATTATTAATGTAATCATGGTATTTTAGGAAATCAACAAATTTTCCACTACTAAGAGATTTGGCATTTTGTTGATTGAATTTTAAAAGTGGTTCTAGGATAAGGAAGGATCGTGGGAGACCATGCGATGGCCGGATTCCATGAACTTATCCTAGGATGGAGGCTAGGAATGGAATGGTGGCAGTGCAGTTGGCACTGAAATATGGGATTGTGGGTGGAAGTTGCCTTAGTGAAAATATCAGGACTAGACCCTTATGCTAAGTAAAGAATATAGTGATCGCCCAACCACAAGCGTTGACTTGTCAAACCTAGTCTAGTAACTGCTCCAATTCGATTAAACCTCTACAACTGGTGGGGGGAGACCGAGGGTGAGTCCATGTGGGAGGTGGTTAACCATACAACGGTAGGGCTACGACAAGTCGGGCGAGGCCTGTGGGTCACCCAACTTGTTGAGATAAAAAAACCTACTAAGTGGAAGCTATATAAAGAATTGAGCAGTGAAAAGCTTTGTTTTCTTGAACTCGAACGTGGGAGTTAAGAGATCTTATGAGTAAAACTGGGCAGCTCTGCAGAGTCATTTAATAATGGTATTCGAATACACCGTGCTTCCAATAAATGAAGCTGTGTTTAATGGGTGATTCCAATACCGATGCATAAGTAGATTTGGAAATGATTTGAAAATGTTGAAGTCTAGTAATCAAGTTTTGAAACTCCAATTCCTTAAGAAGTTATTATTTTTTGTGTTTAAAAATATTTACAAATAAAACTGGATCCACAACTACTTAATCAAACCCTATATCCCCATCCTTTGGAGATCCTAACAAGTAGTTATATACATTTCCCCATGTGACTTATTGAGTACGATTGGTTGTACTCAGTCTTGCTTTATTTTTCCTCCAACATAGAGATCAGAAGAAGAAAGGATATTATAAGTTTTCGTGTTAGGGTTACGACTGCACTCAAACATTCCTGTGAAGTTTTCTTTGATTCTTCTGATTGTAAGTTAAGTTTTGAGCTTGGACACCCTTAAAATTGTTAAAATTAATCGTTAGGTCTATGTTTTAATCAAATTAAATCTTTTTAAATGTTTGCAACTGAATTCCTAGGCTGTTGCGGAACGTACGATGACCCTGTTTCCAGAAACGGGGGCGTTACAGTTCACACAGGTGCTCGCACTAGTGCCCAAAACATAAGCCACAACTATAAGCCGAAAGTCGTAGCCAAAAAGAACCCATCGTATACTTCCAGTCATCCATGAAGGGAAGGCTACAACCAACCAAGCATTTCTCTTGTTTCAACTTTCAACAATTGAAAACTTCAATATTAATGATACATACTCCTAGTCACAAAAGAGTGAATGTTTTGGGATTTTATAAACTTTTATGAACTTTTGCTATCGTTATTTCTATGAATATTTTGATTGGACATATGAAAATGATTGTGTAGATTTTTGTTTTGAAAAGTACTTTCATAACATTATAATTCTATCGTGTTATATAATTATATTACAATAGAAATTAGTAGACAAAGGTGTATTTTCGAGACCGTGTCGTTGTCCAAATTGGCACTCCTTTGTGACTACAGGGAGTATTTGGGAGAGTAAAATTTTCTCGATATTTAACTAACATCAATCGTCAATCTTGTCCCTTCCTCTTCTTCTCTCTTGCCAAGTTCTGTATCATATGCATATTGTGATGTGTTTTTCTCGCCTTGTACCACACAAGTGGTTAAGCTATTATTCTAAGTAAGAGTAAACATTGTAGTTCGTTGTTTTTTCAAGGAATATACATGCATGTATGTGTGTGTGTATCCGTGTGTGCGTGTATAGCTTTAGTACGTGCGACGAAATTGAAGTCTACCACTAGCTCACGCTACTACAGCTGGAAGTCAAATATTTTTGGTCGAGCAGTCTTGTCCAATCTTGCCAACCTTGTTTGGAAATTTGGGACACAGCTGGGGCCGAATAATCTAACGCCCGCAGTCATGCATACAGGCATCAGTCAAAACCATCATATGTTAGCATATAGTCAGTCATACAGGCGTATCTCTTTCACTTGTTCAGGTAAAGGTCTAGCTTAGGTTGTGCATGCAGGTCTAGCGTAGGTTGTGCTTGTCACCGTGTGTAGGCAACGACGTATTTGCATGTATTCCGGTGGCGGGGCCAATTAATAGTCGGCATATGCACTTGCATGTCGAAGTCACCACCATAGGAGGAGGCCTTAGCATGCATATAACCGATTGCATTGAGAAACATCTTCAAAGCAAGGTATAGTTATAACTAAATATCTGAAACTTGCTGCCCAGATGAGAATGTGTACATATTTCCAGGCTTTTAAACTAAACCGATCTTTTGTGTTGGCGCATTGTAGTAACTAGCTTTCACATGATGTTCTGTATTTAAGAGGTACCTGTAACAGCCCAAATTTGTGGCAATTCAAAGCTTTTGAATGAATTTGACATTTGGTTCTTTTTCAATTTTCTCGGCATTGGAGGTTGAATTGAAAACCAAATTCAAATTTTAAATTCAAAATCAAAACTGAAAATCCAAAAATTCAAAAGCAAATTCAAAATCCAAATTGGACTTTGGGCCGGCCCACTTCTAGTCAGCTCAACCGGCCCAGCCCAAGTTCTCTCTCTTTCTCTCCTCCTGTTCCCTTTGTCCCGTGCGCACGCCAGACCCACGCCCATGCTGCCACACCGCTGTGCCCAGCTGCCGCACGCGCCACTCCGCGCCTCACATAGCTTTAGTAAAATTTTTGCTTTTTAGCCTAAAATTTGAAAGTTTTTTACATATGAACCCCTAGAGAAAAGATTTGCAAAAATGGACCCTTATCACGGCGCCAAATCATATGGCGCCCAGGGTACATAGCACGCCGCCATATGATTTGGCGCCGTGCGTGGACACGTAGGATCCACGGTGGCACAGCACGGCGCCAAAGCATATGCGCCCTGACATGCATACACGGCGCTAACGGCCATGGCGCTGTTCCCTGGGACTTAAGACCGAGCACAGCCTCCGGCCCCCCACCACCCCCTCAGTCCTCTGTTCGAACAGACCGAGCAGAGAGCAGCCGCCACCCGTCTCTCCCCTCCCCAAATCCATCCCAATCCATTGATTTTTCTTGCGATTTTGCTTCCAAACCGAGCAAGTAAGGTGAGCTCCTGTAACAGTCCAGGTTTTTAATAAAATAAAATAACTAAAGAAATAAATAAAAATCAATTAAAATAAGTATTTTGGTTGCCTAAAGTTTAAATTTGGAATTGCCCTGAATTTCTGTTTTTGAAAAAGCTGGATTTGAAAAGTATTTTAAGAATAACCTTAAATAAAATGATATTTTGATTTTATGTAAAAATTCTATGTCAAATTAAAAATTTGGAGTTGTTTGGAGTTTATTTGGATTTATTTGGCTTTTATTTGGTTTCCTGGATTTTTTTCTGAGTTTGAAAATGTATTTTGAAATTAGAAAGTATTTTAAAGTATGAAAATTAAATACCAACATTAGTTGGAAATATTTTTGTTAAGTCCAAAAAGTATCCAGGAGATTCACTGAATTTGTCTGGAATTTTTGGAGTTTATTTCATATTTTTCTGAGGCCAATTGCATTTCTTAGCAATTTCTGAAAATCCAAAAAAATCAATATTCAAAAATAAAATCCCCTCCTCCCTTTCCCAGCCGCCACGTGGACAGCCGGATCCCCGCCACGCCGCCCGCCCGGGTCCGCCTTCCCCGCCTCCCCGCTTGCCACGCGTGTGGCCCGGATCTAGCCACCCAGCCAGCCGGCCCATCCGGCCCGTCCGCCCGCGCCCCCACTCCTCTCTCTCTCTCCTTCTCCCAGGCCCCGCCTGTCGGCGCCGCTCCCCGCTCCCTCTCTCTCTGGGTCTCCGGCCCCACCTGTCGGCACGCGTTTGCCCGCCTCCGTCCCTCTGCCCGCGGGCCCCGTCCGTCAGCCGCACGTCGCCTCCCCTTCTCGCTGCGCGTGGGCCCCACCGGTCAGGGCCTCCTTCCCCGCGCCCCTTCTTCCTCCTCCCGCTCGGCTGCGCCTTCACCGCCGCCATTTGCGCCGCCACCCCGCCCGCCGAATATCTCCCTCTCTCCTTCCCCAAGCGGCCCGCGCCAGCCACGCCATCCCGGCGCCCGAATCCCCCCATCTCCGCGCCGCTGTCCCCTCTAATCCCCGCCATTCCCGCCGCCCCCGCGCCATCTCCGGCGAGAAATCCACCCCGCCTCCCCCCTCCCCGACGCCTATAAAAGCCTCCCCTGGCTCCGTATTCTTCCGCACCGCAGCCCTCCGCTCTCCTCCTCCCTCCCCAAGCTCCGAGCGCCGCCGCCACCGTGCTCCCCTCCCTCCCGAGCTTCGGCCGCCTCCGGCGAGCAATCGCCGCCGCTCCGCTCGCCCTCGCGCCCGGCCGACGACGCCACCACCTTCGCCGTGCCCGCGCGCACCTCGGGGACACATCGGCCGCCTCTCCCCGCCGTCGGAACCTCCTCGCCGCCAAGCCCCCGAGCCGCCTTCCCTCGTCGCCGACCAACTCCCGGCTGCCCTCGGTAACCGCCGCCCCTACCCTCGACTTCCCCTCGGTACCCTCTTCCCATTTCCGCCCTCGCCGCCGGCCACCGGAGCGCCGCCATCGCCGTCGCTCCCGTGCGCCCTCCGGCCAGCCCGGCCACATCGGCCGTCCGGCTGATGTGGCTGCCGAGGTGGCTGCCACGCAGGCGCCACGCAAGGCCTGGCTGGCCACCCTGCCACCCCAGCGCCTTCACCCGCCCGTGGACTCGGTCCATGGACCGGGCCCGCATGTCCGCCCCTCCCCCTCTTTTCCCGTTCAAAAACAATTCGGCCGAAAATAAATTCCCTGCTGACGCAATAATTCAGATTTTTCTTTAGAAAAATAATTCTAAAAATCCTGATTTTCCATTTCCTCTCTTTTCAAATTTCCTGGAGCCCGTTCTCCCTCGTCCTACCTCCGATTGAGCCCATTCAAATTTCTAAATTCATCAAAAATTCCCCTCTATCCATTTCTAGCCTCAATTAAAATATTTGAAGTCAATTTGAATTTATTTGAATTTGGTGGGTTATTTTCACGTGTAGACTTCGACGATTCAGGAAATTTCTTCGACGAAGATTCAAACCAAGTTGAAGAGCAAGGCAAGTCACACTCCTTGACCATGTTTATCCAAATTGCAAATAAAATTATGTTGATTTAAATTATATTGCATGCATAATTTTATTCAATGTATTTCAATTCAGTTTTAAATATAGTTAATGCCTACTTGTTAATTCCTCCATTGTTATTTAATTCCTTATACCTTGTCACCCTAGATCAAACCCTAGTTGGTACATTAGTATTGGCTAGGAAGACTTTATATTAAATGCTTAGACTTGCTTAGAAATACTCTTGGTTTTGGGATACCTTTTCACATAAAATGATAAGCTTTTGAACTGTATTCTTGACTTCGGTGAGTCAAGAACGATTATGAAACATTTTCAAAATAAAATATAAAACTGGTTTAGACTTAGGCAATTGGTTAGAGAGGTGGGTGCAGGCATGCCGTGTTGGTTGGAGCCGCAGTGGTTGATTGTCGTTCACGGGGGTATGTGGTTGAGCCTAAGTCAGATTAAGGACCGGTCTGTGAGCTATTGTTGCAAAGCCCTATCGTACTACCACAAGGCTGGTATGGGACAGCCCTGGCTGAATAATTTGCGAGTCCCAACCCAGGTCATGTTGTAGGATGAAAGTGAGCGTGGCGTAGGCCATGAGAAGTCTCACTCGGCTCAAGAGGGGGTCCCGGTCTGGTGGATTCCTTACTGGGGTGAAACCTTAGAGTTGGCTTGGCCAGGTTGAAGGCTTTGCATTGTAAAGGCCTTGTCACGACTCCTCGTCGCACACCAAAGGAAGTGTGTAAACCGGTGGCAATATGGGATGATCGTGTCTTGTGGGTAAAGCTGTACAACCTCTGCAGAGTGTATAACCTATCCTGGATAGCCGTGCCCACGGTCATGGGCATGCCGAGTAAAAGTTTTTCATGGATTAGACTTTGTTTTTCAAAAATGGTTTCGAAAACCTTGTGGATGGATGGAATCCGTGAGAGTTTGAAATCTGGTGAATGGATGGAATTCATCAGAGTTGCGCAGTGAAAGCGTGTGGATGGATGGAATCCATACGTGATCTTTTGGAAAAGATGGTCCGGGTGGGATGCCCGTGGATAGGTTGGTGTTTGGTCGGAGCCTGCACTCACGGTAATATTTTCAATTACAAGTACTGTCTTTACGTATTGTATTAAATTCAGCATTTTCAATCTATTTATTATATTTCATCAAATGTTGTTTTATGCAAACTAAACCTATGAGCCTTCCATTGAAGCCTTTATCATTATATTGCATTTCTCCGTGTGACTTGCGGAGTACAAGTTTGTACTCACGTTGCTATCTCCACACAGAGGAAGACGTCTTCGACTACGGTGAAGACCAGAACGAGTAGGCCACGTCTTGCAGTTGTTTGCCTGTGGGCAGGCTTGGGCTTCGTCTTTTCAGCTTCGCTTCCGCAGTTTCTTTTGCGGTTACTTTTGCCAATGTGCGATGATGTAAACGATGGCCATAAGGCCGTACTCTTTAAATTAAATAAATGTCATTATGGTTGATATTTATCTTTGTTGTTCACTGTGTGCACTAGCTGATCCTGGACTAGTGCGATTTACACAGAGGATCCAGGAGTTGTTGCTCCGGGTTCCGACAGCTCCCTCCTCTCCTTTGATTTTTTTTCAATAGATATGGATTATTTGAGGTACATTTTGTGGGGCAAGATTTGAAACCTAGATGAAATTAGTTGGATTTGGCTCGGTTTTAGGATGGATTTGCAATAGATATGCGTAATGTATTAGTAGTAATGTGTATAGATCCGTTTTTAGGGTTTGATTATTGTACGCAATGACTGAGGTATGTTTGTTTGTTGTGCTATAGATGGATAAGGTTGTGACTTTGCACCATGGTGGTACTGTGAAGAGAAATGACAATGGGGGTGTTGATTTGGAGGGCATGGAAGAGACCACATTGCTATTTAGTTCACGTCCGTCGTATGGTGAGGTCATTTATCACTTGAAAGAGAGGTTGGGATGGACAGATAAGCATGATGATGTCGTTATGCAAGGATTGATTGATGTCGGGTCGTCAAAGGGCCGCGTATAAAGAGATTGGTTTCGATTGGCAGCGACGGTGAATGGGATAACTATGTGGCCATTGTTTTGGACTCAGATGTCAGAGCACCTAACTTGTTTGTGCAGAGGGTGGTGAGAGATCAATCACCTCCTAGGGCTGCATTGGATCCCAATGACTCACCGTTGGTTGGGTCACCGGATCATGAAGAGGTCGAGGTGCAAGTTGTATCCTCGGCTCAAGTATGTGAGGTTCCATTGACTCAGGTAGAAGCTGACTCTAAGGATGTCGATGACCGCTTTGTTGGTGGATTCGACGAGGAGACAGTGTTTGAGGAACCCATGATTTGTGTAGCATCTAACAGGGTGGATGTACAGCTTGCAGGAGACGAGGCTGCTTATGAGGATGCGAGGGCTGTGGACTCAAATGATGATAGACCAGTCACAGGTTTGACGTCTAGCGAAATTGAGATGTTGAGAAGAATGTTTCCTGGCTGTGATCCACTAGTGTCCAATTATAATGACCTAAGCAACGCACATAGGGCTGTCGCGGATGGAGGGCAAATGCAGAGGGACGTACCTAGGCCTGGGGCTAGTATCATAATTCAGAAGGGTCATGTCTTTGAGGATATGTCGGCATTGAAGATGTGGTTGAAAGAGTACTCGATTGTGCACAACTGTCCATACCGGGTTAAGAACTCATACGCCAAACGTCGGTACACCATCAAATGTGAGAGCACAGGGTGTGCATGGAAAGTCTGTGCCAGGAAGGTGAAGGGTACGGAGAGGTTTAAGATTACAACTGTGGATGGACCGCACAGCTGTGGGTCTTCCGAGCCCAGCCAGAAACATCGTCAGTTGACTTCTCGGTTCATTGCAACCCGCTTGTACCCCATGATAAAGCACATGCCGACGATGCGCGTGGCAGCAGTGATAGAGGCCGTTAAACTAAAGTGGCACTACACTATCAAGTATGGGAAAGCATGGAGGGCACAACAACGTGCTTTGAAGTTGATTTATGGTGATTGAGAGGAGGCGTATGAGCGTTTGCCGACCATGTTGAACACAATGAAAGCGGCCAATGCAGGAATGCCGTATGAGTACGTGCCTAAGCTCGATGTATGGGTTAATGGAAGACATATTTTTTTCGAGCATTTTGGTGCTTTGGTCAGTGTGTGGAGGCTTTCAAACACTGTAGGCCTATTCTGTCAATTGATGGGACGTTCTTGTTGGGCAAGTATGAGGGAACGTTGTTGATTTCTATTGGCTGTGATGCGGACAACTCGCTTGTGCCGTTGGTTTTTGCTTTGGTGGAGAAGGAGGACAAATCTAGCTGGGCTTGGTTTCTACGGCTCATGACCCATTGGGAAGGAGGTATGGGTTCATGACTAGCAACATGACAGAATGCTTCAACGGGCTGCTTAAGGGGGCACGTGGATTGCCAGTTACCGCAATTGCGGCGTTCACTTTCTACAAGTGTGTTGCATGGTTTGTCAACCAGCACCGGGAAGCCTCAGACATGTTAAAGGCACATGCACGTTGGCCACCTCGTCCTCACGGCTTCATTACCAAAGCGAATATGCAAGCCAATGAACAGGAGTACCACTGTTTTGACCATGTGACGGGCACGTATGAGGTTGTTGAGGGTGGAGGGACAACCGAGAATGGAGAGCTCTGAGAGGCCCGAAAGCATAAGGTCGTGATTACATCCTTCACATGCACATGCGGTGTTCCCGACAAGTTCCATTTTCCATGCTCCCACATGGTGACCGCATGTAGGGCCCGGAATGTCGATGTTGAGACCAAAATCCCAAGACTATTCAGCGTGGATGCGTTGGTGGGGACATGGGCCCCACGGTTCGAGCCATATCGTGATGAAAGCGAGTGGCCACTTTACTCGGGTCCCAGGTACATAGCGGACAAGGGGTTACGTTGGCACAAGAGGGGCAGCAGGAAGCGGTCAAGGTACAAGATGGACATGGATCGGATACCTGGTCGCACCAAGAGGGGTAGGGCAAATCCCTTCGTTGAGGACCCACAGGAGACACACTGCGGTATGTGTGGTCTAATGGGTCACAATTTACGGACGTGTCAACGTCGTTCCACTCAGGTTAGCGGCGTTAGGTCTAGAGAGCATAATTTTTAGATATTTTGTTATTCTTATCACTAACGTAATTTTGGATGCACAGGATGGTGAGGTACCGGCTGGTGGACGAGTTCTACGACAGAGAGCACCGCGTCAAGCTCACGATGATTCCCATACTGCGTCCTCCAACCCATGATGATGGGAGTTGTGTGTATGTGTATGTGTATGTGTATGTGTATGTGTATGTGTATGTGTATGTGTATGTGTATGTGTATGTGTATGTGTATGTGTATGTGTATGTGTATGTGTATGTGTATGTGTATGTGTGATTTGAGATTTATATGTGAATGTATGCATCTAGACTTTATTGAGAGTTGTGCGTATGTGTTTTATATGTGAATGTATGTATATGTGTGTATGTGTTTTGTATATGCAGAAAAATAGACAGCTCTTTGCTATTTTTTCTGTAGGTTTGCGTAGCACGGCGCCAAACACGCCGGCGCCGAGGTATTTAAAAACGGTGCCAAGACCTTTGGCGCCAGGGTGTGGCGCCAAAGTTTTGCGCGCCGTAGTTCAATATCTCGGCGCCATAGTGTTTGGCGCCGTGATACTTACATACGGCGCCAGGGTGTTTGGCGCCGTGATTACTGCACTTGCATTAAAACTGCAAGCTCGGCCTAGTTGTTTCGTTCCATCCGCAGAAACAATACTAATTGACATTCACCAAATGAATAAGCACAGCCCAAAATAACATACTGAGTGCATACGTCCACATACATACATAGTTTATAAATTTTCAGAAAATGCATGCGTCCGCATACATCAAACATTAAATATACATAGCAATAACCAACTGAGTGCATCGAGCCACTTCCCCTTCCTCTGAGCATCAGGGTACTGCTCAAGGGCTGCCTTGGCACGCCGCGCTCTCTCTAGCTTCTTCTGCCTTTCTCCCTTGCGCTTTGCCGCGGCCCTCCTACGCTCCTCCTCACGGTGTTCCCTCGCGGCCTCCTCCTGTTTCTTCTCCCTTTCCCACCTCTCCTTTCGTTCTTCATCCCACTTCTTATTGGCGTCAAGATATTTTTTGTCATCCTCAGTGATCACAGTGTCGATCCACTGCTCAAAATCACAAAGCGGTGGAGGCTCCTACAAATGTACGCATTCGTTAAACCAACAGAATTAATACCAAGTCAATGAATCTACAATACAACATACCATCTTGCCGAGGACAACGGCGGCACGTGGCGGATCGAACGCCCAGTTGGCACACATCCAGTACCTCTGCCTATATGTATCCGGATCATCCGACCTTTCAACCTTGCAAGGATCGCCGCAATAACACATCGGCACGGGAACACCGGGTGGAGGTGGCAAACGAGTGAAGCCCATGACAACCTAAAATGCGAAATGAATAAGATTTATAATTTTTCTCGTTTCTAACCCTAGGTTAGCTAGTTACCCAAATCAAACCCTAATCCAACTAATTTCAACCTAAAAACGGATCTATACACATTACTACTAATACATTACGCATATCTATTGCGAATCGAACCTAAAACCGAGCCAAATCCAACTAATTTCATCTACGTTTCAAATTTTTCCCTACGAAATGTACCTCAAATAATCCATATCTACTGCAAAAAATCAAAGGAGGAGAGGGAGCTCACCTTGCTTGCTCGGTTTGGAAGCAAAATCGCGAAAAAAAATTGATGGATTGGGGTGGATTTGGAGGGGGGAGAGAGGGGCGGCGGCGGCTATTCTCTGTGTCGGTCTGTTCAAACAGAGGAGTGGAGTGAGGGGGCCGGGGGCTGCGCTCGGTCTTAAGTCCCAGGAAACGGCGCCACGGCCGTTAGCGCCGTGTATGCATGTCACGGCGCCATATGCTTTGGCACCGTGCTGTGCCACCGTGGATCCTACGTGTCCACGCACAGTGCCAAATCATATGGCGGCGTGCTATGTACCCTGGGCGCCATATGATTAGGCGCCGTGATAAGGGTCTATTTTTGCAAATCTTTTCTCCAGGGGTCCATGTGTAAAAAACTTTCAAATTTTGGGCTAAAAAGCAAAACTTTTACGCTTCTCTCGCGGTTGTTGCTGTTGCTGTTTTGCCTTTCCTCCCTTTCTGTTTTCTTTGTTTTTCTTATCCTGTTGCAGTGGTCGTCACAACAACATGGAAGGTAATCAAAGGCAATTTCATAGAGGCGTTCTAAGAATACGCCTAAACTTGCTATCTTTTGAGGTGATTTCTATAGGTGCCTAAAAAATTGCATGATCAAAGGCATTCTGCCAAAAGACCATAATATGTCTTCTTATGGGGGCGGCGTTGGAAAAAGTGCCGATGGATTTTGCTAGGCTTTTCGTAGCAAAACACCTTAAGGCCATGTTCATGTTGGTTTCTACTTCTAGTTTTTGCTTAAAAAAAGTTAAAAGCCAATACGAACACTCAGCTTCTCGAAGCGACTTTTCTACTATCTCACTCCGAGGATAAGGTAGGAGATCACGGGTGCATCATGCGCATGCATCTCTCCTTCAGTTTTTTCACCTATTGCTTTTTCCTTTTAAAATCCACTTCTTTTAGGCACTATTATTTATTTTCAGCTAAAAGTCATCAACAAAAGTCAATATGAACGCCTCCTAAAATACTATGTGTTATTTTTAAATAAGACCCTTCAATATGGAATATTTTGTAAAGAACCTTCTACCTTCTCAATTATCCTTTTACGCCCAGATTATTAGACCCTCTACCAACACGTAGCATGATGAGCAGAAAGTGACAGTAGCCATGACCTTCTTTATAGAGCCTGATACATTGGAGTGTGCGATTTGCTTCATGCCCTTTGAAGTTCAAGCATACAGTGCTTTAATGTTTCTCTTGTAGTTATTTAGAAATACCAACATGAGCAGTATAACTACTTTTCAGAAGAATTGGTGGATAATTGATCATCTTTTTCTTATCTTGTAATATATTATTACTATAAGATGTCATTAGAAGGGTGTTTTAAAACAATTACTACTTCGACTGACAGAGTTTTCGGTGTAAAATGTGATATGGGATATGACTTTGTCTCTATCGCATTTAAATTGTGGGGTGTGCAAGACTATGTTAGTATTACCATGAAAATGTGGGCATCATTTATCTAAATCAAGACAAGTTGTGAGTTGTAACTTTATGTTGTCGAGTTTACGACTTTACACCTCCTAGCGACAGGGCATGACAATCAACTCAAGTATATTTGATCTTAATGAACTCTTTGATGTTTGAGAATGGCTCTCCACCTTCTTGATGACAGATGTCGTTGACCCAAAGGGAGAGTTCAACTCTAGCGTCAACAATTAATAGATGTTCAAACATTTGATTCAATTCTAATTCATTCAGTTATAACTCATTCAGTTGTAATTTATTTGTGAGATCTGTGTAATAATTATTGTGTGCTATAAGATCTATAATTATATGTGATCTGCTTGCTTATTTTTAGAGGGTATGGCTAGCATTTCCAAAGGCTAGCCAAAAAACAGAAAATATTCTATATATAGTGCAAACTATCATAGACAGTTTTGTTGTATAAATCATCTATGAACACCTACTACCACAGACGGTTCTCTGCATCAATCATCTGTGATAGTTGGCCTTCACAGACGGTTCTTGATACGAACCATCTGTGATGTGGCTTATCACAGATGGCTTAAAAACAATATGTGATAATCATCTGTTATTACAGATGCAATAAATCAGATGGCTCAAAAACTATCTGTGATGATGGTTTCAAACCGTCTGTGATGACCCTTTGTGTGGTAGTGTAACCACCACTAGAAGCTCCACCACCTTATCCCTAGCTAGAGCCATACCCAGAACTACCACCTCTGCCACCACCACTTTAACCACTACCACCTCTCTCTCACTTGTGCATCTAGCTTCTCTTGCTGCATTGGAGAATTTTTTGTGCACATGGCACGTGATTAGCACAACCCCTAATAGTCGGTTAGGCATGCTCTAATGGCCTGCCGCCCGATGGCCGAGCGGCAGGCTTTGGAACCATGCATTAGGGGCTTTTGTTTGCTTTGTTTAAGACGCATTCGAATGAACAAAGTGGGCCATGGGGCATTTGGCTATGTGGAAATTGAGTACTCATGCAGACGCGATGAGGGAACAAACCACTGAAAGGAAGGTTTGCACCACATCTGTCTCCCAATGCGCACTTCACTCGCGCCATTATCAGTGCTTCGTTAACATGCTCCACTCTCGCTCGCGCTATAAATTGCAAGGTCTCTCATAGTTGCTCTCGTAGTCTCCCTTTTACAAACTCTCTCACAGTCGCTCTTGGAGTCTCGCAATTCTTTGTAGCTGGTTAGCAGTCGTATTAGCAGGTACCTCCTGTGTAATACACATGTGTGTGCATACATATATATGTGCATATTTATGTAATTATTTTTGTCATTGTAATTTTAATTTGTAATATTGTACTGCCATTATAAATATTTATTCATTTGTAGTAATGTACTACCATGAACTAAATATGCTCAAATGCTCTACATAATATATATATATACACACACATGTATGTATGTATGTATATATATATGTATATATATATATATATATGTATACATATATATACATATTCATATGCATACACACACATGTATTACATACATATACATATACAAACACATATACGTGTACATATATATATATATACATATATATGTGCACATGTATATGTACACACATATTTATGTAATCATTTATTTCATGGTACTTTTTAATATGTAGTATTGTGCTGCCATTATATATCTATATTATATATATGTATACGTATATTTATGTAATTATTTATTTTATCATAACTTTTATTATGTAGTATTGTACTACCATTATATATGTATATATATTTCATCGTAATTGTTTGTAGTATTGTACTGCTATTATATATGTATATTTATGTAATTATTTATTTCATCGTAATTTTTAATTTGTAAAAGTGCACTACTAAATAACAGTTCATTAATCCTAGCAATTAAAAACGTGATGCTCCATATTGCTACTATTATATGTGTGTGTGTATGTAGGTATATGTATGTATGTACATATACATATATGTATGTACTGTTTATTTCATCGTAAATTTTAATTTGTAGTATTTTATTATCATTATCAATCTTCACACTAATATTTCGTCTATCCCTTTTTCTGGAAGGTATGTCTTTACCGGAGCTTCTCGAACAGTTCTACGATGAGAACCACCAGTGCCACGCATAGATGATGCTTGACACAGATGGCCCTCTGCCCTTCAAGATGTAGGGAGGGAGGGATCATTGGGAGTTGGACGATCGCTACATCCCAATCCTGCGGGCCACGGGCTTGTTGCCTTTTGTGAGACTGGTCTCCATCGGACGCCAGTTCACCCTCAATGGCAGCCTGTTGGTGGCACTGGTGGACAGCTGGAGGTGCGAGATGCACATATTCCATTTTCGATAGGGTGAGATGACGGTCACTCTCCAGGACATCTCGTTCTTGACCAGCCTCTTTCTCTGGGGTGGCGTAGTTGTTCCAGGCCCTGCACCAGCTGATTAGAAGGAGAGGCTGGCGTATCGGTTCGGTTAGGCTCTCCCGGAGGGTTCTCACGACATCCCCCGCACTTGGCTGAAGTATTTTAGTGTGTCCCCACAAGATGCACCAGTTGGGGTCGTTAGGACACACCTCATTGTGTACCTTATTCAACTCATCGGTTGGAGCATATTTTCAGTCACACACAGTGATATTTCCAACCCTGAGTTCATCTACCTCACTAAGTCTTTTGTTGACACGGAGGTTGGGGCGATACCTTAGTATAGTTGGGGATTAGCTGTCCTATGTGTCACATATTGGGGGTTGTTGGCGCTTGCCAGCGTGGCACTGGTGATTCCCCCAACCTAGCCATCTACTATGTGCTCCTGTAGCTGTGGTGTTGGAAGCACTTCCCTGTTAGGTGTCGGCCATCTTGAGGCTAGTGCACCCATTCAGCGAGCTCGCCGACTCGATACATGGGTCCACTATGGGCTTCTAGTGGATTGGTGCCCATCTGTGCTAGGCCAAGGATAGACTGTCGAAGTACTACTTGTTGTGGCACAACCAGTTCAAGTCATTGCATGACAGCGACATCATCTAAGCTCCATGGACTCCAGAGTATGTGGTGAGTGTAGCACCACATGGGCTATCCGTGCGATGCTTGCAGGACGCCAAGTTATGGGCGACGACCTACCATCCGGTGTTCGCATACATGGTGGAGACTTATGTGCCGCAATGCGTATTACAACAATTCGGTTTGTACCAGGTCATGCCCCTCCGGACGGTAGGTTCCTGCCGCAAGCCGTACACCGGTGAGTCAAACTCTATATGAGTCATGTTTACACTTTGTATGTATTCCTCTGTAACATCGATGATTCCAAAAATGCAGGCAATCGAGGGCGGGTTGCCATGGTACGGATTGGTAGCTACTGTAGCAGGAGTGGACAACAACATGGACAGACAAGGCAGTATTGGACGTCGTAATGGAACAGCGCCAGTATGACGTTCGGACAGACGACAAGTACCTGTAGTGGTACATACGCTGGTCAAGTGGCAGACTCACCGTTCCTCCACCAGATCACCTGGAGCAAGTCATGCAAGATGATATCCTACAATGCTCAATAGATCATCACAACACTTCGCGGCACCATGACACCGTATGACAGTTGCAAATTCTGATTGTTTCATTTATGAAATTCATACTAGTCATTAATGAACCTGTTTTGTATGTCACTTTAGTTGGAGCGGGTGCAACACATTGCAAGCGCATCAGAAACCACCATTAGCAGTCTAGACACGCCACTGACCCTACAGAAAACTTTCAAATACATTCTATCATAGGCAAAAAAAAGAACAATCTGAGCTGCAGCCGATTGACAAACCACGCCATGCGCATCGGGCACCCAGTGGGGGCACCATGCTCACCCGCCAGGTCATCACGACCTAGCGAGTCCGGCCAGCCATCGCAACCTGCCAAATCTGCCCGGCGTCGTAGTACTAGTCATCGATCATCCATGGGCCAGATTGATGAGAAGGTAACTTACGTACAAACCTATATTTTGTTTTCTTGTTATGCCTTACGTTCCGCTATCATCATGGCATTCTCCCGCCGTAGGTTCGTCATGAGATGCATCACTTCTACCCTCCGTACCACCTATACAAACTACCACTCCTCGTCATTCATCTTCATTGCATATCTGGGAGGTACGACATTCACATTCTACATCCGAAATATTTATTGTGACAAACATCGTTGCATCTTGCAGCCTTTAATTCCACCGATAATGATACGGGGCAACCCGGCTACTTCTAGGGAGTGGTACATAGCGCCAGGGTTTGCATCGTTCACACCATATGCAGGGTTTGGAGACTTCAGTGGGCAGAGCCAATCCAGCATCGCTGCCATACCGTACATTGAAGACCAGAGCTCCTTCGCACACCAGGGATTCCTAGAATCCTTCGTTCATGACTTCATATCTGGCAGCCCCCAATTCGGCATGTCGACGTAGGAGCACATCGATGCTTACCACCAGACACTGTCTAGTGTACATCAGCATACTGCACCACCACTGGCTACTCAACAAATGCAACGGTCTCTATACCTCCTTTGAATAGACACGCAAGCTCCGGATCGGCTGTCATACCCACGGGACATGCTCATGCTCAACGGAAGACAAGGCCATGCACACGGAGGCATATGAGGCAAGGAGATAGTAATGGCTCAGATGAGTGAACCATATCGCATCCCATGCGATGTGTTTTTTGGTACTATTATATGTACTCCTTGCGTAATTCAATAAAAACTTGCACCATTACGTCCATTGCTATAATTTTTCCATCTCATTTCCTATATTCAGATATTCCTACAAATAGTTTACGTAAATAAATTTTTGAGAAAAATTGATAACAGAAAAAATTACGAGTAAATTACACAACTAACTACGCTGTGTTGGAAGCTCCAAAAAAATTTCGTAAGTGTACAGCTTTGCTATTGGCATACAAAGTGTAGTAGTTCGGCAAGGTCTTGTCGTTGAGCATGCAAGTCTTTCACACTGACTCGTTCGTCGTCAAGCCAAAAGTCGGCACCTCTAGTATTTAGTGAAGTTCTTCCTGCCGCTCTAGCGCAAGTAGGAAGTCAAAAACAGTCGTCGAGTAACTTAGGTCAAATTTTGACAACTACAAATCAACATATAATTAACAACGATTAATTTCCTCTAGTTATCTGACTAAGTAGTTAAAAGCGTTAATTAAGGTCCCAGATTTACTTACTACATACAGCGTGGTGGATTGGGTTTCAGGGTGGCCAAGTGATTTCTGCAACTTATCTTTAGGTTAATTTGTGGGTTAATTACTAATGATAGACTGGTGCTATCTTAGTGCCATGTATGCACATCTGCGTCCTGAGTCGGCCGGTCAGACCAATAGCGATGCTTAACGCCGAGGCTCTGACTCTGCATCACACCAAACCATTTTGCATATGTACAAAGTTTTTTTTTTATCAGGTAGGAGTATTGTCATATACTAAAAGCCGAGATGGAAGTTTTATATACAGGAAGAGGTGGTGGTAGGCCTAGGAAAGGCCACACCCAAGAGAAGAAATTAAGGTGTCATAGAGGAAGAAATGAGCTCCGCTAGTCTCTTTGCTCCCGCAAGGATCTAGGAGTGAGACTTATCCTTAATTTTGACGAGCAAGGATGTGGGGAGGACGCTATGGAACGAAAAATGCGAGAATTTCGTACTTTCTAGATTTCCCAGGCGACAAGCATCATTAATGAAGCTAGTGGCTTTCGAGCACATCTGGTCTCAAAATAGCGGACTCCCACCAGTGGCGAATGGAAGTGGCGATGTGCCAAGATGAATGGTCTATGGAGTCTGAAGCAATGCAATGGGCGATGAGGGTTCAGCAAAGGGGTGGATCGCTGCTTTCAGGAAATTCTTGCAAAGGGGGCAAACCGATTGGTTTGGCCAACCTCTCAAGCAGAGGCAGTTAGCCATCCACAGCCTATTCTGCAGCGCCAACTATGCGAGGATTTTGCATTTTTGGGGTGCCCAAGTCTTCCAGACTGGGGGCTTCATGGAGGTGTTTAAAAAGCCAAAGAACTGCACTTTGTAGATTGGGTACACGATATAGCTTCCATGCAGAGTTAGCTTGCAGGTTATACTGTCCCCCACCCCTTCCTGAAGGTTCAAGAAAGATAAGTTGCCCCAGAGGGCGATGAGTGTTTGAATATGTTGAGCGCTGGGCCGGTCAACCCGCTGAGATCTTGAAGCCATTTGTTTGAGGTTAAGACCGCATGTTGGAGAGGTTCTTTCTTTTGGAGACGGCAAACACGTGAGGAGCAATGTCGCGCAGACATCTCCCCAAAGCCCAAGCTGAATTCCAGAAATTCGCTGTTTTACCATCGCCGATTGTAATGGAGGTGGCTGCTGCGAATAAGAGATTATCATGCCTAATTCAATCAGATATGTTACTTATACCAATTACCAAATACCAAATTACTAATTAGACTGGTGCTATCTGAGTGCCGACATGTATGCACATCTGTGTCATGAGTCGGCCGGTCAGACCAATAGCGATGCTTAACTCTCAGGCTCTGCATCACACCAAACCATTTTCCATGTGTACAAAGTTTTTGGGTACTTGTTTTTCTATACCATGGACTTGCATGTCTAGTAGCAGAGAGTTCTAGTCCCTAGGCAGTCGTCTGCTTCCTGCTTATCGATTTCTGATGAAAGAATGCTTGGAAAAGATATTGCTAGCGTCTGATTTTACTTGTTGATAAGTCCGGCAGATATAGAGGATGCTGGACTTGGACCATTCACAAAACAACGGCACAACATATGCAGTTCTTGTCGAAGATCGATGCCGGCTATATTAGTCTAAATTTAGCTTTTGATGAAATATATGAACGTGGTGACACTGGCGAAAAATTTCATGCACTGATAATATAGATATATGTGTACGAAAGCGCACTAAGGCACAGGTTGTAATTTGCTGACAAGCATATCTGTAGATTAATCTTTTTCTTTTTGGTAAATTGCATTCCTCAACTTGTAGTGAAATTTTAGTTATGCGCCTAAATTTCAAAATTAACTTGGTATGTCACTAAAGTTGCAAATTTTAAACTTTCACTTAGCCAAACATGCCAATCTAATGGTAAAACAAACATTCTAAGCAAAGGTGAATCAT
The DNA here is from genome assembly GCA_017311315.1 of Dendrocalamus latiflorus. Taxonomy (NCBI): domain Eukaryota; kingdom Viridiplantae; phylum Streptophyta; class Magnoliopsida; order Poales; family Poaceae; genus Dendrocalamus; species Dendrocalamus latiflorus. Next base: position 7,416,253 of record CM029646.1, read on the forward strand.
TATGTGACCCCAAATTGCAGTGTTGATCACTCATTTGGGTTTAAATGCCCTGACTTATGGCTTATTTTACACTGTAGCGGTTGAAAATGCATTATTGTAGTTATTGGTAGTTTTTTTAGCATTATTAGCATTAAAAAATGAAAAAAATGAAAAAGTGATTTAATCACGGACAATGAAAAGAAATAAGGGAAAAAGAAAAAATAAAAATGCCAAAAAACCATATCGTCAGAAAAAGACGAACATAAAAAGTTAGAAGTAAAAGCTCTAATGAGCAGGGCATCACTCCATCCTTTTTTTTATTTTGTTGTCCTAGAATGCATGCATCAACCATTTAAAACGCTGACTATTATTATACCCAAAAGTATTTAGATTTTTCATATGAAAGCAATATGAATAGAGTTTTCATTTTAAGTACTTGGTTATGATTATATGAAGAAGTATGTGAGATGGTCCAAGTTTTGGTTGCAATGAATCTTGTCATATTGGAGGTTTTGGGATATCAATTTAGCAAAAAAAGAAAATAGTTTTCAGTTTTGCTACAGCCCTGGCGGTCTAATCAGCAGAAGGATTTGTTTATTTCTGCTAAATTGTGGTTTTAGAGAATTTGAGTCATAGAATGATTTGGTTTGACTTAGATCAGTGGATATGTATTGCATGATATGTGTTATAGGTAACATGAGTCAAGTTACGAAGAATTTATACCCAAAAATGATCTTCTGGAGTCAACCATAGTCAACAATGAGGCTCAGGGGCTACGCTCATGGATGAGCTGAGACCCATAACAATCAAGAATACTGGATAAGATGGCTAACCTCAAGTATGAGACAAGAAAAGCGAAAAATATTGAAGGAAAGATTGTGCGCCTACTGTCGATAGCCCGTTGAGAGGGAGCCGGCCTGCCGCAATGGAAGGTAGAGGGAGATTGCCAGATGGGAAGAGGAAGAGTGAAGAAGAAGGAATAATGATGCTTTGAGGTTCGTTTTTGTCTCGTGTCCTACCCATAGGAGAAGTCCTACAGATCCGGAAAGGACCTGGTCCTACACAATTATTTTACCTTTCAATCAACCTGTTAGAAAGTAACAGATCTGACAAGGACCTTGTCCAGCACGATTATTTTCCCTTTCAATCAACCTGGTTAGAAAGTAAAGCATTGGAATTTAACGCCCTCTTATTGGCAACACATAAATCGATCACATTTTATTTATATGTACGAGATATAACATGACGCATCAAATTAATTCACAAACATTGAGGAGAACACCATGTATGTACGATAAAATGGAATATCCTGTTGTAGAGAAAAGGGCCCGTTATTCCTTATCACAGTTTACAAGTATATTGTACGACAACTTAAAGACCTTATGTGTGCATTACATGGAAATGATAGTGGGCTTTTTTTATTTCATATATTCCTTGTGTCCAAGATTGAGCTCTATGGATTTCCACTAGCACCACGGCCACATTCAAATCCATAACCTAAGGATGTGTTTGGTTGGAGTGATGAAAGTGGAATGGGATGGGATGGAATAGGATGAGATGGTTCCACAAAAAAGGTGGAACCCCATGGTCCAGCATCTAAGAAGAATATTCTCTAAATTTGCACAGGCTATCCCACTTTGGACCATTCCATCCCACCCCATCCCTCAAACCAAACACATGGATAGGCTTGGTCAAAGGAACCATCCCATTCCATCCCACCCCATCCCTCAAACCAAACACACGCTAAGCCACTGCTCGATCACCACCTTGCCCATAGTTTCCACTAGAAACCCCACCACCTTGGCCATAGCCAGATCCATACCCAGATCCATATCAAGATCCATTTGCACCACCTTGTCTGCTAGCACCGCCATCTCTTTGTCCATAGCCTCAACTAGAAGCTCCACCACCTTGACCATTGGCAGATCCGGATCCGGATCTGTAGCCAAATCCACTACCATTGATTTGTCCCTCGCCACCGCAGCCGCCTACGCCTTGTCCATAGCATCCTCTAGAAGCTCCACTACCCTGACCATACACAGAACCATACCCTAATCTATACTCAGATCCACTTCCTCCAACTTGTCGACCACCATCTCTGCCGCCTCCACCTTACCCATAACCTCCCAGAATTATACCCAAATCCATACCTAAATCCACTGCCATCACCTTCATTCCCTCCGCCACCACCGCCTCTCTCACTTGTGTGTCTAGCTACTCTTACTGCATTGGATAAGCCAATGCTCTAGAGGACAACAAAAGCAAGGGCTGCTAGCTATCTATCCATTATGTAGGATGGAGTATGACAAGTCAGGGGGGCGAATGACTCTTTCAAGATCTCCCCCAGGTGTTAACAACACTACAAAGCGAAAACACAAACTCATAAGCTCATTAAAGACAAGAGCCAATGATCACAAAGATCGCCTGAGACTTTAGTCTACAATGATTTGACCACTGGCCAGCAAGTAGTTTGACCGCTTGCCTGTCTGACCGATTATACAGAAATAGTGCAGACTGCATTGTACACGATCCAAAAAAAATCTAACTTTTAAACCACTAGTCTAAATATAGTGAAACTTAGCACATGTCCTCCCTAGGATATCAAAAACCTATTCCAATTATTGATCTTGAAGATCAAAGCCAATGTTTTGACCTTTATCTAAAACAAGGAAGATTGCATCAAAACTAGGCAAAAAGGGAAACCTTGATCAACTCTTGCTCGTAAGTTCTTGATGATCTACATGACCTTAGATGGGCTCTCACATGTTGAACTGTTTGCATGTTTGGCACTATAGTTGATTTTTTCCGATTTTGGCCCGTAGATGCCCATTTTTTGTGATTCTAGCCCTGTCCCTATGCTCGGTAGGCGTGGCAGGTGACACGTGTCTCCTGCCACGCCACTAGAGCTCGGTAGAATGGCATGACAGTGGCAAGTGAGCCGAGCTGGCATGTGAGGACACGGTGCAAGAGTTGACGGGGCCCATAAGGCACCAAGCTCCCCTATCTCAGTAGCTCTTGCCGAGCTGCCCCAGTTTGGTAGGTGCCCCATTTTGTCTTTTTTGTAGTAATTATCTACTTTTGCTTTGCTAGGGATAAAAATGTCTATTTTTATTAGAAATTTTTTAGGGAGGTGTAAGGGGGAGTTTGGACTGGTAAATGAACCACCACCATCAACTCGCTCTTTTAAGTAGTACAGATTCACTATTGCAAAAATTATAGTAATGAACAATGTCTACCCTAACATGGTACTTTGCAATGAAGGTGCAAATTATATGGCGCGTAGTGTTTAGTTATGGGCATATGTTTGCCTCACAATACAAATGGTAGCATACACCGACCATCAATCCTAACTACACTGGAAGACACTTGTGGGCCTAGCCTAACAGAAATGGCATCAATCAAAACTGTTGTAATTGGGCTGGGGGAACGACCCTATGGCAAAAATGTGAAACCGTAGGGCACCCACATGGTGTGGCGGTCATCAGGGTAATGTGGACGTGGTTGGTTATCACGGTAGTGGCAAGCACAATTGCAGCTCAGATTGGCACAACAACAATACGGGTGGCATGGACATGGCTAGTTATCACAGTAGTGGCAGGCGCAATTGCAGCCCGTGGAGCTTGTTGTTTTTGCTCCTCTTAGTTTGGAGCACATCCCACAACTCTTGCATGTGGATTTAGAGAGTGTGGACATAAACCTGGACAGGTATTGGATATGATGGATCCATCCACATAGTGAACTTTCAATCTATGGTCAGTAAGGAAGACGAGATGACTACAAGTGATCCATGCGTGCAAGTATAGGTCGCTAGCGAACCACTTACCATAAAAAGAGGTTAGTGAAATAATTGACGTCCTGGGTGTGTGTTGTCTTCACAAACCTGAACCACCGTATCAAGTCTGTGCTTATCGAGACCAAGGCTCACAGATATGTGAGTAGTCTTGGAGGGGATTTCTAGGGGTGTACAACTCCTTGTTTTCGAGCGGTAGATTAGGGCTCAAGGTCTAGGGGACCGTAGATGCTTGTGTCTTCAAGGTAAGAGTCATGGCCCCAAAACCCAGTCCGTGCTAGTTATCCCCTCCCATGCCTTGAGCTTCTAGGCCTATCTACCATGCTCTAATTGACAAGGGTGATTCCTTGCAACACAGAAAGGATGTGTTAGCGTCCGTACGAAATGTACATTGAAAGAACGTGTCAATGTCTATACGAAAGTTACATTACAGGTTACAAAAAAGAATGTGGCAACATTATGACTGAACTTAATTTAAAACACATGAAAATTTGCATTGCAGAACAGTATTTCATTAAGAGTTACATAAAACGACATGCTGCCCTTACAAAGCATGAACGAGTACACATCATGAAATAGTGAGGAAGTCATGTGGTTCAGTGTCATGATATTAGCAGTGAAGATGAAGTGGGAGAAGAGTATGTACATCTCTGATGATGGAGCAGCGACGTACTAGAGTAAGACGAAGAGTGATGCTTTATTAGAAGATGTAAATGAAGAGTTAGTTTTGGGGGCATGCGCAGAGAGATCCCCGTTTTGTGTATTAGATAATCGAAGTTAATTAGAAACTAAAGTGCCCTTTATTTCATTATCACATTTTACAAATATATATATATATATATGTAGCAACAGGACGATAGGACAATACTTGTGCATTACATACAAATGCACATAGAGCATCAGTCACATTATTCTCAAGCTAAAGACTGATATTTATGGCTTTCCTCCGGCACCACCACCATATCCAGATCCAAAGCCGGAGCCACTGCCAGACCCACCACCCTGGCCACCACCTCCGCCACCTCCACCACCTTGTCCATAACCTCCACCAGAAGCACCACCTCCCTGACCATAACCAGATCCATAACCGGACCCATAGCCAGATCCATTACCACCACCTTGTCCTCCACCACCGCCTCCGCCGCCACCTTGCCCGTAGCCTCCGCTAGAAGCTCCACCACCCTGACCATAGCCAGAACCATAACCAGATCCGCTCCCACCACCTTGTCCTCCACCACCACCGCCGCCTCCTCCTTGGCCATAGCCTCCTCCAGAAGCTCCACCACCCTGACCATAGCCAGATCCAGACCCAGATCCGTAGCCAGATCCACTCCCACCACCTTGGCCTCCACCGCCGCCACCGCCACCACCTTGCCCGTAGCCTCCACCAGATGCCCCACCACCTTGGCCATAGCCAGAACCATAACCGGATCCATACCCAGATCCGCCGCCACCACCTTCACCCCCTCCGCCACCACCGCCTTCACCACCACAACCTCCACCTCCCTCAGTAGCATATCTAGCTACTCTTGCAGCATTGGATAGACCAATGCTCAAGAGCACAACAAAGCTGCTATCTTCCTAGCCATTGTGTTACTCTTGAAAGATGAGATGAGTACCCAGTGCTAGAATGCATGTGTATTTATAGGGAAACTTGGAGGGACTGTAAAGCCAGCCATGCATTGTGGGCATGCAAGTGGACTAGTTCGGCAAGCTGTTGTTGTGTAGTATGCAAGTATTCCACACCGGCATATTGGTTTCGGTCATAGTCGACAGGACGGTATTACCTGGTAAAACTCTTGTAGCGTTGACTTTAATTGGCGCAACTTGGAGAGGTTAGAAGAAAACAATAGTGAAGTCAAAAACGATTGTCAAAAACGATTGCATGCTTCTATTTAGCTGGTCACAACTCGCCGAGGACTCTAACAGCACAACTGTTAACAGTGCTTAGCGGTCACTAATTCTACCAAATTCCACAAGGTGAGAGTTGCTAGGGTTTACGAGTCATTTAGGAGACACTTGGGGGAGGTTAACCGTCGTTTCGGGTTTAATTAGAACTAAGCAAATGCCGACATGTGTATAAGTCAAGAACAATAGATATGCATATTGCTCTGGAGTCTGGCCATTCTGACACTGCAAGCTACAAGCTAGCTAGTTGGGTCATGTTTTTCCACACGATGGACTAAAATGCTCTCCTCAGTTTCTCGATGCATAAAGTGATGATGATGATGATGTGAATCTTTGTGTGCTCAACTTTGGCAATTCAACGGCGCAGGGTATAGATATGATTCTGATACAGCAGGATAGCGGGGCACCAATATACGTGAATACAAATTTTAGCCCGTGGGTATCGTGACGTGGGGCCAAAAATTCCCAATCGTTTACGGCAGAGTTTTTTTTCGGCTTATAGTTTCTCTTAAACAAATAAATAGGATGACTTCTTCATCACCATTTCGAAGCGGCTTATCTGGATAATCTTTTTAAAATAACTTATTAATTTATCGATATTCAGTTCTTTCACACAGGTACTCGCACTAGTGCCCAAAACATAAGTCACACCTATAAGCCATAAATCATAACAAAAAAAGAATACATCGTATACCTCCAGTCATCCATGAAGGGAAGGCTACCACCAACCAAGCATATCTCTTGTTTCAACTTTCAACAATTGTAAACTTCAATATTAATTATACATACTCCTAGTCACAAAAGAGTGAACGTTTTGGGATTTTATAAACTTTATGAACTTTTGCTGTCGTTACTTCTATGAATATTTTGATTGGACATATGAAAATGATTGTGTAGATTTTTGTTTTGAAAATTACTTTCGTAACATTATAATTCTATCGTGTTATATTATAATAAAAATTAGTAGTTAAAGTTGTATTTTCGAGACCGTGTCGATATCCAAATTTTCACTCATTTGTGACTAGATGGAGTACTTGGGGGAGCAAAATTTGCTCGATATTTAACTAACATTGATTGTCAATCTTGTCCGTTCCTCTTCTTTTCTCTCTTGCCAAATTCTGTATCACATGCATATTGTGATGTGTTTTTCTCACCTTGTACCACACAAATGGTTAATCTATTATTCTAAGTAAGAGTAAACATTGTAGTTCTTTGTTTTTTCAAGGAATATACATCTGTGTGTGTATACATATACGTGTATTATATATATATATATATATATATATATATATATATATATATATATATATATATATATATATATATATATATATATATATATATATAGTATAATACACATATATCCCTGTTATTTACATTGTTTGGAAATTTGGGACACAGCTGGGGCATCAGTCAAAACCATCATATGTTAGCATATAGTCAGTCATACAGGCGTATCTCTTTCACTTGTTCAGGTAAAGGTCTAGCTTAGGTTGTGCATGCAGGTCTAGCGTAGGTTGTGCTTGTCACCGTGTGTAGGCAACGACGTATTTGCATGTATTCCGGTGGCGGGGCCAATTAATAGTCGGCATATGCACTTGCATGTCGAAGTCACCACCATAGGAGGAGGCCTTAGCATGCATATAACGGATTGCATTGAGAAACATCTTCAAAGCAAGGTATAGTTATAACTAAATATCTGAAACTTGCTGCCCAGATGAGAATGTGTACATATTTCCAGGCTTTTAAACTAAACCGATCTTTTGTGTTGGCGCATTGTAGTAACTAGCTTTCACATGATGTTCTGTATTTAAGAGGTACCTGTAACAGCCCAAATTTGTGGCAATTCAAAGCTTTTGAATGAATTTGACATTTGGTTCTTTTTCAATTTTCTCGGCATTGGAGGTTGAATTGAAAACCAAATTCAAATTTGAAATTCAAAATCAAAACTGAAAATCCAAAAATTCAAAAGCAAATTCAAAATCAAAATTGGACTTTGGGTCGGCCCACTTCTAGTCAGCGGCCCAGCCCAAGTTCTCTCTCTTCCTGTCCCCTCTGTCCCGTGCGCACGCCAGACCCGCGGCCACCCCAGGCCGCACCGCTGCGCCGCGCGCGCCTGCCGCACGCGCCACTCCACGCCTCACATAGCTTCTCTCGCGGTTGTTGCTGTTGTTGTTTTGCCTTTCCTCCCTTTCTGTTTTCTTTCGTTTTTTGAACCTGTTGCAGTGGTCGTCTCTGCAACATGGAAGGTAATCAATGGCAATTTCATTGAGGCGTTCTAAGAATACGCCTAAACTTACTATCTTTTCAGGCGATTTCTTTAAGTACCTAAAAAACTGCATGATCAATTCAAAGGCATTCTGCCAAAAGACCATAATATCTCTTCTTATTGGGGGCGTTGGCAAAAATGCCGATAGATTTTGCTAGGCTTTTCGTAGCAAAACGCCTTAAGGTCTTATTTGTGTTGGTCTCTACTTCTAGCTTTTGCTTAAAAAAAATCATAAGCCAATACGAACACTCAGGTCCTCAAAGTGGCTTCTCCACTATCTCGCTCCGAGGATAAGGTAGGAGGTCACGGGTGCATCATGTGCATGCATCTCTCCTTCAGTTTTTTCACCTCTTACTCTTTCCTTTTAAAATCCACTTCTTTCAGGCGCTACTATTTATTTTCAGGTAAAAGCTATAAGTCATAGCTAAAAGTCATCAGCAAAAGTCAACACGAATGCCTCCTAAAATACTATGTGTTACTTTCAAATAAGACCCTTCAATATATAATATTTTGTAAAGAACCCTCCACCTCTCAATTATCCTTTTACACCAAAATTATTAGATCTCATAAAACTAAATGAAAGCCAGCCCAGCCTACTAATTCTCAACCTCCTTGCCCTCCTAGGTCATGACCGCCGCTCTAGCCTCACCGCCACCGTGTTGTACTCACCGCCTCAATGCCTTGCTCGTCACCAAACCCCACGGCCAAACCCACCCCTCCTTGCTACGTATGGCGGTAGGGATGTGCTGTGCATCACTAGGAGTGGATCAACCGCATCGATGCCTCCCTCATCATCTATCACACCACCAAGCCCCACAGCCAGACAGGCACCCTCCACGTCGCCGAGATCCATGATGCACCGTATCCTACTCGTTGCTGAGCCCCGTGCTGCTGTCGACCTCTGTGATCCTGACCACCTCAACCTCAACACCTCCTCTGGTGAGGAGATCCCCTGTGACCTCATCGGCATCAACTAAGTAAGGCGGGGAGCAGAACTGAAGGTACTAATCACTATCATCATCGCCATGAGGATCCTACACTAGGTCGTAGATATCTCACAGTAAGGCCTCTCTGCAGTTGCTTTCCTCTCTAAATTCATGTGTGATTGGATATGGGCGCGGGGGGTTGACCCATGGTGTGAGTATGCTTCATGGGTGTTTATTTTGATGAGCAGTTGCAACTTTATTGGAGGATTTAGGTGTTGGTGAAAAATGGTGTAAATGGTTTGATTAAACTAGCTTTAATTTTGATGATCACAGTGGCGAAGCTAGGATTTTGACGATGGGGTGTGAACTTAAGACACATCGGTAATTATAAGCAAAGGGGAGTAATTATAAGTATAACAAAGGTTCTCCGGCTTAACAAAGCATGAACTTAAAGCAATACAATAACTACTACTAATCGTAGGAAGACTCACATCAAGAAGAGAAGCTACCTACACAACACTGAAATACTGAACTAAAGCAAGAAGCAACTACTGTATTGCTAGATTCCCCTATGGTTAGTGTTGTGGTTACAGACCAAACAGAGAGAGAGAAAGAGGTATGGTAGTGGAGAGTTAGGTGAGCAATGCTTAGGGTTTCCCCCATGGCCTGTATTGTATATATATATCCACATGGGGAGTGTTTTTACAACCTTGTCCTTACATCTGAGTAACCCCCTCAAGGGTATTTATGTCATTACATATGTCCCATATTGGGCTTTACAGCCTTCTAATAGGCCGACTGGGCTTAGGTGGGGGCCACCCCTACAACAGGAGCCTCTCATGGTGACGGGCTTCACGGGCCGAAGCCATGTTGTCGAGCCATTTGGCCCCCTCTGTCCCCATGGCCTGTGAACTTCTGTATTGTTTGATGGAGCCTTATTGCCTGGTGTAGTCCCCGCCCCGCAGCGAGGATATAGCGTTGAGCGGGTTGTCAAAGCTGTGCTCGCCCGCAGGGCCCTTCGGTGGCGGAGTCAAAGTCGCAGCGCAGGCGAGCTCATGCCGCAGACACCCCTAGGCGCGGGACAGGGCAAGCTCCCATGCATAATGCCGGGGAGTCGAATGCGGGGGTCTCCGCCTGGTGACATCGTAATGACGGCGAGAATCGTGCTGACCCCCTAAAACATAAGGGATGGGCTGCTGTAGCCGTACGCGCTGTCTCGATGGGCAGTACACGTGGCGGGATGTGATTGGCGCATCGCGGGCTGTCAGCGGTCGCACGACCGCAGCCGCACGCCCCTTCCCGAGAGAGGCAGGGCGCGTGGCGGGATGCTACTGGCGCGTCATGCACTGCCTAGGAGCCTGTGACTGTGCGGCCCCGGTTGTCGGCGGTTGCGCTTCCTGATCGTGGGGAGCTGAACCGCTGGGCTCCCGCCGGTTGCGTTTCTGCCTTTAGGACTTTCGCCGGTTGCATTTCCCGTCAGCTCGGGGCACCGCGGGTATATATATATGTGTCGTCTTCCTACGCCATTCTTCATGGTGCCGCGGCCAGGTACGGCTGAAATGATCTTGGTCTCGAAAATAGGTTGCCTCTGTTCATCGGCATTCTTTGAGAGGACTGTTTTATAGCGGGGTTAGCGCTGATGGACGCGGTCATAGAATGTTGATGAATAGAAGGATGCCTATTTTTGAGTTTCAGAAAACTTATCTTCGACCCGGCGCCGGGCGCTTTGGACCGCCGGTTGCGTTGTGCTGCTGCTTATGATGTGCGTTCTGGGATGGCTAGGATGATCTAGCCCTCATAGATAGGTCTTCCTCAGTTCATGTGCACTCTCTGATGGCAAAGGGCGGTGATGAACTGATGGACGCCTATTTATGAGAATTCGGTCAAAGCCTACTAAAGATGACCGATCACGCTCCCCGATTGAGCGCACGGTTAATTGGGTCTCCGGCGTCTGGGGGCTGCGAGTTTGCTGCCTGGACTTATAGGCCAAGGTGGCCGTCGGTGCTGCTCCCTGGTTCGGGTGGGGCCGACTCCGGAGTCTTCACGTGGGCCGGAGGTCGGTGGGTCACCTTGCCAGTGCTGGCACATCTTTGGACTCCGCCTGCCAAGGGCAGCTCGTGAGGACGAAGCCAAACCTGGACGAATATGGACCGGAGTAGGTGCCATAGTTGACCCGCACGAGCGAAGTCGAGGCGATCCTCGAGCCCGCCGTGTAGACTTGTGATGGCGTAGCAAGGTGCCTTTTTGCGGGGACGGAACCGAAGTCGGAGCCGGAGTCGCCCTGCGGGGGCGGGGCCCGCGCTGGAGTTGCAGTCGGGGTTGACTGGTCAATGGCCTGCCGATGTTGCATTGATATCTCTGAGAATCGTGCGGACATGCCGCAGAGGGTACGCCACGTCGTGCGACCTCCATTCATTCCCGAGGGAGCAGACACGCGGCGGAATGCAGTTGGCGCCTCATGCGCTGTTAGGCCATCGCACGATCGCGGTCGTGCGTCCGTTTCTGACAGGGCATGACGCGCGTGGGTGGTTGTGCCGTTTCGGCTTTAGTTGTGGGGAGGCGAGCGATTCGTCTCCCGCCGGTTACACTTACCGGCGGTGCGGGGGATGAAGGGGCTTTAAATACCCCCTGCGGCACCATGTCTATGCTCTCCTCCTCACACCTTCTGGTCTCTTTTCCTGTGCCCTGCTCTGTTGCCTTCTTTGCCACCGCGCTGCTCCCGTCGCCGCCTAGCCCTCGTGGAACAATGGCTCACGGCGAAGATCGTGCTCAGCAGGCCGGCGGTAGCGCCTTCTCCCAGCGGTCGTCGCCACTCGAAGTGGAGTACATGCTCGAGGGGCGCGATTCATCGCTAGTAGACAAATGGTGGGTGGCGACAGAGAAGATGGAAGGTCCATGCTCTCGCGTCTTAGGCCCGACGCTTGCGACGGAGGAGACAATCCGTGCCCTGTTGCGTGAGGGGAACCTGTCGGATCGCTGGGAGGTGCGACTGCTCGCCAGCGACGAGACAACCACATCCCGAGAAGTCGGAGGCAATTGTCTTCATCGCTTACTTCGAAGCCGGGCTTCGCATCCCGGCCACCATGATTGTCGGTGACGTCTTGCGGACCTTCAGGCTTGAGCTGGCGCAGCTGACTCCGAACGCGATAACCCGCCTTGCCATGTATAGCTAGGCCTTGCGTACGGAGGCGTGTTGGCCCAGCGCATCGCTGTTCGCGCTTCTTCATGACACATAGTGCCAGCCCAAGAAGCGGAGAGACATGACGTTTTCCAACTTTGGCCTTGTTAACTTCATCCAGCGGTCGTCGCGCGGGAAGATCTTCCCTGCCAACTTGACTCGGGCGAAGTGGGAGCCGAACTAGATGAGACGGTGGTTTTACCACCGTGTGGCGAGCGGTAGCGGCCTTGAGTGCTCGGGCTGGCCAGTGGCGTTCAATACCACGCCTGGCACGCCGATCGACAATGAGGACAGGCGGAGGGCTCGGAGGCTCGTGGGAATCGCCGCCCACTTCAACATGCGTGACCTCGCCGAGGAGTTCGTCATGTATGGCGTGGCGCCGCTTGTCGATGGATGGCGCATCACATCTGGAGGCCTTCGGCGTGACAATGTCCATCTGTCCTTGTCCTTGCTTTTCGCCTTCTTCCTATTGGGCTCTAACTCCGTCTCTTGCCGCCTATAGGGACCCTCCCGGAGGACGCAGAGCGTGTGGTGGGCGTGTTCCTCGGGCTATATACGGCCAAGGAGCATGGCCTGTGCGCAGCTGCGACCGCGGAGGCGGAGCTGAGGCAAATAAACCATGTGTGCGAGGCCCTAAGCGTTGACGTGCCGGAGCACGCCACCCCGGCCTCGAGCCAACCTCGCCGCTGAGATGACAATGCCAAGGGGAAAGGAGTGGTGCCTTGTAGGGGGGCTCGTTCCTCCGCAACCGCACCCGGCGCACCGGCTACCGCTCTTGTCGGCCTTGTCGTTGCCGATAGCGCGGCCGACTCCGACTCCGAGGCGGAGCCATCGCCCGCAAATTTCACTGGAGCGGAGCCCTTTCCTGCGGCGGTTACTGGGGCGGAGTCTTCGCCTCGCTCCCCAAAGGCAAAGCGGCCGCACACGCGATCACCCCCCCCCCCGGTCCGAAAAGGGGGTTCACTGTGGCGACCAAGGTCAAGGGCCTATGGGATTCCGACTCTGACACTAAGGCCCCCTGGCCCAACGTCCTCGCGGCTCCTTCCAAGGCTGCGGCGACCGGGGCCCGGATCCTGCTGATATTAGACTCCGACACGGAGGCCCCCGGCCCGGAGGGCCTGCTTCATTAGGGGGTGCTGGCATCCCTGCGATTCCCCCGAGGCTGAGGGGACACCCTGGCAGAGCCCATCACCTGATGCTGAAGGTAAGTTCACTTTTCTTGTCATAATCATGTGATGCATTTGTAGGGCTCTAACCGCTATGTCCTCTCACAGCGGCACATCTCCCCGAGCACGGGCACTCTTCGAGTGCGGGGACATTCCTTTGGGAGGGACATCGGACGCTCTCGGAACTGTTGTTGTGAAGGCCGCGCGCCCAAGCTTGGCGGATTTCATCCCTTGACCAGAGGTGTTGGGAGCGTGGCGGGGGGTTGCGGATCATGCGGCCGCGAACCTGGATCACCAAGCGCTGTTGACATGCGGGTCGGAGATCCTTGGAGGCACGCTGGGGGCCTCAGAAATGAGGGTGAGTACTTGACCTTTAGCAAGGCGTGGTCCTTTAGAAGTTTATTGACCGCTTTGTCGTACAGACCCTTGCCCTTGGCCGGGCGTTGTAGGCGGCTCATGCCCACGAGCGGGGGGCGTTAGAGGGCCAGCTGCGCGCTGCAGAAGAGGCCTTCGCGCAGCTGAGGAGGCGCACTCCGCCAAGGATGACCGCATCCAACGCTTGGTGGCGGAGCGTGCGGAGGCGATCTCGTATGCCGAGGCGCTCGTGGCGGCGGCACGGTTAGCGGCCACCGAGGCGGCGCGGTGAGCGACCACGGAGGAGCGGGATGGACTACTCTTGCAGATCGCTGCGTTGGAGGGGAGAAAGACCGCCTCACAGCGTCTTTTGGGGAGCGGGAACGTGCTCTGGGCGATGCCTCAATGGCGGCATGGGACGCCATGCTGGCACTGGAAGGCTCCCTTGAAGATCTTGTCGCCGAGGTGCCACCTCATTCCTTCGGCCCTGAGGAGCTGCCGCGGACGCTCCGTCGAATAGCGGAGGCGTCCAACCTTGTTCTTAGTGCTGCCAAATCTTTCGGCAACCACTGCTCCTTCGCAACCTCGCGCCTGGCCTTTGCGCTGTTCCATCACCAGGGCTGCCGGCATGTCGATGAGCTGGTTGACCCCGAGCTGGAGATGCCTGCTGGAGCCGGGGTGATGTCAGGCACCGTACGCTCCATTCATCAGGCCGCCCAAGCCTTCCATGAACGAATCTGGGACTACATCGGGGAGGCCGCGGCAAAGCTAGAGCTGCGACGGACCATGGGCGGTGGGGAGAACTTTGGCCAATGGATTGACGAAGTACCACGACGTGGTGGAGGCGATGCCGCCGCCGTGGGGCAGGGTGTGGACCCATAGGTGTGATGCCAGGGTTTCGGTGTGTAGGCATGCGTTACCATGTATGCACCCCTTTTTTTATGAATAGAGTGTAAGCTGTCCGGGTGTTCTGACCGCGTGTGTCGCTATGCTCTGGGCAGTTACTTGATAGGGATCGGCCGCTTGTCTTTGACCTCGTGACCCGACGACGTCTTCGACATTGGCGGTGGGCCGAAGAGTCGCTGGACTTCTAGGCGGCCCGGGCCTCCTCAGGCGAGGCTTTAGCGCGAACGTATGTTAAGGAGGAGCCGGCCGAGTAGCGGCTCTAAGCATCTAAGGACGCTTGTACATTTGATTCTTACCGCGCCCCTTGTAAACATCCTCTGACAAATGCAGAAAGGGCTTCAGCTGAAGTATGTCTCTGTCACTTCTTACGACCATGCTTGCCTCTAGTAGACTCGTAGGACTTTACTTCACGCACGCCTATACGCTAGGTAGGCCTTCGCGTGCTCCATCCTCTACCCTTCGAAGTGGCCGCGAAGCCGGCGCCTAACCGGAGTAGGCGGGCAGGAGCTCCGTCTTTGACCCTTCGAGGCGGTGGCTGCGGGGCTGGCGCCTAGTCGAAGTAGAAGCACAAGCACTCCATCCCCTACCCTTCGAAGCGATGGCAGCGGCGCTGGCGCCTAGTCGAAGTAGACGCGCAAGCGCTCTGTCCCGTACCCTTCGAGGCAGTGGCAGCGGAGCTGGCGCCTAGTCGAAGTAGACACGTGAGTGCTCCGTTTCCTACCCTTCGAGGCGGTGGCAGCGGAGCTGGCACCTAGTCGAAGTAGACACGCGAGCGCTCCATCCCCTACCCTTCGAAGTGGTGGCAGCGGGGCTGGCCCCTAGTCGAAGTAGACACACGAGCGCTCTGTCCCCTACCCTTCGAAGTGGTGGCAGCGTAGCTGGCGCCTAGTCGAAATAGACGCGCGAGCGCTTCGTCCCCTACCCTGCGAAGCGGTGGCAGTGGAGCTGGCACCTAGTCGAGGTAGACGTGTGAGTGCTCCATCCCCTACCCTCTGAGGCGGTGGCAGCGGAGCTGGCGCCTAGTCGAAGTAGGCGCACGAGTGCTCCGTCTCCTACCCTTTGAAGCGGTGGCAGCGGAGCTGGCGCTTAGTCGAAGTAGACGCGCGAGTGCTCCATCCCCTACCCTTCGAGATAGTGGCATCGGAGCTAGCGCCTAGTCGAAGTAGACGCGCGAGTGCTCCGTCCCCTACCCTTCGAAGTGGTGGCAGCAGAGCTGGTGCCTAGTCGAAGTAGACGTGCGAGTGCTCCGTCCCCTACCCTCCTAGGCGGTGGCAGTGGAGCTAGCGCCTAGTCGAAATAGGCGCAAGCGCTCCGTCTTCTACCCTTCAAAGCGGTGACAGCGGAGCTAGCGCCTAGTCGCAGTAGGCGCGCGAGCGCTCCGTCCCCTACAGAGGCTGACCAGTGGGTAGAGCTGCTTCCCAACGCTGAGGACTTCCATACTTTCTATCATGGGGCGCGTGCAGGGACAACGTCCGCGCATCTTATTTGCGCTCCATGGGGTGCGTGCGGGGGCAAGCCTCAGCTGCGCCGTATCTACACCCCGTAGAGTGCGCGTGGAGGCAAGCCTCTGCTGCACCTTATGCATACTCCGTGGAGTGTGCGTGGAGGCAAGCCTCTCCTGCGCCTTATCTACATCCCGCAGAGTGCACGCGGAGGCAAGCCTCTGCTCCATATGCATACTCCACAGCGTCTGCGCGGAGACAAGCCTCTGTTGCGCTTTGTTCATACTCCGTAGAGTGCGTGGGACTATCAACCAGAGAGTACACTCAAGGGCAACACCCACATGTGCGCGGGGACATCCGCGTCTTATTTATACTCCGTAGAGTGCGTGGGAATATCGACTACGTCTTATTTATACTCCGGGGAGTACCCGTAGGAGCAATGCCCACACGTGCGCGGGGACATCCGCGTCTTGTTTGTACTCAGTAGAGTGCGCAGGGACAACATTCGCGTCTTATTTATACTCCGTAGAGTGCGTGGGAACATCGACCGCGTCTTATTTATACTCCAGGGAGTATGCGTAGGAGCAACACCCACACGTGCGCAGGGACATCCACGTCTTGTTTATACTCAGTAGAGTGTGCAGGGACAACATCCGCGTCTTATTTATACTCCATAGAGTGCGTGGGAACATCGACCACGTCTTATTTATACTGTTGGACCGAAATGGCGACAGAGAGGGGTGAATGTCGGCTTTTAAAAAACTTGCCCCCAACACGAACCCTCAAAAATTACTTCTCTAATAGTTATGAAAACTATGAAGAAGACAAGCTCAGCACACTGGAAACTTAACCTGCCAGAGAAAAGGAGCAAGACCAACGAAAGACCAAAGAAATAAAACAACCCGGAGAAGAAAGCAGCAAGAGGCGCGCGGTCTAAACAAAGCAGACCAGGTGGTCAGACCGCAGTGGCCAGGCCGGTCTGACCGCTCGGTGGGGGCCGGTCTAACCGGTGCCTTCAGGCTGGTCTGACCGCTGGCTAATAAACAGCCAGACCGGTCTGACCGCTCGGTGGGGGCCGGTCTAACCGGTGCCTTCAGGCTGGTCTGACCGCTGGCTAATAACCGGCCAGACCGGTTATCTCTGTTAGCCAGGGCAGAGACCAGAGAAATGAAACCAGTTGCGCAGTAAAAACTGAAAACTTCAGATTTTGCCCAAGAAAACATAGAGCAGCTGTTTCCCTTTGGCAAGAAGTGCAAGAACCTATATTAAACAGCTAGAGGACCCCAAACAACTAGAGAAACCAACTAAAACCCAAGAATTTGAGAAAATAGCCAAGAACTGAGAAACTACAGAGAGGAGCACAAAAACCCAAATTGTTCAATGGTCTTAAGTCCTTTGCTTATGAGATTTTGCAGTCAAGTTAGCAATAACTAAAGGACTTCTCAGACCAAAAATCGGGCCATCTCCTGAAGGGAATCAAAACCTACCTCAAACCCTAGAAACAAGAAATGAAGAACAGAGAAGCTGAAAATGGAGAATCTTTGATTCATTTGATTTGCTCTCTGGAAAAATTGATCAAAGGATCTTGAGGCATCATCCCAACATAGAGCAACCCATTTTGGATCTTCCCAGCAAGAAACAACTCAAATCTCAAAAAGTCAAAAATCACACATAGAAGGCATTGAAGGAAAAATAAGCAACAGAGAGCCTGGGACTCAATCAAACTCAAACAAAACCATCTTGGATTGATAATGAGGAAGAGAGATACATGATTACATAGAGTATCAGCTCATACCATCCCTACAACCCCATACATGCTTGGGAAATCAAGAACCCATCACTCTGTTCCTCAAGAACACACAGAGGGAGGAGACAAACGAGGGAGACACACACTGCTGCCCTCAACCACTAAAGCCTCAAAGCAAAACAACCTCCCAAAGGCTCTTTTGACTCAAACAAAACCCTAACTCTCTCCTAAAGCCATGTGAATACATGCAGCCACTCACTCCTATTTATAGCCCTCGGCTAACGGGTCTCCAACCCATTACGCCTGCTAAATCCAACGGAACCCGCTCCCGCTTGTGCAGCCTTGCAAAATTACCAATTCGCCCCTCCTGCACCTTCCGGGAAGCTTCCGCGTCTCTTGTCGTCCAAGCTTCGCAACCACCTCGAGTCTCCGTTGTCTTCGACACATCCCGACTATTCTGACCTCGACACCGCCTGTGTCTAGTCCGGTCACCTCGTGTCTCGCCACGACTCCGCCTCGACGTCCTGCAGCCATCACAAACAAGAAACATATCAAATAGCACCACTCGATACATGAAAGCATAAATAGCATCAATGAAGCATAAACTCGCCTAAATGACCAATCGGGAAGACGAATATGCAATAGGACCGTCCAACCATACCCGACTGCGCCAAATGCCGACCTGGCACAAATCACTCAAACCAAACTCAATCTTGACAAAAAACTTGTCAATTACTCATCATAAACATGTGGTTACCTCCACATAGTCTCTCATATACTCCGGGGAGTACGCGTAGGAGCAATGCCCACACGTGCGCGGGGACATCCACGTCTTGTTTATACTCAGTAGAGTGCGCAGGGACAACATCCGCATCTTGTTTATACTCCGTAGAGTGCGTGCGGAGGCGGACCTCGACGCTGCAATCTTATTTATACTCCGTAGAGTGCGCGTGGAGGTGAACCTCGACGTTGCATCTTATTATACTCCGTAGAGTGCGTGCGGAGGCGGACCTCGATGCTGCGTCTTATTTATACTCCGTAGAGTGCACGCGGAGGCGTCCCCCCGCGCGTCTTTGCTTATACTCACGAAGAGTGCACGCGCGAACGCGTGTCTTAGTTTATACTCACGGAGAGTGCGCGCGCGAACGCATGTCTTTATTTATACTCACAGAGAGTGCGCGCGCGAACGCATGTCTTAGTTTATACTCAAAGAGAGTGCGCGCGCGAACGCATGTCTTAGTTTATACTCACGGAGAGTGCGTGCGCGAACACGTGTCTTTGTTTATACTCACGGAGAGTGCGCGCGCGAACGCGTGTCTTTGTTTATACTCACGGAGAGTGCGCACGCGAACGCGTGTCTTTCTTTATACACACGGAGAGTGCGTGCGTGAACGCGTGTCTTTGTTTATACTCAGAGAGAGTGCGCGCGTTTGCAAGAAATAAGACTAGTTTCGCAAACGGTGAACTTTATTGAATTCCCGTTTGCGCGGGTGAGCGATTTACAGAAGACAGGGTACTAACCACTAATCGCTCGGGGGCAGGAATAGCAGCGACTGTCGTTGCTGTGGCGGTGAGATAGGGCGCGGTGGGGAGCGATCCACGTGGGAGCCGCCGAGCACCCTTGTGCTGGCGTGTCCGGCCTAAGGGTCCCGTTGAACCTCATGGCACGGGCCTCGGGTACCGAGCTCTATGCGTCGGGCCATGTCCTGATTGCCGTGGGCGGTGATGATGCCCCGCGGGCCCGAGAGCTTCATGCATAGGAAGCCGTGGTGTGGAACTGCCCCGAAGGAATTGAGGGTTGGTCGCCCCAATATGGCATTGTAAGGATACGGGATATCGACGATGTCGAAGGTGACGTTTTCGCCCCTCACGTTGTCGTCCCGGCCAAAGGAGACCTGCAGGCAGATCTGGCCCAATGTCCTCAGGGGCTGACCTCCGAAGCCCTGCAGCGGAATTCCTGAGGGGCCCAAGCGACTTTGGGGGATCCCCATCTGGTCGAAAGCCGCTGCGAACAAAATGTTCGCGGGGCTTCCTCCATCGACTAGGACACGCTTAACGTCGCATCCTGCGATGACGACATAGATGACCAGGGGACTTTGTGGGGGAACTCTACGCCCTCGGCATCAGTAGGCATGAAGGTAATTTCGTGCTGCGCCCAGTCTGGCGATGCGTGCGCCAGGTATGCCACCACTTGGTGTAGCCTCCGTGCGTAGGCCTTCTGTTGCCGCGTCGAGGCGAACTCCAACGAGGAGCCCCCAGAGATAACATTTATAATCCTGCGCTGGGCTCCCTACGGGGCTTGAATCCGCAGGGGGCCCTCCTGAGGTTGCCGCACGTAGGCTTGAATACACAGGGGGCCCTCATGAGGCTGCAGCCCCTAATCCTGGATCCGCATGGGGCCTTCCAGGGGTTGCTGGACATGGGCCACGACGGGCGGCTGCACCTCAAGGTTTCTATCCCTGGCGACGCTCTGTCGAAGTGCCGCGATGGTGGTGCATGCGCGCTGTCATGGTTGCCTTGACCGTGTAACTCGCACCACTGGCCGTGGTGCTAGTCGTTGTATTCCACGCGGGCTCTATCATTGCGACCACGCCCCCGGCCCCGGTAAGCTCTGTCGCTGCGGCCGCGCGGCGAGAGCATTGTCTTCGGAGCCGCCCTCAATGTCGAAGACATAGCGGGCTCTCCGAGACTTCTGTTGGCCGCGCTTAGGCTTATCGCCGGATGAGTCCTTGTGCAGGGCATCCTTGTGCTCGGAGGTGTCCTTCGATGGCTGCTGCTTGCGCTTGCCCTTTGAGGAGCCTTCCTTCGGCGAATCTCCATTCTTCGTCGTGCCCTCTGCCTGATTGGTGTCGGAGTCGTCACCTTGGCGTCGCCGCGCGTTTTCTTCCGCTCTGGCGTACTCTTCCATCTTGTCAAAGAGCTTCGCCACCGTCTCGATTGGCTTTCGCGCGTTGTACTCGGTCAGCGGCCCCAGGTAGAGGCCCTATACCGCTGCGTTGATGATGGTTGTCTCGTTGACATCCTTGACCTGGCAGTGGACCTTCGCGAAGCGCTTGAAGTATTCCCGGAACTTCTCCGAGGATTTTTGCTTGACCGCGAAGAGCTGATCCACATCGACGCGCTCAACGTAGTTCCCCTAGAAGTTATTGTAGAGGTGGTCACGGATCTGTTCCCATGTGTAGATGGAGTTTGGCTCTATGGTGAAAAACCAAGAGAGCGCTACTCCTTGCAACGCGAGGGAGAGTCCCTTCACTTTTGTGGTGTCATCCCCACCTGCAGCTTCGATGGCGGTCTCGTACACGCGCACGAACTCCCGAGCGTCCGTGTCACCTTTGTACGGCTCGATGGCGCTGGGGAACTTAAAGTCCTCCGGCCATGCCGACTGCTGCAGGCCCGTAGAGAGTGGGGACTCTGGGTCGCGGCTATCCGCCCGTTCTGGCGTGGGCTCCGGCGCGACCACCGATGGGGTCTGCTGACTCCGAGCCTCTTGCATATCCCGCACAGCTCTCCGGAGATCCGCTAACTCCCGCTGGAGCGTGTCGATGGCCGTCAGTAGGGCGCTTTCCACTGTTGGCGTAGCCGGGGCAATCGGCAAACTTGGTCGCACTGCTGGGACAGTAGCGACCACGGCCTGCGCTCCCGGGTTGCCGGAACCGCTTGCCGCTCCCGCACCGGGTGTAGGGATGGCGACCGTGCCAACATGGGCGCCAGCGCTACCGCCCCCTACTACCAGGTCGGTGCTGCCGGTGTTGACCGTCGCGCCCGTGGCAGGATCGCTCGCCGCGCACGAGGCGGGGTCAGCCATCACGCCAGTAGTGGAGTCGATCGTCGCGTGCGGGGTGAGGTCGGCCATCACGCCAGCGGTGGAGTCGATCGTCGCACGCGGGGCAAGGTCGGCCATCGTGCCAGCAGTGGCGGGGTCAATTGTCACGCCATGAGCGTCGACGCTCGTTGCTGCCGCACTCGCATCGTCGTCCACGCCCGCGACTACCGACGTCGAAGCCCTGGTGTTGACGCGGGACTCCGTCGCACCCCCTTTGTCTTCTTAGCCGCCGATGATGAAGCTTTCTTTGGTGCCATCCCTCATATCTTGAGGCTTGCTCTTGTCTTCCCCACGGACGGCGCCAACTGTTGTAGTTATAGACCAAACAGAGAGAGAGAGGTATGGTAGTGGATAGTTAGGTGAGCAATGCTTAGGGTTTCCCCCATGGCCTGTATCGTATATATATATCCACATGGGGAGTGTTTTTACAACCTTGCCCTTACATATAAGTAACCCCCTCAAGGGTATTTATGTCATTACATATGTCCCATATTGGGCTTTACAGCCTTCTAACAGGCTGGCTGGGCTTAGGTGGGGGCCACCCCTACAACAGTTAGCATTTGAGTTCACTAATATTAGCTAGGACTGTCTAGAAATATATATGCATGTGCACACTTTTGGTCAGACCAATTCAACGTAGTCTATTCATAATGTGGGAAACATTATTGTATTATAGTTTACAAATGTAATATTGTGTACAAGTTGGTTCGTGTTTTTTCCCTATACAATGGACATTACTTGCCCAGTGGTAGGCTTGTGAGTGGTCCCTTTCCTAGGCAGTTTAATTAGGGGAGAGTAGCTTTCCCTAGAAGCCAACTTCTCAGATAAACTAATGCCAACCTTACTTAGAAAACATTAGAAGCCATATCCCATTTGGAGAGATTAAGGGGGTGTTCTTTTAGGCTGTAGCTGATGGCTTATGTCTATGCTTTTCAATATGATAGCAGATGACAGAGGCGTCAATGTGGATGGCACACACAGTTTTGGGCTCGGGAAGCCGCTCAAAGAATCCACTTCAAGCGGCCGTCCCATTTCAACGTTTGGCTTTTTAACTTTTGGAGAAGCTAAAAGCCAAAAGTAGAAGGCAAATTTAACCTTGTGCCTTTTATAACAAATCTACTAATATCATTGCTATACATAACAAATTTGAATGATTTTATGTGCGTTAGTAGTTATAGTTTTAAAAGTTTATTGAACACATTCTAATGCTGCATTCACCGCATTCTACTTAGGAATGGAGAGAGTATACGACACTGTTTAGATGCACAAACAATGTTTTGGTAGGGATAACCTCATGAATTCAAATAAGACAGCGTCGTGCGGTAATCTGTGTAGCTTGTTGCATGCATTTAGGATCTGCAGCAGACACTAATACATTTGCCATCCTTCTCTATTCCTATTGCACTTTCTCATTTGAGAATATTGCTACAGTTTGAAAGAGTTGATTGGGAATAATATTGCGAAGCAAGGAAATCTAAGTTTTACTTTTGCCAATTGGCCAAGCTCAAGGTGTGCATCATGTGCATGTCCACATTGATTTCTAATGCATTTCCACACTTATGTGTGTGCCATGACTTGTATGAATGGTTGATATGTGCATAAGTGTGATGCTACATTTTCGTAGGTGATCCAATTTAATAAATTGCCATGTGGTAATTCATTTGGGATTCCTTTGCTAATAGAAGACAAGTATTTAAAAATGGAATATTTGACGTGCATAGAGAATACAACTTGAAAAATGAAATGCTACATGAATGTCACTACTGTTCATAAACTAAAATCATAGGATTTACCCAAACATTACTATGAATAGGGTTTCTTTATGTCAAGCATGTCCTTGAAGTTATGACATTTCTTAGGACCAGAGATGAAGAAAAGGAGTACGAAAAAGCTAATGGATAGTCGCGAAAAAGGCGATGAGTACGCATTAGACAACATATAAGCCCAACACGTAGCATGATGAGCAGGAAGTGACAGCAGCCATAACCTACTTTATAGAACCTGACACACTGGAGTGTGTGATTTGCTTCATGCCCTTTGAAGTTCAAGTATACAGTGCTTTAATGTTTCTCTTGTAGTTATTGAGAAATACCAACATGGGCAGTATAACTACTTTTCAAAAGAATCGGTGGACAATTGGCCATCTTTTTCTCATCTTAGCATATATTATTACTACAAGATCTCATTAGAAGGGTGTTTTAAAACAACTACTACTTCGACTGATAGAGTTTTAGCTGTAAAGTGTGATATGGGATCTGACTTTGTCTCTATCGCATTTAAATTGTGGGGTGTGCAAGACTATGTTAGTATTACCATGAAAATGTGGGCATCATTAATCTAAATCAAGAACAAGTTGTGAGTTGCAACTTTATGTTGTCTAGTTTATGACTTTACTCCTCCTAGCAACAGGGTATGACAATCAACTCAAGTATATTTGATCTTAACAAACTCTTTGACATTCGAGAATGGCTCTCCACCTTCTTGATGACAGGTGTCGTTGACCCAAAGGGAGAGTTCAACTCTGGTGACAAAAATTAATAGATGTTTAAACATTTGATTCAATTCTAATTCATTCAGTTATAACTCATTCAGTTGTAATTTATTTGCGAGATTCGTGTAATGATTATTGTGTGCTATAAGATTTGTAATTATTTGTGACCTGCTTGCTTATTTCCAGAGGGTATGGCTAGCATTTTCTGAGGCTAGCCAAAAAACATAAAATTTTCTATATATAGAGCAAACTATCATAGATGGTTTTGTTGTATAACTCATCTATGAACGCCTACTACCACCTCTCTCTCACTTGTGCATCTAGCCACTCTTGCTGCATTGGAGAATTTTTTGCACACATGGCAGGTGATTAGCACAACCTCTAATAGTCGGTTAGGCATGCTCTAATGGCCTGCCGCCCAGTGGCCGAGTGGCATGCTTTGAAACCATGCGGTAGGGGATTTTGTTTGCTTTGTTTAAAATTCATGGAAACAAACAAAGTCGGCCGTGGGGCATTTGGCTATATGAAAATTGAGTACTCGTGCAGACACGATGAGGGAACAAACCGCCAAAAGGAAGGTTTTCATTGCATCTGTCTCCTCGTTCACACTTCACTCTCACCATTATCGACACTTTGTTAACTCGCTCCGCTCTCGCTCGCGCTATAAATTGCGAGGTCTCTCACAGTCGCTCTCATAGTCTCTCTTTTACAAACTCTCTCACGATCACTCTCGGAGTCTCGCAATTCTTCATAGCTGGTTAGCAGTCGTATTGGCAGATACCTCCTATGTAATGCACATGTGTGTGTGCATACATATATATGTGCAAATTTTTTTCATTGTAATTTTTAATTTGTACTATTGTATTGCTATTATATATTTATTTCATCGTAATTTTTATGTAGTGTCGTACTTCCATGAAATAAATATTTATTTATTTGTACTAATGTACTTCCATGAACTAAACATGCTCAAATGCTCTACATATATAGACATGTGTGTGTGTATATATATATATTTGTATACATATATATACATATTCATATGCATATATATATACATACATATATACATATATATATATGTGTGTGTGTGTGTGTGTGTACGTATGCACGTATACATATATTTGTATACATATATATACACACACATGGATATGTATATATGTACACACATGTGTGTATACAAATATACATACATACATACATACATACATACATACATACATACATACATACATACATACATACATACATACATATATATATATATATATATATATATATGTACACACATATGTATTACATACATATACATATACATATATATGTGTATGTGTATATGTATATGTACACACATAGTTATGTAATTATTTATTTCATCGTAATTTTTAATATGTAGTATTGTGCTGCTATTATATATGTACATGTATGTATACGCATATTTATGTCATTATTTATTTCATCGTAATTTTTAATTTGTGAAAAGTGCACTACTAAACAACAATTCATCAATCTAGCAATTAAAAATGTGATGCTCCGTATTGCTACAATTATATATGTATATATATATGTAGGTATATATATGTATGTATGTACATATGTATATAATACATATATGTATGTACTATTTATTTCATCTTAAATTTCAATTTGTAGTATTTTATTATCATTATCAATTTTCGCACTAATATTTTGTCTATCCCTTTTCTGGAAGGTATGTCTTTACCAAAACTTCTCGAATAGTTCTACGATGAGAGCCACTGGTGCCACTCATAGATGACGGCTGACACGGATGGCCCTCCGCCCTTCAAGCTGCAGGGAGGGGGGGATCATTGGGAGCTGGACGATCACTACATCCCAATCTTACGGGCCACGGGCTTGTTGCCCTTTGTGAGACTGTTCTCCATTGGACGCCATTTCACCCTCGACGACAGCCTATTGGTGGCACTGGTGGACAGGTGGAGGCTCGAGACGCACACATTCCACTTTCGGTGGCGTGAGATGACAGTCACTTTTCAGGAAGTCTCGTTCTTGACTAGTCTCCTTCTCTAGGGTGACACAGTTGTTCCAGCCCCTGCGCCGGCTGACTAGAAGGAGAGGCTGGCTTATCGGTTCGGTTAGGCTCTCCCGGAGGGTTCTCATGGCATCCCCCGCACTTGGCTGAAGCATTTCAGTGTGTCCCTGTAGGATGCACTAGTCGGGGTCATCAGGACGCACCTCGTTGCGTACCTTATTCAGCTCATCGGTTGGAGCATGTTTCTAGTCACATACAACGATATTTCCAACCCTGAGTTCATCTGCCTCGTCGAGTCTTTTGTTGATGCGCAGGTTGGGGCCATGCCTCAATACAGTTGGGGATCGGCCGTCCTATGCGCTACATATTGGGGGTTGTTGATGCTTGCCAGCATGTCGCTGGTGATTCCCCCAACCTGGCGTCTGCTACATGCTCCTGCAGTTATGGAGTTGGGAGCACTTCCCTGTTAGGTGTCGGCCATCCTGAGCCCAGTGCACCTGTTCGGCGATTTCGCTGACCCGATAGACGGGGCCCACTATGGGCTTCTAGTGGACTGGTGCCTGTCTGTGCTGGGCCAAGGATAGACTATCGAGGTGCTACTTGTTGCGGCACAACCAGTTCGAGTCATTGCATGACAGCGACATCATCTAGGCTCCATGGACTCTAGAGTATGTGATTGAGTGTAGCGCTGCACGGGCTGTCCGTCCAATGCTTGTAGGACGCCAAGTTATGGGCAACGACTTACCATCTGATGTTCGCATACATGGTGGAGGCTTACGCGCCGCCAGGCGTAATGCGACAATTCGGTTTGTACCAGGTCATGCCCCTCTAGACAGTAGGTTCTTGCTGCAAGCTGTACACCGGTGAGTCAAACTCCATCCGAGTAATATTTACACTTTGTATGTATTCCTCTGTAACATCAATGATTTCAAAAATGCAAGCACTCGAGGGCGGGTCACCATGGTACGGATTGGTAGCCCCTACAACAGGAGTAGACAATGGCATGGACGAACAGGGTGCTATTGGATGTTGTAATGGAGCAGCATCAGTATGATGTTCTGACAGACGACGAGTACCTATAGTGGTATGTACCCCAGTCAGGTGGCAGACTCACCGTTCCTCCACCAGATCACCCAGAGTAAGTCATGCAAAATGACAGCCTACAATTCTCGATTGATCAACACAGCGCTTCGCAGCGCCATGACATTGTAAGACAGTTGCAAATTCTAGTCGTTTCATTTACGAAATTCATACTAGTCGTTACTGAACCTGTTTCGTATGTCACTTCAGTTGGAGCGGGTGCAACGCATTGCAAGCACATCAGAAACCACAATCAGCAGCCCAGGCACACCACCGACTTTGCAGAAAACTTTCAAATACATTCTATCATAGGCAAAAAATAATGAACAATCTGAGTTTTGGTCGATTGACGGACCACGCTATATGCATCGGGCACCCAGTGGGGGCACCGTGCTCACTTGCCAGGTCATCACGACCTAGCGAGTTTGGTCGGCCATCGCAACCTACCGAATCTGCCAGGCGTCGTAGCACTAGCTGTCGATCATCCGTGGGCTAGATTGTCGAGGAGGTAACTTACGTACAAACCTACATTTTGTTTAACTGTTATGCCTTACATTTTTCTATCATCATGGCATTCTCCCACTACAGGTTTGTCATCGAGATGCATCACTTCTACCCTCCGCACCACCTACACAGACTACTGCTTCCCATCATTCATCTTCGTTGCACATTTGGGAGGTACGATATTCATATTCTACATCTAAAATATTTGTTGTGACTAACATCGTTGCAAATTGTAGCCTTCAATTCAACATGGGGGTGACGCCCAGTCCACCGATGATGATATGGGCCACCTAGCTACTTCTAGGGAGCGGTACATAGCGCAAGGGTTTGCATCATATGCAGGGTTTGGGGACTTCAGTGGGTAGAGCCAATTTGGCATCGCTGCCACACCGTACGTTGAAGGCCAGAGCTCCTCCGCACACTAGGGATTCCTAGAATCCTTCGTTCATGACTTCACATCTGGCGGCCCCCAATTCGGCATGTCGATGCAGGATTACATCGACGCTTACCACTAGAAACTGTCTGATGTACCTCAACCTACTACACCATTGCCGGCTACTCAACAAATGCAACGGTCTCTATACCTCCCCGAATAGACACACAAGCTCCGAACCGGCTGTCATACCCCCCGAGACATGCTCATGCTCAACGGAAGATAAGGCCACGCATGCGGAGGCAGACGAGGCAAGGAGATAGCAGTTGCTCAGATGAGTGAACCATATCACATCCCATGCGATATGTTTTCTTGGTACTATTATATGTACTCCTTGCGTAATTCAATAAAAAATTGCACCATTAGGTCCATTGCTATAATTTTTCCATCTTGTTTCCTATATATAGATATTCCAACAAATAGTTTACATAAATAAATTTTTGAGTAAAATTCATAACGGAAAAAATTATGAGTAAATTACACAATTAACTACACCGCGCCAGAAAGCTCCACAAAAAATTTCGTAAGTTTGTGCTCATTTGCTATATCTAAAATTTTCTATGAGCAATGCGTATTAAATTTTCTAATCATGCAACTAAACTAATTAATTGCAGGTGCTAATCACCTGGAGCCCTGCCACCAGGCGGTAGGCCGCCTGGAGCCTGGTGGTCAGGTGGTAGGTTGCCTGTCACCCGCTGTCGGGCTCCATATGAGACGTGTCGTGTCTATGGTATCACCGCCCGGTGGCCGGGTGGCAAAAATGATATTTTTGCTAATACCGTACACATATTGATATTTTTGTAATTATAGATTTGAACAATGGTATATATGCTAAAAATTCCTGCATTGGATAAGCCAATGCTGAGGAGGACAACAAAGGCAAGGGCTGCTAGCTTTCTGGCCATTATTACTTGAAATGATGAGATGTGTTGAGATGGATACCAAGTATTTGCTATTGGCATACAAAGGCAAGGTCTATGCTATTGGCAGCGAGTATTTGTAGGGGAGTTTGGACTTTGCTATTGGCATACAAAGTGTAGTAGTTCGGCAAGGTCTTGTCGTTGAGCATGCAAGTCTTTCACACTAACTCGTTCGTCGTCAAGGCAAAAGTCGGCACCTAGTATTTAGTGAAGTTCTTCCAGCCGCTCTGGCGCAAGTAGGAAGTCAAAAACTGTCGTCGAGTAACTTGGGCCAAATTTTGACAACTACAAATTATCATATAATTAACAGCGATTAATTTCCTCTATTTATCTGACTAAGTAGTTAAAAGCGTTAATTAAGGTCACAGATTTACTTACTACATACAACGTGGTGGATTGGGTTTCAGGGTGGCCAAGTGATTGTGGGTTAATTACTAATTATAGACTGGTGCTATCTTAGTGCCGACATGTATGCACATCGGCGTCATGAGTCGGCCGGTCAGACCAATAGGGATGCTTAACGCTCAGGCTCTGACTCTGCATCACACCAAACCATTTTGCATGTGTACAAAGTTTTTTATTTGAATAGGCAGGAGGACTACCATATATTATAAGCCGAGATGGAAGTTATATATACAGGAAGAGGGTGATAGGCTTAGGAAAGACCGCATCCAAGAGAAGAAATTAAGGTGTTATAGAGAAAGAAATGAGCTCCACTAGTCTCTTTGCTCCCGCTAGGATCCAGGAGTGATACTCATCCTTAATTTTGGCGAGCAAGGATGTGGGGAGGATGCTATGGAACGAAAAATGCGAGAATTTTGTACTTTCCAGATTTCCCAGGTGACAAGCATCATTAATGAAGCTAGAGGCTTTCGAGCACATCTGGTTTTAGAATGGCGGACTCCCACCAGTGATGAATGGAAGTGGCGTTGTACCAAGATGAAGGATCTATGGATTCTGAAGCAATCCAATGGGCGATGAGAGTCCATACTCTTTTCGTGTAGCGGCATTCGGCGAAGAGGTGAATGGCTGTTTCTGGGGAATCCTTGCAAAGGGGGCAAACCGATTGGTTTGGCCAACCTCTCAAGGAGAGGCAGTCAACCGTCCACAGCCTGTTTTGTAGTGTCAACCATGCGAAGATTTTCGATTTTTGGGGTGCCCAAGTCTTCTAGACTAGGGGCTTCATGCATGGAGGTGTTTATAGAGCAAAAGAACTGCGCTTTGTAGGCTGAGGCCACAGTATAGCTTCCATGCGGACTTAGCTTCTAGGTTATACTATCCCCCGCCCCTTCCTGGAGGTTTAAGGAAGATATGTGGCCCTAGAGGGTGGTGAGATCTTGAATATGCTGAGCGTTGGGCCGGTCAACCCGCTGAGATCTTGAAGCCATTTGTTTGCGGTTAAGGCCACATACAGGGGGTGGTTCTTTCTTTTGGAGACGATAAACATGTGAGGAACAATATCGCGCAGACGTCTCCCCTGAGCCTAAGCCGAGTTCAGAAGTTCATTGTTTTACCATCCTCGATTGTAATGGAGGTGGCTGCTGTGAATAAGAGATTATCATACCTAATTCAATCAGATATGTTACTTATACCAATTACCAAATAACAAATCACTAATTAGACTGGTGCTATCTGAGTGCCGACATGTATGCACATCTGCGTCATGAGTCGGCCGGTCAGACCAATAGCGATGCTTAACTCTCAGGCTCTGCATCACACCAAACCATTTTGCATGTGTACAAAGTTTAGGGTCCGTGTTTTTCTATACCATGGACTTGCATGTCTAGTAGCAGAAAGTTCTAGTCCCTAGGCAGTCGTCTGCTTCCTGCTTATCGATTTCTGATGAAAAAAATGCTTGGAAAAGATATTGCTAGCGTCTGATTTTGCTTGTTGATAAGTCCGGCAGATCTAGAGGAGGCTGGACTTGGACCATTCACAAAACAACGCACAACATATGCAGTTCTTGTTGAAGATCGATGCCGACTATATTACACATGAGTCTAAATTTAGCTTTTGATGAAATATATGAACGTGGTGACACTGGCGACAAAATTTCAAGCACTGATAATATTGATATATGTGCACGAAAGCGCACTAAGGTACAAGTTGTAATTTGCTGCCAAATATATCTGTAGATTACTCTTTTTTTTGTTGGTAAATTGCATTCCTCAACTTGTAGTGAAATTTTAGTTATGCGCCTAAATTTCAAAATTAACTTGGTATATCACTAAAGTTGCAAATTTTAAACTTTCTCTTAGCCAAACATGGCAATCTAACGGTAAAATAAACATTCTAAGCCAATATGAATCATTATGTGACCCCAAATTGCAGTGTTGATCACTCATTTGGGTTTAAAAGCCTTGGCTTATGGCTTATTTTACACTGTAGCAGTTGAAAATGCATTATTGTGGCTACTAGCTAGTAGCTTTTTTAGCATTATTAACTTTACAAAAATGAAAAAAGTGATTTAATCATGGACAACGAGAAGAAATAAAGGGAAAAAGAAAAAGCAAAAAAGCCCAAAAAAAGCATATCATCAAAAAAAAGACGAACATAAAAAAGTTAGAAGCTAGAATTAGAAGCTCTAATGAGCAGGGCTGCGTACTCCATCCTTTTTTTTATTTTGTTGTCCTAGAATGCATGCATCAACCATTTAAAACGCTAACTATTATTATACACAAAAGTATTTAGATTTTTCATATGAAAGCAATATTAATAGAGTTTTCATTTTAAGTATTTGGTTATCATTATATGAAGTTGTATGTGAGAAGGTCCAAGTTTTGGTTGCGATGAATCATGTCATATTGGAGGTTTTGGGATTTCAATTTTGCACAAAAAAAAATCGGTTTTCAGTTTTGCCACAGCCCTGGCGGTCGAACCGGCAGAAGGATTTTTTTATTTTGGCTGAATTGTAGTTTTAGGGATTTGAGTCATAGGATAATTTGGTTTGACTTAGACAAGTGCATATGTATTACATGATACATGTTATAGCTAACACGTGTCAACTTATTAAGAATTTATACCCAAAAATGATCTTCTGGAGTCAACCCATGGTCAACGATGAGGGTTGGGGCTATGCTCATGGATGAGCTGAGACCCATAACAATCAAGAATACTGGATGAGATGGCTGAGCTCAAGTATGATACAAGAAAAGTGAAAATATTAAAGAGAAGCTTGCGCGCCTAAAGTCGATAGCCCGTCGAGATGGTGCTTGCACATTTCTTTTTCTTTCTTTATTTCTTTCTTTGTTGATAGAATTGAGAAGAGCCCAAGAGGGGAAAGGAGTGGAGATAGGAGAAGAAATGAGAAGCAAAGCAAGTAAGCAACTACAGTGGTGAAACAGTGAGGAAGTCATGTGGTTCAGTATCATGATATTAGCAGTGAAGACGAAGCAGGAGAAGAGTAAGAACATCTTCGATGATGGAGCAGTGACATACTAGTGTAAGACAAAGAGTGATGCTTTATCAAAAGATGTAAATGCAGAGTTAGTTTAGGGGGCATGCATA
Source organism: Dendrocalamus latiflorus (assembly GCA_017311315.1). Taxonomy (NCBI): domain Eukaryota; kingdom Viridiplantae; phylum Streptophyta; class Magnoliopsida; order Poales; family Poaceae; genus Dendrocalamus; species Dendrocalamus latiflorus. The sequence continues at coordinate 7,448,690 of CM029646.1, forward strand.
GAGATATCCAGATTTTGTGTATCCACATTTTCTATATAGGATAATAGAAGTCAATTAGAAACAAAACTGCCCTTTATTTCATTATCACAATTTACAAATATATGTATGTAGTAACATGACGATAGGACAATACTTGTGCATTACTTGCAAATGCACATAGAGCATCAGACACATTATTCTCATGCTAAAGACTGATATTTATGGCTTCCCTCCAGCACCACCACCATATCCAGATCCGTAGCCGGAGCCACTGCCAGACCCACCACCCTGGCCACCACCTCCGCCACCTCCGCCACCCTGTCCATAACCTCCACCGGAAGCACCACCTCCCTGACCATAACCAGATCCATAACCAGACCCATAGCCAGATCCATAACCACCACCTTGTCCTCCACCCCCACCTCCGCCGCCACCTTGCCCGTAGCCTCCGCTAGAAGCTCCACCACCCTGACCATAGCCAGAACCATAACCAGATCCGCTCCCACCACCTTGTCCTCCACCACCACCACCGCCTCCTCCTTGGCCATAGCCTCCTCCAGAAGCTCCACCACCCTGACCATAGCCAGATCCGGACCCAGATCCATACCCAGATCCACTGCCACCACCTTGGCCTCCACCGCCGCCACCACCACCACCTTGCCCGTAGCCTCCACCAGAAGCCCCGCCACCTTGGCCATAGCCAGAACCATATCCGGATCCATACCCAGATCCGCTGCCACCACCTTCACCCCCTCCGCCACCACCACCTTCACCACCACCACCTCCACCTCCCTCAGTAGCATATCTAGCTACTCTTGCAGCATTGGATAGACCAATGCTCAAGAGCACAACAAAGGCAAGAGCTGCTATCTTCCTAGCCATTTGTGTTACTCTTGAAAGATGAGATGAGTATCCAGTGCTAGAATGCGTGTGTATTTATAGGGAAGCTTGGAGGTACTATAAGCCAGCCATGCATTGTGGGCATGCAAGTGGACTAATTCGGCAAGCTGTTGTCGTGTAGTATGCAAGTATTCCACACCGGCATATTGGTTTCGGTCATAGTCGGCAGCACGGTATTATCTGGTAAAATTCTTGTAGCGTCGACATTAATTGGCGCAACTTGGAGAGGTTAGAAGAAAATAATAGTGAAGTCAAAAACGATTGTCGAGTAACTTAATTAAATCAATTTTTACATCATCTCTAATTAAGTTCTAAATATTGCTTGCTTCTATTTAGCTGGTCACAACTCGCCGAGGACTCTAACAGCACAACTGTTAACAGTGCTTAGCGGTCAACTTCAACCAAATACCACAAGGTGAGACACTTGGGGGAGGTTAACCGTCGTTTCGGGTTTAATTAGAACTAAGCAAATGCCGACATGTGTATCATGTCTTGAACAATAGCGATGCATATTGCTCCGGCCATTCTGACTCTGCACTGCCATATGTAGTCTACAAGCTCTAGTTGGGTCACGTTTTTCCACACGATGGACTAAAATGCTCACTTCAGTTTCTCCATGCATAAAGTGATAATGATGATGTGTATCTTTGTGTGCACTAAGTTCTAATAATTCGATTCTACCTTGTTGATATTCTTGAGCTGCTCAACTTTGGCAAAACAATGGCGCAATGTATACATATGATTCTGGTACAGCTCGATAGAGGGGCACCAATATGCGTGAATACAAATTTTAGCCCGTGGGGCCAAAATTTCCCACATGTTTATGGTGGAGTTTTTATTCAGCTTATAGCTTCTCTTAAATAAATAAACAGGATGACTTCTTCGTCGCTGTTTCGAAGCAACTTATTAGAATAACTTTTTTTAAACGGCTTATCGGTTTATCGACATTCAATTCGTTCATGAAACAAACCGAAAACTTGGAAACAATTTTGATTTTTATTGAGAATTGATTTCATTTGATTCTTAGCCCTAATCTCCGCATTTCTCCATCACCTGCGTTTCAATTCCCCTGTCATTTCCCCCTTCGTCCATTCTCGTGCGGCTTGATCTTAGAGTGCTATTCACCGTCCAGCAATGGCGTCATCTCAATCTCTTTTGCCGGTGCACCTTCCCGGTTACCCGCTGCGACACCGATTCCACTCGTCAATCCGCCGTACGCCTACCCTGACACTTGCCAAATAGGCCAAGCCAAGCCCGAGTTTTCACTGCCACTTCATTTTCCTCTCACAGTCAACCGCTTGTGCTGCCAGCTTTGACTGCTGCCACACACTACTCGAGGGAATGCCCAACCCGAGGTGCCACCACAACAGCCGATCCCTCCGCCACCTTTGCCGATCCACCTCGAAGCCTCCCGAGCTCTCCCGTCTTGGCCACGCGGCGCAAACTGAGCAAGGCGGCGACTGTGCCAAACCGCCTCACAGCCTCTATAAAAGCCTCCAAGCCCCTCTATTGAGATGCACCGATGCCCAGGTAAGCCACCCACACCCCAATTGCTCCAATGACCGTCGCATCGCCGTCGACCTTTGAAAATCCCCAAGTAAGCCGCCAATTCAATTCTCCTTGTGTAGTCAGTTTCCTTTCAATTCCTTTGGTCAGTAGCATCCTTGTACTCCTGGTAAACCCCCAAAGCAGTGCCCTAGCTTGCCAAGTCTTGTAGCCCAGTGGCGGCTAGCTTCCCCGCCCGGTCGCACCACCTCGTTGTGGGCAAGTCACCACAGACCTCCACAACCCAAACCACAGCCACCCAAGCTACCATGACCACTCCCAGATGGTTAAAAAGCAGCCAATTAGAAGGAAGAACCTCCTTGTAGCTCCTGTGCCATTCAAACGCCCTGAAAAGAAACCACCTCGCCGCTGGCTAATCGTAGCCTGCTGACTGCCACCGAGCCTCAAAATGGAACCCCCTCGTCCCTAGGTGTCCACCCATATCCCCAGTTCTCATTTCTATGCACCATAGCTTGAGATTTTCCCGATTTTTATTTCCCCTATTTTCCGGTTACTGTAGCGATGCGAGGAGGAAGATGATAAAACAGTGTTGTCGGGTTACTGTTCATCCAACACAACCCGGTACTGTAGCAATCCAATACTGTAGCAACTAACCCAGTATGAACAGTCAAAACCCATTAATGAATAGTACCCAGACTCGGAATGAACAGTGCAAACCCGTAATGAATAGTAGACACCCGTTATTGTTCATCCAAAAATCCAAAAAACATATTTATAGTTATTTTGACTGTTTTGCCCTTGCGAAGTCTAATTTCTAGTCCCTTTGGTCAAATTAGACACCAATAAAATCCTAACTAGCTCAAACACCATTCCAAATCCAAAATTCAAATACTCTTCAAACCATCTCTATTCACCGAGTCCCTAAAAATATTTATGCACTCATTTTGATCATCTTGAACCTAACTACACCATTCCCATCTACATTCTGTCATTTTAAACTCCGATAAAGCTCTAAGCCACCCAAATAATATTTTGGCCTAAAAAACCCAATACCGTCCATACCTGTGGGTAAAGCTAGGCAGCTTTGAAGAGTCATTTAATAATGGTATTCGAATACGCCGTGCTTCCAGTAAATGAAGCTGTGTTTTATGGGTGATTCCAATAGCAAACCATAAGTAGATTTGGAAATGATTTGGAAATGTTGAAGTCTGGTAATCAAGATTTGGAACCCCAATTCCTTAAGAAGTTACTGTTCTTTTGTGTTTAAAAATATTTACAAATAAAACTGCATCTGCAACTACTTAATCAAACCCATATATCCCCATCCTTTGGAGATCTTGACAAGTAGTTATATAGCATTTCCCCATGTGACTTGTTGAGTACGGTTGGTTGTACTTAGTCTTGCTTTATTTTTCCCCCAATACAGAGATCAGAAGAAGAAGAAAGGATGTTACAAGTTTTCGCGTTAGGGTTACAACTGCACTCAAGCATTCCTATAGAGTTTTCTTTGGTTCTTCTGATTGTATGTTAAGTTTAGGGCTTGGACGCCCTTAAAATTATTAAAATTGACCGTTAGGTCTATGTTTTAATCAAATTAAATCTTTTTAAATGTTTATGAGCAGGCATGATACCACTTTTGTCCACAACTGAACTCCTGGGCTGTTGCGGGACATACGATGACCCTGTTTCCAAAAACGGGGGCGTTACAGTTTACACAGGTGCGCACTAGTGCCCAAAACATAAGCCACAGCTATAAGCCAAAAGTCGTAGCCAAAAAGAACCCATCGTATACTTCCAGTCATCCATGAAGGGAAGGCTACAACCAACCAAGCATTTCTCTTGTTTCAACTTTCAACAATTGAAAACTTCAATGTTAATGATACATACTCCTTCTAGTCACAAAAGAGTGAATGTTTTGGGATTTTATAAACTTTTATGAACTTTTGCTATCGTTATTTCTATGAATATTTTGATTGGACATATGAAAATGATTGTGTAGATTTTTGTTTTGAAAAGTACTTTCATAACATTATAATTCTATCGTGTTATATAATTATATTACAATAGAAATTAGTAGTCAAAGTTGTATTTTCGAGACCGTGTCGATGTTCAAATTGTCACTCCTTTGTGACTACAGGGAGTATTTGGGGGAGTAAAATTTTCTCGATATTTAACTAACATCAATTGTCAATCTTGTCCCTTCCTCTTCTTCTCTCTTGCCAAGTTCTGTATCATATGCATATTGTGATGTGTTTTTCTCACATTGTACCACACAAGTGGTTAAGCTATTATTCTAAGTAAGAGTAAACATTGTAGTTCATTGTTTTTTCAAGGAATATGTATGTATGTATGTATGTATGTATGTATGTATGTATGTATGTATGTATGTATGTATGTATGTATGTATGTATGTATGTATGTATGTATGTATGTATGTATGTATGTATGTATGTATGTATGTATGTATGTATGTATGTATGTATGTATGTATGTATGTATGTATGTATGTATGTATGTATGTATGTATGTATGTATGTATGTATGTATGTATGTATGTATGTATGTATGTATAGCTTTAGTACGTGCGACGAAATTGAAGTCTACCACTATCTCACGCTACTACAGCTGGAAGTCAAATATTTTTGGATGATTACGACGGCAGGCGGTTCTCTACCGATGCTGGTCAAGCACTCTTGTCCAATCTTGCCAACCTTGTTTGGAAATTTGGGACACAGCATAATTTGGGACCGAATTGAATAATCTAACGCCGGCAGTCATGCATACAGGCATCAGTAGTCAAAACCATCATATGTTAGCATATAGTCAGTCAACAGTCATACGGGCGTATCTCTTTCACTTGTCCAGGTAAAGGTCTAGCTTAGGTTGTGCTTGTCACCGTGTGTAGGCAACGACGTATTTGCATGTATTCCGGTGGCGGGGCCAATTAATAGTCGGCATATGCACTTGCACGTCGAAGTCACCACCATAGAAGGAGGCCTTAGCATGCATATAACCGATTGCATTGAGAAACATCTTCAAAGCAAGGTATAGTTATAACTAAATATCTGAAACTTGCCACCCAGATGAGAATGTGTACATATTTCGAGGCTTTTAAACTAAACCGATCTTTTGCGTTGGCGCATTGTAGTAACTAGCTTTCACATGATGTTCTGTACTTAAGTGGTACACCTGTAACAGCCCAAATTTGGGGTAATTTGACATTTTGTTCTTTTTCAATTTTCTCGGTATTGGAGGTTGAATTGAAAACCAAATTCAAATTTGAAATTCAAAATCAAAACTGAAAATCCAAAATCCAAATTGGACTTTGGGCCGGCCCACTTCTAGGCAGCCCATGTTCTCTGTTTCTCTCCTCCGGTCCACTCTGTCTCGTATGCACGTGAGACCCGCGGCCACCCCAGGCCACCCTGCTGCGCCCGCCTGCCGCACGTGCCACTCCACGCCTCACATAGCTTCTCGCGCGCGGTTGTTGCTGTTGTTGTTGTTGTTGTTTTGCCTTTCCTCCCTTTCTGTTTTCTTTCTTTTTTTCGAACCTGTTGCAGTGGTCGTCTCTACAACATGGAAGGTAATCAATGGCAATTTCATTGAGGCGTTCTAAGAATACGCCTAAACTTACTATATTTTGAGGCGATTTCTTGAAGTGCCTAAAAAACTGCATAATCAAAGGCATTCTGCCAAATGACCATGATATCTCTTCTTTTTTGGGGGGGGGGGCGTTGGCAAAAATGCCGATAGATTTTGCTAGGTTTTTCGTAGCAAAACGCCTTAAGGTCATGTTCGTGTTAGTTTCTACTTCTAGCTTCTGCTTAAAAAAGTCAAAAGCCAATAGAACACTCAGCTTCACAAAGTGGCATCTCTACTGTCTCACTTCGAGGATAAGATAGGAGATCACGGGTGCATCATGCGCATGCATCTCTCCAGTTTTTTCACCTCTTGCTCTCTCCTTTTAAAATCTACTTCTTTCAAGCACTACTAATTATTATTTACTAAAAGCTATAAGTCACAGCTAAAAGTCATCAGCAAAATTCAACACGAATGCCTCCTAAAATACTATGTGTTATTTTCAAATAAGACCCTTCAATATAGAATATTTTGTAAAGAACCCTCCACCTTCTCAATTATCCTTTTACGCCCAAATTATTAGATCTCATAAAGCTAAATCAAAGCCACCCCAACATGCTAATTCTCCACCTCCGTGCCCTCCTAGGTCATGGCCGTCGCTCTGGCCTCGCTGCCACCGTGTTGTACTCGTCGCCTTGATGCCTTGCTCGTCACCAAACCCCACGGCCGAACCCACCCCTCCTTGCTATGTACGATGACTGGGATCACTACAACAAAACATCCGTGGGAAGACATCATATTTGTAGGTTAGAGACGTTTTGTTTCGTCTCCCACAGACAACTGAGGCGCTTTTATAAAGCGTCATAGAAACGTCTCTACATGAAGCGTCTCAAAAATATAGAGACGCTCTCTAAGGCGTGCCTATATTATTTGAGACGTTCATTAGAGACATCTGCACTGTATCCCTATAAAGTTAGAGACGCTTTTATAAAAACGGTTACACCACGTCTCAATTAATATAGGCACGTGCGTTGAGACGTTATGTGCCGTCTCAAGATGTCCTATGTAGTATGTATTTTTATTTTGATTGGTATATATTTTCTTCTATACACACAAATACGTATCCGTATGAGAATATAGTATTCCATATATTTATTATATATACATGTATATATAATAATTTTATAGGCAGCACCATAATATTGAGTACATATTTTATAAAATATAAGGAATGGGCGTAGCACAACAGATATACTGTTATAAGAAAAGCAAACCAACTACAACTGGAACCAAGCCACACCTCGGGCAAACCATTGGCAATTGACAAATTCGTCCATTGCACCCTCCAAACCCCAAAGAAGTTTACATAAGAGAGGTTTACAAATAATTATAGCATCCATTTAAATCAACAGAGTTTACAACTAAATAAAAATCTAATATGCGATAAATACATGTCGGTAAAACATCCTCCAATTTGACACACATCTTTTTTTAAACTGCTATAATAAATCATCAAGTCTATTTCTTCAATCAGAAAATTGTGCATCAGGTCTTCCACTCTGCATTTCTTTTCATAGTCCTCCATATCCTGCAAACATAGCAATATTAACAACAAAATATCAGATATGAGCAATCATGAAAAATCTTACGGTACAAGTTCAGTTAATTAAACTAGAAGTGGCATACCTAGCGAGTAGAATGTTTAGGCTTTTTTACCTAAAGCAATAGATATAAGGAATACATGCTTCATAGCAATACATGTCACAATATCACTCTGTATAACAGAAGTCCAAACTATCTATAATATTCATGATGTACTTTGATGAAACAATTTATTCTGTAACAATTCTAAAAGTCAGATAACAAGTGGCCTCCATTCTCACAAACTTATAATGCAGAAGCCTGATTCATGTTGACCAATGACCACAAAAATGTATTAGGATTACACAGCATGAGGTAACAAGAAAACTTACGGGGCTATGTAGTTGTTTACTAGCAAGAAATAGATCCGCCAGAATTTACGTTCTTTCATGTATCGTGGGCACAGCTCATATCTGAACTTTGAAATTTCCTGGAAATAAGATAATACTATTCAATAAAATCTTAACAAAATACAAAATTAGGCACTTAGAGAATAACTTGAGAGATCTTTTTGATGGTTAACAATGAGCCAGTGACCAATAATGTTTAACACCAAAAACTAGTATGAAGGTTAAGAGAGTAATGAATTACTGGCCCAATAGAAGCTCAGTGAACTGGAGTGGCACTTAACTCATAAAAGCAAGATCAGAACATAAATCAAACTATCGTCCTAACGAAGACAAGGGTGACTAACAAACCATTTAGCTTTCTGACAGGATAGCCTGATTCAAGTAACTCGATAGAAAGCAGATCACTGATTATATAGGTAGGTCAGTATCTCCTTAATTCAGCCTTTATAGCAAACAGTCTGCAGTGCTTAACAGCACTTTGCTAACTAGAAGCACCTCACTAGAAAATGACACACTGGAAAACATCAGCTCACAGCAATATGGTTACCAATACAATTTGAACCAACATAGTTTTACAACATATTGGTGTAGAATTATGCCTCTCTATATGCTCCAATTCCCAACTTCTAATCATTTCCAAAACTGGTGCATCAATGTCGGGACTCATATTTAGGTTTGACATTTAAGTTACACTCATCATAAAGATGTTAAAGTATAGCCTATGTAGATGTGCCAATTTTACAACTTATCAATTTGGCAACTTTGGGCTGTTAATATATACAGCTATTTGTCATCAACATCATATAGCAAAATACCTACCAAACTTATCCTGATTACATCTTCATTCATGCAAAATATGAAATCTAAATACCATAGTTTGACATTTCCTAGGTGTCAATAAAAGCCAGCATTCACTTAACTCTAACCACCATAATAATATTAAAATCAATATACTGTTCAGAATGACATTTACTCTAGATTTTCCAAAACTACAAGCTTATCTTCTAAATCTTTTGTGAATTCAATATACACATCTAATCAAAATATCAGATTTGCAAACCAAACAGACCTATGCTTATAGTGTGGCTGTTCATATGCGAATTCATCAACATTCTATTAATCGTGCCACAGAATCCTATGAGAACTTCTATGTTTCTATTGAATCAATTATTGAACACAAATATGAGAACTTCTATGTTTCTATTGAATCAATTATTGAACACAAATACTATGTTCCAAAACCATGAACATTGCTATGGTACTCTATTACAAATGGAAGAGGTACAAATACTGTGTGTGTGTTTTCCAGATCCAGATCCATCGAGGGGTAGATGAAGAAAGTAGAGGCACACTGACCTTGGAGGCAGTCGCAGTTCTCAGCCTCCTTGCGGACGACGTCGAGGATGGAGTCGATGAGCTCGGCGCCCTCGGTGTAGTGCCCCTTGGCCCAGTTGTTGCCGACGCCGGACTAGCCGAAGACGAAGTTGTCGGGGCGGAAGATGTGGCCATAGGGGCCGGAGCGCACCGAGTCCATGGTGCCGGGCTCGAGGTCCATGAGGATGGCGAGCGGGACGATGTGCAGGATCTCCCTCATCTTCGTCCTCGCGAGCGAGTGGGATTGGGGGCGGAGCCGGATCTGGCCGGTGGGGGCTGGGGGCAGAGGCGGCGGATGAAGCGAGAGGGGGGCAGAGCCGGATCTGGCCGGGTGGGGGCTGGGGGCGGAGGCGGCGCATGAAGCGAGAGGGGGGCGGAGCCGGATCTGGCCGGGTGGGGGGCTCGGGCCGGAGGCGGTGGAGGATGAAGCGAGTGCGCGAGTTGCGGGCGGAGGAGGAGGAGGAGGCGGCGGATCTGGGGGGCGGAGGCGTCGGCGGCCGGCTGGGGGGCGGAGGCGCCGGCGGAATCGACGGATGGAGGAGGAAAGTGCGAGAGGAGTAGGGGTGGAAACGGATCGGATACGGTCGAATAGTCTCAAATACGAATACGAATCCATATTTTTAAAACGAATACGAATACGAATTCGAATATTTTCAAATACGGATACGAATATTCTCGAATACGAATACAGATATTTTCGAATACGGATTTTCTCGGATATGAATATCGGATAAAACGGATTCCTAACGGTTTTGCCGATTTTTCATCGGTTTTTGATCAGTTACCAGTTTTAAACCGCCTAAATTCAAGTTTTGAATCACAAAATTTGTACGCATGTTTCATGGGCTCTAGAAACGGATCGAATACGAATTGAATAGTCTCGAATACGGATACGGATACGAATATTCTCGGATACGAATGCGGATACGAATACTCTCAAATACGGATACGAATATTCTCGAATACGAATACGAATATTTTCGAATACGGATTTTGCTTACCATATTCGGATTTTTCTCGGATACGAATATCGGATAAAACGAATTATCCGTAACCGTTTTCCACCCCTAGAGAGGAGGGCGGAGATGAGAGGGGGACCGAGGGGGGCGGCGGGCGAAGAGTATCTGGGCAGGCAGGGGAGTTAGGTTTATTATTTTAGGATGGCCCATTTTTGTTTTTTTAATATTTTTATATGGAGATAATAGATAAGACGTCTCAAATGATAAATAAGACATCTAAAATTTCGTCTCTATACATGAGACGTACTCCAAAACGTCTCAGCAGCTGTTTTAATAGAATTTAATAGCGTGCAACCCTTTAGAGCGTCTCAAACTGTGTCTCTATTTCAATTGTGGTTCTAAAAAAAGAGACATGATTCAAAGCGTCTTAAACAAAACGTCTTAATATGTTCATTTTGTTGTAGTGGATGTGATGTGCATCACTAGGAGTGGAGCAACCGCATCGATGTCTCCCTCGTCATTTACCTCACCACCGAGCCCCGCAGCCAGATAGGCGCCCTCCACGTCGCTGAGCTCCATGATGCACCGTGTCCTACTCATTGCCAAGCCCCACGATGCCGTCGACCACCGCAATCCTGACCACCTCAACCTCGACACCTCCTCCAGTGAGGAGATCCCCTGCGACCTCATCGGCATCAACTAAGTGAGGCGGTGAGGCGGAACTAAAGGTACTAGTCACTATCATCGCCATCATGAGGACCCTGCACTAGGTCGCAGATATCTCACAGTAGGGCCTCTCTGTAATTGCTTTCCTCTTTAAATTCATGTGTGATTGGATTTGGGGGGTGATCCATGGTGTGAGTATGCTTCATGGGTGTTTATTTTGATGAGCAGTTGCAACTTTAATGGAGCATTTAGGTGTTGGTGAAAAATGGTGTAAATGGTTTGATTAAATTGGCTTTAATTTTGATGATCACAGTGGTGGAGCTAGAAATTTGATGATGGGGGTGTGAACTTAAGATACATCGGTAATTATAAGCAAAGAGGAGTAATTATGAGCATAACAAAGCTTCTTTAGCCTAACAAAGCTAGAACTTAAAGCAGTACAATAACTACTACTAATCCTAAGAAGACTCACATCGGGAAGGGAAGCGACCTATATAACACTGAAGTACTAAACTAAAGCAAGAAGCAAATACAGTATTGCTAGATTCCCCTATGATTAGCCTTCAAGAACCTCAAATGACAAATGTTTGCTCTGTTCTCTATCAAGAACAACAATCAGGCACCAATGTACCACATATACATTGGTATTTTGGTAATCAGGCACCTATACATAATTTGTATAGTTAAGAGTAAAGACAACCAATGTCCTTCATAAAGGAGTTAGCCCATGATAAATCACCTTCACTCCTGTGCCTTCCTAACTATGAGAAGCATTAAACCAAATACAAGATAATTAGATAAAACAAAGGCTAACTTCTAAGCTCCACTAACTCAGTCTTTAGATTTGAGAATTGAGAATAGAGCTATACTAGTACACTAAGTCATTGTGTCATTGATAGCCTCGTACCTCATATTTCAGATTTGACACATTTGAGAACAGAGCTATACTACACAGAGCTACATTTGAGAATAAACATAGGCCATGCCGATACCTGTTGCCTGTTGGGCCTAATGGAGTAATGCCGATCTAGGTATGTCACATATGCATTAAATGGGAATGCATACAATGCCTTTATTTATTACATATGTAGATTTCTTATGTTAAGGATTGGGCTCTATGGATTTTCACCAGCACCATCACCATGCCCAAATCAATAACCTGAGCCATCGTCTCTACCACCTCCTCCACCACCTTGACTATAGCCATATCCGTATCCGTATCCAATTTCACCACATTGTCCACCACCTCCACCTCCTCCATGTCCATGCCCTCCACCACCTTGATCACAATCGCATCCATACCTGCATCTACTACCATTGTCGCCTCCACCACCACCTATTCCACCTCGACCTCCTCCTTGCCCTTGCCCTCCACCATTTTTTTTCCAATTCCTTGACCATAATCATACCTATATCCAGATCCACTATCTTCACTTGCTCCACCTCCATTGCCACTGTCACCTCCCCCGTGGTCTGGTACTATATCTGATTACTCTTACAGCATTAGATAGGCCAATGGTCAACAGGAGAACAAAGGCAAGTGCTACTAGCTTTTTGGCCATATTTACTTGAAAGATGAGATCAATGTGTACCAAGTGCTAGATTGCATGCGTATTTAAGGGATAATTTGGAGCGACTGTACACCTAGCTAGCGAACTATTGGCAAGCAAGTGGAAATGTTCGGCAAGCTCTTGTCGTGGAGTATGCAAGTTTTTCAATCAAGCTTATTAATTTGCCATCAGTCAAAAATGATGCATCTCTGTACTGCTATTTCTTCCTGCAGTTTAATTTGGCCCAAGTAGAAAGTGAAAAACATTGGTCGGTTTATTTAGGTCAAGTGTTTTCTAATTCTGAATCAAACAACATGAACAACAACTGAGTTCCATTTAAATTGATTTATCATTTATCAAAGGTAGCACATTTAATTACTATAAATCATGTAGAGTCGTATTTAGACTTTTTGAGTTCACTAATATTAGCTAGGACTGTCTGGAGATAGATATGCATGTGCACACTTTTGGTTAGACCAATGCAATGTAGTCGATTTATAACGTGGGGAACATTATTGTATTATAATGTACCCTTGTAATATTGTGTACAAGTTAGTTCATGTATTTTTTCCTATATAATGGACATTACTTGCCCAGCGGTAGGCTTGTGAGTGGTCCCTTTCACAGGCAGTTTAATTAGGGGAGAGTAGTTTTCCCTAGAAGCCAACTTCTCAGATAAACTAATGCCAACCTTACTTAGAAAACTTAGGAAGCCATATCCCATTTGGAGAGATTAAGGGGGTGTTCTTTTAGGCTGCAGCTGATGGCTTATGTCTATGCTTTTCAATATGGCAGCAGACGACAGAGACATCGACGTGGATGGCACACACAGTTTTGGGCTTGGGAGGCCACTCGAAGAATCCGCTTCAAGCGGCCGTCCCATTTCAACGTTTGGCTTTTTAACTTTTGAAGAAGCTAAAAGCCAAAAGTAGAAGGCAAATGTAACCAGGTGCCTTTTATAACAAATCTACTAATATCATTGCTATGCATAACAAATTTGAATGATTTTATGTGCGTTAGTGTTAAAGTTTTAAAAGTTTATTGCACACGTTCTAATGCTGCATTCACCGCATTCTGCTTAGGAACAGAGAGAGTATACGACACTGTTTAGATGCACAAACAATTTTTTGGCAGGGATAACCTCATGAATTCAAATAAGGCAGGGTCGTTTAGTTCCACATCCATGTTTCAATCGGAAAATAACTATGCAGGACCCCAATCCTTTTAGATCCATAGGCGACCCCGGGCGGCTACTTGGGTTCATTGGCGAGCAACTCCATTGACTCAGGCCAGTCTCCTGCTGCATGATGCCTGGCTCTGCCCGGGCTCCGGTACGATAGCCGGCTTTGCTTAGGGACTGGTCATTGGCTGGCTCTGGCACTGTCTCAACTTGTTCCTACACACACTTAGGTTTTTCAACACACCGGCCCATCTTCTCAGCTCCCCCTTGTCCACCTCCGGTGCCGCTGCATTCTCCTCAGCTCCCCGTCGCGTAGCTCCTCCTCCTGGCTCCCTGTCAGCGTCGCGTGGTAATATGTGTAGCTTATTGCATGCGTTTAGGATCTGCAGCAGACACTAATACATTTGCCATCCTTCTCTATTCCTATTGCACTTTCTCATTTGAGAATATTGCTACAGTTTGAAAGAGTTGATTGGGAATAATATTGTGAAGTAAGGAAATCTAAGTTTCACTTTTGCCAATCGGCCAAGCTCAAGGTGTGCATCATGTGCATGTCCATATTGATTTCTAATGCATTTCAATACTTATGTGTGTGTGCCATGACACATATGAATGGTTGATATTTGCAAAAGTGTGATGCTACATTTTCGTAGGTGATGCAATTTAATAACTACCATATGGTAATTCATTTGGGACACTTTTGCTAATAGAAGGCAAGTAATTAAAAATGGAATATTTGACGTGCATAGAGAATACAACTTGAAAAATGAAATGCTACATGAATATCACTGCTGTTCCTAAACTAAAATCATAGGATTGGCCCAAACATTAGTATGAATAGGGTTTTCTTTATGTCAAGCATGTCCTTCAAGTTATGACATTTCAAATATCCACTTGAATGTAATTCTAGATGATTATCACTCTATGATTAAGGTTCTATACACATGATTGATTAATCAATTCTAAATATAAAAGTATACTAGTGTGATTCAATTTGCAATGCTCAGATTGTAGTATGCTCCTATCACCAAACCGAAGGAGCAACTAAGCGAGAGGGCTGAGGCATACTGAAAATGCCTGGGAGCCGAATGACTATCATGGAGATCCTTCGAGATCGAAAAACGGCTACTCTTTTGACACTGAGGTGGTAAACTACATAATATAAAGTCACAACTAACAACTTGTTCTTGATTTAGATGAATGATGCCCACGTATTTTATGTTAACACTAATATAGTCTTGCACACCCCACAATTTCAATGAGCTAGACGCAAAGTCAGATCTCATATCACACATGGCAGCTAAACCTCTGTTAGTCGGAGTAGTAGTTGTTTTAAAACACCTTTTCAATGATAACTTGTAGCAGCAATATATGCCAAGATGAGAAAAAGAGGACCAATTGTCCACCAATTCTTATGGAATGTAGTTAGGCTGCTCATGTTGGTATTTCTAAATAACTACAAGAGGAATATTAAAGCATTGTACAATTGGACTTTAAAGGGCATGAAGCAAATCACACACTTTAGTGTGTTAGATTCTATGATGTAGGTCATGGCTGCTGTCTCTTCCTCCTCATCATGCTGCGTGTTGGACTTGGTTGCTGTCTTAGGCATATGTCACTGCCCCCTTTGCGACTATCTATCATTTTCTTAGGACCAAGCATGAAGAAAAGCATTATGAAGAAGCTAATGGATAGTCGCGAAGAAGGCGGCGAGTACGCATAAGACAACATCTAAGCCCAACACGTAACATGATGACTAGGAAGTGATAGCAATCATAACCTACTTTATAGAACCTGACATATTGGAGTGTGTGATTTGCTTCATGCCCTTTGAAGTTCAAGTATACAGTGCTTTAATGTTTCTCTTGTAGTTATTGAGAAATACCAACATGGGCAGTATAACTACTTTTCAGAAGAACCGGTGTACTATTGGCCATCTTTTTCTCATCTTGACATTTATTATTACTACAAGATCTCATTAGAAGGGTGTTTTAAAACAACTACTACTTCGACTGACAGAGTTTTAGCTATAAAGTGTGATATGGGATCTGACTTTGTCTTTATCGCATTTAAATTGTGGGGTGTGCAAGACTATGTTAGTATTACCATGAAAATGTGGGCATCATTAATCTAAATCAAGAACAAGTTGTGAGTTGCAACTTTATGTTGTCTAGTTTATGACTTTACTCCTCCTAGCAACAGGGTATGACAATCAACTCAAGTATATTTGATCTTAACAAACTCTTTGACATTCGAGAATGGCTCTCCACCTTCTTGATGACAGGTGTCGTTGACCCAAAGGGAGAGTTCAACTCTGGTGACAAAAATTAATAGATGTTTAAACATTTGATTCAATTCTAATTCATTCAGTTATAACTCATTCAGTTGTAATTTATTTGTGAGATTCGTGTAATGATTATTGTGTGCTATAAGATCTGTAATTATCTGTGACCTGCTTACTTATTTCCAGAGAGTATGGCTAGCATTTTCTGAGGCTAGCCAAAAAATAGAAAATTTTCTATATATAGAGCGAACTATCACAGATGGTTTTGTTGTATAAAAATCATCTATGAACGCCTACTATCATAGACGGTTCTCTACATCAACAGTCTGTGATAGTTGCTCTTCACAGATGGTTCTTGATACGAATCATATATCATGTGACTTATCATAGATGGCTTAAAAATAGTCTATGATAATCATCTGTTATTACAATACAATAAATCAGATGGTTCAAAAACTATCTGTGATGACGATTTTGAATCGTCTGTGATGACCTTTTGTGTAGTAGTGTAACCACCACTAGAAGCTCGACCACCTTATCCCTAGCTAGAGCTGTACCCAGATCCACCACCTCTACCTTCCCTCTCTCCGCCACCGCCACCACCACCTTGACCACTACCACCTCTCTCTCACTTGCGCATCTAGCTACTCTTGCTACATTGGAGAATTTTTTTGCACACATGGTAGGTGATTAGCACAACCTCTAATAGTCGGTTAGGCATGCTATAATGGCCTGCCGCCCAGTGGCCAAGCGGTAGGCTTTGGAACCGTGCGGTAGGGGCTTTTGTTTGCTTTGTTTAAGATGCATGCAAACAAATGGAGTGGGCCATGGGGCATTTGGCTATGTGGAAATTGAGTACTCGTGCAGACGCGATGAGGGAACAAACCACCGAAACGAAGGTTTGCATCGCATCTGTCTCCCCGTGCGCACTTCACTCGCGCAATTATCGACGCTTCGTTAACTCGCTCCGCTCTTGCTCGCGCTATAAATTGCAAGGTCTCTCGCAGTCACTCTAATAGTCTCTCTTTTACAAACTCTCTCGCAGTCAGTCGCTCTTGGAGTCTCACAATTCTTCATACCTGGTTAGCAGTCGTATTGGCAAATACCTCCTATGTAATGCACATGTGTGTGTGCATACAAACAAACAAACATACATACATACATACATACATACATACATACATACATACATACATATGTGTGTGTATTGCTATTATATAGTTATTTCATCGTAATTTTTATGTAGTGTTGTACTGCCATGAAATAAATATTTATTTATTTGTAGTAATGTACTACTACCATGAACTAAATATGCTCAAATGCTCTACATAATATATACATATATAGACATGTGTCTATATATATATATATATATATATATATATATATATATATATATATATATATATATATGTGTGTGTGTGTGTGTGTGTGTGTGTGTGTGTGTGTACGTATGCATGTATACATATATTTGTATACATATGTATACACACATGCATATGTATATATATGTACACACGTGTGTGTATACAAATATACATGCATATATACATATATATGTACATATGTATGTACGTACATATGCTTGTATGTATGTATATACGTGTATATATACATATACATAAATATGTGTATGTGCATATGTATATGTACACATATATTTATGTAATTATTTATTTCATCGTAATTTTTAATATGTAGTATTGTGCTGCTGTTATATATGTATATGTATGTATACGTATATTTATGTAATTATTTATTTCATCGTAATTTTTAATATGTAGTATTGTACTGCAATTATATATGTATATATATTTCATCGTAATTGTTAATTTGTAGTATTGTACTGCTATTATATATTATATTTATGTAATTATTTATTTCATTGTAATTTTTAATTTGTGAAAAGTGCACTACTAAACAACAATTCATCAATCTAGCAATTAAAAACATGATGCTCCGTATTGCTACCATTATATATGTATATATATGTAGGTATATATATGTATGTATGTACATATGTGTATATATGTATATATAATACATATATGTATGTACTATTTATTTCATGGTAAATTTCAATTTGTAGTATTTTATTATCATTATCAATCTTCGCACTAATATTTTGTCTATCCCTTTTTTTGGAAGGTATGTTTTTACCGGAACTTCTTGAATAGTTCTACGATGAGAACCACCGGTACCACTCATAGATGACGGTTGACATGGATGGCCCTCCGCCCTTCAAGCTGCAGGGAGGGAGGGATCATTGGGAGTTGGACAATCACTACATCCCAATCCTACTGGCCACGGGATTGTTGTCCTTTGTGACTGTTCTCCATCGGACGCCATTTCACCCTCGACGGCAGCCTATTGGTGGCACTCGTGGATAGGTGGAGGCTCGAGACGCACACATTCCACTTTCGGTGGCGTGAGATGACGGTCACTTTTTAGGATGTCTCATTCTTGACCAGTCTCCTTCTTTAGGGTGACGCAGTTGTTCTAGCCCTTGCACCAGCTAACTAGAAGGAAAGGCTGGCGTATTAGTTTGGTTAGGCTCTCCCGAAGGGTTCTCATGGCATCCCCCGCACTTGGCTGAAGCATTTCAGTGTGTCCTTGTAGGATGCACTAGTCAGGGTCATCATGACGCACCTCATTGCGTACCTTATTCAGCTCATCGATTGGAGCATGTTTTTAGTCACATACAACGATATTTCCAACCCCGAGTTCATCCGCCTCGCGAGTCTTTTGTTGATGCGGAGGTTAGGGCGATGCCTCAGTACAGTTGGGGATCAACCGTCCTATGGGCCACATATTGGGGGTTGTTGATGCTTGCCAGCGTGGTGCTGGTGATTCCTCCAACCGGGTCGTCTGCTATGTGCTCCTATAGCTGTGGAGTACTTCCCTATCAGGTGTTGCCATCCTGAGGCCAGTGCACCTATTCGGCGAGTTTGCTAACCTGATAGACGGGCCCACTATGGACTTCGAGTCGTTGCATGACAGTGACATCATCTAGGCTCCATGGACTCCAGAGTATGTAGTGAGTGCAGCACTGCATGAGCTGTTCGTGCAATGCTTGTAGGACGCCAAGTTATGGGCAATGACATACCATCTAGTGTTCGCATACATGGTGGAGGCTTACGCGCCGCAATGCATAATGCGACAATTTGGTTTGTACTAGGTCATGCCCCTCTGGACGGTAGGTTCTTGCCGCAAGCCATACACCAGTGAGTCAAACTCCATCTGAGTAATATTTACACTTTGTATGTATTCCTTTGTAACATCGATGATTCTAAAAATGTAGGCAATTGAGGGCGGGTCACCATGGTACAGACTGGTAGACGATGGCATGGACGGACAAGGTGCTATTGGATGTTGTAATGGAGCAGCGTCGGTATGACGTTCTGACAGACGACGAGTACTTGTAGTGGTACGTACCCCGGTCAGGTGGCAGACTCACTGTTCCTCCACCAGATTACCTGGAGCAAGTCATGCAAAATGACAGCCTACAACGCTTGATTGATCATCACAGCACTTCACGGCACCATGACACTGTAAGACAGTTGCAAATTCTGATCTTTTCATTTACGAAATTCATACTAGTCGTTACTGAACCTGTTTCGTATGTCACTTCAGTTGGAGTGGGCGCAACGCATTGCAAGCACATCAGAAACCACCATCAGCAGCCCAGACACACCACCGGCTCTACAGAAAACTTTCAAATACATTCTATCATAGGTAAAAAAATAATGAACAATCTGAGTTGTAGCCGATTGACGGACCATGCCATACGCATCGGGCACCTAGTGGGGGCACCGTTCTCACCCGCTAGGTCATCACGGCCTAGCGAGTTTAGTCAGCCATCGCAACCTACCGAATCTGCCCAGCGTCGTAGCACTAGTCGTCGATCATCCGTGGGCTAGATTGACAAGGAGGTAGCTTACATACAAACCTACATTTTGTTTTCCTGTTATGCCTTACGTTCTGCTATCATCATGGCATTCTCCCGTTGCAGGTTCCTCATCAAGATGCATCACTTCTGCCCTCCGCACCACCTACACACTCTACTGCTCCCCATCATTCATCTTTGTTGCACATTTGGGAGATACAACATTCGCATTCTACATCCAAAATATTTGTTGTGACTAACATCGTTGCAAATTGTAGCCATCAATTCAACATGGGGGTGTCGCCCAGTCCACCGATAATGATACGGGCCACCCGGCTACTTCTAGGGAGCGGTACATAGCATCAGGGTTTGCATCATATGCAGGGCAGAGCTCATCATTCACACTATACGCAAGGTTTGGGGACTTCAGTGGGTAGAGCCAATTCAGCATCGTTGCCACACCGTACGTTGAAGGCCAGAGCACTTCTGCACATCGGGGATTCCTAGAATCATTCGTTCATGACTTCATATCTGGCGGCCCCTAATTCAGCATGTCGATGCAGGAGCACATCAACGCTTACCACTAGAAACTATCTGGTGTACCTCAACCTACTACACCATCGCCAGCTACTCAACAAATGCAACGGTCTCTATACCTCCTCCGAATAGACACGCAAGCTTTGGACCGGCTGTCATACCCCCCGGGACATGCTCATGCCAACGGAAGATAAGGCCATGCATGCAGAGGCAGACGAGGTGAGGAGATAGCAATTGCTTAGATGAGAGAACCATATCACATCCCATGCGATATGTTTTTTTGTACTATTATATGTACTCCTTGCGTAATTCAATAAAAAATTGCACCATTAGGTCCATTGCTATAATTTTTCCATCTCGTTTCCTATATTCAGATATTCCTACAAATAGTTTACATAAATAAATTTTTGAGTAAAATTAATATCAAAAAAATTTATGAGTAAAATACACAATTAAGTGCGCTATGTCATAAAACTCCACAAAAAATTTCATAAGCTTTCCACAAAATATCAGGTTGCCTGCCGCCCGCTGCCGGGCTCCATATGAGACGTATCGTGTCTATGGTGTCGCCACCCGATGGCCAGGCGGCAAAAATGATATTTTTGCTAATACCGTACACATACTGATAATTTTGTAATTATAGATTCAAACAGTGGTATATATGCTAAAAGTTCCTGCATTGGATAAGCCAATGCTCAGGGGGACAACAAAGGCAAGGGCTGCTAGCTTTCTAGCCATTATTACTTGAAAAGATGAGATGCGTTGAGATGCATTGGCGGATCCCATTGAGGTCATGGGTGTTCAGCCGAACACCCAAATTTTATGACAAAAAATCTATTATATATTAGGTATATTATACATGTATTATGCATATGCTTTGGTATTCAGTATTCATATTCTTGTTCAGCTTAACTCAACCATGCAACACAGCACATTCCCGACTGGGCTCTGGCTGTAGTCACGGCCCATGCGCTAGTCGCATATTTTGGTCCATCAGCTGATCAACCTATGTACGATGTATCAAAATCACCAGACACCAGTCCAGTTGTCCAGACCAATAGATAGCAGTCGGCGGCTAGGGTTGAGGTGAGGGCTTCAGGCGGGCAGGCGGCGGGGCGCCGGGCATTCAGCTTCAGGCCAAGGCACAGCCGGCGTAGCGCCATCAATGGCAGGCGGCAGCGGTGAGCAGCCAGCAGCAGCGTAGGCTGTGCAGCAAGCCAGCGAAAGGCAGAGCCAAGGTAGCGCTGCGGGCCACAGGGCATGGCTGCATGGGGCTAGGAGCCAGGCCAATTGCTGGTGGGCTACGGCCAGCAAGAGCAAGGCAGTCAGCTAGCAGTGATTTGCCAATTTCGGATTTCAGCTTTTACTCTTCATATTTGCCTTTAGGGAATTAGGGAGTTTAAGTTGGTGCGCTTGATTCATCGATTGTTTCATTGTTTTGCATATGCCATATAGTTTGATCTACTTTGATCTTCATAGTTTAGATACCTTATGCTAATATGTTGACCAATTATTACACTTATGGCACAATATACCCATATCAAGTGATGGTACTAGTTTTATAATCACTTGATCAGAAAATGTTAAATGTGCAAATTTAGATGTGTTGCTTGTCCATATCCTGTTATATGGTGGTTTGGCACTTCAATGATTTTAATAAACAGAATGCCTATCTACAAGCTTTATATTTCAAGGTGTTATATTTGTTTAATAACATGATCTCTTATCAGGGGTAGATTTGTGTATGGTGATTTAACAACAAATAGTATGTTGACCAATTAATTGACTTTTGCCTATGCTAGGAAACTGGGAGTTGGCATGGGGCTAGAGCTTCTCCCTTTGCAAAGGCTATATCTTGGTCTATTGGAGATTAGCCATTGTTCATAAATGTGATTTAGGTAGACAGTTGACCTTCTAATATGATATTGATTTGATAGCTAACTATAGCACATTTACCGTGCAAATTTATAATAATACTAGTTGCTAGAACCATTATCGAGATGAACACTTTCTGAAATATCCAAATGTGATTTGTTGTTTAGTTTAACTAAGGTTAAAAGCAGATAACATTGATAAGGATGAAGTTTTTACATAATTCATGCAACGAATAGCTTATATCAAAGAAAAAGATCAATTCATTTACCCTTGATGTAATGAATCATCATACATTGCCCATTTCCTCGTAAGAAATAATTCATTTCTATATATTTTTGTATTTTTGTATCTATATACATGTATAATTGTATCGGTATTTTGGGAGAAATGATGTGTCACGGTATCAACATATCAGTATCGACGTATCCAAGCAACCTAACTTTGAAGTCCGAACACCCATATTAAAAATCTTAGGTCCGCCACAGTTCCTGCATTGGATAAGCCGATGCTCTGGAGGACAACAAAGGCAAGGCCTGCTAGCTTTCTGGCCATTATTACTTGAAAAAACGAGATGTGTTGAGATGGATACCAAGTATTTGCTATTGGCATACAAAGGCAAGGTCTTTGCTATTGGCAGCGAGTATTTGTAGGGGAGTTTGGACTTGGAGCGAAGTTTGGACCAAGATGAGCGAGTGTACAGCTTTGCTATTGGCATACAAAGTGTAGTAGTCACTTTGTAGTTCGGCAAGGTCTTGTCGTTGAGCATGCAAGTCTTTCACACTGACTCGTTCGTCGGCAAGCCAAAAGGTCGGCACCTCTAGTATTTAGTGAAGTTCTTCCTGCCGCTCTGGCGCAAGTAGGAAGTCAAAAACAGTCGTCGAGTAACTTGGGCCAAATTTTGACAACTACAAATTAACATATAATTAACAACGATTAATTTCCTCTATTTATCCGACTAAGTAGTTAAAAGCGTTAATTAAAGTCACAGATTTACTTACTACATACAGCGTGGTGGATTGGGTTTCAGGGTGCCCAAGTGATTGTGGGTTAATTACTAATTATAGACTGGTGCTATCTTAGTGCCGACATGTATGCACATCGGCGTCATGAGTCGGCCGGTCAGACCAATAGCGATGCTTAACGCTCAGGCTCTGACTCTGCATCACTCCAAACCATTTTGCATGTGTACAAAGTTTTTTATTTGAATAGGCTGGAGTACTACCATATATTAAAAGCCGAGATGAAAGTTATATATACAGGAAGAGGGTGATAGGCCCAGAAAAGGCTGCATCCAAGAGAAGAAATTAAGGTGTTATAGAGAAAGAAATGAGCTCCACTAGTCTCTTTACCCCCGCTAGGATCCAGGAGTGATACTCATCCTTTATTTTGGCAAGCAAGGATGTGGGGAGGACGCTATGGAACGAAAAATGCAAGAATTTCGTACTTTCCAGATTTCCCAGGTGACAAGCATCATTAATGAAGCTAGAGGCTTCCTAGCACATCTGGTTTCAGAATGGCAGACTCCCACCAGTGACGAATGGAAGTGGCAGTGTACCAAGATGAAGGGTCTATGGATTCTGAAGCAATGGGCGATGAGGGTCCATACTCTTTTCGTGTTGCGGCATTCGGCGAAGACACTACAAGGTTTTTACCCTAATCCAACCACTTGTATTCGCAACGCCACAAATTTAGTCGCAATAGGAGGCTCTATTGCAACATGGACTATAATGGTTGCGATACGTGGCACTTATTGCATCTAAATTATTGGGTTGTGTTAGTCTTAACCTTCGTTGCGACAGGTAGGTGTTATGGCTACGATTAAACTGTGATTGCAATTACATTTAAATATTGCAACAAATTAAACTATGTTGTGTTAATAATAAATTTGCGTTGCGATAACACGTCGTTGTTGCCACCATTCGAACGATGGTTGCGAGTAGTTTTCAATATCGCCACCAAATAACTGTGTTGCCATAGAATTGGCATGCGTCGCGAAAGGTCGCGCTATATTGCATCGAAAAAAATCCCCGCCGCCCGATAGAATCCGCCGCCTGGAATCAGGGAGCCCGGTCTTCTCTTTCTTCATCCCCTGGCTTCTTCTCCCCTTCCCCCTTCTCCACCGTAGGCGCCGGCGAGGGCCGGGCCTTACCTCGCCGGCCGCCTCCACACCACCAGCCCCCCCCCCCCCCGCGCCTCCACACCTCTCCACCGCGCCTCCTCCATTCTCCTTCTTCTCCGGTCGCCGCTCCTCCACCGCGCCGCCCCTCTGATCTCCCTCCGCCTAGCCTCTCCTCTCCATCCACACCCACTCCTCCGTGCCTCTCTTCTCCACCTCTCCCCGTCCGCATCCGCCTCCCTTCTTCTCCACATCCGGCGCGCCACCACCGGCCGACACCTTTTCTCACCAGCCAACGCCACCACTCCTCCATCTCGCCGGCGGCCGCCCCTGTGCTTCCCTTCCTCCTTCCTTAGGCCACCTGCGCCACCTTCGTCCGCCCCCAACTCCTCTACTCCACCCTTCGATCTACCTCCTCTCCTTGCCCCTCCTCCACAGTGCCGCCTCCTCCATTAGCGCCGCCACCTCTCTTCTTCCTTCTTCTCACAGAGCCCACCGCCGCCTGTCCTCGGCTCCACCTCAACTCCCTCCGGCAGCTCTCCTCTCTTCACTTCCGCATCCACCGGCCACCTCTCTCCATCTGCGCCGCCACTTCTCCTCTCCTCAGTTCGGCCGCCGCCTTCTTGCTCTCCTCCCCCATCCTCTGCTCCGACACCGACGGCCGCCGACGACATCTCCGACCTCTCCACTGCTTCCGCTTCTACCACGCCACCGACCGCACCGATCTCCGGCGCCACCGACCCCATTCTTCATCGACGCCAACTCCACCGCCGGCAGTTCCCGTCTGCTTCACCTTCTTTCTCCTCGGTTGCCTAATTTCCTCCCCTTTATTTCTTCAGTTCTTAATTCTGTTCATGCTGTTAACTGATAGTTATTATTTGCAATGTGTTGATGAATTGTGGATTATCATATGAGATCTGTGATATGTGCATGAGATCAGTGGATATTTTATTATGCTTTGTTCTGTTATTGTGATATTTGTTCATGTGATTTTGCAATTTGTGCTGTTAGTAGTATGATGTTGGTTAGTTTGTGATAAGTGCTGTGTAGGCTTGTCCTGAGCTTGTCCTGTTGTCCGTGTTAGTATATGTGTGTTGTCATTTCGTCAAATTGCTTTGTCATGATGATGTTGTGATTTACTAGTCCTCCATAGGTTTCTGGCACCGATAAAGATAACAATTATCATGTGCTTCGGAGCTATTATCGAGTTACTAGTATAGTCCTGACAGTGTGACTGTGCAAGCTGCTTGTATTTGTATCCTATGACCATTTTTTATGTCTGCTTTACCTGGAACTTTAACCTTACTGTACCGATTTAATGCAGGTGTCAAGCGGAAGCAGGCAGGGCAATCGGATAATATAGCTGGTGTTGTTGGGAAGGTTGGGTCCGTTGTGAAGAGTCGGTGGGCTGTTTTCCAAGAGGCAAGGCAACAGCATGTCGATTGAAGATAGGAGCTGGATGCGCATGGCAAAGTATACTGTTGAATGGCAAAAAAGATTTAAGGACTTCATTCAGAATACCTTTGGAGGCAGATCTAAAGAAGAAACTGCTCCATGTCCATGTGCTCGTTGCCGTTGCATGTCCTACAGAAATCAAAAAGATGTTCGAAGTCATTTGGTACTTAGAGGGTTCGATGAAAGTTTCATCCAAGGAGAAGGTAATACTCAAGATTTCGTTGCATGTCCTCAGGAGGATAACCCTGCTGAAGGAGAATACGATGATGGCGAAACAGGTGATGCGCCTGCTAGCAAAGAACTGATTTCTGCACTAATCCGCGGAGCTATACATGGCGAACTCACAGGAAGTGGAGATGAAGAGCCAAATGAGAGTGCAAAGAAGTTCTTTAAGTTATTAACCGAGGCACAAAAGGAACTGTATCCAGGCTGCAAGGAGGCTACAAAGGTTTCTTTCATTATCAGGATCTTTCAGATGAAGTGCATGCATGGTTTTAGTAACAATGGAATACAGTCGATCCTTGATCTGTTCGCGTTGTTCCACCCTGGTATCCCAGACACCTTGGATAAAGTGCGTAAGGTTGTTCGAGATCTTGGACTCGACTACCAAAAGATTCATGCATGTGTGAACGACTGTGTGTTATTTCTGGGGAATTCTTGCAAAGGGAGCAAACCGATTAGTTTGGCCAAACTCTCAAGGAGAGGCAGTCAGCCGTGCATAGCCTGTTTTGTAGTGCCAGCCATGCGAGGATTTTGCATTTTTGGGGTGCCCAAGTCTTGCAGACTAGGGGCTTCACGGAGGTGTTTAAAAAGCCAAAGAACTGTGTTTGTAGACCGAGGCCACGATATAGCTTCCATGCAGAGTTAGCTTCCAGGTTATACTGTCCCCCACCCCTTCCTGAAGGTTCAAGGAAGATATGTGGCTCCAGAGGGCGATGAGTTTTTGAATATGCTGAGCACTGGGCCGGTCAACCCGCTAAGATCTTGAAGTCATTTGTTTGAGGTTAAGACCGCATGCAGGAGAGGTTCTTTCTTTTGGAGACGGCAAACACGTGAGGAGCAATGTCGCGCAGACGTCTCCCCTGAGCCCAAGCCGAGTTCCAAAAGTTCGATGTTTTACCATCGCCGGTTGTAATGGAGGTGGCTGCTGCGAATAAGAGATTATCATGCCTAATTCAATCAGATATGCTACTTATACCAATTACCAAATACCAAATTACTAATTAGACTGGTGCTATCTGAGTGCCGACATGTACGCACAACTGCGTCATGAGTCGGCCGGTCAGACCAATAGCGATGCTTAACTCTCAGGCTCTGCATGACACCAAACCATTTTGCATGTGTACAAAGTTTAGGGTCCGTGTTTTTCTATACCACGGACTTGCATGTCTAGTAGCAGAGAGTTCTAGTCCCTAGGCAGTCGTCTGCTTCCTGCTTATCGATTTCTGATGAAAGAATGCTTGGAAAAGATATTGCTAGCGTCTGATTTTGCTTGTTGATAAGTCCGGCAGATCCAGAGGATGCTGGACTTGGACCATTCACAAAACAACGGCACAACATATGCAGTTCTTGTTGAAGATCGATGCCGACTATATTATACATGAGTCTAAATTTAGCTTTTGATGAAATATATGAACGTGGTGACACTGGCGACAAAATTTCATGCACTGATAATACAGATATATGTGCACGAAAGCGCACTAAGGCACAAGTTGTAATTTGCTGCCAAGCATATCTGTAGATTACTCTTTTTTTTTTGTTGGTAAATTGCATTCCTCAACTTGTAGTGAAATTTTAGTTATGCGCCTAAATTTCAAAATTAACTTGGTATGTCACTAAAGTTGAAAATTTTAAACTTTCACTTAGCCAAACATGCCAATCTAACGGTAAAATAAACATTCTAAGCCTTTGCAGTGTTGATCACTCATTTGAGTTTAAAAGCCTTGGCTTATTGCTTAGTTTACACTGTAGTAGTTGAAAATGCATTATTGTAGCTACTAGTAGCTTTTTTAGCATTATTAACTTTGAAAAAAATGAAAAAAGTGATTTAATCATGGACAATGAAAAGAAATAAAGGGAAAAAGAAAAAGCAAAAAAGCCCAAAAAACCATATCGTTAGAAAAAGACGAACATAAAAAGTTAGAAGCCAGAAGTAGAAGCTCTAATGAGCAGATAGTACCCCATCCTTTCTTTATTTTGTTGTCCTAGAATGAATGCATCAACCATTTAAAACGCTGACTATTATTATACCCAAAAGTATTTAGATTTTTCATATGAAAGCAATATTAATAGAGTTTTCATTTTAAGTATTTGGTTACAATTATATGAAGGAGTATGTGAAAAGGTCCAAGTTTTGCAGGTTTTGGAATTTCAATTTTGCAAAAAAAAAAATCGGTTTTCAGTTTTGCTATAGCCCTTGCGGTCGAATCGGCAGAAGGATTTTTTTTAATTTCGGCTGAATTGTGGTTTTAGGGATTTGAGTCATAGGATGATTTGGTTTGACTTAAATAAGTGCATATGTATTGCATGATGCATGTTATAGATAACGCGTGTCAAGTTATGAAGAATTTATACTCGAAAATGATCTTCTAGAGTCAACCATGCTCAACGATGAGAGTAACGCTCATGGATGAGCTGAGACCCATAACAATCAAGAATACTGGATGAGAAAGCTAAACTCTAGTACGATACAAGAAAAGCGAAAAATATTGAAGAGAAGCTTGCGCGCCTATAGTCGATAGCCCGTCGAGATGGTGCTTGCTCATTTCTTTTTTCTTTCTTTCTTTCTTTGTTGATACAATTGAGAAGAGCCAAAGAGGGGAAAGGAGTGGAGATAGGAGAAGAAATGAGAAGCAGAGCAAGTGAGCAACTACAGTGGTGAAACAGTGAGGAAGTCATGTGGTTCAGTGTCATGATATTAGCAGTGAAGACAAAGTAGGAGAAGAGTAAAAACATCTTTGATGATGGAGCAGTGACGTACTAGTGTAAGACGAAGAGTGATGCTTTATCAAAAGATGTAAATGTAGTGTTAGTTTAGGGGGGCATGCGTAGAGAGATCCACGTTTTGTGTATAAGATAATAGAAGTCAATTAGAAACAAAAGTGCCCTTTATTTCATTATCACAGTTTACAAATATATGTATGTTGCAACACTACGCCAGGACAATACTTGTGCATTACATGCAAATGCACATGGAGCATCAGACACATTATTCTCATGCTAAAGACTGATATTTATGGCTTCCCTCCGGCACCACCACCATATCCAGATCCATAGCCGGAGCCACTGCCAGACCCACCACCCTGGCCACCACCTCCGCCGCCTCCGCCACCCTGTCCATAACCTCCACTAGAAGCACCACCTCCCTGACCATAACCAGATCCATAACCAGACCCATAGCCAGATCCATTACCACCACCTTGTCCTCCACCACCGCCTCCGCCGCCACCTTGCCCGTAGCCTCCGCTAGAAGCTCCACCACCCTGACCATAGCCAGATCCATAGCCAGAACCATAACCAGATCTGCTCCCACCACCTTGTCCTCCACCACCACCGCCGCCTCCTCCTTGGCCATAGCCTCCTCCAGAAGTTCCACCACCTTGACCATAGCCAGATCCAGATCCAGATCCATAGCCAGATCCACTCCCACCACCTTGGCCTCCACCGCCGCCACCGCCACCACCTTGCCCGTAGCCTCCACCAGAAGCCCCACCACCTTGGCCATAGCCAGAACCATATCCGGATCCATACCCAGATCCGCCGCCACCACCTTCACCCCCTCCGCCACCACCGCCTTCACCACCACCACCTCCACCTCCCTCAATAGCATATCTAGCTACTCTTGCAGCATTGGATAGACCAATGCTCAAGAGCACAACAAAGGCTAGAGCTGCTATCTTCCTAGCCATTGTGTTACTCTTGGAAGATGAGATGAGTACCCAGTGCTAGAATACGTGTGTATTTATAGGGAAACTTGGAGGGACTGTAAAGCCAGCCATGCATTGTGGGCATGCAAGTGGACTAGTTCGGCAATCTGTTGTTGTGTAGTATGCAAGTATTCCACACCGGTATATTGGTTTCGGTCATAGTCGGCAGCACGGTATTATCTGGTAAAACTCTTGTAGTGTCGACTTTAATTGGTGCAACTTGGAGTGGTTAGAAGAAAACAATAGTGAAGTCAAAAACGATTGTCGGGTAACTTAATTAAATCAATTTTTACATCACCTCTATTTAAGTTCTAAATATTGCTTGCTTCTATTTAGCTGGTCACAACTCGCCGAGGACTCCAGCACAACTGTTAACAGTGCTTAGCGGTCACTAATTCAACCAAATACCACAAGGTGAGAGTTGCTAGGGTTTACGAGTCATTTAGGAGACACTTGGGGGAGGTTAACCGTCGTTTCGGGTTTACTTAGAACTAAGCAAATGCCGACATGTATCAAGTCAAGAACAATAGCGATGCATATTGCTCCGGCCATTCTGACTCTGCACAGCCATATGTAGTCTACAAGCTCTAGTTGGACTAAAATGCTC
Source organism: Dendrocalamus latiflorus (assembly GCA_017311315.1). Taxonomy (NCBI): domain Eukaryota; kingdom Viridiplantae; phylum Streptophyta; class Magnoliopsida; order Poales; family Poaceae; genus Dendrocalamus; species Dendrocalamus latiflorus. The sequence continues at coordinate 7,479,060 of CM029646.1, forward strand.
ACTTCAGTTTCTCGATGCATAAAGTGATGATGATGATGATGTGTATCTTTGTGTGCACTAAGTTCTAATAATTCGATTCTACCTTGTTGATACTCTTGAGCTGCTCAACTTTGGCAAAACAACGGCGCAATGTATACATATGATTCTGGTACAGCTGGATAGAGGGGCGCCAATATACGTGAATACAAATTTTAGCCCGTGGGCATCGTGATGTGGGGCCAAAAATTCCCACTCATTTACGGCACAGTTTTTTTCAGCTTATAGTTTCACTTAAACAAATAAACATTATGATTTCTCCATCGCTGTTTCGATACAGCTTATCAGGATAACCTATTTAAAACGGCTTATCGATTTATCGACAGATTCAGTATATTCAGACAGGTGCTTGCACTAGTGCCCAAAACATAAGCCATAACTATAAACCATAAGTCGTAGCAAAAAAGAACCCATCATATACCTCCAATCATCCATGAAGGGAAGGCTATAACCAACCAAGCATATCTCTTGTTTCAACTTTTAACAATTGAAAGCTTCAATATTAATGATACATACTCTTTCTAGTCACAATGGAGTGAACGTTTTGGAATTTTATAAACTTTATGAACTTTTGCTATCGATATTTCTATGAATATTTTGATTGGACATATGAAAATGATTGTGTAGATTTTTGTTTTGAAAAGTACTTTCATAACATTGTAATTCTATCATGTTATATAATTATATTACAATAGAAATTAGTAGTCAAAGTTGTGTTTTCGAAACCGTGTCAATGTCCAAATTATCATTCCTTTGTGCCTAGAGGGAGTATTTGGGGGAGTAAAATTTGCTCGATATTTAACTAACATTAATTGTCAATCTTGTCCCTTCCTCTTCTTTTCTCTCTTGCCAAGTTCTGTATCATATGCTTATTGTGATGTGTTTCTCACCTTGTACCACACATATGGTTAAGCTATTGTATTAAGTAAGAGTAAACATTGTAGTTCATTGTTTTTTTAAGGAATATATATCTATGTATGTGTATGCATATGTATGTATGTATGTATGTATACACATACATAGATATATATTCCTTAAAAAAACAATGAACTACAATGTTTACTCTTTACTTAATATAATAGCTTAACCATATGTGTGGTACTTTATATATATATATATATATATATATATATATATATATATATATATATATATATATATATATATATATATATACACACACATATATATATATACATACATATAGAGAGAGAGAGCGCGCGCTTTAGCACGTGCGACGAAATTGAAGTCGTACCACTAGCTCACACTACTACAGCTGGAAGTCAAATATTTTTGGATGATTACGACGGCAGGCGGTGTTCTACGGATGCTGGTCGAGCACTCTTATCCAATCTTGCCTGCCTTGTTTGGAAATTTGGGACACGGCTGGGGCCGAATAATCTAACGCCGGCAGTCATGCATACACAGTGGCGAAGCTAGAGCAAATGGGTGGGGGGTGCACAGTGGGCTTGTTGGGCTGCCGGCCTGGTGGGGGGGTGCCTCGTCTTGGGCCATGCGGGGTGCCTATAGGGCCGAATTTTTCCAATCCTTAAGAAATTCTGGAAGTGAGGGGGGTGCCTGGGCACCCACGGGCCTCTATTGGGCTTCGCCCCTGTGCATACAGGCATCAGTCAAAACCATCATATGTTAGCATATAGTCATAAACTAATATTCTTAAAAAAAATAAAATGCTACATAAATATCACTAATGTTCATAAACTAAAATCATAGAATCGACCCAAACGTTAGTATGAATCAGGTTTTCTTTATGTCAAGCATATCCTTGAAGTTATGATATTTCTAATATCCACTTGAATATAATCCTAGATGATTATCCCTTTATTATCAAATATCTGTAAATATGATTGACTAATCAATTCTAAATATAAAAGCATACTAGTGTGATTCAATTTGCTATGCTCAGATTGTAGTATGCTTCTTTGACCATAGCAAAGGAGTAACTAAGCGAGAGGGCCAAGGCATACTGAAAATGCTTGGGAGCCGAATGACCATCATGAAGATCCTTCGAGATTGGAGAATGGCTTCTCTTTTGACACTGAGGTAGTAAACTATACAACATAAAGTCACGGCTAACAACTTACTTGTTCTTGATTTAGATGAATGTTACCCACATATTTTATGATATCACTAATATAGTCTTGCATACCTCACAATTTCAATGAGCTAGAGACAAAGTTAGATCCTATATCACACTTGACAGCTAAAACTCTGTCAATCGAAATAGTAGTTATTTTAAAACACCTTTTCAATGAGAACTTGTAGCAACAATATGTGCCAAGATGAGAAAAAGAGAACCAATTGTCCACCTATTCTTCTGGAAAGTAGTTAAGCTGACCATGTTGGTATTTCTATATAACTACAAGAGGAACATTAAAGCACTGGTTTTAAAGGGTATGAAGCAAATCACACATACCAGCGTGTCCAATGCTATGAATTGGGTCGTGGTTGCTGTCTCTTCCTTCTCATCATGCTACGTGTTGGGCTTGGTTGTTGTCTTAGGTGTATGCCACCACCTTCTTCACGACTTTTCATCGGTTTCTTAGGACCAGAGATGAAGAAAAGGAGTATAAAAAAGCTGATGGATAGTCGCAAAGAAGGCGGCGAGTACGCCTGAGACAGCATCTAAGCTCAACACATAGCGTGATGAGGAGGAAGAGACAGCAGCCAAGACCTACTTCATAGAACCTGATACACTGGACTTGTGATTTAAATCATTCCCTTTGAAGTCCATGTGTATAGTGCTTCAATGTTAGTCTTGTAGTTATTGAGAAATACTAACATGAGTAGTGTAACTACTTTTCGGAAGAATTGGTGGACAATTGGTCATCTTTTTCTCATCTTGGTATATATTATTATACAAGATCTCATTAGAAGGGTGTTTTAAATCAACTACTACTTCGACTGACAATGTTTTAGCTGTCAAGTGTGATGTGGGATCTGACTTTGTCTCTATCACATTTAAATTGTGGAGTGTGCAAGACTATGTTAGTATTACCATGAAATATGTGGGCATCATTTATTTAAATCAAGAACAAGTTGTGAGTTGTAACTTTATGTTGTCTAGTTTACGACTTTACTCCTCCTAGCAACAAGGCATGACAATCAACTCAAGTACATTCAATCTTAACGAACCCTTTGACGTTCGATAATGGCTCTCCACCTTCTTGATGACAGACATCATTGACCAAAAGGGAGAGTTCAACTCTGGCGACTACAATTAATAGATGTTCAAACATTTGATTCGATTGTAATTCATCCAATTATAACTCATTAAGCTGTAATTTGTTTATGAGATCTATGTAATGATTATTTTGTGCTATAAGATCTATAATTATCTATGATCTGCTCGCTTATTTTCAGAGGGCATGACTAGCATTTCCTAAGGCTAGCCAAAAAAATAGAAAATTTTTAATATGTAGAATGAACTATTGTAGAGGGTTTTGTTGTATAAAGCATCTATGAATACCTACTATCATAGATGGTTCTCTACATCAACCGTTTGTGACAGTTAGTCTTCACAGACAATTTTGATACAAATCATCTATGATGTGACTTATCATAGCCAGAGCAGCATAAAACCGTCTGTGATAATCATCTATTTTTATAGACACAATAAATCAGACGGTTCAAAAACCGTTTGTGATAATGGTTTAGACTGCCTGTGATGACCCTTTGTGTGGTAGTCACGACTACAAAAAGGGTCATCACAGACGGTTCGGAACTACCATCATAGGGCTTTTGGCTGCGGCTTTTAGCTTTTGGGCTGTTTGTACGAGAGATTACAGAGTAACAGAAACTCATGTGCGGTTTTTGCCGATATAAATGAAGTCAGTAAAGTATGTACTACAATTAACTAATAGACCTTATCTTGAAAAAATACTCCGTTTAAAAGTTAGTTACTGTAAAAAAAGCCGAAAAGCAGCTTTTAGAAGCTGAAAAGAACATGACCATAGATTGTTTTCTGAACCGCTTGTATTTATGTGTCATTGATAGTCGGAGGTTATCATAGACAGTTTGTGAGCCATCTGTGATAAAGACAACATAGATGGTTTGTAACTAGAACTGTCTGTGAAGAAAACTATTACACATGGCTCGAAACAAAAACTGTCTGTGATACTCACACATCACAGAAGGTTCTATTTACCAACTATCTGTGATTGGCGGTTGGTAAATAGAACCATCTGTGATAGTTCTTCATAGACAGTTTATAGCACTAACCGTCTATAATAGTTCATCCTATACATATGCCCTTTGAAAACAAGCAAATACAGTGGCAAACACAATAGCACATTCCATTTCCATTATGATTAGAATCCACCATTACAGCATAACAAGACAATGAACCCAACTCTTTAATACGGCAAGAATATATAAGAAGCAGAGATCCTAGTAGACAGTAGAAGCTGGATGTATCAGATGGTGGCTGGATATCACCGGCAATGGAGAAGAAGCGGTAGCGCCACTTTTGTGGCACAACGGTGAGACTGTACAAGACACTCTTATGACACCTATGACAAGAGTGTGTTGTGCAGTCGACCGAGGTGTCACAATGGAGGCGCTAGCTCACAGCAGTAGTCGGCGTCGTCGAGGAACAAGCTAGATGCATCGGATGGCGGCCGGATATCACCGGCAATGGAGAGGCGGCGGTACCGCCACCTTTGTGGCACGACCATGAGAATGCAGAAGACACTCTTATGACACTTACGACAAGAGTGTGTTTTGCAGTCAACCGAGGTTTCACAACGAAGGCGCTAGCTCATGGTGGTAGTCGATTGGCGTCATCGATGGGAGGAAGCTATATAGTGGATGAAATCATGCGTGACTGTCGGTGGAAAGGTAAATGGGGAGTAATTAATAAGGGCCAAGCAGTGGGAAGGTAGATAGGGAGTAATTAATACGGGCTGAGCGGTGGGAGGAACCAGTGCCTGCCATCCGATGTGGAGAGAATGGACGGGTGAGATTGAAATCCTAGGGGATACACCACGGATCAGTGATTGTCATTATCAGAGATGGTTTGTTGCACGAACCATCTGTGATAATGCACATATCAGAGATGGTTTGTTATACGAACCATCTGTGATAGTTTCATAGACGGTTCTATTTAAAAATCGTCTGTGATAATACATATATCATAGACAACTTTTAAACCCAAATGTCTATGATAGTTTCATAGATGGTTTTAGCCATGAACCATCTGTAATAATCAAAGCACAGATAGCCCCACATGAACCGTCTGTCATGAGATGTTTAGTATAGCTTGTTTTGTAGTAGTGTGTAACCACCACCAAAAGCTCCACCAACTTGGCCCTAGCTAGAGCCATACCCAAATCCACTACCTCAATCTTCGCCCCCCCCCCCCCTTCTGCAACCGCCACTACCACCTCTCTCTCACTTGTGCATCTAGCTACTCTTGCTGCATTGAAGAATTTCTAGCACATATGGCACTGTTTGATCATGTATTTACAATAGAAAAAATGTCATTTCTACTGCCCGACCATTGGATAGTAACACTATCGAAGCGACACACGCCACCTGCCACCCAACCACCGTGCAGCAGGCCCGACAACCAGGCTCCAAGTGGGCTGCCACCCGGTGGGCGGGCTCCAGGCGATTAGCATGTGATTAGCACTACCCCTAATACCCGGTTAGGCATGCTTTAATGGCCTGCTACTCGGTGGCCGGGTGGCAAGCTTTGGAGCCATGTGGCAGGGATTTTTATTTGCTTTGTTAAAGACGCATGCGAACGAATGGAGTGGGCCATGGGGCATTTGGCTCATATGGAAATTGAGTACTCGTGTAGACACTACGAGGGAACAAACCACCAAAAGGGAGGTTCGTGTCGTGTCTATCTCCCTATGCACACTTCACTTGCACCATTCTCGGTGCTTCGTTAGCACGCTACACTCTCACTCGCGTTATAAATTGCGAGGTCTCTCACAGTCACTCTTGGAGTCCCGCAATTCTTCGTAGCCAGTTAGCAGTTGTATTAGTAGGTACCTCCGGGGAAATACATATGTGTGTGCATACATATATATGTGCATATTTATGTAATTATTTTTGTCATCGTAATTTTTAATTTGTAGTATTGTACTGCCATTGTGTATTTTTATTTCATCGTAATTTTTATGCAGTATTGTACTGCCATGAAATACATATTTATTTATTTGTAGTAATGTACTGCCATGAAATAAATATGCTCAGATGCTCTACATAATATATACCTATATAGACATATGTGTGTGTGTATATTTGTACACACACACATATATATACACACATATGCATATATATGTATGTACGTATGCATGTATATACATATATTTGTATACATATATATACACATGCATATGTATATGTATATGTTTATATATGTACACACATATGTAGTACATATATATACATACACATATACATATATGTGTATATGTATATGTATGTGTATATGTTTATGTATATGTATATATATGTACACACATATTTATGTAATTATTTATTTCATTATAATTTTTAATATGTAGTATTGTGCTACCATTATATATTATATTTATGTCATTATTTATTTCATCGTAATATTTAATATGTAGTATTGTACTACCATTATATATGTATATGTATTTCATCGTAATTGTTAATTTGTGGTATTGTACTGCTATTATATATGTGTATGCATATGTATATTTATGTAATTATTTTTAATTTGTAAAAAGTGTACTACTAAACAACAGTTCATCAATCTGGCAATTAAAAACGTGATGCTTCATATTGCTACCATTATATATGTATATGTATATATGTAGGTATATATATATGTATATATGTATGTACATATGCATATATATATATATATATATATATATATATATATATATATATATATATATATATATATATATATATATATATGCACATATACATATATATATAATATAATACATTTATGTATGTACTATTTAATTCATCGTAATTTTTAATTTGTAGTATTTTATTGTCATTATCAATCTTCGTACTAATATTTCATCTATCCCTTTTTTTGGAAGGTACATCTTTACCAGAGCTTCTCGAACAGTTCTGCGATGAGAACCACTGGTGCCACTCATGGATGACAGCTAACACAGATGGCCCACCGCCCTTCAAGCTGTGAGGTGGGAGCGATCATTGGGAGTTAGATGATCGCTACATCCCAATCCTGTGGGCCACGGGCTTGTTGCCCTTTGCGAGACTGGTCTCCATCGGATGCCAGTTCACCCTCAATGGTAGCCTGTTGGCAGCACTGGTGGATATGTGGAGGCCCGAGATGCACACATTCCACTTTCTGTGCGGTGAGATGACACAGTTCTTCTAGCCCCTGCACCGGTGGACTAAAAGGAGAGGCTGGCGTATCGGTTCAGCCAGGCTCTCCCGAAGGATTCTCGTGAAATCCCCTACACTTGGCTGAAGTAATTCAGTGTGTCCCCGTAGGATGCACCAGTTGGGGTCATCAAAATGCACCTCGTCGCGTACCTTATTTAGTACAGCTGGGGATCAGTCGTCCTATACGCTATATATCGGGGTTGTTGATGCTTGCCAACGTGACGACGGTGATTCCCCAAACCTGGCCATCTGCTACATGCTCCTGTAGTGGTAGAGTTGGGAGCACTTTCCTGTCAGGTGTTCGGCCATCTTGAGGCCAGTGTACCCGTTCGGCAAGTTTGCCGACCCGATAGACAGACCCACTATGGGTTTCTGGTGGACTGGTGCTCGTTTGCGCTAGGCCAAAGGCAGATCATTGAGGTGCTACTTGTTGTGGCACAATGAGTTCGAGTCGTTACATGACAGCGACGTCATCTGGGCTCCATGGACTCCAAAGTTCGTGGTAAGTGTAGCACCACACAGGCTGTCCATGCAATGCTTGCAGGATGCCAAGTTATGGGCGATGACCTTCCATCTAGTGTTTGCATACATGGTGGAGGCTTAGGCAATGCAGCGCATAATGTAACAGTTCGGTTTGTACTAGGTCATGCCCCGTCCGGATGACAGGTTCTTACCGTGAGCCGTACATCGATGAGTCAAATTCCATCCGAGTAATATTTACACTTCGTATGTCTTCCTCTGTAACATCGTTGATTCTGGAAATGCAGGCAATAGAGGGTGGGTCGCCATGGTATGGACTGACAGTTACTACAACAGGAGTTTACGACAGCATGGACGGACAGGGCACTATTGGACGTCAAAATGGAGCAGCATCCATACGATGTTCAGACAGACGATGAGTACCTATAGTGGTACGTACCTAAGTCGCATGGTAGACTCACTGTTCCTCCACCAGATCAAGCAGGTCACGCAACATGACAACCTACAACTCTCGATCGATCGCCACAGCGGTTCGTGGCGCCATGATACTATAAGACTGTTGTAAATTCTGATCGTTTCATTTACGAAATTCATACTAATCATTACTAAACCTATTTTGTATGTCACTTCAGTTGAAGCAGGCGCACCACATCGCAAGCACATCAGAAACTGCCATCAGCAGCCCAGACGCACCACTAGCCATGCAGAAAACTTTCATATACATTCTATCACAGGCCAAAAAATAATGGACAACCTAAGCTGCAGCCGATTGAAGGACCACGCCATGTGCATTGGGCACTCAGTAGGGACACCGTGCTCACCCACCAGGTCATCGCGACCTAGCGAGTCCGACTGGCCATTGCAACCTACCGATTTTGCCCGACGTCATAGTACTAGCTGTTAATCATCCATGGGCCAGATTGATGAGGAGGTAACTTACATGCAAACCTACAATTTTGTTTTCCTGTTATGCCTTATGTTCCACTATCATCATGGTGTTCTCTCGCCATAGATCTATTATAGAATTACACAGACTACCGCTCCCCATCGTTCATCTTTGTTGCACATTCGGAAGGTACGACATTCGTATTCTACATACAAAATATTTATTGTGACTAACATTGTTACATCTTGCAACCTTTAATTTAACGTGGGGGTGACGCCTAGTCCACCGATGATGATACGGGCCTCTTGGCTGCATCCATGGAGCGGTACACAGCGCTATAGGGTTTGCATCGTATGCAGCGCAGAGCTCATCGTTCACACCATATGCATGGTTTGGGGACTTCATTGGGCAGAGCTCCTTCGGTGTCACTGCCACACCGTACGGTGAACGCTAGGGCTCCTCCGCACACTGGGGGTTCCTAAAATCCTTCATTCACAACTTTATCTCTAGCGGCCCCCAATTCAATATGTCAATGCTGGAGCACATTAACGCTTACTACCAGACACTGTCTGGTGTACCTTAGCCTACTGCACCACTGCCGGCTACTCAACAAACACAACGGTCTCCATATGTAACATCCCAAATAGGGAATTACTGTAATTGCGAAAAGTGTAAAACCTTTTAATCATTTTCTTGGGTATTTTAAAAAAAATCATCATTGGCGTTACTCGAATTTCTCAAGTTGGATTTCTTGCCAAAAGCCCGATCAAAAAAAAATCAAAACCTCATAATCAAGAACCAAAATTTAAAGTTTAAAATTAAGAACATCCAAATCCCCTCGGAAGTATTAATTTCCAATTTGAAAATTGAAATATGGTCATTCAAAGCCAAGAATGGAAGTCTTAAATTAATATAAAATCTTTCCCTCCAATTTACATATCTGGAAATTCAAATTCTATGAATTTAAAAGAATTATTTCTCTGAAACTTGATAAATCTTAAAGTTAAATTGTGAACCCCCAAAATATGAACTAAGTCTTCAAGTTCAAAACCTAATTACAAATCCAATTTCGAAAGGGTGTTAAAATCCCCAAAATCTCTCGTGGACCCGGCCTGATTGTTCTTCCGGCCCCGCCACTGATATTTTTCTCCCCGGGCCCATTCCCTTTTTCTTTCCTGCCCGGCCGTCCGGCCCTTCCTTGCCCCTGGCCCAGCCGAAGCCCTTCTTCCCCTTTCCTTTCTTCGTTTCTTCCTCCCTTCTTCCTCTGCCTTCCGCTTCTCCCGTCGCCCCGAGCCAGTCCGCCTCCGTGTGTCGCCATTCCATCCGTCGGCCCGGCCCAGTCCGCCCCCGTTTTCCCCGTCGTATCTGCGCTAGCGCCCTATCACTGGCCTACCCTCGGTGCCATCCCCCTACTCCATGTCGTCGCCCATGCCGTCGCCTGTGCGGCCGCACACTGCGCCCATGCCGACGTACGCGCCGCCCATGCCCGGCACTGCTCCGCCGGACGTGCCGCCCATGCCACCGCCGTACCCTCCCCCGAACGCGCGCCGCCTATAAAGAGCCGAGCTCCCCCCTTCCCACTCCTCCTTCTTCCCCCCCCCCCCCATTTGAGCTCAGCCCGAGATTGCGCCGGCCGTCGCCATTTCAGCCGCCGCTTCCCCCTCGGTTGACCCGAGGCCGATTCCTCTCGCCGAGGGCTTCTCCTTGGTGCATGGGAGCTCCTCCAACCATTGGCCGGCGCCCTCCGCCGCCCGAGCTCTCCGGCCACGACAGCCCGACCGCGCCGCCACCCGTGCTCATCGCCGGCTCAACCCGACCTCCCACTGGTCACTTTGACCACTCAGGCAAGTTTCCTGTGACTTCCTCTTGCTCAGGCGCGCCCCCTAGCCCTTCCTCTCCCTTCCAGCCGCCGGCGCCCCAACCGGCTCCCTGTCCCGGCCGCCTTCCCTCGCCGCCGGCTTACTTTGGCGCTTCCCCTGCCGAAGCCAACACCTTCTGGAGCCTCCTCGTCGCCTCGGAAGCCCGTTGTTCCGGTCGCCGTCGCCTCCCCAGCCGCTCCCCGCCGGCGATGCCGCACGGCTCCGCTGCCGCCTCCGTTCCCCTGTTTCCCCTGCTTCCTTCTTCTCAGTTCAGCTGAAAGTTAGTCCTTTCTGTGCCTCACTCTTCTGACGTATGGGCCCAGCCAGAGGATGGCTTAGCTGATATATATGTATATCTTTGTATCCCCTCACTTTATTTCCCAAAGCTTGAATTTTTATCTAGGATTTTCTCAAGTGAGCAAGGTGATAAAATATGATGGAGATGAGGGCTTAATTGCAAAATTATAAAGGAGGCTTGCAATTTAAAACTTATCTTCAATAAATTTCATGATAATAAAAAGTAACAAAATAACATATAAATCCTCATGTACAATTAAAACAAAAATATATATATACATGATCTATTCTCAAATGATGAGGAAATCGATCGACATGGATTACGTGGATGTTACTAATAAACTCTAATTTGTGGGACTAATTCAAAGATCATCTTTTATACATCAAAGGTACTAGACGTAAATCCTAAATGATTAAAGATGCATCTTTGAAGCCTTATAAAGATAATTTCAATCTTTTCAAACTTTACTCTAAAAACTCGAATAATAACCTTAATCCTATCTCGAGTGGTTTATACATTACCTTTTGTCCATCGGTCTAAATCTACCTATGTAAACCAAGTAAATCAATTCAACAAGGTTGTGTCACATAAAATGATGACCATAAAAATTTCTCATCTCTAAAATCATACCATCTCTCTTATTAGTGTTTAGAATAATTATCGATAAAGTCCTCTATAATTAATCAACCTTAAAAATAAGTAAGAAACCATTAGTTCTTGCCTCGCATCCAAATCTCCACTCAGTATCTTGGGATTTCAAATTCAATGGTCGAAAATAATTAATAATAAAAGAACTAGCTTTATGCAGAAGATCCTTGTAAAAATCATAACTCTCCTTTCTGACAAATCACAACCATTGGTCATATCAAATAAAGTTGTTAATCAAGCAGAATAATTGACTTTAGAATTGGCAGTTGCAATCTCAGATAAATACTGCCACATGAAATACCAGAGTTACACTGAGTATTTAAACTTATACCGATCCCATGTAAAGCTCCCGCCTCCTAAAATCACAAAGTTATATTCCTCTTTACTATCTCCGGTAAGATACTTCCTCACTTTTGATCCCTAGTATTCCTAAATTTTCCCCTCACGGTAAAGCTATTCCAATAAACCGTTCTCTTACTCAAATCCAGCTACCGTTGTATTTATAGTCCACCAATCCGAATCATCCTTCTATTCTCAATTCCTAACAAATATATAATTTAAATTAAATTGGGCATTTAAAGTGTTTGGATTTATGTGGTCTTTCTTTTCTTTGCCGCGTATTAGAATCGGAAGACTCGACGAGGCGACGAATTCGAACAGGATCAAGACTTGGGCAAAAGCGACGACTAGGAAGTTAAGGTCGCTGACTGAGCAGGCTTTGACTTAGATCAATCAAGGCCATGGTACAAGCAAGGCAAGTCATCACTTTGAATATATTGATCCTACATTTTATGCAAAACTATGTTCTTTTCACCTATCAACTTGCATGCCTATCTTGTTATGCAAATATATGTCAAAGCTTAAGGTAGCTACATGCCCACTTGTCATTGTATTAAATTTATTATGCCATCCTTTGGAACTTGAATCACCTGATCCTTGTCACCATAGATATTATTGATAACTTTACTAGCTATAAGTCTTATTAAATGTCATGCTAGTCTTGTCAAAGTCCAGGGCGCTAGTTGCCCTGATCATCAATCTCTAAAAACATAAGAACTTGTTTTGGGGCAGTCACGGGATGTACGTGACTGAATACTTTGTGACTATTTATTTTATGCTTCTCAAAACCCTCAAAACCTGCTATATCTGTTTGGGCGGGTGGTAAGAGTGGTTGGTGCGGAAGTAGCACGAGAATATGTGGTTTGTGGACTGAACCGCTCGGACGCATTAAGGACTTAATCATGTGATGACTTCTTCGTGTAAAACAGTACAACCACAAGTATGCAAATTGCAACTTGGCTAAGTAAATCTATCGAACCCCCGGAACTCATCTCACTGGTAGGGGAAAGGAGGATGCTACAAGGGCAAGAGAAGGCCTAAAGGGACACCGATTGCAGGGTGAAGTTTCCAGCCGTGCTAGCGTTGTGGAGAGTTGCAGTCCGAATGCGCTAGTTTCCGTGGTGACATCCCGTGCAAAGTATGGGACCCACCGCAAGGGGGAGAAGCCCATAAAGTGAGCTGACAAAAGGGGCTCGATATTTTGAACAGTTATTGTGATGATTTATTCAACCGCATGACTAAGGAATCGTGTGGAGCAACGAGCAGATCGTCTCTTGTGGTGAAAGTGTACAAACTCTGCAGAGTCAAAACTATTCGAATAGCCGTGCCCACGGTCAAGGGCGGACATGGGATTCTCCTCGAGTTAGTTCTATTTCAAAAACCTTTGTGGGTGGGACAAAAACCTATCAGAGTGAGGTATTCTGATTTTGGGATTTTTCCTGGAGGGACGTACTCCAGCGTGATTGATAATATGAAAGTGGCATAATGATCAAAACCTAGCATAGGTGGATGGGACCATGTAATCGGTGGATGGAACCGACACCGCTATAATTATTGCACAATTTCAAACTCTTTAAAGCATGCTTATAAAATGCCAAGTCATAGGAATTTTAATTATGAGTATTGCAAATGTCGCACTAAGCAAATAAAAGAACCTCAAGCCTCCTTTGACAACCTTGCATCTATTATTATTGCATCCTGTGTGGTGGCTTGCTGAGTATCATCGTACTCATTCTGGCTTAACTGCCATCATTCAGTCAGAAAGGAAATAAAGTCAAGCCCTACGATGCTTAAAAAGGGTCGACAGAGCTGGAAGACGATGAGGCCATGGACTAGGTCGCGAACCCCAGTTGGCTGCCTGTGGGCAAGTCCTGCGGGTCCCACTTGTGTGAAGTTTCCGCTGCTGTATTTTATCGTTTTCGGCCTAACCGGCCCATGAGTAAGTATTACTGTATCATTTACGCTTCCGCATGATATGTTTTTGATATATAGTAATGTATCTGTGAGCACTATCTACTGATCCAGGGAATAGTGTGGTGGAATCACAGAGGATCTGGGTTTGCTAACCCGAGGTCCGACACCATACCTCCTCCAAATCGACACACAAGCTCTGGACCGACTATCGTACCCCATGGGACAAGCTCATGCTCAACAGAAGACAAAGCCATGCACGCGGAGGCAGACTAGGTGAGGAGATAGCAGTGGCTCAGATGAGTGAGCCATATCGCATCTTGTGCGATGCGTTTTTATACTATTATATGTACTCCTTGCGTAATTCAATAAAAAATTGCACCATTAAGTCCACTTCTATAATTTTTCCAACTCATTTCCTATATTCAGATATTCCAACAAATAGTTTACGTAAATAAATTTTTGAATAAAACTCATAACAAAAAAATTATGAGCAAATTACACAATTAACTATGCTGTGTCGGGAATCTCTACAAAAAATTTTGTAAGTTTTTGTGCTCATTTGCTATATCATAAAAATTCTACGAGCAATGCATACTAAATTTTCTAATCATGCAACGAAACTAATTAATTGTAGGTGCTAATCACTTGGAGCCCTGCCACCGGGCGGCAGGCCACCTGGAACCCGGTGGTCGGGCTCCATGTGACACGTGTCGCATCTACGGTGTCGCCACCCGGTGACCGAGCGGCCAAAATGATATTTTTGCTTCGAGTAACTTAGGTCAAATTTTGACAACTACAAATTAACATATAATTAACAACGATTAATTTCCTCTATTTATCTGACTAAGTAGTTAAAAGCGTTAATTAAGGTCACAGATTTACTTACTACATACAACGTGGTGGATTGGGTTTCAGGGTGGCCAAGTGATTGTGAGTTAATTACTAATTATAGACTGGTGCTATCTGAGTGCCGACATGTATGCACATCTGCGTCATGAGTCGGCCGGTCAGACCAATAGCGATGCGTAACGCTCACGCTCTGACTCTGCATCACACCAAACCATTTTGCACGTGTACAAAGTTTTTTTTTATTGAATGGGCAGGAGCTGCCATATATTAAAAGCAGAGATGGAAGTTATATGTACAGAAAGAGGGTGGTAGGCCTAGGAAAGGCCGCACCCAAGTGAAGAAACTAAGGTATTACAGAGAAAGAATGAGCTCTGCTAGCCTCTTTGCTCCCGCTAGGATTCAAGAGTGAGACTTATCCTTAATTTTGGTGAGCAAGGATGTGAGGGAGGACACTATGGAACGAAAAATGTAAGAATTTCATCCTTTCCAGATTTCCCAGGTGACAAGCATCATTAATGAAGCTAGAGGCTTTCGAGGCATATCTGATTTTAGAATGGTGGAGTCCCACCAGCGGCGAATGAAAGAACTAACGGTTTGCCAAGTTGAAGGGTCTATGTAGTCTGAAGCAATCGAATGGGTGATGAGGGCTCATACTCTTTTCATGTAGCAGCATTCGGCGAAGAGGTGGGTGGCTGTTTCTGGGGAATTCTTGCAAAGGGAGCAAACCGATTGGTATGGCCAACCTCTCAAGGAGAGACAGTCAGCCATCCACAGCCTGTTCTGCAAAACCAGCCATGTGAAGATTTTGCATTTTTGGGGTACCCAAGTCTTCCAAACTAGGGGGTTCATGGAGGTGTTTAAAAAGCCAAATAATTGTTTTGTAGGCTGAGGTAGCGGAATAGCTTCCATGCGGAGTTAGCTTCCAGGTTATACTGTCCCCCACCCCTTCCTAGAGGTTTAAGGAAGATATGTGGCCCCAAAGGGCGGCGAGTTCTTGAATGTGTTGAGCATTTGGCCGGTCAACCCACTGAGATCTTAAAGCCATATGTTTGTGGTTAAGGCTGCATGCAGGGAGCAGTTCTTTCTTTTGGAGATGGTAAACACATGAGGAGCAATGTCGCGCAGACGTGTCCCCTGAGCCCAAGCTGAGTTCCAGAAGCTCGCTATTTTACCATCACCGATTGTAATGGAGGTGGCTACTGCGAATAAGAGATTGTTGTGCTCATCGCATGGCATCTGCATTCCTTTCCAAGGCTTGTCTATGGTTGCCGACTCATACTATAGCCATCGTAAACGTAGGGCTCGTGCAAAGTGCTAGAGGTCCAAGAGGTCGAGCCCACCAAGGTAAGTGGGTTTGCACACCTTGTCCCAACTGACCTTGCATTCCCCCCCCCCCCAATTAGTTGATCGAATCCAGCCCAAGGAATCTATCTCATCTGTTTATTTAGGAACCGGAGCAGTCCGGCTGGTGGTTTGGTGACCGTGAGGAGGTATGTTGCTTGGGCATTCAGGACCAACTTTGCCAAAATTCTCCTTCCCGCAAGTGTCAACAATTTGCCACACTGCTCAAAAGGCAACTGGACACTTTGTCTTGTAGCCGTTGGAAGTGCAGGCGGTGAAGTCTTCGATGTGCAAGCAGTAGCCCAAATATTCCAGTGGGAAGGAAGCTAGAATGGTCAGTAAGTCCTGAAGCTTGGCTTGTAGGTCAATCCATTTGCAACAAATTGGTGTCACCCGGCTTTTTTTAAGTTTGTATGTAGGCCTGTAACTTCACCAAATTTCGTTAGGATGTGGATAAGGGTGTTGGCATCTGCCTGAAAAGGGTGCAAAAAAATGGCCTTGGCATCCGC
Source organism: Dendrocalamus latiflorus (assembly GCA_017311315.1). Lineage (NCBI taxonomy): Eukaryota > Viridiplantae > Streptophyta > Magnoliopsida > Poales > Poaceae > Dendrocalamus > Dendrocalamus latiflorus. Next base: position 7,495,590 of record CM029646.1, read on the forward strand.
ATAGAGGGAGGTTCACAAGGTTGCTGCCTATCCACACAGAGGTTGGAGGAGACCTCAATCCATAGCTATATTGAGGATGTTTTGAATAGGGTATATTGCTATGATAAAGAGGAAGGGGAAGAGCGGGCCACCTTGCTGAAGGCCTTTGCGGTGCTGAATAACATTTCTTGGGACGCCATTCAGGAGAACTATGGATGGCAAGAGATCCAGTCCGTCCAACGAGAAGGGAACCCATTGATTGCTAGCAACTTCAATAGGTAGTCCCAGCGTACCGAGTCGAAGGCTTTGGTAATGTCGAGCTTTAGGAGAAGAGTTGGCGTTCTTGTTAGGTGAAAGTTCCTCACGAGGTGCTAAACGTATAGGAAATTTTTCCAAAAGCATCTTCCTTTAATGAAAGCACTTTGGCTCCGAGAGACCAGGTTGTTCATGAAGGGGGCAAGATGCGAGGCCAAAGTCTTGGTGATGATCTTGGAAACACTATGTATCAGGCTAATTGGTCTAAAATCTGTTGCAGATTGGGCTCCATCTTTCTTTGGTAGAAGAATAACATTGGTTGTGTTGGATCATTGAATGTTAGCTATTCTGAGTTTGTGGAAACTATGGAAGACAGCCATGAGATCCTCCTTTATGATGTCCTAGCATGCACGGTAGAAGTTCCCATTGAAACCATCCGGGCTTGGTGCTTTGTCCTTTGGTAACTTAACGATGGACATGTGCACCTTGAGTTTGGAGAAAGGTGCGTCTAGGTTGTATAGGTCCAATTGCGGTAGTTGTATCATTTCCCAGTTGAAGGTGGTGGTAGTCTATGAACTGCATCTGTGGATGCGAGAGAAGTGGTCAAAGAGCACATCGTATTTTTGTTGTGCAAGGTTTCCCAACCTATATCTCTCATGAGGCATTGAATAAAATTCCTTCGTTTGCAGGAGTTTATTTTGATGTGGAAATATTTTGTGTTTGCATGTCCCTCTTGCAGCCAGTTGATTCATGATGCTTGCTTTATCCTAGATTTTTTTTATTAAAGCTAGACCCATCTCTCTCTTTTTTAGGTAGGCTCAGAGTTCAACCTCATCGGGAGTCAAAGCTCGGTTTTCGTGAGTGATGTCGAGGTGTAGGATGATCTCTTTGGCCATGTTCAGCTGTAGCTTGACATTCGGGAGCAACCTGTTGCTCCAGTTCCTTAGCCTGGTTGTCGTGGTTTTCAGTTTCCTATTGAAAGTGGAGATCGGGTCACGACCAGGTGTGGACTCCCCCAAGCCTCCTGGATGACCTGTTGGAAGGTCGATAGCTAGGTCCAGAAGTTTTCGAAGCAAAAGACTTTGGGTGGTGATAGCACTAGCGGTCCCGATCTTTCGATAAAAGTGGTAGATTCGATTGGAGAAGGAGATGACGTTGACGACCCGACTACAACCATCCAAGGACGTTGCGCCTTAGCGATCGATACACCAACTCCAGAGGTTGTTTGTGACCTTGTTGGAGCACAATCAACCTAACCACGAGGGTACTTGTTCCTACAAGCAATCGAAGAACAGGCAAGAATAAGATGAACAGCAACTCAATTGCGAATAAAAGATGTAGGTTTCAATCTGAAACAGAAAGACGGTGGGGTTCCGAAGACAAGTATTCGGACGGTCTTGCCTGTAGGGATACGGGTAGGCTACGCTAGCGCAAATTAATAAAAATTCTACCCGTAAACCAAGATCACTGCAGTTATAGATCACGGAATTACCACTAGACGCGCAGGTGCGGAATTGATGCAGCACGTCGGGGCAGAGTAGTCGTACTACGTCGATGCAGCACGTCGGGGCAGAGTAGTCGTACTACTTCCTCGTCCACGTCGCGGCGTCCCACGTACAACTCCTCTATTGCGGTTCGTCCAAACGCTACAGATGCAGCGCCGCCAAAAGGTATCCACACGTACGGGAGGAAGCGACGCACGCCGGATTACTAGATCCGCGCGAGCGCCCAGGGCGTGGGAGGGGTGGCGGCCAGGGTTTGAGGAGGTCACGAAAAACTTCTCTCTCAACCCTGTGCGCCCTTGCCCTCCTTTTATAGACGTCCTTATAATGGGCTTCAGCGAATGGAGGCCCATTAGGACTCAATACCCAGTCTAACCCGGATCCAATCCGAATTAGGCTTCAGCCCTTAAGTGTGTGACCCTATGGGTTCACGTATGTTTAGACATGACACGAGTTTACCTACTCGGTCAATAGTTGGTAGCGGCCTCTAGCAAGACGTGCCAACTCCTAAACATACACAAAGATCATATCGGACGAACCATCACAACTTTATGTACATGCCAATCCCTTTGCCTCACGATATTTGGTCGAGCTCCAAGCTGACCACTCTTTCTCGATCCTGTGATCCGGAATCCCTTACTAGGTTAACTCTTAACCTTAAGTAGCATGGTCATGCATTTCTGGATCCGATCACTCGAGGGGCCCAGAGATATCTCTCTCAGGTAGAGAGGGGAAAATCCCATCTCGACTGACCATGCCTCGTAGCATGCTTCATGACAAACCCGAAAACTACCTTTATAACTACCCAGTTACGGAGTAGCGTTTGATAGCCCCTAAGTAGGTCGATTCACATCTCAAGTACATGCGACAATCTCAGGTCTAAGAACAAGGCGTACACATTGTGTAGAGAGAGAACCATAAGTATAATTGTTATGTCTCATGTTGGGTCGGTCCAACCCCATGTTCTAAACATGTGTCCACATTATTGGTTTGACATCTCCATGTCTATGACCTGTGAAACATGGTCATCAACCGATACATGTGCTAATCCATTATTCACGTGTGTCCTCACATGAACTCCGACTAGGGACAACTTTAGAATAACCATATAAGTAAAGAGTTTCACAAACAAGTCACATACTTGTTAATCAACACAAAGGCAATATTCAAGGAACATTTATTAAATCATGGATACAACGAAATATCATCATCTCTATGATTGCCTCTAGGGCATATTTCCAACATTGCCGACACGCGCGAACACAAGGCGAAGTAGCAAAAGCTAACTTAGTCTATCAAAACCCAAACCCTAGAAGAGGTTGCAGCTGCCTATTTAAGAGACACGGGAGGTGGAGGGTCGGCCAAAACACATGGAAGCCAAACAGGACTCGATTACAAGGACCAAGGCCCACTTTGACTCAGACTAGAAAAGTGACGTGACTTGTTTGGCAGTTTCTGATCAGCTCGGATAAAGTTTGGAGGTGAGACTAGATCCATCTGAAAGTAGACTCCAAGAGCTTTCCAGAGAGTACTCACGGGCCCCGAGAAACCTTCTGGATCAAAAGTTATGGCCATTTGAAGTAGACGTTGTTACGAAGGCCGAATCTGAGTCGAACTCATGAACATGACTTGGATTGCGCATGACGGTTCCACTTCTACACTTGGGTTCGCGTGGTTCTTTCCCATGATTCCTAAGGACGATTAAATCATCATAAGAATTAAGTAGTATTCCATTCTTTGAAATATTTGTATGCAAACTTAGGACGCATTCACCTGATGGTTAAGTTGACGTGCTCATGCTCGAGTCATTGGTCCTTGTATCATAGTTTCAATTTGTTGAGCTTGTTTTGGAGTTGGCACGGTTGTATCCATGGAAAGGATGTCCTCATCAGGTGGCCATGGTCTATCAATATTTGAGAGGAGGAGGGGGCAATAGTCTAACAGGGAAGTGGATAAGGCCTGTAGGGCATGACTGTTGAAGGTGGTGTTCTAGGCTGTGTTGTAGAAGCACTTGTCTAGTTTGACTAGTGTGGGGTTGTCTCATTCATTACTCCAAGTGTATTTGTGGTTTTGAAGATGAATCTCTTGTAACTCGTAGGTGTTTAGGGCATTGCGGAATTTTCCCATAAGACGTTGATTGAGGTTCGAAGTATTTTTATCAGTGGCCCTATAGATTAGGTTGAAATCACCTAGGAGTAGCCACTTGGCAGGTGGCAGTGGGCAAACATGCATCAGTTCTGTAAGGAATCGATCTTTGTTCCTGTCAAGCGAAGGGCCATACACCAAGCTGAGGATAAAAGCGATGCCACAGTCCTGAAGCGTAACATTGATTGAGAGGCCAAACTCATGGTGTCGGTGGTTAGAGATGGAGACTACTTCATTGTTCCAGAGGATAAGAATCCCTCCTCTGGTATGCTCCGCTGGGAGGAAAGCGAAATTGTCTAGTTTGTTCCCACCAATGGATTTGGCGGTGGCTAGGTCGACCACACTCAACTTTGATTTCTAAAGACAAGCTATGTGACAAGGGTTTGCCTCAAGCGTAGCCTAAATAGTTGTTTGGCGAGTGGGGGAGTTGAGTCCCCTCACGTTCCAGCAAATGATGGTGAGGTTTAGCCCTAGCATACAGGGGTGAAGGCTCTGGCTCCTTTGAAAACAAGTAAACTAACAACCCAAGAAACTTTCCTTTTTTGTGTAAATAGCTACAAACCAAAATAGAACATGACTGACACTGAAACAACATGAGACATCCCCATTTTTGCTCGTGCCACAAGTCAGGAGATAAAGGCATTCACAAAGGCAATCGTATTGCCTACGAGGCTCTGAGGCACTACGGGTTGTGGCAAACGGCCGAGCACAACAATTGTGACCCTGGAGCTGTGGCGAGTTGCGCGGAGTGCTGAGGAACTGGTGAGGGCGACGTTCAAGGTTGGGCCGAGGGAGCATCTGAGTAGGGGGGTTATTGTATTGATGCTAAATGAAGAAGACATTCAAAGTAAAGACATAATGCATTGCGTGTAGAACCGGCCATTGCATAGTACTGGAGATAAGACAAGGGGACTGCAGCGTCTAAGTAGGCAAAAGCGCTTGGTACCCAGTCCAAGATACAAAGGAAGGAAACGACAAATAAAGATCAGAGATGCACGATAAAAGAGGTCCTTCTGTATAGGACATGGCCTTCATCTAGGCAACAAGATCCACTGCATTTGCTGGTCCTCATACGGACTGCACAGCCAGCTACACCGCCTATTGCACCGCAAGGCTCTCGAGGTTTGTCATCACCACATGGTCAGCCATTGTTGGAAATAATCTTGTTTTAGAAGACGCATACAAAGTTCGGAAGTAATCGAAGTCAAGACGGAGGAGAAATCAGGAGTCGAAGATTGAGACCGAGTTCTAGACGAGGTCGTATCAAAGTCGAATTAGAAGTCGTATCGGAGTCGGAATTGTAATCGTAGTCGAACCCGTGCTAAAGTCGTAGAACCGGGTATATAAGGAGAGGTAGTCATGTAACCAAGATACACCAAGCCATTGAGAAAATACCAAAAAGAGGGAAACACACAAAGCATTGTTTTGTCGTGTGATTGTGCAAGGCGTGGTCGGAAGGACTCACGATCACCGCAAGCGTGATCGGGAGGAGTTACGACCACGGCGAAGTTCCTGCGGGCGTGATCGAGAGGCGCTACGATCACGGCAAAGGTAACAGTAATTCTTCGACTACGCAGGAAAGGCTGCGACCACGGTGAAGGTGGTCGTAAGGAGTTGAAGGTGGTCGTAGGGAGTTACGACTACGCCGAGAAGACCAGTACGTGGTCGGAAGCGACTCCGACCACGTTGAAGGAAGTGAACGTGGTCGTACGGGTGTTCGACTACGGTAAACAGTGATCGCCAGCATCACTGCGTGATCGTAGAAGGTTGCGATCACGGTATCTCGAGCGGCTGAAGGAAGGCAGCGGCAGCGATATTGCAGAGTGGTCGTAAATTGCTACAGTAAATTTACGACCACGTTGAAAAAGTGATCGGAAGAGTTTGAAGCGATCGGAACTGGTCGCAAGCATCCAGAACTGGTCGTACTCAATCCTCACCGGTCGTAAACGACCCTAACCGGTCGTGGAAGATCCTGAGAGGTCGTAAGACCCCCTTACAACAGTTGGTATCAGAGCCTGGTGAACCATGGCGGAGGCTTCAAAGGCGAAGCAGAGCGTGTCGCTGCAGTACCCGATCCTCAGTTCGGACAACTATCCGATCTGGGCGATGAAAATGAAAGTCAACATGATCGCACAGGGAGTCTGGGGCCCGGTTGAACTGAAGGAGAAAGACAAAGTCGTTGATGAACGACTTGACAAGATGGCGATGGCGGCGATCTATCAGGCCGTGCCCGACTCGATGATGCGGCAGCTAGTCGGTAAGGAGACGGCGAAAGACGTCTGGACTACTCTGCAGATAATGCACCAAGGAGTAGATCGAGTGAAGGAAGTTCGACTTCAAACATTGAGGAGTGAGTTTGAATCATTGAAGATGGGAAGAGACCAGACAGTGGAAGAATTCTCTGGGAAGTTTAATGAAGTCATAAACGAGATCAAATCTCTCGGCGACGACTTGAAAGATGAGGTGGCAGTGAAGAAGTATCTACGAGTACTGCCGGAGAAGTTTCTCCCGGTCGTAACTACAATCACGTACTCACAAGACCTCTCGAAGATGAAGATTGAGGAGGTGACTGGGGCGCTCAAAGCACACGAGCAGCTCCTAAAAAGTTACCAAGCCGACAACGAAGGACAAGGGTCCTACAACCAACAAATGTTGCTCGCTAAGGAGGACACGAGGAATCAAGACAATCCAGACCAGACAGACTCATATGACCAGCAAGGTCGTGGATTTCAGTCCGGAAGAGGAGGAAGAGGTGGTCGTGGAACTGGTCGAGGTGGAAGATTTCAAGATAAGTCTCACATTCAATGTTTCGAGTGTGAAAAATTCGGCCATTATGCTGCCGAATGTCGAAGCCACATTCAGTGCCATAACTGCAAGAAGTATGGGCACTATGCTGCAAAATGCAGGAGCAAGAAGAAAGTCGAAGAAGTCAACATGGCTCAAACCTCTGAACTCACAGAACCAACGCTACTGTTGTCGCACTGCACTGTTGAAGAACCGACAATGGTGCTACTGAACGAAGGGAAGGTGTTTCCTAGTTTGATGGAGAAGGGAGAGGAGTCTCAGGAACAGTCAGATTGGTACCTCGACAATGGAGCTAGCAATCATATGACAGGAACATATTCAATGTTTCATGAGCTAGATGAGAAAGTACTCGGCAAAGTGAAGTTTGGAGACGGCTCAACCGTGCAGATCAGAGGAAAGGGGACAATTCTGTTGAAATGCAAGGATGGAAGTCGAAGACCATTGTCAGATGTATATTACATACCAAGTCTTTGCAGCAATGTCATAAGTCTTGGACAAATGACCGAAGAAGGTTGCCGGATCGAGCTCAAAGATAATCACCTGAGAGTTTTCGACAACAGAGAGCGGCTGCTAATGAAGGTGCAAAAGTCAGCAAATCGGTTGTACAAGCTACCATTGAAAATCTGGAAACCAGATGGCATGCAAAGGGTTCTGGAGGAACCAGAATGTGAACGACTTCATCTACTAGTAGTCGAAGGCCAGCCTGAAGTCGTAACAAGCAAGTCGGGAGAGAAGCAAGTCGTGACAGACAGCAGAAAAGAACCTGTAGTAGTAACGAACAAGTCGGCTGAAGTGATTGGACGTGGTCGAGAGGACAATCGACTACGGCAAACGATGATCGAACGTGGTCGAGAGGGCAATCGACCATGGCAAACAAGGTTTGAACGTGGTCGAAACACATTACGACCGCAGCAAACCAGCGGTGCACGAGTAGTCGACTTCGAACGACTACTTGCACGCACAGGTCCCAGGATCGGCCTGGATGGTCGAAGCATCGGCCCGAGTGGTCGACACTGGTCGCATGAAGTAAACAGTGGTCGACACGGACCACATGTAGCAACCGCAGCCGAGAAGAGAAGGGGTGGCCCAGGTGGTCAACATCGACCACACACAGCAGGCGAAGTCGTAGCAAACGACATAGGAGGTGCTTACTCGCATGCAGATGGAGGAAAGCAAGGTGAAGTCGTACCAGGTGCAACTGGTGCAAAGGAAGGTCGAAGCAACAAGAGCTTGAGTGGTCAGCGTAGATCACATGAAGTAAGCAAGGTTGTGCAAATCAGAAGCTCAGGAGGAGCTCCCACAAGACCAAAAGAAGGCAGTCAAAAGCCTGGAGTTTGGATCCCGAGGTGGCGGGAAAAAGCATGGCGTGAAGGACGATGGTCGAAAGCAAGACCACACAACAGTGAAACGAGTTGCTGGTGGAGAAAATGTGAGCAGGAAGGAAACGACCAGAGCAAAAGCTGTGGGAACAGGTGCTCCAGCCCAGAAAGCCCGGTCAAGGAAGAAGCAGAAGCAGGAGAACGTCAAAGTGATCAAGGAAGAAGATCGACATGATGGAAGTTACTAAAACAAGATTAGGGAGAGAATGTTGGAAATAATCTTGTTTTAGAAGACGCATACAAAGTTCGGAAGTAATCGAAGTCAAGACGGAGGAGAAATCAGGAGTCGAAGATTGAGACCGAGTTCTAGACGAGGTCGTATCAAAGTCGAATTAGAAGTCGTATCGGAGTCGGAATTGTAATCGTAGTCGAACCCGTGCTAAAGTCGTAAAACCGGGTATATAAGGAGAGGTAGTCATGTAACCAAGATACGCCAAGCCATTGAGAAAATAACAAAAAGAGGGAAACACACAAAGCATTGTTTTGTCGTGTGATTGTGCAAGGCGTGGTCGGAAGGACTCACGATCACCGCAAGCGTGATCGGGAGGAGTTACGACCACGGCGAAGTTCCTGCGGGCGTGATCGAGAGGCGCTACGATCACGGCAAAGGTAACAGTAATTCTTCGACTACGCAGGAAAGGCTGCGACCACGGTGAAGGTGGTCGTAAGGAGTTGAAGGTGGTCGTAGGGAGTTACGACTACGCCGAGAAGACCAGTACGTGGTCGGAAGCGACTCCGACCACGTTGAAGGAAGTGAACGTGGTCGTACGGGTGTTCGATTACGGTAAACAGTGATCGCCAGCATCACTGCGTGATCGTAGAAGGTTGCGATCACGGTATCTCGAGCGGCTGAAGGAAGGCAGCGGCAGCGATATTGCAGAGTGGTCGTAAATTGCTACAGTAAATTTACGACCACGTTGAAAAAGTGATCGGAAGAGTTTGAAGCGATCGGAACTGGTCGCAAGCATCCAGAACTGGTCGTACTCAATCCTCACCGGTCGTAAACGACCCTAACCGGTCGTGGAAGATCCTGAGAGGTCGTAAGACCCCCTTACAACAGCCATGACATCCTCCACGTGATCAAGGGCCTCCTGGTAGAACCGGAAGAGTGAGGAGAGGGCTTGGATGGCCTCTAGTGGAAGCGGCCCATTGAACATGGTCATATATTGATCAAGTGCTTGTTCGATCATCTCGTCGCTACGTGCGGTGACCCTGCAGGCTGTATCCCCTCACTGGACGGAAGCGACAGGGAGTCATCATGAAATGACATGCCATCTGTTGGGGGTTGCTATAACGTTGGTGCTCCGGAATTCCCCTGAGGGATTGGGGAGAATCAGTAGGGCGTGCCACTAGACTTGAGCACTCACCTACAAGGTTGAGACCTCCCACGGTGCTGCCAACCCTGGCCAACATATCCCCCAATGTTGTAGGAAGGGTCTTGGTGATGCGGTAGGAGCCGCTTGGAGGTGGCCTGATGGGACACTTGCACAAAAGCTTTGGCCTTACGGAGTCACTCCTACCAGAGCAGCTTGTCATTTTCCTCAGACTGGCGAAGCTTGCTGTCTAGAAGTTGAGCGAGTTCTTGGCAGAGAAGCGTGACTTGTGAAGCGAATAATGCTTGCAGGGCATTATCCGTGTAGTCCTTACGCACCTTATCAGCTGGTGGCTGACTGTTATGGGCTTGCCATTATTTAGACGAACCGAAAATGCTGTGGTCCATCAGCAACTCAGAGTGACAGTGTTGTTCGCCTCCGATGGAGTCATGGGGCAGAGGTGAATGGTCACAGATGCGCTCTGAAGCATGGGACATCCCACGCCGCGAGTCATCATGACTAGTGACTCTCTACTGGCCCCGATGATTACTCCTTCAACGGTGGTGAGGGTCTTCATCGTTGCTATCGTAGCGACCCTCACTATGCTTGATGTCACCACGCCAAGCCTCCCGGCCGGGTCTACCCAGGCTGCTCTGGCGGGAGGAACCCACATTGGCTCTTTTGGTTGGTGCAGTGGTGACGGTTCGATGCTAGTTATGAAGGTCCTCCAAAGTCTCTAGGGAGCCATCGACCACCCCAGATGCCACGACAAGCTATGCTTCACCGGCTTGAACGGCATGAAGCTATTGGTGACGAGGTCGGATTCAGGGAGGCGGCTGAGAAGTCTTCGATGAAGTCTAGATGGATAATAAGGACCTAAAAGGAGAACCCCTTCGTGCAGCGGTCAGCGTCCAGAGCTGCAGACTGGGGCCCCGAAGATGGACCGAAAGCCGTCCGTGAAGGTGAGCCACAACTCCTTCGGGATGGAGCTGGGATTGGCCATCCATGCCCAAAGGTCCAGCATGCGAACGTCCTCTTGGAGGATGGACTTCTGCTCAACGTGGTCCAGGGAGCATTTGCTACCAATGACCCTGCTAGCCACATCAGCAGTCCAACGCGCAGGGGAGTGCCCCTCTAGGCGGAGGCGTACATGGAAATGCAAGGCTGCGCCATACGCGTGGCAAAGATGCTTCCATGGACGCACCTAGAACTCCAGATCATGGAAGACAAACTTGTGAATTCCGGCCACCTCGTCTTGATGAAGCTTGTGCTTCAAGATGACGAGGCAATTTTTTGGATAGTGGTGATGCACGGAGAAATCAGCAGACCACTGGTTGAATCTTCTTCTTAAGGCTTTGGTGACTGTTATGAGGTTCATGTCTAGCCTTGACTTGTCCAGCTAGAGCACGGCTGAGTAAGCTTCATGGCGTTGGAGCTCTCTCTGCAAGTCTCTGGAGGAGGCAATGGCACATGCATCCTCTGCCGGCCAGGTAGCTGGGTCGTCAAGGAGAGGGATCGCCGTTGCACGGCATGCAGGCATGGAAGGAGGTGCGGCTGGTGGAGTGGGGACAATTGTGTTGGAAAATAATCTTGTCATTAGTATGTTTTGTTAATGTTTGTTAGTGGCCATGCATGGGTGTGCATGCAGTGCACGGAAGGAGCACATGCATATGTTGTGTAGTGGTCAAGTTAATCATGTAGGAACAAGTCGGTTTACTTGCATGTAGGAGGTGACGTGCAGATTTATGGCTGTACGTGTGCATGGATGTTTACCGAGCCTTGCATGTAGGCATTAGTTCGCATTTTGAGCTAAGTCCAAGCCTCACAGCCATGATCCGAGATGAGCGGCTGGTGAACGAGTCATGGAATAAGGCTGTTAGTGCATGCATGCATGTAGTGAACAGGTTAGTGGACTAGTGTCCGGGTAGAGCGGATCCGACGTAACTCCTTGCCGTAAGTGCTGTAGTATTTAAGTATTATGTAATCATTTGATTAGCCGTGAGAAGTGAATAACAGAAAGAAGGAAATATTTGGTGCTAAGCAGTTGCAGCACTACCAACTGTGTGTGTGTTCTTCTCTGTATTCATTGTATCCAGTAGTGATTACATGTGTAGTTGAGTCCACACAAATTGCAGTGCTGTCATCTTCTCTAGTCTGTCACATCGTTGGTGCTAGTATATACAGAGAAAAGAGAGAGTCCAGGGCTGCGTCTACCTTGTGTGAGTATAAGTGTGTGTTGCAGGGATTTGGGGCCTACAAATTGGACGAGTCCACGGTGGTGACATTGCCGGGGTGGTCGGATGGGAGAGGCAAGCTAAAGGTGTAGGGAGCCTTTTGGTGCTACTCGGGCACAGTACTCTTGCCTTATGACCTAAGCGGAAACAATGGAGGCACTTCGAAGGGTCATAGCAAGAGCGAGCGAGGTGGCCACGACTCAAGCAATTGAAGCATCTCCCTTTAGTGCATTCTAGAAAGCGTAGGTGGTTACGACTTGGAAGCGATGGAGCAGCAGGCGGGCGAGCAGGCGACCACTTGTGAGCTCTTCTCTACCAGTGCTTAGGCTTTACCAAAGTCCACGGAGCATGGGAAAAGTGCTGCTTTGAATGCGCTGCGCTGCTAGCTGTAGGGGGGAGATGACGATGAGACAAGAAAGGAGGGGCGCCGTTGAGGGTCATCGTACCTTCCAGCTTGCAGGAGGTTGGGTGGAGCAGTAATGACGGATTTAAGGCGGCATGAGCTGCGTGCGACGTGGTCGTCTACGAAGGAGACTCTGCATGCCGAAGTCCTCTCCCGAGGGGGATTTTGGGGGAAGTGGCGTCTTGCCTTCAAAGAGTTTGTTGGGGACGGGTAGCGGTTCGTCGTAGATGCAGAAGTTTGGAGGAGAAGGCCGCCTTTCCTCGATTGAGGCTCCATGAGGCTAGTGAAGGGACCCAAAAGGACTGGTGGAGGCCGGCGGGGCTTCAAAGCCTGCTAGGCGGTGGAGGGAGGTAGGCGGTGGGTGGGGAGGGCCGGCCCAGGTCCAGCTACACTCAAGCGTGGTAGCCGACAGTGGGCCCAGAAGCGGCGGGGGTAGTGAAAGCGGTGGTGGTGGAGGGAGGGTTAGGGCGGCTTTTCTATAAGACCACGACACTGTGGTAGATGAGGTGACCATAGAGCAGGGAGATTTGGGGGAGGGGTGCAGGATCTGAAGGGCATAGGAAGGGTGGACGCCATGGCCGAGATGACCGGCGGCGTGCTGGGACGTTAGAGTCGCCCCGGCGGACGTGAGAGCTCGTCGTTGGGTGGACGTACAAAGTTCTTGGTCCGTGTTTTTCTATACCATGGACATGCATGTCCAGTAGCAGAGTTCTAGTCCCTAGGCAGTTGTCTGCTTCCTGCTTATCGATTTCTGATGGAAGAATGCTTGGAAAAGATATTGCTAGCTAGTGTCTGATTTTGCTTGTTGATAAGTCCGGCAGATCAAGAGGAGGCTGGACTTGGACCATTCACAAAACAACGGCACAACATATGCAGTTCTTGTTGAAGATCGATGCCGACTATATTATACATGAGTCTAAATTTAGCTTTTGACGAAATATATGAACGTGGAGACACTGGCGAAAAATTTCATGCACTGATAATATAGATATATGTGCATGAAAGCGCACTAAGCCACAGGTTGGAATTTGCAGCCAAGCGTCTCTGTAGACTAGTGTGAACTGTGAAGACTCGGGAGTAGATAACGGCGGCATTAACAAATAAGAGTATAAAACGTATGAGTGCACACATTCTACCGCGTTACACTTTTTTTTTTGGTAAATTGCATTCCTCAACTGGCTTCTTACTTCCTCAGCTTTTTTCTAACGTAATTAAATTTAAAAATAAAAATAAAAAAATTATATCATTATAGACAATGAAAAAGAATAAAGAGAAAAAAAAGGTAAAAAAAGCCCAAACAAATCCATATCGCCAGAAAAAGATGAAAGTAAGAAGGTAGAAGCATAATCTCGAATGAGCAATAGTACTCCATCCTTTTTTTATTTTGTTGTCCTAAAATGCATGCATTAACCATTTCCAAAGGTATTTAGATTTGTCACATGAAAGCAATATTAATAGAATTTTCATTTTAAGTACTTGGATATCGTTATATGAAGGACTATGTGAGAAGGTTCAACTTTTGGTTGTAATGAACCATTGTCATATTGGAGGTTTTAGCATATGAATTTTGCAAAAAAAACAAAATCAGTTTTCAGTTTTGCTACAGCCCTGGCGGTCTAACCGGCTGAAGGATTTTCATTTCGGTTGAATTGTGGTTTTAGGAAATTTGAGTCATTGGATGATTTGGTTTGACCTAAATCGATGCATATGTATTGCATGATACATGTTACAGCTAACATGAGTTAAGTTGTAAAGAATTTACGCCCGAAAACGATTTCTTGGTCTTTGAATGTGCAGAGTCGTTTAAAGTCAACCATTATCAATAGTGAGAATCGGGGCTACGCTCATAAACGAGCTGAGACCCATAATGATCAAAACTGGCAGGTGTGATAGCTGAGATCAAACATGGTATAAGGAAATAGAAAATATTGAATGGAAGCATGCGCACCTGCAGTCGATAAGAGCAACTCCAAAAGAAGAGCTAAATCATTTTCTAAAGGTAAATTTGGTTATTATTGGAGAAAAAACGCCTCCAATAGACTCTGTAAATGACTCTCCAAATTTAGTAGCTCTCCATCCCTCCTCCTTCGCTCTCTATTTTTGGATAGCCTACCTCGCTCACCATCCAGCCTCTTGGCGCGGTCGGCGTTTCCTTCCCGCACGCTGCGCCCCATTCCCGCGCATACGCGACCCACCGCGCGCCCTCTAGTTTAGATAGCCTGTTGGAGTAGTCTTTGTTTTTTGGGGTGAGATTCATTTTAGAGAATAGCTAAATCACTAAATTTAGATACTTCTTTTGGCTAATCTCTTGGAGTTGCTCTAACCCATCGAGAGGGCGCCGGCCGGCTGCAATGGAAGGTAGAGGGAGATTGCCAGATGGGAAGAGGAAGAGTCAAGACGATGGAATAATGACGCCTTGAGATTCGTTTTCATTACGTATCCTGCACAGAGGAGAGGTCCTACAGATCCGAAAAGGACCGGGTATTGCACAATTATTTTCCCTTTCAATCACCATAGTTAGAAAGTAAAGCATTGGAATTTAACGCCCTTTTATTTGCAACACATAAATCGATAACGTATTATTTATATGAACGGGGTATAACATGATGCATCAAATTAATTCACGGACATTGAGGAGAACACCATGTATGTATCACAAAATGGAATAGCCTATTGTAGACAAAAGGGGTCGTTATTCCTGATCACAATTTACAAGTATATAGTACGACAACTTAAAGACCTTACATGTGCATTACATGGAAATGCTAATGAGCTTTTTTATTTCATATACTCCTTGTGTCCAAGATTGAGCTCTATGGATTTCTACCGGCACCACCACCATATCCAAATCATAAGCTAAACCACTAGCAGATCCGCCACCTTGCTCATAGCCTCCACTGGAGACACCACCACCCTTACCATAGCCAAATCCATACCCAGATCCATAGCCAGATCTATTTCCACCACCTTGTCCGCCACTACCACTGCCGCCACCACCTTGTCCGTAGCCTCCACTAGAAGCTCCACCACCTTGACCATAGGCAGATCTGGATCCAAATCCATAGCCAGATCCACTACCATTGCTTTGCTACCGCCACCACCTTGTTCATAGCCTCCTCTAGAAGCTCCACTACACTGACTATACACGGAACCATACCCTCATCTATACCTTGATCCACTTCCTCCAACTTGTCCACCACCACCTCCGCTACCTCCACCTTGCCCATAACCACCACCACCTTGGCCATAGCTAGAGTCGTACCCAGATCCATATCTGGATATATTGCCACCACCTTCGCTCCCTCCGCCACCACCACCTCTCTCACTTGTGTATCTAGCTACTCTTGCTGCGTTGGATAAGCCAATGCTCCGGAGGACAACAAAGGCAAGGGTTGCTAGATATCTATCCATTATGGAAGATCGGGTATGACAAGTTAGAGGAGGCAAATGACTCTTTCAAAATCTTTTCCCAAGTATTAATAACACCACGCAGTGAAAACACAAACTCACAAGCTCACTAAAGCCAAGAGCCTAGGATCACAAAGATCACCTAAGACTTCAGTCTCGATCGATCTGACCGCTGGCCTGCAAGCGGTCTAACCGATTGCCGAGAAATAGTGCGGACTACATTGCACATGATCCAAGAAAAGGGCTAACTTTTAAACCACTTATCTAAATACAATGAGACTTGGCACAAGTCCTCCCTAGTATATCAGGAATCTATTTGAATCATGGATCTTGAATATCAATATCAAAGTTCTGACCTTTATCCAAAACAAGGAAGATTGCACTAAAACTGGGCAAAAAAGATAAACATTAATCTACTCTTGCTCATGAGTCCTTGATGATCTAGATGACCTTGGATGGGCTCTCACATATCGAACTATTTACATGTTTGGCACTATAGTGGAATTTTTTCAATTTTGGCCCCAAAACACCCATTTTTGAAATTCTAGCCTTGTCCCCAAGCTCGGTAGGTGCGACAGGCAACACATGTCTTATACCACACCACCATAGCTCAGCAAGATAGCGCGACAGTGGCAGGCGGGCTGAGTGCGAAAATAAGGACACGGTGCGGGAGCTAGGGGGCCATAGGGCTACTAAGCTGCCCCAGTTTGGTAGACACCCAATTTAGTTTTTTTTTGTAGTAACTAGCCACTCATGCTTTGCTATGGATAAAAACATATCTATTTTGTTAGAAATTTTTTAGGGAGGTGTAGGGGAAGTTGGGACTGGTAGATGAACTAACACCATCAACTCACTCTTTTAAGTAGTATAGATACATTATTGCAAAAAAAATTATAGTAATGAACCATGTCAGCCTGACCTAACACTTTGCAATGAAGGTACAAATTACATGGCATATAGGGTTTAGTTACGTGCATATGTTTACCTCACGGTACAAATGGTAACATATGCGGACCATCAATCCCAACTCACTATAAGACACTTGTGGGCCTAGCCTAATAGAAATTGCATCGACCCAAATTGTTGTAATTGGGCTAAGGGGAACGGCCCTATGGCGAAAATGCGATACTATAGGGCACCCACATAGTGTGGCAGACATCTGGGTGGTGTGAACATGGCTAGTTATCATGGTAGTGGCAGGCACAATTGCAGCTTAGGTTGGCACAACAATGATTCGGGTGGTAGTCGTTGCCGAGGTGGACCACCTCCTCATTGTCCTATCCCTAATTCTCTGCCAGCAGAGCTTGTTGTTTTGGCTCCTCTCAGTTTGGAGCTCCTCCCACAAGTCTTGCGGGCAGATTTAGAGAGTGTGGATGTAAACCTAGACAGGTATTGGATACGATGGGTCTACCCACTCGGTGAACATGCAAACTGTGGTCTGTAAGGAAGACAAGGTGACTATAAGTGATCCATGTGTGCAAGTATAGGTAGCTAACGAACACTTACTATGAACAGAGGGTGACGAAAGAATCGATGTCCTAGGTGTGTGCTATCGTCACAAACCTGAACCACTGCATCAAGTTTGTGCTTGCATTGCCACCAAGGCTCATAGATATGTGGGTAGTTGTGGAGGGGATTTCTAGGGGTGTACAATTCCCTGGCTTTGAGTGCTAGATTGAGGTTTGGGGTCCAGGGGACCATAGATGTTGTGTACATTGAAAGAACGTGTCAATGTTCATATAAAAGTTACATTACAAGTTACAGAAAAGAACGTGGCAACGTTATGACTGAACTTAATTTAAAACACATGAAAATTTGCATTGCAGAATAGTACTTCATTGAGAGTTACATAAAATGACATGTTGACCTTACAAAGCATGAATGAGTACACATGTGAAGGTGGTACAAATCGCCTTGTCTATGGGGCAGCCAACGAAGTGAGCCTATTTGGGCAGTTCCTTATGGAGTGCCCAATTGTCTTGCATAGCCTACACTTCCATGGTATCATCTGTTGGCCACATGGGCTGTCATCCATGTTGTTGCGGATGCAACGGAATTGACATCTTCCATACCCGTGCTGCTTCATTGCGTCATTAGACACCCACTTCACTTTCCCAGCCAAAGGTCTCTATAATGCATGTCTACCCCATAGGAGTTGAACTCAATGCTCCAAGTCCTACACAAATGATCTATGTCATAGTACTTCGAAACATACTATGCAGAGGATTGCCGCCACGTAGCACACACTACATATAAGGCTTATGAAGGAGTTTTGGCTTGTTGCACGTGTAGGTCGCTACTTTGTCGATAGTGCATACATGCTTAGGATCGCCTCTGGTGTGACCCATGACATACTTCTCCCTGAAACAGATCTCAAAATTCTTCCTCACCCGTTCATGGTCCAAGCAATGTGCGAAAGAGCCTTCGTCATTTTCTGCTCCACATACGCCAGCATCACTTCTGAGAGTTGTTCCCTTCATCCATGTACTTCTTCATGTTCATGGCTCTATTAACGAAGTAATCAATGGTGCGGTTCCAACTCTCGGTCACAATTGTGATTTCAACACACCGTTGTACTCCTCAGAATGTTGGTTGTCAAAATCCCATACCTCACACCATCGATGTCATGAAGAAGGGACCATATCTCCAGGTTGAGGGCATACAAGTTGATCCATTGGGTAAACTCACCACTATTGGTGGAGCGGCCTGAGCTGCAGCTGGAAGGGTGTGAAAGTTCACCGCTACATGCCTACTACACTAAACTTGCACCTCTGCCTCTACATACAGAGCTTGTTGAACTTCTTCATCAACTCCCTGTTGTGAAAACAGGTGTGAAAGTTCACCGCTACATGCCTAATACACTAACGGGTCCTCACATTGTTTCACTGGAAGGGTGGTTGAGTCCCTTGTAGCATGGTGCTTAGCGTCGACAGTAGCCCACACATTGTAGTCTGTGATAAGGCAGATGTTGGGCTGATCTTAGACGACTACTTACTTCACATTGGTCAGAAATCACAGCTAGCTATCAATGTTCTCATTCTTCAAAATTACAAAGGCCACTAGGAGTAGTTGGTCATTTGTGTCAGTAGCCACTACCGTCAACAATGTGCCCTTGTACCTGCCAGAGAGGAACGTGCCATCTATCGTGAGCACTAGATAAAAGTACTTGTACCCCTTGATCACCTGATGAAATGTCCAGCACACTTTGTGAATAATGAAACAATTGGGACCCTACAAATGGTGCACCCTCTCCATCTTGTTTATATCTGACTCAAGATTGGCTTTGACAATATGATGCAGCATTCTTGGTATGAAGTCATAGGTCTTCTCGTATGTGTCATACATTCCATGCATGACAATCCTCCTCGTCCACCATACCTTACCGTAGCACACGAGGAAACCAACCAGGTTCGTGGCATCGACAATCAACAGCTTTGGTGAAACTGTGACACCTGCAACTACAAGGTGACTGATCACACTAGCAACGATTGACAAGGTCACATTCTAGTGCTTATGCAGTGACTCCGCAAGCTCACAGGTGTGATCCTTCGCCACTATTATCTAGAAGTCCGTTGTACTGCCTTTGAATCTCGATGCATAGACTTTCCTGAGACAAGATCTGTCAACATACTTCACCACATATGTGCTGGGGTTCGACCTGTGCACCTGATATGCACGACTTATGTGGATGGCATATCTTGCAATGGCTTGTTATGCAGCGCCCTTGTTGGAGAAGTGTTGCCCTTTCACCAGAATGTCTTCATCAAAATACTATTCCGATCCATCCTCAGACGGCAAAATTAGAGAGGCCAATGCAACGGCATCCAATCTTTCGGAGACGTACTCAATATCCGTACATACAATACCGCTGGATGCACCGCCTTCACCAGAGCCTACACCAGCCTTCTCTCTACTACTAGCTATGCCGACATTCTTCTACTTATCAGAATGTCTTCCATCTAACAGACCATCCAAATATAGGGTGTGCATGTTGGGAATAGTCCCATATTGGTTGTGGGAAAGGAAAAGGCACAATTTATAAGTGTGAGGGAGATCTCATCTATTGGACTAGTTTTTTTGGGGGAGAAGTCCCAATACCATTTATAAGGTTGTTACTTTAGGGCTTGCATACACAGCCTGTGGGCTTAGGTTCGCAGCCCATTTGGACCCCGGGAAGTAAAACCAGATTGGACCTAGGCATATGGCTAGGGTTCGATTCATCAATTGGTATCAAAGCCCAGGCGTCTAACATCGCCTTGGACTTCATGGTTATACAAAAATGCACAACCAATATGTGAGGGGAGAATGCTGGAAATAGTCCCACATTGGTTGTGGGAAAGGAAAAGGTGCAACTTACAAGTGTGAGGGAGACCTTATCCATTGGATTAGTTTTTTAGGGGAGAAGGCCCAATACCACTTCTAAGGTTGTTGCTTTAGAACTTGCATATAGCAGCCCATGGGCTTAGGTGCTTAGCCCATTTGGACCTATGGCTTGGAAAGTAAAACCCAGTTGGACCTAGGCATGAGGCCAGGGTTCGATTCAATAGTTCATTCAGTAGAGTAGTTCGACAAGCTCTTGTCACAGAGTATGAAGCTCTTTCACACCAGCTCAGTTGATTTTAGTCATAGTCGGTAGCTAGCTGTCTATTATCTGATAAAAATATCTTGGCATTGACTTTGTTTTGTGCAACTAGGAGGCTTCCTACCATGGTTGTCATGATGTTGCTTAGGCGATGCCAAGTCATCCTAGCGGTCATAGGGCAACACCAAGGCTCATCGCCCAAGGCTAAGGAGCTAAGCGGTCACATCCAAGCCAAATTCGGCAGCCTCTAGCTCTCCTCATGCAGATATGGCCGTCGTCGACTCAGATCTAGGGCCGACTGCCTCTTCCCGTGCTGCCGCTGCCTCATCTAGCACTCTTCCTGAGCCGCACTGCACCGGCCCCTGTGCTGGGCTCTATCTCCACCGTCCTTGAGCCTTGCCACCACTAGATGTAGGCTACACCGCCCGAATCCGATAGAGGAGGAGGCAAGCGGCATTGGCAGGGAGGAAGAAGCGGTGGGTAGGAGGAGGCGGCGGCGGTGAGAGGAGGGTGGAGGCGAGACAACAGGAGGGGAGGTGGCGGTGATGAGGGTGAGGTGAGGCAGTAGGAGAGGAGGCAGCAGGAGAGAAGGAGGAGGCGGTGGCTGAGGGGAGGACGAGGCAAGGCGGAGGCGAGGCGACGGGAGGGGAGGCTGCGCTCACAGGTTTAGGGAAAGATGCTAGGCTCTGGCTGGAATTGGCCGCTGGCTGGGTTAAATAGATCGAGATTTTTTGGTCTTTTTGTGATTTTGTTCTCGCAGTTCCTAAAAATTACGAATAGACCCCTCAATCAATGGATTTCTTCTAATTTGGACCTTCTAAGACGTGCCTATTTAGATAATTTGTGCTATTATGTCGTCTAACTATTATCATCTAACTGTTGTAACAGCGGGCACCTAGTCGTCTAGGCATCCAAGCGCTTCGGTCTTGCCACGACTTGTCGGAGCACCATGACAACCTTGTGTTGGACCGAAATGGCGACAGAGGGGGGGTGAATGTCGCTTTCAAAAAAATTTGGCTCACAACAAATTCTCAAAGACTTCTCCTCTTTGGTAGCTATAGAAGCTAAGAAGAGGGAATCATATGCTTCACTGGAAGATTATGAAGAACAGACAAGAGATTATAACAAAAAAACATAGCACTGAAAAAGCATCAAAAACCACACCAGCCAAGGGAACCAGCTGCCAAGGCATGTAGGGCCGGTCAGACCGCCTTATATGGGCCGGTCAGACCGCTCCCTGGCCGCCGGTTTGACCGCCCATATAGGGCCGGTCTAACCGCCCATGGTGAGCCGGTCTGACCGCCGGCATTATCCCGGTCTGACCGCCCATCGATTTTTCAGAGCTGGCTGAAAACTGACAGCAAGTTGCAGATTTCCCAAACTTCAAACACAGAAGCAAATTGAGGTTTTCCCCTTGATCTTTTTGGCCCAGAACGGCAAGAAAATAACTTCAATAGCCAGTGGAGCCTAGAGAAATAAGAAAACCCACCAAGAGAACAAGAATTTCAGATTTGTGCCCAAAGTCTGAAAACTACAGAGAGCCACATCAAAACTTCAAATTGCCACCTCAACTTTGATCCTATGGCCAAGAAACTTTGTAGATAGATTAGCAATAGCCACAGGACTAGAGAGTCCAAATCTTAGAGCATCTCAAGAAGAAATACACAAACCAACTCAAACCCTAGAAATGAACAGAGAAGGAACAGAGGAGGCCAAGAAGCAAAATCTAAAATTAAACGTGGTTTGCTCTTAGGATTGACTAGCCAAATGGCGTTTGAGCATATCCTAGATCACAGCAACCCATTTTGCCACCCCTCAGCAAGAATTAACACAAGAACTGAAAATCAAGAAATCAAGCAGAGGAGGCATCGAAAGCAAAAACCAACAGAGAGCCAGGAACTCAATCAAACTCAAACAAAGCCATCTCAGATTGATATTGAGGATGAGAGATACATGATTACAAGGAGTATCAACTCATATCATCCCTACAATCCAAAACATGCTTGGAGAAATTAAGAACTCCTCTCACTGTTCTTCAAGAACACACACACGAAGGCAAGCAACAGAATGGAGACACACTCTGCCCTTCTCACCCACTCTCACCAACTAAAGCCCCCAAAGCAAAAACAACCTCTCCATAGGCCATTTTGACTAAAGAAAACCCTAACAACCCATTCAATCCCTTGGAATACATGCAGCCATAAGGAGACATCCCCTCCTTATATAGGCTCCGGCTAACGGGTCACCAACCCGTTATGCCCGCTAAACCCGAACGGAACCGCTTCCACCTGTGCAGCTTTGCGCTTTTACTGAAACGCCCCTTCTGCACCTTCCGGGAAGCTTCCGCGTTCCTTATCATCCAAGCCTCGCAACCACCTCGAGTCTTCGCCGTCTTCAACACACCTCGACCATTCTGACCTCGGCACCGCCTGCGCCTAATCCGGTCCTCCGTGCCTCGCCACGACTCGGTCTCGACGTCCTGCAGCCATCACAGACAAGAAACACATCAAATAGCACCGCTCGAGAAGCTGGCAAAGAAATCAAAAGGCAGTCCTTAAAGCATAGACAAGATATAGAGGATACTATGGCTCAGACTGACTCTCATCTACCCCATATGACTCTAGGACTATCAACTGGTCATCTAACAGACTAAGGAGCAAACACGTACCATGTCTACCCGAGAGTGGCCCAACCCTCGCTAGAACCTATAAGCAGTGAGTGAGCTCAACCTAGTAAGAAGAAAACCAGCTAATAAGCAGCATCCTAGAATCATAAGATAAGAGTAAGAAGTCTAAACAACTAGACAAGAGAAGCACTCTAATCTATGCTAGGAGGACTAACCCATATGCACTCATATGCAATGCAACAGAAAAGAGTAAGAGCATAATAACATAATAAAGCAATGAAGCGCAAAACTCCCCCTCACAACAGTCCATAAGGACAAACCACCCCAAGCTCTCCCCGCAAGGTTGAAAACCTAGAGCTATCCAAAGGCTTGGTAAAGATATCAGCCAACTGGTGGTCACTCTCCACAAACTGGAGCACTATGTCATCCTTCTCTACATGGTCGCGAAGGAAGTGATATCAGATATCAATGTGCTTGGTCCGAGAATGCTGCACTGGGTTCTTAGCAATGTTAATCGCAGAAGTGTTATCACAAAAGAGTGGAACACTGTCGATAGCTAACCCAAAGTCCCGTAGGGTCGAGACCATCCAAGGCACCTGGCTACAGCAACTGGCTGCAGCAACGTACTCAGCCTCTACGGTGGACTGTGCAACACTAGACTGCTTCCTCGAAGACCAGGAAACAAGAGAAGTGCCAATGAATTGGCAGGTGCCAGAAGTGCTCTTTCTATCAATCCTACAGCCAGCAAAGTCTGCATCCGAGTAGGCTCTAAGGGAAAGACAGGAAGAGGAAGAGTACCAGATGAGGAACTGGATCGGGTAAACAACGCTCATCTCCATCGTCCTCATCATACACAAAGATGGGCTCGGACTGCTCTAAAGAACCTGAGATATCAGGCCTAGTCCCTGGACTGGCCTCGTCGAAGGTCACCTCACAGGTCTCTACCAATTTACTAGACTCGCAGTTCCAGACCCTATACGCCTACGAAGAAGCCGAGTAACCTAGAAAGATACCATCACAAGAACGTGACTCAAACTTATCTAGGTTCTCAGACTTCAGAATGAAACACTTGCAACCAAATACACGAAAATGCGAGACACTGGGCTTTCGCCCATATCTCAACTCATAAGAAGTGCGATGCAAGTGTGCCCGAAGAAAAACTCTGTTCGAAACATGGCACGCGGTCGCTATAGTCTCAGCCCAAAACTTCCTAAGTGTAGAATACTCATTGAGCATCGTCCTGGCCATCTCAACCAAGGTACGGTTCTTCCTCTCCACGACGCCATTTTGTTGTGGGACGTGCGGAGAAGAGAACTGGTGCTCTACACCTGTCTCATCGCAGAACCTCTCAAAGTAGAGATTCTTGAACTCCGTGCCATTGTCACTGTGGATCGCTCGTAAGGCACCCGGGAGCTCAACAGAAAGCCTACTGAAAAGATCTCAAAAATGTGTAAACGTCTCATCCTTCGAGGCTAAGAAAAACACCCAAGAATACCTCGAGAAGTCATCGACCACGACAAGAACATACCACTTCCCTCCTGCTGACTGCACTCGAGCTGGTCCAACTATGTCCATATGGAGCAGCTGTCCTAGTGCGTCGGTTATAGTCACTGTGACCGGAGGGTGAGAAGCCGCAACCATCTTGCCGTGCCGGCAAGGAGTACAAACAAGATCTTTGACCATCTTGAGTTTCGGCAGACCACGAATGAGATCATGGCCGCTAACTCGGGTCAAATGGTCAAATCCAATATGACCAAGTCTACTATGCCAGAAAGTCAAGTCACGGGACTCAGAAGCAACCAAACACTGGAGAGGATCACCAGAAGACTCAGAAAAATCAGCACGAAAGATCCTCCCATAACGAGAAATCCCGCAAACCAGACTACCCGAAGAATCAAGAGTTTGGAAGCGTTTTTCTTAAAGCTTACCTCAAAGCGGTCATCGGTAAGCTGAGAAACAGAAAGCAAATTATACTGCAGCTTACTAACCAAGGCAACATCTTTCAAAATAAAAGACTCATTTACGCGCACTGTACCTTTGGCGATGACGCGCCCAGATGAAGCATCTCCTAAGGTGATCGTCTCATCACCTGGAGCACGGGCTAGGAAAGAGAACCAACGAGAGTCTCCGGTCATATGACGAGAACAACCGGAGTCCACAAGCCAAACCTCTCTCTTCCCTGCCCGGCGAACCTGAGTCAAACAGAGAGTAAAGTCTCAGTACTGGGATAAATCAAGAGTGATTTTGGCACCCAATACTGAGTAACACGTCGAGTAGAAGAAGTAGCCACACACGACTGACCTCTACCTACCCTATGCTCTCTGTCACTCAAAGAAGCAGAAGGTCTGTGAACAGACCTGAAGCTATTGCTGGGTCCGACTGCTACGGGAGAGCGAGTCGGAGCACCGGCAACAGGCTGATCACGCCACGGGTAGCCATCTCGACGGGGAAACGAGATCTACCCTCAGAACGACGGAAGTCACGACCAAAGGGAGCATGAGGACGAAAACCAGAAAACTTGAAAAAACCAAGTCCTCGATGCTGCCCAAACCCATCAACAGAAGCAAGCCTAGACCTCGTGTTGGTCTTAGGTGCACTCAAGGTCTGGGGCTGACCCTGAATACGCCTAAGAGCCTCAACACGGTCTCTACGTGCGATCTTGGCGCGCCTGAAGCATCGCTCGATCAAGTGTCCATCTTTCTGATAGAAGGTGCAGTGATACTTCACCTTCTGAGAGGTGGAAGTAACATGATGAGGCTTTGCCTTCTGAGAGGCCGAAGCTGCAGGGGGAATCACCTTGCTGTTAGAAATCCCTTGGATAAGCCCGCTGACTTGAATTGAACTTTCTCAGTTCTTGGCTCGACCTCGATCACACCTGCGGCTATGGGTCTGAGCACGGCAGGTGGATGCTTCCTCATGCCCTCATAGAAATCGTATCCTAGACCCTGATTAAATCTGCAAATCTTAGATTGGTCTAGAATAAGATTTAACTTCTTCTTGCATCCTACAAATCTCTCGAGAGTGTTCATAAGATACTGACACTCTCGAAAGAGAGAGGTGCAAGAAGAGCAGGGGGAAGAGGGAACAGCAGAAGGTAAGGAAGTAGAAGAAGAACCAACAGCAGAGGAACGAATGGCATGTGCACGCACAGCTGACTCAGAAGGGACAGTCCTACTGCTAGCCATGTGGTTCACGTCGCTAGGCATCTCTACCAAACCTTCATGCTTCTTCCCAACACACACAGTACAAGCAGATGGTTGCTTCACTAGTAGGTCCTTAGTCAGCTTCACACATTTCTCATCCAATGCAATCAAGTCAGATTTTAGTTTGTTACAATTAATGCATGGTGATCTAACAGGATCCTTAGAAGCAGATTGAGCCAATTTGTTGTTATCATCAACTAATTCTTGAAACTGTTTGGAGACAGCTTCAAGCTCAGCAGTAAGCTTGGGACAATTCACACATGAAGCAATAGGCTCAAAAAGAAAAGCTTGCAATTCAGCAATTTTATTATCTGCCCGTTTTAGGTTCATCTTCAAGTTATTGCAGTTTTCACAAGTCTCGGGCAGATCGAGAAGCATGGTATACAAACCTCTAAAAGCATTGTCCTTATCCTCACATGAGGTGCAAGATATAGTCTCAACAGTAGTAGATGAAAGAGGAACTACCCTACTCATCTCAAGTTCAGCAAGAAGACTAATAATCTTCACCTTAATCATGTCGAGCTCAGAGGACACACTATCATGCAAGGTCCTTAGCTTCTCCATGTCACCAAGCAAAGCAGTGCATACATCACAATCGTCACGGGAGGGAGCAGATCTAAGTGAAGTAAGCTCCCGTGACAAACTCTCTACCTCCTTCTCTAACTCGCTAACCCTAGCTCTAGATCTAGCATGAAATTTGCCTAGCTTAAGAAAAACATCATTAAGCTGGTTGTATGAAGGGTATACCTCGTCGGAGTCGGAGTACAGCTCGTTGTCGCTGATCTCGCCCTCAAGGGCCATGAAGCACATGCCGGAGAAGTCATTGCCGCCCTTGGGATCTTGGTCACCCGTCCCATCGTCGTCGCTCCATCCCTCCACCTCGCTGAGGTCGAGGTCGTCGAAGGCGGTGAGGACGCGGTGGAAAAGCTTCTTGGCCTTGCCAAGGTCGTGGAACTTCTTCTTGCCTTGAGCGTGAGCAAGGGGCTTCTTGTTGCGGTTCTTATCGATGTAGTCGTTCTTGCTCACACCGCCGTAGTCGCCCTTGCCCTTCCCCAGCTTGGGGCAGTTCGCTCGAATGTGGTTGGGGCACCACACTCGAACCAGATCACGGGTCCTCCTCTCTTTCCGTCCCTCCTCCTCTTGTAAGCATGAGAAAATTTTCTCACTAGGAGGGCTAACTGGTCATCTGGAAGCTGCTCTAACTGATCATCAGTCACGTCACAGAGAGCAGCAAGCGAGAATCCACAAAGCGAATCAAAAGAAAGATCAGGGGCTGAAGTGGGATCGGTGACTAAAGCCATCGACTACGACTTCGACTTACGAGAGACCATGTCAATCTCATGAGTCTTGAGGCGTGAGTACAGCGTGTCAAGAGTCAAAGTCGAGAGGTCGGTGGTGTCTTTGATGGTAGTCACCTTCATCTCCCAAACCCGCAAATCAAGAGCCGTGTGCATCTGACGAGCTTGTCCGAGTCGGGGTATGTGAGACCAACCACTCGGAGGTTGCTCACGATCTTGTGAAAACGCGCAAAGCACTCATCGAGGGACTCACCAGCGAGCATTTCAAACTTGTTGTAATCTCGCTTGAATTGGTCCTGTCGAACTGTCTTGATCTGGGTGGTGCCCTCATGGTATGCATCGAGGGTCACCCAGATGTCGAAAGCCGATGTCAAATGAGAGATGCGATCAAACTCGCTTCGGCTCAACCCCAGGATTATGATGTTCCTTGCCTTCGCATTTGCCTCAACATCATGCATGTTTCCAACGTTGATGTTCTCATCGGCAGGAACAACATACCGTACTTTGACCATACGCCAGATGGCGTAGCCCTAAGCCTGGATGTAGGTCTCCATCCGGCTCTTCCAGAATGGATAGTTGATCCCATCAAAGACCGGGGGCTTGGTCGAGTACTTATCAGTCGCCATGACTCTAGAGACCGGTTAAGATCTATAATGAAGAGCTAACCGGCTCTGATACCAATTGTTGGACTGAAATGGCGACAGAGGGGGGGTGAATGTCGCTTTCAAAAAACTTTGGCTCACAACAAATTCTCAAAGACTTCTCCTCTTTGGTAGCTATAGAAGCTAAGAAGAGGGAATCATATGCTTCTCTGGAAGATTATGAAGAACAGACAAGAGATCATAACAAAAGAACAGAGCACTGAAAAAGCATCAAAAACCACACCAGCCAAGGGAACCCGCTGCCAAGGCATGTAGGGCCGGTCAGACCGCCTTATATGGGCCGGTCAGACCGCTCCCTGGCTGCTGGTCTGACCGCCCATATAGGGCCGGTCTGACCGCCCATGGTGAGCTGGTCTGACCGCCGTCATTATCCCGGTCTGACCGCCGATCGATTTTTCAGAGCTGGCTGAAAACTGACAGCAAGTTGCAGATTTCCAAAACTTCAAACACAGAAGCAAATTGAGGTTTTTCCCTTGATCTTTTTGGCCCAGAACAGCAAGAAAATAACTTCAATAGCCAGTGGAGCCTAGAGAAATAAGAAAACCCACCAAGAGAACAAGAATTTCATATTTGTGCCCAAAGTTTGAACACTACAGAGAGTAACATCAAAACTTCAAATTGCCACCTCAACTTTGATCCTATGGCCAAGAAACTTTGCAGATAGATTAGCAATAGCCTCAGGACTAGAGAGTCCAAATCTTAGAGCATCTCAAGAAGAAATACACAAACCAACTCAAACCCTAGAAATAAACAGAGGAGGCCAAGAAGCAAAATCTGAAATTAAACGTGGTTTGCTCTTAGGATTGACTAGCCAAATGGCTTTTGAGCATCTCCTAGATCACAGCAACCCATTTTGCCACCCCTCAGCAAGAATTAACACAAGAACTGAAAATCAAGAAATCAAGCAGAGGAGGCATCGAAGGCAAAAACCAACAGAGAGTCAGGAACTCAATCAAACTCAAACAAAGCCATCTCAGATTGATATTGAGGATGAGAGATACATGATTACAAGGAGTATCAACTCATATCATCCCTACAATCCCATACATGCTTGGAGAAATCAAGAACTCCTCTCACTGTTCTTCAAGAACACACACACGAAGGCAAGCAATAGAAGGGAGACACACTCTGCCCTTCTCACCTACTCTCACCAACTAAAGCCCCCAAATCAAAACAACCTCTCCAAAGGCCATTTTGACTAAAGAAAACCCTAACAACCCATTCAATCCCGTGGAATACATGCAGCCATAAGGAGACATCCCCTCCTTATATAGGCTCCGGCTAACGGGTCTCCAACCCGTTATGCCCGCTAAACCCGAACGGAACCGCTTCCACCTGTGCAGCTTTGCGCTTTTACCGAAACGCCCCTTCTGCACCTTTCGGGAAGCTTCCGCGTTCCTTGTCATCCAAGCCTCGCAACCACCTCGAGTCCTCGCCGTCTTCAGCACACCTCGACCATTCTGACCTCGGCACTGCCTGCGCCTAGTCCGGTCCTCCGTGCCTCGCCACAACTCCGTCTCGACGTCCTGCAGCCATCACACACAAGAAACATATCAAATAGCACCGCTCGACACATATAAGCATAAATAGCATCAATAAACCATACTTAGGCACGAAATTTCCCAAATGACCAATCGGGAAAAGGAATATGCGATAAGTCCGTCTAATCAACCCGACTGCGCCAAATGTCGTCCTGGCACAAATCACTTCAAATCCAACTCAATCTTTGCAACAACCTTGTCAATTACTCATCATAAACATGTGGCCACCTCCACATGGTCTCTCAATCTCTCCTTGATGAGTATATTGACAAATACAGAAAAAGCACAAAGTTGAGTTTGAAAGAAAACAAGAGTCAAACATGGTCCAAGAGAAATCAAAGAAGCTATAACCATGTCGACAAAGGAACGCTAGAGCTACAAATGAAAGAGCAAATTGTTCTCCAATGCTCAAGAAGGTTCCCAAATGGCTTTTTCTCCGGTATAAAATTTATAAAATTTTATATGCAGCCTTGCGAAACGTACTTGATTATGTAATTTTTTGACAATTTTATCCGCTACAAATATTGCTTAAGAATTCACACTGTATAAAATTGTCAAAAAATTACACAATCAAGTATGTTGTGTTGGGAGGCTGCACATAAATCTTCATAATCTTTCAAGTTCATTTGCTCTATTTAAAAATTTGAAAAAACAAGTTACAACAAAATAATTAAGTACGTGTTGGACCCTTTGCGGACTAAGTATATTGTAGAATGACCAGGTCGCTCCTCGTTGCATGCAGCTGGTCATGCTCATGTCTGTGCAGTTGGGTGTGATAGTCATCTTTAAAGTCTTAACAACCAGTAGGTCATGTGATCATGCAAATTCCGGTTCCCCTCTGGACATCTCATAGTCAGCCGGCTTAGTCCTCCCCTCCGGCTGGCCAGTATCTCGTTGCCATGCAGGCAGGCGCTGTTGCGGCCTTCTCTCTTTTGCTCCCATTTGACTTACAGCTCCATCTCTCCCATGCTCTCTCGACGGTGAGGTACGACCGTAAGAGATGGTGCTTGCTCGTTTCTTTTCTTTCTTTGTTGATACAGAAGAGCCGAAGAGGGGAAAGGAGTGGAGATGGGAGAAGAAATGAGAAGCAGAGCAAGTGAGCAACTACAGTGGTGAAACAGTGAGGTAAGTCATGTGGTTCAGTGTCGTGATGTTAACAGTGAAGACGACGCAGGAGAGGAGTAAGAGCAACATGTTAAAAAAAAATCTCTGATGACGGAGCAGCGATGTACTAGAGTAAGACAGAGAGTGATGCTTTATTAAAAGATGTAAATGCAGAGTTAGTTTAGGGGGACATACGCAGAGAGATCCCCGTTTTGTGTATAAGATAATAGAAGTCAAATAGAAACAAAAGTGCCCTCTATTTCATTTTATATATATATATATATATATATATATATATATATATATATATATATATATATATATATATATAGCAACAGGACGATAGGACAATACTTGTGCATTACATGCAAATGCACATAGAGCATAAGTCACATTATTCTCATGCTAAAGACTGATATCAATGGCTTTCCTCAGGCACTACCACCATATCCAGATCCATAGCCTGAGCCACTGCCAGACCCACCACCCTGACCACCACCTCCGTCACCCTATCCATAACCTCCATCGAAAGCACCACCTCTTTGACCATAACTAGATCCATAACCGGATCCGTACCCATATCCATTACCGCCACCTTGCTCATAGCCTCCGCCAGAAGCTCCACCACTCAGACCATGGCCAGATTCATAGCCAGAACCATAACCAGATCAACTTCCACCACCTTGTCCACCACCATCGCCTCCTCCGGAAGCCCCACCACCCTGACCATAACCAGATCAGAACCTAGATCCATAACCAAATCCACTCCCACCACAATGGCCTCCACCGCAGCCACCTTGCCCGCAGCCTCCACCTGAAGCCCCACCACCTTAGCCATAGCCAGAACCGCATCCAGATTCATACCCAGATCCACCCACACCACCTTCACCCCCTCTGCCACCGCCACCTTCACCACCACCACCACCACCTCCACCTACCTTGGTATCTTGCATCATTGGATAGACCAATGCTCAAGAGCACAATAAAGACAAGAGCTGCTATCTTGCCATTGTGTTACTCTTAAAGATGAGTACCGACTATAGGAGAACGGGTAGGCTACGCTAGCTACAACATTTGATTTTCTACCGCGTTCAACCAGAAAATATGTATGTAAGGGAGTCATGGATAGTTACCACTAGATGCGCTGCGCAGCGGAAGAAGAGTTGGAGCAGCCCGGTCCAACGCAGATGCGTGTTGATGAAGAAGAAGCAGTCGATCGTTTCACGAACTGAATGTCTCCTCCTTGCGTCCTAGCAATAGCCTTGCGCTTCTTGCCATCAGCACAGCAGCAACAGCAGCGGCGCCTCCACAGAGTCCACACGTTCGAGATGGAACGCCGTGCGCTGGTGTGCTAGCACCGCGCGCCCGGCTAGGGTTTCGAGATACGGCCGAGGGGAGGTGGCGGCCAGGGTCTTCAGCACGATAGTCTACATTACCTAAAGCCCCGCCTCCACATATTTATAGAGCATGCTAATGGGCTTCCACGTTATAGGCCCATTAGAACCCTAATCCCATATGGATCAATATCCCTTTTGGCCTATAAAACCGAATTGTTTATGATTGCCTCTTGGGCACATCACTAACAATCTCCCACTTGCACTAGAGACAATCATATAGGCAAGCTTTCCAATGCCAACCCCTTAAGTGTGTGACCCGTTAGGTTCATGTGTAGACAGCCATGACCCGAAAACCCTTTTCAAGCCATAAGTCAATAGTGGCACCTAGCAGGGCATATTGACCCCCGAATACACATAAAGATCATATCGGCTAAACCTTGATATACACACACTTGGATCCCTTTGCCACACGATACCAGTCGAACTTAAGGCGAGATTCGTGCCACCCTTGTGATAGCTCAACCATTCACTCGATCTTGTGGTGGATTACAACTCATGACTAACCCTTTAGTCACATTGTGATTAACTCTTTAATCACCTTGGCATGGCCATGCACTTTCCTAATCCAACCACATCGAGGGGCAAATTCCATCTTAATCTGCTCACATCCCATTCCATGTTTCATGATACACCTGAAGACCACTTTTATAGCTACCCAGTTACGGAGTAGTGTTTGGTAACCCCAAAGCGCACCACTACACATAGTGAGAAACAATAGCGATTTCAGGTCGAAGGATCCAGTAGGTATACCACTCGAGATCGCTTGATGGCACATATTAACATAACAATCCCAGCAACGTCTTGGAGTGGGTCAATCCAACACCATGTTCTCTAACATGTGTCCACATTATTGATTTGATATTCCTATATCCATGATCCGTGAAACATGATCATCAATCAATACATGTGCTAGTCCATAAATCATTGTTGTCCCACATAATGACATAAGACTAGGGATCTTTAGAATAACATTAAATAAAACAAAGAGTTTCACGAACAAGTCACATACTTGCCAATCAATGCATACAATCATTATTCAAGGAACCAAATAACATCTTATTCAAAATTTCATAAATATAGACTTGATGCAATTATCTCTCACTCACACTAGAGTCAATCATGTAAGTATCTAATACCCATTGCACTCGTGTGTGCCTCATGCTTTGGTTGTGGGAGAGGCTTCGTCAACGGATCAGCAACATTCAAATCCGTGTGCACCTTGCAAATCTTCACTTCACCTCTATCAATGATCTCACGGATAAGGTGATAGCGCCGAAGTATATGTTTGGACTTTTGGTGTGACCTAGGCTCCTTTGCTTGCGCAATGGCTCCACTATTATCACAATAGAGATCCACTAGACTGGACACACTAGGGATCACACCCAACTCAAAAACAAATTTTCTGATCCAAACAGCTTCCTTTGCAGCTTCAGAAGCTGCAATATACTCGGCCTCAGTTGTCGAATCAGCTACCTGCTTGCTTGGAACTTTTCCAGCTCACTGCTCCTCCATTGAGGCAGAACACAAAACCAGATTGCAATCTGCTATCATCTTTATCAGTTTGGAAATTAGCATCGGTGTAACCTTTTATAACGAGCTCTTCTTCACCTCCAAAAATAAGGAACATATCCTTAGTCCTTCTAAAGTACTTAAGAATATTCTTTACAGCCACCCAGTGAGCTAGACTGGAGCTAGATTGATACCTACTCGTAACACTTAGAGCATATGAAACATCTGGGTGCGTACAAAGCATAGCATACATGATGGATCCGATGGCTGAGGCATATGGAATCGCACTCATCTTCTTTTGCTCATCAAGTGTTGAAGCACACTGAGTCTTGCTAAGACTAATGCCATATGACATAGGCAAGAAACCTTTCTTAGAATCTTGCATATTGAATCGTTTCAATACCTTGTCAATGTATGTACTTTGGCTTAATCCAATTAGCCTCTTCGATCTATCTCTATAGATATTTATGCCCAAAATGTAAGCTACCTCTCCAAGATCTTTCATTCAGAAACTTTTTCTCAAAGAAGACTTCACAGCTTCTAACATTGGAATATCATTTCCGATCAATAATATGTCATCTACATACAAGACTAGAAAAACAAGTGCGCTCCCACTAGCCTTCTTGTAAACACAAGGCTCTTCTTCACTCTTGATGAAGCCAAACCCTTTGACTACTTCATCAAAACGAAGATTCCAACTCCGAGATGCTTGGTTCAATCCATAAATGGACTTCTGAAGTTTGCATATTCTCCCAGCATTTTTCGGATCAACAAAACCCTCAAGCTGTGTCATGTACACATCCTCGCTTAGGTTTCCATTTAGGAAAGCCGTTTTGACATCCATCTGCCAAATCTCATAGTCAAAATAGGCAGCAATCGATAGGAGGATCCGAATAGACTTTAGCATAGCGACAGGCGAAAACGTTTCATCATAATTAACACCTTGAATTTGCTTGAAACCTTTCGCCACCAATCGTGCCTTATAGATGTGAACATTTCCATCCATGTCTATCTTTTCTTAAAAACCTATTTACACTCAATAGTTTTTACACCATCAGGTGGATCCACCAAGTTCCAAACTTGATTATCATGCATGGATTCTATTTCAGACCTCATGGCTCCAAGCCATTTTTTAGACTTTGGTCCAACCATTGCTTCCGTGTAGCTCTTAGGCTCATCATTGTCCAACAACAATATGTCGCGTTGTCCCGTGGTTAGGAGCGTGAACTTTTCAGTTGCGCGACGTGCCCTTGTAGACCTACGTGGGGGCGGTGCCTCCATAACCGGTTGTACAACATCTTGTACATCCTGTTAAGGTTCAATAGGAGCTGAAACATTTTCATGTGTTTCCCGAATTTCTTCAAGCTGCACCTTGCTCCCACTAACACCCTTTGAAAGAAACTCTTTTTCCAAAAAGACACCGTTCCGAGCGACAAACACTTTGCCTTCTTCCCGATTGTAAAAATAATATCCTTCGCTTTCCCTAGGATACCCAACAAAGAAGCATTTATAAGATTTAGGATGGAGCTTATCAGACGTCAAACGTTTCACATAAGTCTCACAACCCCATATCTTAAGGAAAGACAATCCAGGACGTTTCCTGGTCCATTTCTCGTATGGTGTCTTTTCCACTGATTTAGATGGGACTTTGTTTAGTGTAAATGCAGCAATTTCTAGAGCATATCCCCAGAAGGACAATGGAAGATCAGATTGGCTCATCATAGACCGAACCATGTCTAACAAGGTCCGGTTCCTCCGTTCAGATACCCTGTTCCACTGTGGCGTGCCAAGCGGAGTCAGCTGTGGAACAATTCCACATTGTTTTAGATATTTACCAAATTCATGGCTCAAATATTCACCTCCACGATCAGATCGCAGAATTTTAATTATCTTGCCTAGCTGATTTTGTACTTCATTATGAAATTCTTTGAACTTTTCAAACGATTTAGACTTGTGCCTCATTAAGTAGATGTATCCATATCTACTAAAGTCATCGGTAAAAGTAATAAAATATTGAAAACCACCTCTGGCTACTGAGCTCATTGGTCCACATACATCGGTATGTAAAAGTCCCAACAAGTCACTTGCCCTCTCACTATGACCGGTGAAAGGCGCCTTTGTCATATTGCCAAGTAAACAAGACTCACATGTCTCAAATGATTCAAAATCAAATGAGTTGAGTAGACCATCTTTATGGAACTTCTCTATGCGTTTCTCATTTATATGACCTAAGCGACAATGCCAAATAAAAGTGGGATTCAAATCATTAGGCCGCAGCCTCTTTGCATTAATATTATAGATAGGTTTATCCTCAAGATCAAGAACATATAACCCATTCATCAATGGACAATGTGCATAGAGTATATCATTCAAATAAATAGAACAACGTTTGTTCTTTATTACGAACTCATAACCACCATCTTCCTCCAAACATGAAGAAGAGATGATGTTCTTCCTCAATGCTGGAATGTAATAACAATTATTTAATTCCAAAACTAATCCTGAAGGTAATGACAAGTGATAAATGCCGACAGCCAGTACAGCAACCTTTGCTCCATTGCCGACACGCACGTCCAACTCGTCTCTCGCAAAACTTCTAGTCTTTCTTAGACCCTGCAACGATTTGCAAGTATGAATCATCGATCCGGTATCAAATACCCAAGATTCACCAGAAGAAATTGCAAGATTAATTTCTATAACATTTATACCTGAAGCAGAAGTCTCGCTTCCCTTCTTCTTTTTCAGATCCTCCAAGTATTTCTTACAATTCCTAGACCAATGCCCCTTGACATGGCAGTGGTAGCATTCATCATCAGGAGAAGGGCCAGATTTTACCTTCCCATTTGCCGTTGGCTTAGAGCTAGGGTGCTCATTAGGAACCTTCCCTTTGCCTTTGCCTTTGGGCGTCCAACGCTTCCTCTTTTTATTCTCCTTCTGAACCATCATCACATGATTGGTGTTTTTCTTAATGCTTTCCTCTGCTGTCTTAAGCATCCCATGCAATTCAGTCAATGATTTCTCCATGCTATTCATATAAAAATTCATAATGAACTGCTCATAGCTCGGAGGGATAGATTGGAGAACAACATCCGTAGCCAGATCAGGATTAAGGGGAGAACCAAGCTCTCAATGTAACCAATCATCTTGATCACATGAGGACTGACTGGACTACCTTCCGCCAGCTTGCACGCAAACAAGGACTTTGAAATGTTAAACCTCTCGGTCCTAGCTTGGTTCTCAAACATGTCACGCAGTCCTTCAATCATAGTGTGAGCATCTGCATTCTCATAATGCTTCTGAAGCTCAGAGGACATGGTAGCAAGCATGAGATAGCTAACGTCGAGTGAATCATTGCAGTGCTTCTCATAAGCTTTGCGGGTGGCAACATTTGCACCCTCAGGGAGTTCATCGGGGTAGGGTTGATCAAGAACGTATTCCCTTTTTTCTTATCTGAGAACAATTCTCAGGTTGCGGTACCAATCAATAAAATTCGTTCCATTAAGTTTTTCTTTCTCAAGAACAGATCGCAAATTAAAACCAGAATTGTTACTAGAAGCAGCCATGATCTACAATAGAAAATAAACAAGCAAAGTTCAGCACTATGTTCATGTTTGATCTTCCATTAAACAATTTAACAAAAGACACTCCCACTATATGTTGTAACCGTCTTCCCTCTAACGACATTTAGTGGTCAAGATCCATGTTCATCTAAGTTCTAGTGAGCTTTGGCATCACCGCTAGAAACCTAGTGACGTAGGTAAGCAACGCTTGCTAATCACATCTTATGTGACTCTTATTTGTTGGGTGGCATCCAATGCCCCGGCTCCCAACACCATGCCCCAAGGCCCAAATACAATTTGATAGCCTTGCATGTGGATGTCTGACATCCACCCTATTAGATTAAGATAGTTGATGGTACTCTGCTTTGGCAGACCTACCAAACAATGATCGTAATTCTTATAGGCGCAGCAATTGGAAGGGCATCAAATAAATTCTTAATTTTTATGAGGGAAGCTATTCTGTCATGAAAAATATATCCTCTACAGGTATGGCATGAAAGAATAGTATGACAGGAAATAAACATCACATGCATATAATCACATTATACTGTGAATGGTATGGCCTTTTGAATCGTAGTGGTCGCCATCGCCATGGTTCCACGGTGATGTCCTTCGCCACACTTCCTGTCCTCTTTGTCATCATGCTTGAAGCCTCCATGGTAAAGAACTAAACTATTACAACTAATAGCTAGCAAATGAATTACATGAGGAGCGCAAGCATCACAAGTCGACACGTAGGTCGTTATACAATTAAAGAACAGCCTCAACCCAGCTGTGATTAATACGACACACAGGCCGCCAAAACACAAATGCATCACATATACATCTATGTCATACCATTCACATCATTCCCTGCAAAAACAAGTTAAGCGTAGAACACATTCTACCGCACTGACATGAATGTGTTTGTATAACAATCTATGCGTGTACGCAACGGTGGTCCCACTGTAGGAGAACAGGTAGGCTACATACTACGCAGCTTTGCTCTGATACCACTGTAGGAGAACGGGTAGGCTATGCTAGCTACAACATTTGATTTTCTACCGCGTTCAACCAGAAAACATGCGTGTAAGGGAGTCATGGATAGTTACCACTAGATGCGCTGCGCAGCGGAAGAAGAGTTGGAGTAGCCCGGTCCAACGTAGATACGCGTTAATGAAGAAGAAGTAATCGATTGTTTCACGAACTGAATGTCTCCTTGCGTCCTAGCAATAGCCTTGCGCTTCTCGCCGATCAGCACAGCAGCAACAGTAGCGGCGCCTCCACGGAGTCCACACGTTCGGGATGGAACGCCGTGCGCTGGTGTGCTAGCACCGCGCCCCCGGCTAGGGTTTTAGGATACGGCCGAGGGGAGGTGGCGGCCAGAGTCTTCAGCACGGTAGTCTATATTACCTGCAGCCCCGCCTCCACATATTTATAGAGCATGCTAATGGGCTTCCATGTTATAAGCCCATTAGAACCCTAATCTCATATGGATCAATACCCCTTTTGGCCTATAAAACCGAATTGTTTATGATTGCCTCTTGGGCACATCACTAAGGGCATGTTTGGGAGAGCTCCACCAGCTCCAGATCCACGAAAAACAGCTCCACTCCACGAAATTTTACCCAAATGCTCCAGCTCCGCGAAATCTGAATCCACCAAAATCCTAGATCTGAGGGCCAGATCCATGCATTTCATGGAGCTCCTCAAGGGGTGCTTTACCGTGGAGTTGGGTGGTAATTACCCACCAATGCCATTGGTTACACACCCCATCCCACCAAAAGTGACCATTCCCACCAAAACCTCAATTTCGTGGATCTGGAGCTGCTGTACAAGCCAAACACTCCATGGTGGGATCCCAGATCCACGGTGGAGCTGCTCCATGGTGGAGCTGCTGCTCCAGATCCACATTTTCAGTGGTGGAGCTCTCCCAAACAGGCCCTAACACCGAGTACTAGACTGCATGTGTATTTATAGGGACACTTGGAGCGACTGTAAAGCCAACTAGCCATGCATTGTGGGCATGCAAGTGGACTAGTTCGGCAAGCTGTTGTGGTGTAGTATGCAAGTATTCCACACCGGTAAATTGGTTTTGGTCATAGTCGGCAGCACGGTATTATCTGGTAAAACTCTTGTAGCGTCGACATTGGCCCTGTTCTTTTCAGCTTCTAAAAGCTGCTTTTTAGCTTTTCTACAGTAACTATCTTTTAAACGGAGTATTTTTAAGATAAGGTCTACTAGTTAATTGTAGTACATACTTTACTGACTTCATTTATGTCGGCAAAAATCGTACGTGAGTTTCTGTAACTCTGTAATCTCTTGTATAAACAGTCAAAAAGACACAAGCCGCAGCCAAAAGCCACAAACCGCAGCCAAAAAGAACTGGCGCAACTTGGAGAGGTTAGAAGAAAACAATAGTGAAGTCAAAAACGATTGTCGAGTTACTTAATTAAATCAATTTTTACATCACCTCTAATTAAATTCCAAATATTGCTTGCTTCTATTTAGCTGGTCACAACTCGCCGAGGACTCTTAACAGCACAACTGTTAACAGTGCTTAGCGGTCACTAATTCAACCAAATACCACAAGGTGAGAGTTGCTAGGGTTTACGAGTCATTTAGGAGACACTTGGGGGAGGTTAACCGTCGTTTCGGGTTCAATTAGAACTAAGCAAATGCCGACATGTGTATCAAGTCAAGAACAATAGCGATGCATATTGCTCTGGCCATTCTGACTCTGCAAAGCTATATGTAGTCTACAAGCTCTAGTTGGGTCATGTTTCTCCACACGATGGACTAAAATGCTCACTTCAGTTTTCTCGATGCATAAAGTGATGATGATGATCATGTGTATCGTTGTGTGCACTAAGTTCTAATAATTCGATTCTACCTTATTGATATTCTTGAGCTGCTCAACTTTGGCAAAACAACGGCGCAATGTATACATATGATTCTGGTACAGCTGAATAGAGGGGCACCAATATACGTGAATACAAATTTTAGCCCGTGGGTATCGTGACGTGGGGCCAAAAATTCCATCCACTCGTTTACGACCTAGTTTTTTTGGCTTATGATTTCTTTTAAATAAATTAATATGATGGCTTTTCTATTGTTGTTTCGAAGCGGCTTATCAGAATAAATTTTTTAAAACTGTTTATTGGTTTACCGACATTTGGTTCATTCATATAGGTGCTTGCACTAGTGCCCAAAACATAAGCCACAGCTATAAGCCATAGTAGAAAAGAACCCACCGTATACATCCAGTCATCCACGAAAGTGTTGCGCCATGGGTAGACTATACTAGCACAATTTCAAAAATCTACTGTGTAAACAAGTAACCTCTAGATCATAGGATTACCACTAGACGCGCAGACTCATAGCGGAAGTAGAGTTGATACAGTGTGTTGGTGCTGTAGTAGTCATACTAGCCGCACGTCTCCTCCTCCAGCTCCTTTTGATCGTCACAAGTTGTGGATCGTCTTAGTACTGAAGCTTCGCATTAACACCTCTAAGGTATTCGCACGTACAGGGCAGGAACACCACGCGCTAGAGTACTAACGCCGGCTGCATCGTATTTGGTGAGGAAGGTGTGGTGAGTAGGGTTTCAGGAATTCCAAATTCTTGCAAACCCTATGCCACCACCCCTCTATATATAGTCATCCATGATAGGCCTCGAACTTCAAACTCATTAGGAACTCATGGCCCACATGAATTCAGACCACCATCCTAATTATATCCTACCCCTTTAAGTGTGCGACCCAATAGGTTCACGTACACTTGGACATGGCCCAAGTACTCCTACTCATCCACTAATTGGTAGAAGCCCCTAATAAGACATGTCGATTCCCATGTACACGTAAAGATTATATCCAACAAACCTCAACAAAACTTATATGCATTTCTCTTTGCCTCACGATATCGATCAAGCTTATGGTGAGTACGTGCCATCGTTGTTGGATAGCTTGACCACTCTTTCTCGATCACATGATTCGAATTCTCTAACTATGGTTAACTCTTTAACTGCAATAGCATAGAGATGCATTTCTGGAATCCAATCACTCGAGAGGTCTAGAGATATCTCTCTCGTTGCATGGAGGGCCAAATCCTATCTTGATCAACCATGCTTTGATGCATGCATCATGACAAAATACGAAATCTCCCTTGTAACTACCTAGTTACGGAGTAGCGTTTGGCAACCCCTATGTCAGTCATTTTGCATCTCAAGTACGTGCGACGACCTCAAGTCTAAGGACATAGCATACACATTATAAATGAGACCAACTGATGATATGTAAGAATGCAACATTCTCGCAGTGTCTCATGGTGAGTCGATCCAACCCCATGTTCGCTAACATATGTCCATATTATTGGTTTGATATTTTCATATCTATGACCCGTAAAATATGGTCATCAGCCAATACATATGCTAGTCTATTCATATGTCTCCTCATATGTTTTTGACTAGAGATCGTTTAAGAATAATCATCATAGAAATATTGAGTTTCACAATCAAGTCATATACTTGCTAATAAATATTGATAGTGTTATTCAAGGAAAAAGATAATGTATTATCAATGTTGTGCATACATATAAATTGATGATAAGTATGAAATAATTATTGTAAGATTGACAAATCTGAGAATCATTGATCTTCGTAGAACTGATGAGTAGGTCCATGTTGTGGCAAACAAAGAATCCAAAGGTGTTACCCGGTGGCTACTAGTGGCACTGCAAAAATAGAATTTGTTAGTTCGAGAGGCATTACTACGAAGTGTTATATAGGATTAATGTGTACTACCGAATACTGGGAAATCTAGATCGTATCACAGGGCATTGATCCCTCCCTTGGATTTTGTACAGAAGCAACGTAATTGGTAAACGAATTATGTGATTCCAAAAGTTAACCTTAGTCATTGGGAAGAAATTAAGAAAAGAATACAATAGTGTTATCTATGGAGGAAATGTATTTACCTGTCAATTAATTATTGGACAAATGTAAAGTCAGTTTTGGTCCTCTTTAGGGAATTAAGGTATATTACCCTATTCCATTTTGGTATAATTACAATTAGAATCCAGTTGAACCTACACAGGTATATCATTTTGGTCATTAAATCTAAATTCGTGTTGCTTATAAAGTACAAATCAACAAGTATAACCACTAGTGCAGTACTTACCCCTAGTTGTAGAACATAAGTATGAATTCCTTGTTGTGGTAAGCCACCAATGCCATCCTTATGTAACATTCGACGAAGCAGGCATCCTCATTGATGATATGCATGGAGACCAAATGTGGATCGAGGAAACCTACTGATAATTTCATTAATCCAGCTTCAGTCACCATGTATATACACACACACAAAATCAACGAGTTATATATGACATTTCGGTATTACATGAATGTAGACCATGATTGTACACACTTACAGTGTCCAACATCGAATGAGTGAGGCGTCGAGGTTGACGAGAAAGAACAAGTCCTCAAAGGTCACTGTAAAGACACAATCATGAATATCATGCTAAAGATGATGCGGCCTGAACTTGACGGTAACACCTGAGTGCCATTGTTCCTTCGACTTGTTGACCTGTTCCATGTACCATGCATGCAATCTCTAGCAAGCCAGTCATGGGGTTTGGAGATGCTCTATCGGGACAACCAATGGCTCGCCTAGCTTAAATTTCTGGGCCAACAACAAGTAGGGGATATCATCATTGGTTTTCATCAGTTTGCCCTTTCCGCCTCATTTGTTAGAGGTTGACTTCACGGTCGTCGACAACGCATGAGATATAGATGCATGTGATCCTCTGCGCTGGTGTAGGTAGCTCCAATGGACTTAGCACCAGTGTAGGAAGCTCTAGTAGACTTGGCACCAGTACAGATAGCTCTTGTGGACTTGGCATTGGTGTAGGAGCCTCCAGGCAGATGTCCCTCTTGGACCACTGGATAAATGTTCCATGGCTTGCCTTAGAGTCACGACCTTGTCGATTGGGGGCATCTGCAATGGGACAATATCCAAATTGGCATAAACACCATTCACATTCACTTTTGTGAAATCTAGCACTAGAGTTACACCGTGCACCAAGGTCCCAGCACCGAATGGATACACCTGGCCCCAAGCAGCGTACAAGGCAATGGAGGCATATCTCACTTGAAGCTTACACTTTGTAACCACCTACATAATGATATAAAATTAGTTACTCCAACAGGCCTATCAATGGATCGAGTGTTTTAGGGATAATAATTATTACCAAAATGCCATCGATAGGAAATTTGTGGTTGCTTTCCAAGTTATGGTTGGACGCGTAGCTACTCCAACAATTGGGGGCTTGGCTAGCACAAGAGCGGCGGTGGCTTCTAACTGATTTTCTCTATACCTTTGCATCTCATTTCTGATGGCATCAGTGATCTCCTCTCTAAGGAATGCCCTAATCTCATCTCATAGCCATACCTCATGCTTGGCTTTGGCTCTCTTCCTACTCCGGTATGCTTCGGAGTCCTCTGAGAAACCATGTTTCCAAGGAACATAAAGACCAAGACCTCTCATGCGACCTAGGTGCTCCTTGTTTGCCAGGGCCACAAAGAGTATATCTCTCTCCCTGATTGCCTGGAATGAGCCTTAGAAGATTTTACACTCAGCGCTTCTTGCAAGAGCCCGACATGTCATTTCACTTCCTATGAAGTTATGGAGTGATTACAAACTAGGTAGTTCGATATCTTACCAAGCAATGAGACACTTCCTCATCTGTGAGGTTTCAAAAGGAGATGGCCCTCGATGAC
This sequence comes from Dendrocalamus latiflorus, assembly GCA_017311315.1. NCBI lineage: Eukaryota > Viridiplantae > Streptophyta > Magnoliopsida > Poales > Poaceae > Dendrocalamus > Dendrocalamus latiflorus. Next base: position 7,539,252 of record CM029646.1, read on the forward strand.
ACAGTAGATAACCTCGCTCTTATCTAGTTTCGAGTGCACTCATCAGGAATCCCAACAAATAGTGGGGAGGCCTCCCGTAAGATTGCTTGCTTGTTCTCCTTCCTCCATTGTGGGATTTTAGCTGCGTATCTAGTGGTGCCGAGTCTATGGGGATGTGTGTCGGGATGCGTGTCTTCTGCCTGGAGGGTCCTATGCGCCATACTTACACTCCTAAAACTATCTGTCATCTTCATCGCTATAAACTCTTGCCATTGTGGTTCCAGGAATAGATACTTGTGGAAGGTCTCCGATCCTTCTCCACGTATTTCTTGACAAACAAGCTCTTAAAGTTCTTCCATGCTTTGCACGTCGCTAGCAACGCATGTCATTGCATGAAGACCTTGTGTTCTTCTGGGATCTCGAACGATTAAAAAACTTCCATCACCAGCTTATTTTTTTTGAACTTCAGTCACAGTCTTCCATGAATCGAACGTGATCTCAATCCATTCTCATGCAACTATTTTGACCATTCTCAAGTATGCGGACACTGCTCGGTGAGGATTGAGAGTGGTCCCAGACGCATCGACATCCGTGATGGTAAATCGGCCCTCGGGCCTTTTCGATAGTCTCTTCCATGGCGCTCGGATTTTCTAGAGGACGGTGCATCACACGCACCCGGCGATGATGACAAAGAATGAGAGGATGACATCTTCAAAAGATAATAGTGTGAGCAATTCTTGAGCCAGTTCTTGACATATACATGCACACATTCTTACATACATAATTAATGTGCCAACCAAACCAGAATTGTTATTTAATATTTAAATAGGATAATATACTTGAAACATAGAGCATGAAAATAATTAAAACCAGCAAGAAACTCATGTTTTAATGTGATTATTACTCTCAGTTGTAGAGTTGCTCAAGATTCACTGTTGGCCTGTTCAATTCTTTGTCTATACTCTTCACAAATTGGAAATGATTACCATAGTTTATATTTTGAGCTCTAAAAAGTTTTCAACTGAACAATTCACAAAAAAGGTGACAACTCACAAGGAGAGTACTTTCTCCCAGTATAGACAAAGCATGATTACTGAATCTCAAAAATAGCAAGGATTCCTCTAATACTGAAAACAAGTTACTGAGTACAGTGATTACTAGAGATCACATAACCAAGTTGAACTACATTAAGTAACAAAGATGCCAGGGACCAAAAGAACAGTAGGATACGATACAATTAGATCTCAAAATTAAACTAATTAATCAATTCAATTTTAGTATTAGACAATTTCTTCATTGTGCATTAAGCCCACTACACAAGAATCACTTTACAACTTCTTCCAACGAGAGATAGATAGTGATAAATCATAGAACAGCTATCTGAAATAGATCAAGCAAAGTGCAAATGATGAACTATCTGAATAATCACAACACTGATAGTAATCAAAACCACTAAGAAGAACTAGGGCAAGGCACACACTTAGCGATGTCCCAAAAAATGAAGCGCCTCGCTGTGTTGGGATCTGGGGAGGCGTGTGCTTGGCGAAGGAGGCGGCATTAGGCTCGTGGGAGGTGGCATGCACGAGGGAGGAGGAGGGCGCCACAGACGATTCTTAACTAGAACCGTATGTGATATTTAACATCACAAAAAATATCATAGACGCTTCTTAATTATAATTGTATGTAATAAGCAAACATCACAGATGGTTTTTCTTTAGACCTGTATGTGAAAATTACACATCACAGACAATTTTACTTTAAAACCATCTGTGATGTTCTACTCACACATATATGACATAGTCTCATATACATGCATAAAAGCAAAATCACATACATATGACACATTATTATATACATAAATGCAAATTCACATAAACATACACACATTTTCACATACATAATTAATGCAAATTCACATATATATATCACACATTCCCATATACATAAATGCAAATTCACACATATATGACTCATTCTCGTATACATAAATGCAAATTCACATATACATTTCATTCAATAATCCACTTGCTTATTTCCTTTAAAAATTAGCCCTTCATGATGATCGATGCGTATGTAGTTAGTTTCGTCACGTTGTTTTTCCTCGACCCTTATGCCATTTCTGAAAGGAGGCAACTCATCAAATTGATTGTATTATTTCTCATCTACTACATTCTCAACTTCGGCAATTCTCCTTTTTCCATGAAGAACTACGTGGTGCTTCTTATTTGCTTGGTCAGTTGCATAGAAAACTTGAACAACTTGGTTAGCGAGTACGAATGGTTCATCCTTGTATCTAACACATTTGAGGTTCACGGTAGTGACACCGTAATTGTTGACCTTCACTTGTGGGAGATATACCCAACAACACCGAAATAAGGGAATCTTGGAAAGCACGTAGTCAAGCTACCAAATCTTATCTATGAACTATAATTGGAGTTCCTCAACCCATCGGTATTAAATGCACCTATGCGGACACTGCTATTCTGGTTAGTGCTCTTTACATCCTGAGCCTGCGTATATAATGTATACCTATTTATGTCATATCCTTGCCATGTTTCAACTATAAATGTTGGCCCATTTGCCAACCATGTCATCATATCACTTGATGAGCTCCTAGCGAGTTGCTCCTTCAACCATTGTTTGAATCAATTGTTGTGTTGTCTCGTGATCCAAATATCTAGCCACTCCGGATTCTGTTGCTAAGCACATCCTTGTGCTAGTCAATATACGTGGACACTTTAGTCATGTGTTGCAAGACCATAAAATAGGATTGAGCATACACATACATATCTAAAGTGATTACTTTTCTTCCGATGGTCTCAATACCCTTGAGCCACCCCTCATGGCGAGATGAGGCACACCTATTGGTTCAACCTGAGCCATGTAATCGACACAGAACTCAATGACCTCTTCAGTTGCATAAGCTAGCAAAGCCTCAATGCATGTGGTATATATGTAGTAATAATTAATTAATTTAATTTTTAATACTAAGTTGTTATATATATACATAATGTAGGACCGAACCTAGACGTATGTCGCGAACCGTGTGAGTGAAGAGTATATTAATGGCGTGTCTACTTTTACAAGAGCTGTCAAGGAGGATATGTTGAATAAGGGGGTGGAATATATGTACTGTCCATGCACTGACTGCGAGAATTTAAAAATGTTTAAGAACCGAGGGCAAATTGAAGCGCACTTGATTCGGAGGGGTTTCAAAAAGGGTTATACGTGTTGGATCAGTCATGGCGATGTCAATGATCATATGCCGCCGGATGACAACGCCGGTGAAGTGAATGATATGCCGGCGGATGACATCGCCGGTGAAGTGAATGACATGCCGCCGGATGATGTCGATTGTTGTTCGAATTTGGATAGGTTGCACGATGACAATCTGGATCAGATGATTCGCGATGTAGAAGAGAACTATGATGAGAGAGAGAATGTTAAATTTTGGGGCTTGATGGAGGACTCAGAGAAACCTTTGTTCACTTGCTGCAGGTTAAAGTACACAAGGTTGTCGGCCGTGCTTGAACTATTGAAATTGAAGGCAAGCAACGGTTGGTCCGACAAGAGTTTCACGGCGCTGCTAGGTCTTTTAGTAGACATGCTTCCGGAGGGAAATGAGTTACCTAAAACCACGTATAAAGCCAAGAAGATTCTTTGTCTATTGGGAATGGAAGTAGAAAGAATACATCCATGTCCGAATAACTGTATCCTCTACCGTAAAGAGTATGCAAACATACATGTACGTCCGGTGTGAAACGTATCCCGATACAAACGTAACAATCAATCAGATGACGGCAAAGGAACAGAGGTGAAGAAAGGACCTCCTGCTAAGTTGGCATGGTATTTTCCTATAATTCCCCGTTTGAAAAGTTTTTTGCAAATCCAAACGAGGCAAAACTACTGCGTTGGCACTCGGAGGAGCGCAAGAAGGATGGAATGCTAAGACACCTTGCTGATTCCGCCCAGTGGAGAAATATCGATAGGAGTTTTTGCAAACTTCGGTGCAGAACCAAGGAATATAAGATTTGGACTGAGTACAGATGGAATGAATCCTTTCAGTAGCATGAACAGCCGACATAGTACATGGCCCGTGACTCTCTGCATCTATAACCTTCCTCCTTGGTTGTATGTGAAGCGAAAGTATATTTTGCTGTCAATACTTATCCAAGGGCCAAAGCAACCTGGGAATGATATCGATGTGTACCTAGCACCATTGGTGGAAGATCTAAAAATACTGTGGAACGAAGGGGTACAGGTATGGGATGCATACAAACGAGAGAACTTCACTTTGCGCTCCTTATTATTCTGCACCATAAATTATTATCCTGCCCTTACTAACCTATCGGGCCAGAGTACAAAAGGTGCCAAAGCTTGTACTCACTGTTTAGATGGTACTGAGAGTGTGTGGCTGAAACACTCACGCAAAACCGTCTACATGCGTCACCACCGGTTCCTTCGGAGGGCTCGCCCATACCACAAGATGAAGAAACAATTTGACGGAGAGATGGAAGACGGTTCAGCTCCAAGGCATTTAAGGGGAAAAGAGGTTTATGATATGGTTAAGGATTTAGATGTTGTCTTTGGAAAGGGACGTAAATTGAGGGCTTATGAGAAGAACACCTGGAAGAAGTGATCAATATTTTGGGACTTACCTTATTGGGAGTACCTAGATGTTCGACACTACATCGACGTCATGTATATAGAAAAGAATATATGTGACAGCTTGATTGGTCTCTGTAAGTGTGTACAATCACAGTCTCCATTCATGTCATACTGATAAATGTTATATATAATTTGTTACTTTTGTGTGTGTGTGTGTAGACACATGGTGACTAAAGCTAGATCATCCAAATCATCGGTTGGTTTCTTGGACCCACACTTAGTCGCCATGCATACCATCAACGAGGATACACCCTTCGTCGAGAGGTACATTGCATCAGCACTGATGGCTTACCGCGATAAGGAATATGTACTTATGCCCTACAATCAGGACTATCATTGGATTTTAATAGTAATTGTACCAAAATGGAACAATGCAATATACCTTGATTCCCTAAGTAAGAATAAAGAGGACTACACAGTTGTCAGCCAAGTAATCGATAGGTAAGTACATTTTCTCCATACATACCTATATTGTACTCTTTCTTTCCTTCCGAATGACTAAGGTCAACCTTTTCGAATCTGTAGGGCGTTCGTGATGTACGTTGCAAAGGCAGGTGTCTCAACGCAAGGGGCCAAAGGCCTGACACATGTTCGAAAATTTAAGTTATTCGCTGTTACACATTAATTAATCCTATGCAACAGTTGGTAGTAATGCCTCTTGAATTAACACATTCCATTTTTTCAGTGTCACTAGCAGTCACCGGGCAACACGTGTGGATTCTACGTTTGCTACCATATGGACCTACTCCTCGATTCCTCGAGGTTCACCAATTCTAAGGTTTGTCAAGCTTCACATAATTACTTCATACTTATCAGGTTATATATATACACACATTGATATTCCTATCGACAGGCTGCATCCATCCCGTCAACTGCATTGAAATAGCCCGACCTTTCACAAATTCGAGGAGAGTGCGCGTACTTTTTGGTGGCTAACGTCATAAACTCAGATGGAGAGTTCCACAACGTACAGTGATTTTTTATTGCTCTTATCACTCCGGAATCGAGGTCTCACGAAAGGAACAGATCCATAATCAACGAACTTGTCAGGCTGCACAAGCAATACTTGGATAGCAATCATGCACCATCCAAGTATTGTTTGTGCAGCCTGACAAATTCGTTGATTATGGATCTGTTCCTTTCGCGAGACCTCGATTCCGGAGTGATAGAGCAATAAAAATGCAATGTTACCATCTAAGTGCAAATGCAATGTAGATCTTTTGTAATTGTGTATTTGTTAATGGATATTTTATTTCATTTCAATTAATTGATTTGCGAAATGGATGTTTTATGTTTGTGAAATGAAGTGTGAAGTGAATAGGATTTTTTATGTTTGTGAAATGAATTGAGATGTGAATTGGATGTTTTATGTTTGTGAAATGAATTGAAATGTGAATTGTATGTATACATATACATGATGATCTGCTTGTTTCAAAGGGCATGGCTAGCATTTCCTGAGGCTAGCCAATAAACAAAAATAGATTTAGGGTAGAAAAGATATCACAGACGGTTTGTAACTAAAAACCGTCTGTGATAGCTGATAATCACAGACGGTTTTTAACTAAAAACAGTCTGTGATAGATGATAATCACAGACGGTTTTTAACTAAAAACCCTATGTGATATATCAATAACACAGATGGTTTTTAACTAAAAACCGTCTGTGATAGCTAATAATCACAGACGGTTTTTAGTGAAAAACTGTTTGTGATTATCAGCTATCACAGACGGTTTTTAGTTACAAACCGTCTGTAATATTTACACCACAGACGGTTCGAAAACCATATGTGATAACCTTCGATTATCACTGACCTGTACATTCAGACGGTTCAGAAAACCGTCTGTGATGACGTTTTTGAACCGTCTGTAATACGGTTTTCTGTAGTAGTGGATGATTGTGGGAGAGGAGGGTGGGCCACACGGTGGCCATGCGGAAGAGCTTCTACCGCATACGGCCGTGCAGCATTAGCACGTCATTCGTTGATAAGTATCATATGGTGGTCATGCGGTAGAGATGATATTTCTGTAATTTTCACGTGACAACTATCATACTTAAATGAGCCAAAAAAGCGCAATACGGCCAAAAACTCTTAACACTGCTTCTGCTTACATCAGTATTTTGTGAAACAAGGCTTGGAGAACCTACTGACCCGTCGAAACAGCTTCTTGGCTTTTGCTGATAGAACAGGTTTAAGGGGTTCACCAGAATTACTGCTACTCCCAGATGGCTTTGTTGTTCTACCCAGTCTCTGTAAGTGTGGTTAAAATAATCAATAAAGTGCAGCTAACCACAACAAAATCTAAACACAAAATTTGCAGATATGATCGACAACAACAAAATGCAGACTGAAGAATGAAATTCCTATAGACAATGGGGCCGTTCTTTTTTTTTCTTCAGACTTATGACTTACAGCTTATGCTATATTAATTAGATTTTAAACGGAATATCTTTTTACAGTAGGATCTACAAATCAATTGTAATTGATACTGTACCGCCTTCAACTATATCGGCTAAAATAGTATACAAGTGTCTCTCTCCATACTCTCTCTCTCGCGAATAGCTAGAATTTAAAAATTTTAGCCATAAACCAAATCCTAAAAGAAAGATCCATAGCACTACACACTAGAACTCATTGGCTTGTTTCTTTTGGGTTTGTGGCATGTGGGTTTTAGCTTAATGTTACAATAGTTAGCTTTTAAATAGTGTATTTTTTAATGCAGGTCTACAAATTAATTACAGTAGACATTGTACCAAATTCATCTATATCATCTAAAATTATACATAAATATCTCTTTTTTCGTACTCCTTACAAACAGCCATAATTTAAAAATTAAAAGTGGCCAAAAGAAACCACACATTAGTCATTAGTTAATACCTTAGGCTGCAGACCTACCAAGACCTAGCCGTTCAAATCTGCCACTTGCACTAGGTTTAATGGACTGTGCATCTGCTCCACCTGAGGGCTTGTTCTGTGCAGAAATTTCTGCTGATATGCTCAAAGGCAAGGTTGTCGCGGTAATCTGTCAAGTCTCGGTAAGCATGGAGCGTCTAGGTGTCCCTCATGGCCAAAGTTAAATGGTAGTAATGAAAATAATAAATAATATCTTATATAACTAAGAATTAAATAAATATTCTTTATATAATGTCTCATATGGTTGGGAATTAAATAAATATATCTCAATAATAACTCATCTAGTAGGAAATTAAATAAACATATCACAAATTCTCCTAATAACAACTAAGTTAACTAACACTATCATAATAAAATCTATAATAGCAACTATGTTTTCACTTTTCACTTCTCAAGGTAACATTGATAACTGACAAAATACGTAGACAGTATAACAAAAAAAATATGATAGTAGCATGTGTGCATTACATGATAACAAAATAATTTAAAAGTTTTCTACTCTTATCTCCATCTTTCAAATTCATTGTTCATCATTCAACTCCAACTTATCCCTGTGCCCAAGCTCATCACAGAGGCCACTTCAACTTCCACTTAGCCAAACTTGCTAATCTAATGGTGAAATAAACATTCTAAGACAATGCGAATCATTATGTGACCCCAAATTTCACCAGTGATCACTTTTCTGTAAAATATTAATATTAATTTTGCACCTCCATTGAACTGCCACATGATCGCTTTAAGCTAATTTAGTAATAGTATAGGCTGAGTTCTTTTCTATTTATACCTTATGCTATAGTAACTAGGTTTTATATGGTGCATTTTTTTAAGACGATGTCAACAGAAAGATTGTAGTGAAAAGTGTATCGAGTTCAGTTGTATCGGCTAAAATCACATATGACTATTTTTCTCTGCGTACTGTCTCTCGTGAACAACCAGAATTTAAAATTTTAAACTATAACTAACAGCTCAAAAGAACCCATCCACTAGTATAGATGTACTCCACAATTGACACACGATCACCCGTCTAAATGATCCATATTAGTTTCACACCCTTTTCCACACACCACCTATTTCAGGAAATTAAAAGGTTATTACTGATCACTTCAAAAAAAATCCGAAAAATTGACACAGTGAGTACAAGTTATTACTGATCACTTCAAATAAAATTTTGGCACGGAAGGAACGAAAGACGAACAGCCATTTATCTAGGAAATCATACATCCGAACGAATGCACGCGATGGACTTCTAAAGCACAATCAAACAAACCAACCAGGCAAAGCCTGGTTCACGTGCTGAATGGGCTGTTTAGTTCGAAGATGAGTTGAACCGCTATGGTAACTGAGAGGTGAATAGTGTTTTTAAATTTTCTCTAAATAGTTATCGATTTTTTTACTTTGATAGTTATAGAGCTATGAAGATTTAGGACGGAAAGTTAGCACAAAAGCTACTAAATCAAACCGTATTTGAGAATATTCGTAATCGCATTCGTATTCGAGAATATTCATATTCGTATTCGTATTCGTATTCGATCCATTTCTAGAACCCGGGAAAAACATGAACGAATTTTGTGATTGAAAATTTGAATTTGAGCGGTTTGAAACCAGTATCCGTTCCAGTAACCAGTCAAAAACTGGTAAAAACCGCTAGAAATTTGTTCTACCGATATTTATTACAGAAGTTGTAGGAGGATATTTGTATTCAACCGAATTAAATACATATTCGATTTGAATTCGTATCCATTACGACATTCAATTCATATTCGTATTCGAGAATATTCAAATTCGAATTCGTATTCTTCTTAAAAATATAGATTCGTATTCGTATTTGAGACTATTTGATTGTATCCGATCTGTTTCCATCCCTACTGACCACTATTAATGGCCGATTAGACTGCTAGAGGGGGCCGGTCAAGCTCGGTGGCTAGTCTGATCGCCTTCTCTTGCCGGTCAAACCACCAGGTATACAGAAATTCCAAAAAAATGGTAAATTTGTAAATTCTAAATATTCAGTCCTATAAAATGGTAATAGTTTATCACAACGAAATTCTGAACATTTTCACATGATCTTTTAGATCCATTATGGGATTATTCTCAAGTTTGGTGGATGACTCAGTCCTGCATTTTGTACTAGCCTTTTGCTTATGAGGAATGAGATGCAGATGGACCAACCCATTCATTCTGCAAACCAAGCAAGTGGATTATGATTAGAACTAGCATGAAATGGTCCATTCATCATCTGGTCCTCAAACCAAACACCCCATTTGTGTCAGACGTCGTCTTCAAATAGTTGCTGCATCAGCCTTGGTTGATCCACAGGTAGGACAAGCCGCCAGACAACCTTGGTGAGGCTAGGACTGTGGCTTCCCCATCGCGACGCCCTGCTGGAGCTCCTCCCACCACAGCGGCAATGGTGGAAGCGCCGCCGACCGAGCTCGCCGCTGCTTCTAGGGTGATGTAGGAGGTGACCCCGACGGCCGCCGCGACAAGAGAGGAGGCACCAACAAACACTCTGGCCAAGAGGATGGTACACCTGTAGTAAGTAGTGACATCCTCCTTCGATCGCAGCTCCCCCCTCTCATTCCTAAAAGCACCGACGACATTAGTACAAGATAACAGATGAACCTGCCATATGTATACGCATGTACCATGAAAGAATGGAAGAAAAGATGGCGCCGACGCGCCGGTGGTTGGACCGCTGTAACATCTCAAATAAGGAGCTAGTGTAATTTCAAAATTTTAAAAATCTTTTAATAGTTTCTTCCGTGTTTCTCAAAAGCTTTGGCGTTATTCAAATTTCTCAGTTTGGTTTTTCTTGCCAAAAGCCCGATCAATGAAAATCAAAATCATGGAATCAAGAACTCAGGGTGGAAGATCAAATTGAGAAAATCCAAATCCCCTTGGAAGTATTGATTTCAAATTTAAAATTTGAAATCTGGACCTCCAAAGCCAAGAATGGGAATTGAGAATTAATATAAAATCTTTTCCATCCACTTTGCATATCCAAAAATTCAAATTCAGAAAATTAAGGTTTATTCTTCAAAAACTCGCCAATCCTAAAATTTTAATTGTCAAATCCAACATTTGAACCAAGCTGTCAAATTCAAAATCTAATCACAAATCCAAATTCTGAAATTTGTTAAAATCCCCAAAATCTCTCCTAGGCCCGACCCGTTTTCTTTCCGGCCCAGCCATTCATTTTCCTTTCTCTCCCCCGGCCCATTTTCTTTTCTTTTCCGCCCGGCCCACCCGACCTCTTCTTTTTCTCTTGGCCTCTAGCCTGACCGACACAGCCGTCTTCCTCTCCTTCCTCTGCTTCTTTCCTTACCCTTCTCCGGTTCCTAGCGCTCGCCGGCCAAGCCCCTTGCTTCGGCCGCGCCCTCCAACTACAACCGTCGGACATCTCGCCTCCGCACGCGCCTTTACTACCCTACCACAGGCCTAGCCTGGCCCCCGTCTTCCCTAGCTCGGCCACGCGTCGCCTCCCTCTTTTTCCCGCCGTGGTCAAGCCAGCTCCGCTCCCGGTTTTCCTTCTGTCGCTCCGCATTGATGCCGCCATCAATGAAGCTCAGTCGCTTCCTTCCTCACCTACAAGACGGCCGATGCTCTGATCCTGCGGCGTGACCCCTCCGCGGTAGCCTCCCTGTGCTGCCACCTGCGCTCGCCGCTAGCTTACCTCAGCTTCCCTCCGTCCACTTCGACCACCCCGGTGAGTTCCCTGTACCCCACTCGTGTCTACGCGCACCTCACCTCTTTCCCTCTCTTCTCCGGCCGCCAGCGCCCCATTTCCTCCTCATCGCTGGCCGCCTAGCGCCTCCGCCGACCCGCCACCGTGCCATCCGACCAAGGCTGCTACCCCAGCGCCACCCTCTTCATCGCGGGGTTCCATTTTACCGGTCACCGCCGCCCCTCCGGCCGCTCCTCGCCGGCGTTGCCGCTGCTGCCATGCCTCGGCCTCCCTCCCCGGTTTCTACTGTTGCTGCCCCTTGCTCTATTTTGAGCTCAGCCGACAGCTCCTTTCTTGTCTCCCTGTCTTCTGTCAAGTGGGCCCGAATGGGAATTTGGCCTCAAGCTCATATACATCAGTATACCCTCCCACTCCTTCTACAATACTAAAACTTCTATCTAAAAATTTCTCATTTGAACAAGGTAATAACACATGATTTGCAAATAAGGATAGAAATAAGAAATTAATTGCAAAATTATAATGAAGGCTTACCATTGAAAACTCTCATCTAAAATTTTCTCAATTGGGCAAGATAATAAAATGTAATAAAGAGTAACCAAAATAACATATAGGTCCTCATGTAAAAATTAAAACAAGTTGCGCATGATCTATTCCCTAATGACAAGTAATCAACATGGATATTACTGCTAAACTCTAATTTGTGGGCCTAATTAAAAGATCGTCTTTTATAAATCAAAGATACTAGAAGTTAATCCTAAATAACTAAAGAAGCATGTATGAAGCCTTAAAAATATAATTTCAGCGCTTCCAAACTTTACTCTGGGAACTCGATTAATAACATTAATCCTATCTCGAGTGGTGTAGATATTATCTTTCACCCGTCAATCTAAATCTATTTATGCAAACTAAGTAAATCGATTTAACAATATTTTTCCACATAAAATATTGACCATAAATTGCTCACCTCTAAAATCGGGGAAGCCTTCTTTTCAAAAGTGCTTAAATATTTGTAGTAAAAGACTTCAACATTTATCTTAAAATACTAAGATTTAAAATAACAGATGATTATGATTAAGAATTCTTGTATAAGAAAGAGCAACCCTTGATCGTTGTCTTCCGATCAAATCCCCAATCATTATCTCGGAATTCAAATGTAAAAGCGGAAGATAATTAACAATGAAAGAAATAGATTTATTAAGAAATTTTCTATTAATTCATAAGTACCCCTTTGCAGTAAATTGCAATCGTTGGCCATTTCTAATAAGTTTGTTAATCAAGCAGAATAATTAACTTTGCTCACAATAACGACCGGACTAAAATAGCTAACCCCATCATTTAATTAAGTTGTTAAAATAATGATTTATTACTCTGGCAGTTTCCATCGCAAATAAGTATTGCCTCATAAAATATCAAAATTTCATCAGGCAATTAAAATTATACTCATCTCGTGTAAAGCTCCCGCATCCTAAAAATCACAACGTTTTGTTCCTCCTTACTACCCCCGATACCCTCTTTTATCTGTCCATAAGTCCTGTCTGACGCATGGAACTTCCTTGATAAATAGGAATCAATAAAAAGAAAGCCATCAAATAAAAGATCGAGCCTCGTCGTTCCCCAAATCGGATATGTTTGGCCACTACCTTTTTCCAAAGTGGATAAGTTTCTATAGATACATCTTTATTTTTGATCCCTCGTATCCCAAAATTTTCCCTCACAGTAAAGCTACTCATACAACTCATTCCCTTGCTCAAATCCAAATTCTTTCTATACTCAAATTGTAATAAATTTGCAATCTAAATTACTCGAGTATTTAAAGTATTTGGATTTATTTGGTCTTTCTTTTCTTTGCTGCGTATTAGAATCTAAAGTCTCGACAAGGCGACAAATTCGAACAGGATCAAGACTTAGGTAAAAGCGAGGACCAGTAAATTAAGATCACTGACTAAGCATGCTTGAGTTGGATCAAGGCCATGGTAACCCGAGCAAGGCAAGTCATCACTTTGATCATATTGACCCTACATTTTATGCAAAGTTATGTTTCTTTAAATTATCAACTTACATGCCTAATTTACTATGTAAATGTATGTCAAAGCTTAAGGTAGCTACATGCCTATTTGATACTGTATTAAATTTAAGATGCCATTCCTTGACACTTGAATCACTTAATCCTTGTCACTATAGATATTAATGATAATCTTTACTAGCTATAGATTACATTAAAATGCTATGCTAGTCCTGTCAAGTCCAGGGTGCTAGTTGCCCTGATCATCAATCTTTGAAACATAAAAAAACTTGTTTTGGGACAGTCATGGGATGTACGTGGCTGCGTATTTTGCTACAACTGCTTTATGCTTCTCAAAACCCTAAAAGCCTGCTATACCTGTCTGGGCGGTTGGTGAGAGTGGATGGTGCCGATGTCGCACGAGAACCTGTGGTTTGTGGTAAGAACCGTCTGGACAAATTAAGGACTGAATCTTGTGATGACCCTTGTGTAAAACAATACAACCACAAGTCTATATGGATCTGAATTTGCTAACCTGGCGTCCGACAACGGCGTCCTGCAGCGATCCCAGCAGCCGGTGGTGGCGTTGAGGATGACCTGGCTGGTCAGCAGTGCCGCAGTCGACGCGATCTCGTAGCCGGATGTTAGCGTCCTCCGATAGACGCAATTTGCCCCATCGTACCTGACAAAAGACTGCACTACATACGAACTCCACATGCATCGATCACCAGCATGAGCAACTTGCTTGAAACAACCTCATTTTTAAGAATAGCGTCCGTTGTGCTTTCCGTAATAGTCCAAGATTTCAGTTGTGAACAAAAAAAATCTCATATTTACTCATGAATATTTGAAAAGTATTAGTTTGATTAAAATATGATCTAATGGCCAAATTACAACAGTTTTACGGGCGTCTAAGCCTAAAACTTAATTTATATTCAAAAGAACCAAGAAATCCCACAAAAATGCTTGAGTGCAGTCGTAACCCTAACATGTTAACTAATGCATCATTCCCTCTTCTGGTATCTTTTTTGATAAAAATAAGTAAGATTGAGTATACTAGATACTTATCAAGCCACATAAGAAGGCTATTTAACTATCATGCAATGTGTTCAACAAAATAGATTCAAGGGTTGTAATATAATAAGATTAAATGAATGTTTTTTTTGTAAATATTTTTTCTGCATAAAATGATATAACATTGTCTTCTTAAGAGAAAATGGGTTTAACCAACTTAATTACCAAATTTGGACATCTTGCCAATACTGCTTATATCTTGTTATTGGATTCACTTATTAAATCCAGCTTCATTTACTGGAAGCACGGCATATCCGAATACTACAAGTTTTACTCTGCAGAGTTGCTTAGTTGTACCTACAAGATGTCCTAAACTCTCAATATCATGTAATAGATACGCAACATGATAGTGTGCAACTGAGTTAAGATAACAAGGTCATTCACTACTCTATTCTTTCTAGTTTCTACCCAGTAAACTTAGGGCGAAACAACATTGTTAGGAATCCATAGGCCAAAGCAAAAATCATAGTCCAACGTTAAGTGGACCTACCATTGTGAAGAATGGCAAGTGACTTTTCTAGTTCCAGCTCCCTTTCACCCCTTGTTTGCATGCTATCTTGAAACACTGACATAACTAACCCTCCTGTAGGCATTTGATCGAATTGAGCAGTGTACTAGACCAGATTTGATCATTCAAAACTTGTAGTTTAGCAATTTCTATTGCTTGACTTAGCATAAGGTTATAGTCCTTACTTTTCTCAAATAAGGCCACCAACCACATACTCAGTGCATTATAACACAGTACCACCAATTCATACCAAAGTCTCCACTCTAGGGTGAGGTTATGAGCTCCAACCATCTAGTAGCTTCTCACTAATTAGCCTCAAACCTAGTACCATTTAATATGTATCGGCAAGACGCCAAAATGCTCTTAGTAGTGTAGATAAAACATTTGATTGCCCAATCTACTAATGATTAATTATACAGTGATTAATTATTAAGGCTGTCAAAGTGAATTTGGCCTTCAAGTATAACATGGCTTTTTTAATGGTAGAACCTAACTAATCATCACATCATTCCAAACTATTATTTTAAGTAAATAATAGTGTGTAAATAATGATAATGAAAGTAATGAATATTAAATAATAACATAGGAATAACATGATCAAAAACATGTAATTTACCTCCTTATTAAAGTCTTTGATTATTTCTTTGAAGGCTTTAGGTTCAACACACCATCTCCATCTGTTGCTCTAGTAGCTTCTTTGTTGGTAAACTAGTCGACTCCAGATACTAGCGCAAAAGAATGAATATAAATATGTTTCTGCTTTGCAGAATGCAAGTTAGGAATAAAATATGACAAAATATCTAGAAATTGATACAAAAGAAGTTGGGTCTAGACGGATAGGGTTTAAACTAAGCTTGGTTAGGTTGAATGGAGTTGAAAATGGTTTAAACGGACTTGAGACGGTCAAAATGGAAACAAACATGCTTAATGAGTTTTTGGTGAATAGTAACGGGTCAAGAAAATAGTAACAGGAGCACTATTCCTAATGGGTTGGGTTATGTGAACAGTATAGATTTGATTGGTTTTAACTGGGCTTAATAGTATTAGGCTCGGGTCATGAATAATAGTAGGCTGAGGTGAATAGTGATGGGCTTTGACTATTATGCTTAGCCCATTTGGCCCATCAGGCTTTTCACTGCTTTGGGCCACTTAGTTGGCCCATCTATTTAGCCTACTCGACACAAAGCTTGTTCAACTTGAGCTTGGGTCATGGCCACCCGAGCAAAGGTGAGCAGTGGCGATGGCATCTAGGTGATGACGATCGCTCCCAGTGGCGAGCGGTGGCGCAATAAGGGTTACTGGACCTGAATGATCCATTTTTGGTATGTGCGCTCGGTCGGAGGGCACTTAAGAGAGCTAGTGGTGGAGGTGGCTTGTGGAAGAAGAGTTATGGCACAGTGGCACTCCGGTAGGGTTTCGGCTAGTCTGATGGTGGCTCGAGCTTCTACGGCGCATGGGTGGCTAAGCATGGCTGGTGGTGGTGTGTGGTGCCAGCGGCGTAGAGCGACGAGGTGGGTCAGCGTGGTCGGAGTTGGGTTCGTGGTGTCCAGAGGTGCTAAGGTCACAAAGAATTGGATTGAAATTGATGCTATGAGAAGATTCATGTTTTGAGGCTCACTGATGTGGGCTCGACAGCGATGGTGATTCTTGGCCGGAGTTGGGAGGGAAAGGTCATGGTGTTGCAATTGAGTGCGAGTGGAGGCAAGGAATGGCCCGTTTTGACTTTAAAGGTCATTGTAGGCAGTAGCGCCAAGAATGTAGAGGCGGTGAAGCTGGCGCGTGGATGGCAGTGTTGGCAATCGAGGTGCTTTAGCGAAGTCGGTGGCAACGCTGGCAGGTGCAATGGCGTTGCGAGGAGAGTGGCGTCCCTCTGGCGTGATCGTGCATGCTGGCAGGGTGAGTTAAAGCATCGAGCGCGCGACAAGCAGACCACGGCCGTGGTGGCAGCAGCGAGGTCAATGACAGCATGGAGCAGGCGCGTGACTAGAGAGTGGTGTGACGGCCATTGATGGCTCGGTCGGCGAGGTGGCAGGGCATTGTGTGAGGTTTGATGGGTGTGGCAGCGGCGAATGGTGTGGTGAGCTGGCAAGCGCTTAGGCCGGCGTGCAGCCAAGGGAACAGGGGGAAGTGCCAGGGTAAAAGGCGCCAAGGCAAGGAGGAAAGCATATTTCGTGAAGAAGAAAGCGGAAAAACATGAAGAATTCCTAGATTGGGCAAGATTTCCAAATTCAAGAAAAACTCAAATAAATTTCTAAAATTTGAAATTTTTGGTTGTTTCACTAGTGATCTTACACAACAAAACATATCCTAAATCCTAACTATACTTAGAAACGCATGTTTACGTGCAGGCCTTGGACTTGGCTGCCTCGCCGACAATTCCCAGCACGGCTGCCGAGAGAGCCAGCGCGCCCACCGCGACGCATATCACAACGACGTGCTTCTCCACCATATCGCGCGCGACTGATCCCTCCCCGTGAGCCCTGATCGAGTGTTGGTTGGTGCCTAAGGATGGAGACAAGAACAGCATGTTTTGATTGGATTTTCCGTGTATAGTTATAAACGGCTAATCTCCTGGACACGATCGCCTGGGTCTACGTACGTAGTTTCTCCTGTCTAGTATGGGTAAATTATACTAGTGTGTATCAACTCTCGTTTGGAAAGGGTGCGGTTGGGTTATCTTTAACACAGCTCATCAGGTTTACGACAGTCGAAAAGAAGCTTAAATTCAATCTCAAGTTTAAATTGCGCTAAAAACACACTAGAATGATTCGAACTTTCAAAGATACAGAAGATCGCAGCACAAAGTCACAATCACAACGGAAGTTCGGCTGGTTATTGGGCCTTGTGGGCTGAAGCATCAATTGTGCTTTAGTGAGTCAAAACTCTGTACTCGGCTGGAGCGCCTGGAGGCCCACTCTACAACCCACGCAAACGGAGCGTGAGGCTTGTAGTATTGACTAATTTGTGGCTGTGGCGTTGTGTGCCGTTATTGAGCCTGGCGTCGGTGAAGGCTCGCTGTGTCTTATCTATTGAAGAAAACAATACATGAATCGATGACAAGAGTCAAAATTTCAGCGAATATTGTCTCAAACAGTACCTTTTTTAGATGGTCTCAAACAGTACTTGATAAACACTTAAGCATAGGAGGACAAGGATGCTCTGATGAGATTGTTGACCGCAAAGTGTCAGATCAGGTTTGTCATGTAGCAGCACAAGAATTGTCTTGTTCCAGAATGATGAATGCAGATAAAAATATTTGGCATGCATGACTTTTGGCAAGAATTATCGGTTCAAGTTTAGCATGCCGCTTGTGCTCTGGCTTTGTGTGTTTTGACAATGTCCTGATGCTGAAAAGGATATGTAACTCTGTAATCTCGTTGTGTTGAATCGATATTGAAAGGCGATAATAATCAGGAAGTAGTGCTCATGCATATGTTCAGTTTTTTTTAGAGAACACACGCGAGACATGCGTGTATTTTCATTAAGAAGGAATAAACAGATTACAGCGATACAAGTTCCGGGTCCAGGACCCAAATTTTCAGAAACACTACAATACGATTGCTAACAGCAGAAAAGAAACGGAACATCTGAATGACCTCGCATGCTACTTCCTAGTAAGAGATAGGGTGGTAATTGGTATGTCAGGTTTAATCAAACAATAATTTGGCACTTCTCATTTGCATTCAACAATCTGAATTGAACAATTAGGCCTAAACAATTAAGCACACATTACATTTGTTTAGGCCTAATACTACAAGCCTCACACATTATTTGATCTCGCCAATTGGCGCTCGATTTATGCTTTTACCACCGGCATCCTACCAAACAAATACACACAAAGGCAATCAGAAGACAACGAATCCGAGCGGACCGATCAGTTCTTGACTCCGAGCACCATGGGCATGCCGTCCTGCACGGCGATCGGCAGCGACTCGAGCTTGCAGTCGAGCGTCGGCAGCGTGGCCTCCTCGAGGAGCACCCACCCGATGAGCAGCGTGGCCACGGCGGGGGCGCCGCCTCCGCCGGCGAGCTCGCGCTCCTCGGCCCCACGGGGGAGCCCCTCCTCACCATGCGCCGTCGCCGCCCGTCCCTCCACCACCGCTGGGAGGGCTTCCTCGGCGCGCGCGCCGACGGCCAGAAGCCCCTCTTCTCCGCCCGTAGGTCCTCCATCCTCGGCGGCGCGGCCGCCGAGCTCCGTGTTGACGGCTCCTTCCCGCGGTGCTGCTGTTGCGTCGGGGACGGGGAGGGAGCTGAGGAGGCAGGGACGCAGAATGTAAAGGGGGAAGTTGCCAGGGGGTTTTGGGGGAAAATACATAAGTGATTGGAGTTTCCACCTTCACGAATCTGAGCTGTAGATTGTAGATCCAACAGACCTAGTTGACGTTTGCATGTTAGCACTGAATAGACCATTAGCACTAGATATACTCCCTATATATATATATATATATATATATATATATATATATATATATATATATATATATATATATATATATATATATATATATATATATATATATATATATATATATATATGTATGTAGGTTATCACAGACGGTTTTTAACTAAAAACCGTCTGTGATAGTTATAATCACAGACGGTTCTTAACTAAAAACCGTATGTGATACTTATAAATCACAGACGGTTTTTAACTAAAAACCGTTTGTGATTATAACTATCATAGACGGTTTTTAGTTAAGAACCGTCTGTGATCTACTCCTAAACCTATTTTTGTTTATTGGCTAGCCTCAAGAAATACAGCCATGCCCTCTGAAACAAGCAGATCAACATGTACATGTATACATCCAATTCACATCTCAATTCATTTCACAAACATAAAACATTCATTTTTATTAAGATTAGAGCCTACCATTACAATATCTCAAAACAACGAGCAGGTTACACAACAAGAACAGAAAAAAAGCAAAGATTCTTTATGCCTTCTCGCCCCTAATGCAACGCATAAGCTGGATGTCTTTGACGCCCACCATCGTCGGCGTTGATTGAGCGCCTGCACGGTTGGCACGAGTTAGTTGCTTCTACGGTGTCTTGCCTCCCGTAGACTTGTGCGTCGTCTGCAAGGAGGAGGAGAACAGCAAGGAGGAGGAGGACTGCAAGGAGGACCGCAAGGAAGAGGAGACCAGCAAGGAGATTATATTTATAGGGGAGGGAGAGGGAGGGAGAGGCGGGAGTTCAAAATTTTTGGCGCGGGAACGGAGAGGCGGAGCTACGATCCGTGGGGTGAGGATTGGTGGATTTCTATTGGCTAGGAATGGGTTGAGGAGGATCGACGGGCCCAGCGGTCAGATTATCACAGACGGTTCTATATATAGAACCGTCTGTGATGAATGAATATTACAGACTGTTCTATATATAGAACTGTCTGTGAATTAGAGCACAAAAATTTATATACCGATGCAATATAAACAACTAGTCTGAAAAGATAAAATAGCAAAGTTTTATATGGCTTATATATACTCATTTGAAAGGTTTCAATGAGATCTACAACTTTTCAGTTGAAGCAAAATCCAAATTCGGAATGGAAGACCAAGAAAAAGGGCAAAAACAGAAACCAAAAACTTGCGACGTAGATTTAGGTCCAAAAATGGACGATTTTGGGGGTCTTGGAGGGCGCATAGCACTAGCCGGTTGTGTTTTTGGATCGGGCTCATCGTTACCTTTCCAACGAGTACAAGAACGTCGAAAACGGACACTGTATGCAAAAGTGATGCCCGTTTTACTGAAGGTGTCTCAAAACTGAATCATACTCGGACTTAAGCGGGAAAATATGAAATTTTGAGGGATTGCAAGGCGGGAAACATATCACAAACGGTTTTTATTATAAAACCGTCTGTGATACTAGAATATCACATACAGACGGTTTTAATTATAAAACCGTCTGTGATATTCTAGTATCACAGACGGTTTTTATTATAAAACCGTCTGTGATATTCCAGTATCACAGACGGTTCGGCGGTAAGAACCGTCTGTGATACTCTTTTTTCCCGCCACAAATACCACAGACGGCCTCCAAATTAAAACCGTCTGTAATAGTGTACATCACAGACGGTTTTACAAAACCATCTATGATTTGGCGTCTAGTATTAGGCTTTCTGTAGTAGTGTATGGCATATTATTCAGAGAATAAACTGGGCCGACCAATCAGAGAATGGCATTCAACAAAGTGAAGGTATCATGGTCAATTATTTGTACGTGTATGCTTTTGTTGAACTAATGTCAATCTGAATACCTTTGGATGCCTTTCATGGACAATATATTCTGCGACACTATCACAATGTTTGGGTTAGAGAATATAGAAGAGTATGCGCACTCATATTTTAGTATAAGTGCATATCCATGCTTCACCTAGCCTATCCCAATATCTTAATGTTAGTTTTGTGCTTGGCTGTTGCTGTATTTCACATGTTATGCTATGATATAATGTTTCTCTCTATACTTCAATTCAATGCTATAACAACGCCCTTTTTATTTTACCTATATTTCGTTCTACCTACTATTTTGTCACTGAGATGTGCTAGAACAGCAGAAGGATACATCAGACAGAGAATATTTTCAGAATGAAGTTTTGCTTCACACCAAAGTACCTTAGTTGTCATGTGATATAATCGACATATATGTTTACTGTTGTAGGGGTGGCCCCCACCTAAACCCAGTCGGCCTATTAGGAGGTTGTAAAGCCCAAAATGGAACATGTACAAGGACATAAATGCCCTTGAGGGGGATACTTTGTAAGAACACAATTGTAAAACGCTCCCCATAAGAATATATATAAGGCCGTCCATGCCATAGGGAAGCCCCCAAGCATTGCTCACCTAACTCTCCACTACCATACTACCATCTCTCTCTCTGTTTGGTCTGTAACCACAACAGTTGGCGTCGTCCGTGGGGAAGACAAGAGCAAGCTCCAAGATCTGAAGACGGATGGCACCAAAGAAGGCTTCATCATCGGCAGCGGCGAAAAAGAAGAGGAGTACGAAAGAAGCACTCGGCGACGCGTCGGCTACGGGTGCGGGTGGTAGCGCCGCGCCTACGGGCGCGAGTGGCAATGCCGGTGCTGCGGCTGCCGACCTCGACGTCCGTGGCATGACAGTCGCCCCAACCGCTGGCACGGCGGTCGACGCGGGTACCGACCGAACGATCGGGAGTACTGGCGCCGATGCTCGGGCTGCCACGGCCGCTACCACTGCACCTGGCGCGGGAGCAGCAAGGGGCCTCGCGGCAACGCCGGCCCTGTCACTGACTCCGGAGCTCTCAGCGCCGACGCACCGAGCAGATCTGGAGCGCGAGCCGTGGTTGCTGCCAACCAAACGGTGCAACCCGCCGCTTCAGCTGCCACGGCCACGTTAACGGTGGAAAACACTCTATTAACATCCATCGGCACGCTTCAACGGGAGCAGGCAGACCTCCGCGGAGCCGTCCGAAATATGCAAGAGGCTCGGAGCCAACAAGTCCTGCCGGTGGCGCTCTCTTGGTTTTTCACCATCGAGCCAAACTTCATCTACGCGTGGGAGCAGATCTGCGATTGCCTCTACAACAACTTCCAGGTGAACTACGTTGAGCGTGTCGACGCGGACCAGCTCTTTGCCGTCAAGGAAAAACCCTCGGAGAAACTCCGAGAGTACTTCAAGCGCTTCGCGAAGGTCCACTGCCAGGTCAAGGACGTCAACGAGACAACCATTATCAACGCAGCAATACAAGGCCTCCACCCGGGGCCGCTAGCTGAGTACAACGCGCGTAAGTTGATCAAGACAGTCGCGAAGCTCTTGGATAAGATGGAAGAGTATGTGAGGACGGAGGAGGACGCGCAACGGCGAAAAGGCGACGACTCTGACACTAATCAAACGGAGGACTCGATGAAGAACAAAGACACACCGGAGGGCTCCTCGAAGGGCAATCGCAAGCAAGAATCTCCGAAGGACGCCCCCGAGCGCAAGGACAAAGCCTAAGGACTCGTCAGGTGACAAGTCCAAGCTCAACCAATGTAAATCTCAGAGGCCCCGCTACATCTTCGACATCGAGGGTGGCTCTGAAGACAGCGCCCACACCGGCCGCGCCCTAGGTCGCCGAGGCCGGGGGCGAGGGCGCGGCCGGGGTCGTGACGATAGCGTCCGCGGACTCAAGTCGGCCCTCCGACTCGGCCTCGCACACGAGGGGCAACTCCGTATCCCACCTCTAACATTCTAAATATTTTATGTTATTTTAAGCAATTAGCATTTCACAAATAATATCCATGGAGCGAGGTCGGATGTAGACTCGGCGTCGTCTTGATAAACCGCCTCCGACAGATGGAGTTCGAAGACATGCAAACGCCGGCGTAATCCACAATGCCATTAACGCACAGTCCTTGAGTCGCGAGGCACCAGGTGTCCCTCCAATCTCCAATTCGTGCAAAGACTTCGTAGCCCGCTCCGATCGAATCTGTACAACGACGCCGGAGGCCTCCACGACCCCGCAGCCCGCATCGACGCCGCGTCTGAGGGACGGGGCGGTCCTTCAACTCGGCCTTGTCAAGATGGACCGACTCCACTGGAAGCGTACAACTCGCGATCAGAGGACGCCTTCGGCAGAGCACCAGCCGACGGAGATCGAACCGTTCGTGCTCCCCTCGATCGGGAAGCGCGACCGGTCATCGGCGATAAGCCTTGACCAATTACCCAAATATAGGCCTCCTTCAGTTCATCAACATTCTCTAAACCGCGTTGTTGGCAATCCGCCATGAAACAGTGCCATCGCAGAATGTGGATGAACTGCAGAGGCCCATTTTTGGGAAACAACATCATCTCATCCGTACCCGGCTATAGACCGCATGCAACGACGATGTTGCGGCACTAGCAGCGTATATATAACCGTTCCCCCTCAGCTGGGAAGTTCAACCAGCGGGAGTTCAACCGGCGGGAGGAGAAGTGTCGCAATGGCATGTAGCCACGACGCCTCAAACCCCGCGGCGCACCAATCATGTCTTGCCACGCGTCCACCCCCTCAGGAGCGAACGCATGACCGCTGTCGTACGGCCGCCTGATATGGTACAACTCCCGTTGCGCACTAGGGGACGACACAATTTTCGGGGTCATCAATGCATTGGCAGTGGGCCACTAGCCATTCACTCCGGTGGCGACATCGGCACCGACTTTGCCTCTGCGGAACGACCCTGACTTTCGCTTACCATCGGAGGTGCGCGACGTCGGAGCCCAGCGCCACTTCAAGCCTGCACGACGGCACCGGAGCCCGCTTCGACTCCGCGTCCCCGAGTCGAAGGACCGGCTCCGTTCAGGGCGTACACCTCGCAACTGGAGGATGCCTTCGGCAGCAACTTCCGCCCCGTGTCCATGCCATTAGGACGCGCTGTGCCAGCAAGATCCAGTTTTGCCTAATATCCTAGAAGGTCACAAGCCGCAGGGACGGAGGGGGCCAAAGGACTCGGCAACATAGCTTCGGCTCGTGAAGCCCTTCACCATGAGAGGCTCCTGTTGTAGGGGTGGCCCCCACCTAAGCCCAGCCGGCCTGTTAGGAGGTTGTAAAGCTCAAAATGGGACATGTACAAGGACATAAATGCCCTTGAGGAGGATACTTTATAAGGACACAATTGTAAAACGCTCCCCATAAGAATATATATATATAAGGCCGTCCAGGTCATAGGGAAGCCCCCAAGCATTGCTCACCTAACTCTCCCCTACCATACTACTATCTCTCTCTATATTTGGTCCGTAACCACAACATTTACAATGATAGGATATTAAACTTCTAGCTATATGTCAAATTACAAAAAAACTGATGAGTGACTAAATCAAGCATCCATTTGAAAAATATGATGAATACAGCTGGTTCATTAATAAATTAAATATAGCTCTTCCACTTGAATAATTCGAATTACTATTCTGTTTTTTTATAGCATTTTCCTTGCATTTTTATGGCACAAATGCTATGTGATTTTTAGCCTGAATTTTCTGTTCTGGAAGAGTTCCATGCAATTACTTTTTACATGTCTCTGTCAGGCTGCAATGGTCAATGAGAACATCGAAGAGAATATGTTCAGTATGCTTGATGAGGAAACTGAGTCTAAGTATGTTTTTTTTACATATGTGGTATATACTGTCTTTTTACCTTATGATGAAAAATGTCACTCATGACTTCTTAAAATGTTTGACTAACCCACTTAGTTTTAGTTTTAGTTGTGAGTTGTTAGTTGTGATGTTATATTTCCATTTTGGATGTCTTATAGTATCTTGCAATATATCTTGTTGTCTTTCAGATGCATGATCATGCTACGATGCTGTCCTTTTGCTGCATAACACAGAGCTAACATGACTTGCATTGTTATATTTGGCAATTTTCTGTGACATTGGATAGAAACCTTACCGTTATAATCAGTATTTACCAATATAAAGGTGAGCTGGTATAATTGTAGGGATGGAATGTGCCATTATAATGGCGCCAACATGGCACATTTCGGCACGGCACCCACCTGTAGTTTCGTACCACCATTATGTTATGTATTGTGCCACCTTTCATTCAATGGTTGTACATGATATGAATTGCTAACATGTTTTGAGTTAAAGAGTTCTATTAAGTCATTATTTGGGTGAAGTTTTCGTTATGCTTTTTTAAACTAGTTTTTTTCACAGATAAGTGATTCTGGTGTGTTAAGTATGCTATGTCATCTTGATTGCTAGGATTGTATTGATTATAGCAGGCATTTTAGTTGCTTGTCTCTATTGTGTCAGTGTGACTGTTGAAGACATCAGTTTTTTTACCATGTGGAGTCCTCAATTATGACATTGCCAATATGGAACAAATATACTAATAGCTGTCTTCCACCTGCAATTAGGACGCATTACATTTCATAACGCGCTTATGATGTTTGTGATGCAAATTTGCTTCAACAAAGTTGATGCCGTGGTGTAAGCAAAGCTTGATAACGGTGGCTTGACGTACTGGACAGTATGATTTTTTTATTTGTAACAATGCATAAGCATTTAGCTAATGTGCGCCGCTCTTCCAACTGTTCAAAGTGATTAACCTTAGCCACTCACCAATGGCCAGTTAGCGACGATTACTTGTCCCTTCAATGCTCGGGAGGCTGTTGTACGGAGGAGGGCCTCACCCCATAGAGTATAGACTAGTTCTCCTGAATGCTCCTATCCTACGCATCTTTTTTTAATCTTTCTGTCTGTAAAGCAGCACTCCTGAATCATCCATATGGCTCCCCGGCCTGTGGCCAAAGATCTAAAGAGATATCGCCTGTCCATTTTTCTAACCCCAGCATCTAGAAAATGATGTCCTGTGCAAGCAACCTGGCCCAATGGGATCGACCGACCCATCGTCGACGCCTGTGAGCTGTGGCGATCTCGCCGGCTTTTAACTAAGCGGGCGTTGGATTGGTCGCGCCTTCGTCGGGAGCATCAATGGCGTAGGAGGCGGAGGAGGGGCCGTGCGAGGCTACGAGAGCTACTGCGCGGCGGTTTCGGTGGCGTCCGATTGGAGCGCGTAAACAATAGGCGGACGTACATGCGGTAGGGCCCGACGGGGCACTGTGCGGGGGCGGAGGTGGCGCGCCTCGGCGCGTGTGCCGGTGCAAGCCGGCTTTTTTAGGCCAGCACACCGCTATCGATGGTCGCCAGGCAATCACAGCATAGGCAGCCGAGCCTTTCCACTTTCCAGGGAGCATCTGTAAAAAATGCTTCTATATTTGAAAACGTAAGCGCATGTGAGCATGTCTACGACCAAGCTTTGTTGTATTGTGGCGACGTTAGAGCCTTTAGGCAGCTTATGTGGGGATCACCGGCTGCTGAAACTGAGGGAGGACCGCCGGAGCTAGACCTGAGAGTCGGACCGAGCTTTTTTACGTCAGTCTGAGACCCGACCGATATAGCACGGTGCGTGGTGGGCCGGGTTGGTACCATACGAACAACGGACGGTGCCTAGAAAGAAGGCAGCCTATAGTGTGGCCAGCCTATGTCACTGTAGAAAAACTCATCATAGATAGTTTAAAAATGTTACCATAGATAGTTTTCTGAACCGTCTATACTTATGGATCAGTAATACTCTAATGGAATTACTGACGGTTCTTACTATGAATCGTCTGTGATAGTCTAGCTCATAGTAAGAACCGTCTGTGATAACTGTTATCACAGACGGTTCTAATTAAGAACAAATTAGTGATTGCGTTCTTGCATTACCATAAATAGGCTTTCTTTAGTTCATCAACATTCTCTAATTGAGCTATAAAAAAAGCATGCAATCAGAGAATGCAGATAAACCAAAGTGAATCTATTTATAAGAACAAGATCATCTTGCAATAAACTTCGACGTCATGTCTTCATCCTATAATAAAACATGAATTTCAACAAGGGCCAATCGAAACTCTAGCCATCCATCAATCATCACAAGAACTAGACATCAACAATTAATTTTCACACGCATGAGCATCAAAATTTACATAGCTGAAACCCTAGCCATCCAACAATTTCATAATTTCATATCCAAGCATCAAGGAAGAGAGAGGAAGGGATCAGATGGAGGATATATCACCGGCGATGAAGGAGAGGCGGCGGCGGCGTCACCGTTGTGTCACGACAGTGACACTGCACAAGACACTCTTATGACAAGATCATGCCTTATGCAATGAACCGTGGTGTCACAACCGGAGGCGGAGAATCTCATAGAGGTAGTCGGCCGGCTTTGTTGGGGGAGGCGGTGCTGCTTCGATCGGTTTGGGGGAGCTAGCCGGAACTTTGGTTTGGAGTGTTTGGGGGTAGCTAGGTAGCATATATAAGGGCATTTGGGTAGCGGAACCGATCAATAGTTGAGATGTTGCGACGCTTCAGTTTAAAAGTTTGAATAAAGGGGGTGGCAAAACTGGGCAGCGAAACATCACAGACGATTTTTAGCGATGCTAGTAACATAGGCAGTTGCTAAACCAAAACCGTCTGTGATTGTATTTAATACTAATGGTTTTGATCAATTGTCTATGATGAAACGTATAGTATTACCCTTTTTGTAGTAGCGCCAACACGAGAGTGGCACGGCCGGTCGGGAGGCACGGCGGCAGCACAAGCAATGAGGAGCTGTGCAGTGTGGTTGGGCCTGTTGTCTGGGAGTAGCCAGAGGGGGAGGGAGAGCATGGACATGGGAGTACCTATCGCGCAATCCAGGAAGGCTAGATTTGACAGTGGTGTGACCAAGGACCGCCCGATCCGACGACGATGCCGATACTGGGGAAGAAGTGTACAGGGCGATTGGGAACGGTGGCGGTGCTGTCCTCGAAGGGTGGGTCTAGCTGGCACCGTGGCCAAGGACAGCCGGATCCGGTGCCAGCACAGCCGGGGAAGGCGAGATGCATCGACGCCAACGTTAGGGAAGAAGCAAGCAGGGTAGCCGAGAATGGCGTGGTCTACTCACTCGTGGCGCCTTCATCATTCGCAACAAGCTCCTCACCACCCTCATCTGGCACCCTGCCTCTGGCCCCAACACCCTCACACTTGCCATCACCGCGAGTGAGGAGAGAGAGACATGGTGGGGTGGCCTGAGATGACAACATTAAGACTCAGCACGGCGCGGGCAACAGTTGCTTAGGCCACCTAGTAGCTAGCATGGCACCAATGTAGGGTAGAGACCAGAGAAACGACGGGCAAAGAGGGAGAGGGGCAACGGTCGGGAACTAGTGATAAGATGGAATAGAGGAAGAAGGCAGAGTGGTGGTGGAGATTGAGACACAACAGGCAAATGCAAAGTTCTTCTCCTCCATGGCTATAAAACACAACTCCTCTATTCATTTCTTAACCATTGAAGCACCAATATTTTCTTCTCTTTTTTGCTCTGCTCAGTAGTCTCAATAGTCTGTACAAAAAAAGCTTAATGGCGCCTAGCAGTATGCTACCAAGGAGTCACAGCACGAAGGCGACAGCGGGAGCATAAGACTAGTAGCATGAAGGTAACAGTAAGGCGTCTTGCTAGAAGCTCCTGCACTACTCCCCTGGTAATCCTCCAGCTTTGGCTTCTATTGATGCTTGTCAGCTCTCAGCAAGCATGTGAGACTACAACAGAATGACTATCATATGGATAGTACGGAGGGTTATAAGGAGTACCAGGGGCAGTCTAGAGCCAATGGGGACACCAGACTTCTCTTCCCTATCCACAGACAGTAGTAGGTCTGGGTCTGGCACTGACACCGTTGGATGAAGGACGTCATGCTGAAAGCACATGACCTAGATCCAAGAAATTCAAGATAGACAAACAGTAGAGATTGAAACTTGTAATTATTGCAAAACTTAATTAACTGCTCATACAGGTGGAGGGACGGAGTACTCGAACCGACACTACAAAGCATGCTTTAGCAAGATGGGGGGTGCACAGGTGAGGGGGAGGAGTACAGACAGCCAAATTTTGAGAGCGATGGCTCCTGTGAGTACTTGGGTATATATCCCTCTTTTTGCCCATGAGAAAATTGATAAATATATTGTTTCTCAATATCAACTGGTTAGGATGGGTGAAAGTTGCGCATTTGAAAGAACGATCTAACACAGCTTTTGCCCCACAGTATCAACATATCAGTAGGAGAACTACCACATCTGATATTTTCTATGAACTTTTGAACATGTCAAAAAGGTGATTTTTCATGTTTTCTGCTTGTATCATGACAATATTGGCAGCAACGTGAGATTAGAGACCTCATAGCAGGTGCAACAAGAAAAGACAAGTTTGACAGCCCACTTGTCAAAGAAGCTAATGGGCATGTTTAGTTCTTCATCCTCTCAGCCTCAAGTGACCCCCAAATGGATTTTTGTCTTAGAGCTAAACCACTACCTGGAGCATGATTTTGCAAACACCAATCCCGATCTTGTTGACAAAGGTAAGATAGACTTGCTCAAGTGGTGGAATAATAACAAGTGAAAATCTCCTGTTATGTGCCATTTTGTACAAGATGTTCTATTGGTTTCGATATCCACCATCACTTTGGAAGCGATGTTCAGCATGGTAGGGAGAATAATTGAAGAAAGAATATCATCCCTCACACCTAGGATGGTAGAGGCAATCACATGCGTCAAGGACTGGGAATTGGCTGATGAGCAACATCAGCATCAACTGAAGGATCTCACGATCATGTAAGCATACACTAACCTAAAACTTATGAATGATCTCAAAATTGGGGAGTAGTTAGTATGTATTCATGTTGTTACTATACTCTTTTCCTTACTCGGGATATCCCACTCTAAGGCGTAAGGTTTTTAACGAGGTAGTAACATTGTATCTGTAAAATATCAAGAAAATTTTACGTTTCCCCCAAATATTTACATGCCCATATTTTTATGTAATTACTTCAATTTCAACTTTGTCCTTTTTTCCCCTTCCCTCTCTTTCCTTTTTGCCCTCCTTTTCCCCTTTTCCACTTTTTTCTCCTCTCGTTTTCTTTTTCCCTTTTCGCTCTCCTCTCCTTTTTCTTTTCCTACATTGCATCGGTGCTTCAATTCTTGTTGTGCCATTTCTTCTTCCTAGCTCTCTCTCTCTCTCTCACCATTTTGTCTCCCGCCTTCCTCCTCCACTCCTTCTCCACTGCACCGCCGTCGTAACCCGTCGTCGTCCAGATATGTGCCTTCACTCCTCCCCTCCACTGCGCCACCATAGCCCATAGGTCCTCACCGTGCCGACCTCATTTGTCGCCCATCCACCGCCCTACCATTGTTGCTCGGTTTTCCCCTCCTCCGCTCCCTCCATCCATCGCACCACCGCTGCAACCCGTCGCCATCCAAATCTGCACCTCTGCTCCTCCCCCTCCATCGTGCCACTGCCGCCCGCCGATCCTCACCGTGCCGCCCTCATTCGCCACCCGTCCACCACTTCGCTGCCGCTCAGCCTCCCCATCCATCGCTCCTCCTCATCCTCCGCACCGCCACTTGTCATCCTCCCCTGTCCACCGCCCCTTCCCCACTTCCCCCCACCATGCCCCTCCTCTTCCCCTCTGCCTCCCCCTCTCCCTTTCACCATGCCATGTCTGAGTCCAGACCATTTGGATCCAACTCCCCATTCACACTGGAGTGGCCGACGCTCCACACCTTCATCATCCGACGTTCATGAGAATTTGAGCTCTAGACCGAACGGCGAGAGAGCAAGCTCTACAACTCCAATGCCTTCATGGGGGGCTCTAGCTAGCTCGTACAGATTCCGTGCCAACCCGTGTTGTCATTCTCGCCTTCATGGTGGGTGGGAACAACATCGGTGCTTGACCACAGCGACAAGGACACGGCGAAGATGGCCGAGCAAGGAGCCGCAGCGAGCGTGGCCGTGGTTGAGCGAGGCTCAATGGCAACAGCATCGGAGATGCAAGATACAAGCACAACACAAAGGTGATGAAGATGACGGCCACCGCTGCCACCATCGCCACTGCCTACGTAGATAGGTCCACAGGGTTAGGCCTGGGTCAGCATGTCACGGCGGTGGCCCGTCGTGCCCTAGGCCGTGCATGGGCTTCGTCGGAGGGGAGTCGTGCGAGCATGACATGACATAATAAGGTGATCATACCGGACCGATACAGCCCAAATCCCGTCTGACTTGGGCCAGGCCAGCACAGCACAGCCCGACTCCAAGTTAGCCAGAGGGTGTACTTGCTCCAGTAGGTACCCGAGGCATGGAAAAGCTGACTGCATGTTTTCTTGTGTGCAGCGCGCATGGCAGATGCAGGTGCCAGCGCAGCACTCTGTTTGCTGTGAAGGCTAGCACGTAAGAACGAAAGATCACCTACCAAGGCTCGTTAGGAACAAGCGAATTTTCCTATTTCTAAAAGTACTCCACGTATAAGGCCGCTAAGCGATGGGTTGACCGGCAGCTTTCCACAGGTGAGCTCGGCGGGGGTGGCTAGGTGTCACCAACCGTTGGTGTCATGGCCGGCGGCACCGCAGTGGTCGGCAGCGACCTCGTCGTTCTCGCTGGTGGTGGCTGCCATAGGCAAGAGGCTGCTAGGGAATTTTCCAAAAAAGAAGAGCTATCGAGAAAATCTAGCAGTTGGGGATGACTATCGGGCAACATACTAGTTAGACTGCTGATGGAGGAACTCGTGCTCATAATGTGGTGTCAGATATTGGTCATGTCGCTGCCCTTCAAAAGATCAACGACTGTAATAACACACGAGATCAATCAGGGAACAATGGATGCAAACTGAAAAGTAGAGACTGAGGTAATCTCGGCCGCCTTTCTTCTTTATTATCTTGGGAACTTTCCTTTTTTGTTTCTTCTAACATACTTTAAGTTTGAAGTTCAAATTTTAAAGGTACATACAACGCACCATAGGCATGGCCGGCGGCACCGCAGTGGTCGGCAGCGACCTCGTCGTTCTCGCTGGTGGTGGCTGCCATAGGCAAGAGGCTGCTAGGGAATTTTCCAAAAAAGAAGAGCTATCGAGAAAATCTAGCAGTTGGGGATGACTATCGGGCAACATACTAGTTAGACTGCTGATGGAGGAACTCGTGCTCATAATGTGGTGTCAGATATTGGTCATGTCGCTGCCCTTCAAAAGATCAACGACTGTAATAACACACGAGATCAATCAGGGAACAATGGATGCAAACTGAAAAGTAGAGACTGAGGTAATCTCGGCCGCCTTTCTTCTTTATTATCTTGGGAACTTTCCTTTTTTGTTTCTTCTAACATACTTTAAGTTTGAAGTTCAAATTTTAAAGGTACATACTACATACAACGCACCATAGGCATGCAGACCTTTTTAGTTTTGTATGTTAACTTGATGCTAAAACCAAAGGTTTGTGCATTTGTGCATCAATTTGTGTTTATGCACAAGCTATCTTCTAACTCTCAATGTGAACTTGAATTTTTATATATAAGTAGAGTAGTTTCAAAAGTACATCTAATGTTTTAATAATTTTTTTATCTATATTTCATGCTCATCCCCCAAAATATTTGCACCTGTGCACTGAATTGTGCTTTTACACTACATATCTTCCCTTCAATCGTATAGATATTTTTACTTTCATGTTTGTTTTAGCTGACCTGTCAATTTTATTTGCATTTATCAAATTTCTATTTCACATTCATACCAGCAAGGATTCACCATGGAATAAACTTCACAAGCAAGTGCCAAGTACAAAAGTAATAACTTTCACTACACAAAACAGGCTATGCTAGACGTCTCATCACAGACGATTCATAGGGAACCATCTATATTATAATTATCACAGACGGTTTTTTGGTATTAGCCGTTTGTGATATGTCAAATATCACAGACGGCTATGTTTAAGAACCGTTTGTGATATCTGATATATCAAAGACGATTTTTTGAAAACCGTCTGTGTTGTAACTTATCACAGACGGTTTGAGAGCCGTCTATGATAATCACCTGTTATCGTAGACATATAAATTTAGATAGTTTAGTAACCGTCTGTGATGATGGTTTTAAACTATCTATGATGATCCTTTCTATGGTAGTGCTTTAGCTAGCCATTTTGTATGAAGTAAGGACAAAAACGTAAGCGGGTTATTACATATGTATTGCTTATTCTGAATGGGAGTGAGCCTGAGTTGGTTTGAGCCTAGGACGTTACAATCCACCACCTAGCAATTTCGTTCCTCGGTACACATGTATTTGGGCCACCCCTGAAAAGGTGAGTGCATCAGCTTTAGGGGTGCAAACGGATCGGATTCGGACGGATATTGTTGTTATCATATTCTAACCCATATTTTTTTCCTCCGGATTCGGTACCAATCGGATTCGGTACCGGATCGGTCGGGATTAACCCGACCGGTTTGCACCCCTACTTGTTTGTAAGGAATGCATGCGGTACAGCAAATGGAGTAGGAGGACGTACTGTCAAGAACTTGATGTTACTACTTAATAGCTGATGTGGAAGATTTTATTTTACCATTGCAAAAGAAAATGAAACGTCAAATAGTAGCACTAACCTGAAATCAAACTTGAAGACGTATCAGATTCGGACGGATATTGTTGTTACCATATCCTAACCCATATTTTTTCTCCGGATTCGGTACCAATCGGATTCGGTGCCGGATCGGTCGGGATTATCCCGACCCGCTTGCACCCCTAATCAGCTTCTCTGGATTTCTTTCCTCACCCTCACCTCATTAGCATAAGGACATCTCCATTATTGGCCCTCATAGCTGTTTATTTCCTACTATGTCACCTATAATCCTAGTGGGAGAAGAGAAAAGGTGGAAAGAGAATATATTATCTCTTATACAAAAGACAATTGTTGTAGGGGTGGCCCAACCCCTCTTGGCTGGGCCGTGCAACTAGTCCAACATGTAATAGGCCCAATAGTGTAGAGGTATATACCAGTGTAAATATACCAATGTACTCTCATCCTTTGTAAGTACTAAGGGGTAGAATGAGGATTTCTCATTCTACCCCTCTCATATATATAAGCCCCCAGGAGGGGCAGGAGGGGGACATCCTCTCATTCTCACCACCTCTCCGCAGATCTGGCTCTCCTCTTCCTCTCCTACTAGTCCCCTTCTTTCCTGTTTGGCCCGTAGCCACAACAACAATCTTGACATGTAAACCATTGTAATGGTGAGGGAGTGAGGGGATGTTTTACGATAAAAATAATTAAAAAAATTCCGTCTATCTCCCGATATAAGTCTAAGTGCAATATATACACGGACCAAAAAAGTATTAAATATTAAAAAGTTAATGCAATTAAATCATATATATACTCCTAGTAAAAAAGCACACTAAACTACTCTACCATTGTTTTAATAATACGAGAGTATAGAACTAAAAATATTATAATAATTATATTTTGATTTTTAATATATTTATAGGATGATATATTTTAAAATAAGTGACTTATATTCCAGGACAGAAAGCAAGTTGGTTTCTAGCATTGTCTCGAACAGTCGAACGTGCCCGTTACACGCATACGTGGCTCGAGCGGTCTCGACCTACGGCACAAAGTGGAAGGTTTAGCCGAACCGATCACCAGCCATCCATCCATCCGTTGCCATCATCCAACAGTCGCACTCCGGACGATTCCGCAGAGGCGCCGGGCCCCTCGCAATCGCCTACCTGCCAGGCAGCCAGCCCCGCGCGCGCCGTACCCCCGCCCGGCCAACCACGACCGAGCGCTGGAGGCGCGCCACGCCCGTGCGCCCCCACCCCAGCGACGTCCTCGGCCTCTTTTTTACTGGGCTAGCCAGCTCCCGCTGACGCGGTGACGTCAGGCGCGATCCGGCGGGGAGATCCGCCCGCTCCCACCACCGCGGCCACGCGTCCCGCTCCAATTATGGCGCCCCGCGCGCTCCCATTCGCCCACGTACGCGCCCCTGCCCCTTCCGTCACGTCCCCACTTCCACTCCCATCGGTTAATCCTATCGCGCACACGCTCCATCAGCCAAGGCGCACTCCCACTCGTCCCGACAAACAAAATCAGAACATATGGGTGGGAGTTGAACGTGCATGTGCCGACCATCGAGGTGGTGTTCAAAATAGCTTTTTTAAAATAGTTTATAACTAAAAAGTGTTATAGTCGATTGAAATTGTATTGTAACTAATGACAGTTTATTTAGCGTAATTAAATTTAAAAATAGAAAAGAAACAAGTTAATCTATTACGGACAGTACAAATGAATACAGGAAAAAAGAACCAACAAAAAGCTAAAAATCAGAAAAGATAAAATTATTAATAGTAAAAAATAAGTCAAAAATCAAAAACCTAACCCGTTTTGAATAGGCCAAGTTTAGACCATGGAAACTAGGTAGTACACTGCCGGGTAGCGACGAAATTAGGCTGGTAGTGTAGCAGTAGACCGAGTTGTAGTTCTCTAGTGAACTGCCTAGGGCCCACGGGTCGGTGAGGAATGGCAACTTGGGTGTGGGGTACCGGGGTGGGGCTAGTAGAATGCCGGTGGCCGGGTCTTCTCCCCGAGATAAAGCAGCGGCGGTGGGCCCGGACGCCATCCCCCAGACGGACTCACCGCTCTACGTGTTCCCTCCCCGCCATAAAGGCCTGCACACTCCGCGCGCTCCCATTGGTCCAAACTCCCACCCTTCCCGACCACCGCGACCTTACCACACGCAAAATCAACTCCTCATCCACTGACACGTGGCCCCTGAAGTAAACCAGGGCCCACGTTTCAGGTTGGGATTCATGCTCAGCCGTGTCGCCAAAGCAATTCACGCTCCCTTGCGTTCTACGGATGGGCGCAGCAGGGACACGTCGCTGCAAGGCTCCATACTTTTACTGGCCAGTAGGGTAGGTCGGGATGGGTCCCACTCGTCAGCCACACGAGATGGGGAGAAATTATCCGCTTTGCGCGCCACGGCGCGGGCGCCCAATAGGGTCGCGGCCTTTCACGCCCTGCCGCTGCCCCGCGCGCGCCACGTGTTGGCGCGAGACCAATCATAGCCCACCTCCGACGCCCGACACGTGGGCGCCCGACGCGTGTCCGTCCCCGCCGCCCCCGCTGTATTAAAGGCCTCTGGCCCTCGCCCTGCTCGTCGGCGTCGTCTTGTCCCACTGCACAAGAAAGTAGGTGTACTTGCCGGTGCTCTGGTCGGCTTGGTTCGGACGCACGCTTTCGAGGAGAGGTTAGGAGGGCGGTGCCGGTGTGGTGGATGATGGAGAGGAAGGGAGGGTGCTGCTTGGCGCCAAGGTACGGCGCCGCCGCCAGAGCAGGGGGGCAGGCGAGCATGGCGTGGCAGATGGGGAGGATCATGCTGAAGTTTCGGCCGATTGCACCCAAGCCGGCGGCGATGGCTCCTGCGCCCACGCCATCGCCGGTGGCGGCCGTGGCGGCTGGGCGAGGGAAGCGGAAGTCGGTGGGCGGGGGTGGTGGGAGGAGGGGGCGGAAGCCCAAGAAGGCGGCGACGGTCGCGGCGGTGAACCCTGTGATGGCGACGGCGACGGCGACGGAGGCTGGACCCCAGGCGAGCGACGAGAAGGACAGGGAGAAGCAGAAGTCTTTGTCGTCGCCGTCGTCCTCGTCGGGGATGACGTCCGTGGACTCGTCCCCTCCTCCGCCGCCGCTGGCTACGCTGCCGCTCATGCCTGTTTCTCCGGTGGAGAACAATGGGGAGAAGGTCGCTGCAGCGACGGAGGAGCCGCCGGTGGCTCCTGCGCACGTCGAGGGGCAGGTGGTGGTCGCTCCGCGGGTGCTGCGGCCAGCGGCGTCGTGGGTGACGGTGGAGGACCTGATGGGCACCTGGCGCGACGGCGAGGCATCGTCCGCCGCCGCGGTGTGCAGCGGGGGGGACGAGGTCCCGACGTTCGGCTCAGACCAGTGGGGCCGTGTCACGTGGACGAACGCGGCGTTCAACCGGGCGGTGTCCGGAGGCGGGGACGCCGCTGCCGCTCCCGAGGTGCGGGTAGGGCTGGCCGCGAAGGGCGGCGCCGCCACCGTGCCGGCGTGGGGCACCTGCGCCGGGTTCACCTGCCGCGTGCGCGTCCGGTACGCGTGCCCGCGCCGCGGCTC
The DNA here is from genome assembly GCA_017311315.1 of Dendrocalamus latiflorus. Taxonomy (NCBI): domain Eukaryota; kingdom Viridiplantae; phylum Streptophyta; class Magnoliopsida; order Poales; family Poaceae; genus Dendrocalamus; species Dendrocalamus latiflorus. The sequence continues at coordinate 7,576,530 of CM029646.1, forward strand.
CCTCGTGGCCCCCTGCGACGTGTGGCGGCTTGACGCCGGCTGCTACCTCTGGCGCCTCGACCTCCAGGCCGCCCTCAGCCTCGGCGCCCTCCCGTAAGCAACCAACCCGCACAGATACGTATCCCTCGTACGGAGACGTATTATCGAAACAAGTCATGCACTGCGTCTACGACATGATTCGGTGTACTACTATCCTGGCCGGGAGTTAGCTAAGCAGGTCATGGCCAGATTACGTACAATTAAGAGATGGATTAGATTAGCGAGAGAGATTTGCAAGTGTAAGAAGATTCTGGCTGTGCAAACTCTAGTCTCCAGCATGCAACAAACATGCGTTTCTCTTTTTTTTTTGCCTTTCTTTAATCTGCTTTTCCCCAAATGTACGGAGATTTCTCTTTGTTTATTAAGGGTACCTCTAGTCTCCAGCACGCTAGAATTATTTTCCTTTTTTAATCTGCTTTTCCTCCAACTGTACGGAGAATTTCTCTTTGTTTATTAAGGGTACTGCCACCAGCTGTTTTTAGTTGTATCACGTTCACAAATTTCTACGACGTGGAGGATTTGTGTAAAGAGATAATCTAAGTATGGGCCCGCTCTTTTTTTTTTATGATTTTTGAATTTTAGGTTAGATCGTGAAAGAGATAATAGAGGGAGTATTTGTTTGTAATTTTGACGGTACAGTATTAGATTTTTAATGTATATTGTAATTAATTTGTAGTATTTATTTTAAAAAATATTTTGTTTAAAAGTTAGGTATTATAAAAAACAAAAAACTGTTTTTAAAAGTCACGAAGAACATACCCTATATAAGTTGACATAAACGGTAATAAATTGTGTGAGAAGATTATGATAAAATATTATAAAATAATTAGAGAAATTAAATTTAGAGATGAACAGGTAGAGGAGTTGTTTTTAATGCTGCATTTAGCTAAAATAGAAGTCTTAGATATTTATTTGAAAGTAGAAGTCTTAGATATTTATTCGAAGAGATATCTGTCCTAAAGCGTAATAACTTAATTAATTAACGTTAGTGCAAGAAGCGAGGCATCCAGCTTCCAGCATTGGGTTGGGGTTGTGTCATCTTTGACGTTTACGTAATGTCGCTGACTCATCAGAGCGGCGTGGCAGCCGCACGATCTGAGGGTGGCGCGATCTGGGCCGAAAGTGGCGCCGTGTAGGTGGCTTCCGGTCGCTGCGATGTGGAGGTCGGTGGGAATCCGTCGGCGACGAGCGTTGTTTATTTAATCTCTGATTTAATTAATTACTTATTTTTTGCGAATAATTACTTACTTATTTACTCCACTTGTACTTTGCAATTTCGCATGGCCGCAACATTTTCCTATGTACGTTTCTGATGTACGTAGATTTTCCTACAACATTTTCTACGTATTTGCATGCTTCCTCATTCGTAATGTGCAAGATGGATCACGTTTGCTGAATAGATTGTTCTCCCTGATACAGCCATTGTATCATTACAGGGAGAAGATACATATTTTTTTTTGAGTTTCCTAAGAGTGCGTTGTGTATTCTTTGTCTCGTGATTCGGATTCTACTACTCTCTATTGATGGTGGCCACCTTTGGCGAAATTAGTGTTCGAGACCGGGGTCACCTGAGATGGTTGATGGCAAAATTAGGGTTCCAACCAAGGACGGAATTAGGCCATGTAGAAAAATTATTAGTGTATAGCCCAGGTATATATAGTCCAGCTTAGGTAGCAATTCAGCCCATACTTCTCTCGACAACCCGACCCATTCTCTTCCGGCCCTCCCAATCTCTCAGACGTCGGACGGTCGCCCCAGCCCACCCCGTGGCTACGTTGCGCTCACGCAAAAGGGCCACACCATGCCAAAGGCCAAGCCAAACCCTACGACTACGACTCCCGCACCCGGTCAGCACCCCACCCCCTCACAATCGCCGAATCGCCTGGCGTCGTTGCCCCCTTGCCGCCCTCAGCTTCTTGGCGTTGCCGCCCCTCTACCGCCCCCAGCTTCCTGGCGCCGCGCCGCCACCCTCCTGGCCAGCTTTTTTTAGCGCCACCACCTCCTCCGCCTCGCAGACTCCGCACGCTTCCTCGCCCAAGCCCACCCTCACCTTCTCGGTCTCCCTCGGGCACGTCCTCTGATGACAGCGCCCCTCGACCCTCTCGTTAACCACTCCGTGCGGGTCGCCATTCACGAGATGCGAAGGAGGCAGCAGCTGCTATTGCTTCGGGACTACTCGGACTCTCGGAGGATGATGATATGGCGCTCACGGCGTTGGTCAGAGTTGCTGGAGCGATGAAGGGACTCAGAGGTGGAGCTGGGCCTCAGGCCACTAGGGCAATGGCCCGAGGACTAGCTGAGAAAACCCTAATATTTTACTGTAGCTATCAATAGTGAATGCCTTGATGTTTTTCCTTACAGTGGGCTGGGCCCTGGAGGGACTGCATATGTACGTCCACCTGGGGGCGTATGTTCCGCCAGTGTTTGGAGTGGCCGGGGTGAGGCTTGTCGTGACCGGGAGGAGAAGGACGCGGCCGCCGCCAAGTACGCGCGCCAAGTCGGCTCTTTGCTCTGGTCTGTTCCGCTCCTCTTCTTTTGTGCGTGCGTGTAAACATATATGGAATTTTGTGGGCATTTCTGGACAAGTACAGGAGCATCATCTAATACTGACTAGCGATGAGTAACCCACGCTACTAGCCAAATGTTTCTTGCTACAAAATGCTCTTGAAAAAGAGGGCTCAACTGCTATTACATACCAAGTTGTTGCCTTCTATTCTCAGGGCAAATGACTTGTTTCATGTCTTGCCGTCTCGCAAGATGAGGAAGAGAATGGAGAAGATGAGGCGTCCTGGGGTCCCTGAGATCTTTGTCTATCAGAAGGTTACTCCCCAACACATGCCTTTTCGCTTAAACGACAATCAAAATGATTCAGATTTTTTGTGATTCAAACGAGCTAGTAATCTCATGCCATCCTCCAGCAGAACAACAGAGTGGTTGGCTAACTGCAGAAACACAAGTGAAAGGCAATTTCACAAATTTTCTTTCCATCAATTCTAGTTGGTCCAATAATGTTTTGGATATCTTCTGGTAATAGGTTGTTACCTGTACTTGTTTTCATGCCGTCATAAATTGTGATACTTACATTGATTAGATTAAAAGGATGAACCTTGACATCTTCCTTTGCATTAACATTAACGTGGTGAAAGGAATGACTAAAGATATTTACACTTCTTAAATTCCATTACTATGTTGTTATTTGTTTTACTTTATTCTATCCTCACAATACCTACACCGTATAATCTGGCACCTGAATTTGCATCATGTATGATTTAATCTGGGGCATCATGATCTTGTTTTGAGCATGACCCACTGTTTTCTGACTCCGATATATTGTGTAACAGGTAGCTTACGGTCATGTTCAAAAATGTTGTAGCTTTTGACTGAAATAATACTATAGCGACTGTTAGATTTTTCTGAGGTATTCCATTAGATTTGTCATGAATGATTTTTGTGCTAGGTGTTTGTATTGTCATATCTCAAATTATCTGTAGATGTTTATATTTTGTGAATTGTGATTAATGAACAATATCAATTATGCAATCCATAACTGAAAGTAGCGACTAAGGGAGGCAAGGAATAATGGAATGTATAGCATTCATCAAGATAGTCTCAGTTTCTTGCTCTCTCGTAATATGTCTATATTTTTTTAATTTTTAAACACATATATACTTGCCGTATTCTTATTTTTACAAAATATCGTATCACGATATCATCGTATCCTTGTTTTTGCCACATTTTTCTTATTATGTTGTATGTTAAAGCATTGAGCTAAAGTTTCATGTCAATAATTTTATACAACTAAACTACCGTTAAAGCTAACGAGACGATAATGAAACATACCTCTTCGTGAAGGTTTTTACCGAAACTACACTAATTTCACCTACAAAATCCCCTAGATTGCAGCAAAACAAGCTCCAAAAACTAATACGAACTTTCTTTTACTCTCTCTCTATCTTTCCTCTCCCTTCTCTCTCTCACGCTCTGCTGGGAAGATACTCGGCTGCTCGGCTTTGGATGAGCTAGCGGGGAGGGAGGCACTGCATTTTATACGCGTGGGGAGGCATTGCCAACCAACAGTCCCATGTAGGCACATGAGGCAATAGCTGCATCCAATCGAGAGCCACGGGAATTACCGTCAAGCGTGTCACATCATGTCACATTGTGTCACATCATGCCCACGTGGTCGGCCACGTACAACCAAATGCTAGCACATCTACCAAGCTAGGGCGGCTCAATAGCTCCTGTCGAGCCCCCGGCTCGGTAGCCATGCACCTGTGAGACCTGCCGCACCTGAGCTGGCTGCCGCGGTCTCCAACTCCAACCAAGTAAGGGGGCGCAGTAGGTGACTCGTGTCGCCTACCACACCCTTCGAGCCCAGGGAGAAGACCATTTTTGCAAAAAATGGTTGTTCAGAGCCAAAATTGAAAAAAGTTACTCATTAATAAGTGCTAAGCAGCACTATTCAACACTGTAGCGCTATTATTTAGCACTGTTACTCATTAATTAGTGCTAAGCACAATTAATTAGCACTAATAGTAAATGATTAGTGCTAATTAAAGTATTAAATTAATAGCATTTTATTTAGTGCTAATTATATTTAATTAGTGCTAATCATATAGTGCTAATTAAGTATGCACGATAATTTATTGTACCCGCCATTAATTAGTATTGACTGCATTTAACCAATGCTTTAATTAATGCTAGTTGAAATTAGAAGTCTTTCATGGGATAAAATTCAGGATATACTCCTGTTGCTACCGTCTTGCTCCAAAGATAAGGCAGGGATCACAGGTGCATCATACATCCCACTCCTCTCTACTCCTGTCACGCGCACTTATCTCTCCCTCACAACTGCTCGCTTGTAAAGATTGAAATAGCCAGACGACATAGACAAATGTGCATGTCCTACCTTCTTATTGCGTAGTACGGAATGAACTCCAACAGTGAATTTGTATGGCACATAAATGGTTCAATTGAAAGTCTTGTGTTAAATTTTTATCTCATGCGGATAACAAATGCTCGCTTGTATGGTTGACGGAGATGAACGGCGTAGGAAAACGCGTGTGTATTGACGCCTATTATTTTTGTTGTGTAGTACGGAATGAATTCCAGCGATGAATTTTTATGGCACATTAGCGGTTCAATTAAATGTCTTGTGTGAATTTTTTAGCTCATTCAGACAATAAATGCTCGCTAGTATGGTTAGTGGAGACCAATGGCGTAGAAAAAATACATGTGTTGACTTCCATTATTTTTGTTACATAGTACAGAATGGATTTCAGCGGCAAATTTCTATGGCACGTTAGTGGTTCAAGTGAAAGCCTTATGTGAAATTTTTAGCTCATTCAGACAATAAATGCTCGCTTGTATGGTTGGCGAAGATGAATGGCGTAGGAAAAAAACGTGTATTGACTTTCATTATTTTTGTTGTGTAATACAGAATGAATTCCAATGATAAATTTATATGCCACGTTAGAGGTTCAAGTGAAAGCCTTATATGAAATTTTCAGCTCATTCGGACAACAGATGCTTACTTATATTGTTGGCAGAGGTGAACAACATAGGAAAAAACATGTGTGCCGACTTCCATTATTTTACTGTTGTAAGGACCCAGATTTTATAATCCGGAATCTACTGTGTTTAGCTGCACTATTCCCTGGATTAGTAGATAGTGCACACAGTTACAGTAATGGATATCAAATTACATATCATGCGGAAGCATAATTAAAATAATAGACTTACTCATGGGCCGATTAGGCCGAAATCATTAAATTGCAGCAGCGGAAGGACGAAGTACACAGGTGGGACCTTCAGGACATGCCCACAGGCAGCCAACTGGAGGTTCGCGACCTAGCCCTTGACGACTTCATCGTCTCATCCATCATAACCAAAAGTGTTGCTGAAGCGTGGTGATCTGATTCCTGCTTCTAGATTTGTTATGAGAGCGAGTGTGAGCACACTAACCACCGTGCTCCGCGAGCCAATACACAGAATGCAAATAAATAATATGCATGGCTTATCAAAGGAGAGGCTCGGGTTATTTTAGTTGCCAAAAATCGTTTTTAGCAGCATTATTATTATTTAGTCATAGTATTATTGTTGCTACCTAGACTCCACACAATGATTGCCATTATTGACTTGATCCACCGAAAACACACTTTCTTTATTGACTGTTGTCTAAGACTCACAGCGAGTGACATATTTAATTAATCCACCGAACATACGCTTACTATATAGAGTGCTGTCTAAAACTCCAAACAGCGGATAACATCAATTATACAATCCACCAATCAATTGCTTCCTAAATCCCCAAACAGCAAGTATCATAATTTATATAATCCACCGATCAATTGCTGCCTAAAACTCCAAACAGCCAGTGTCATCATTTATCTAATATCATTTATTTACCCCCACCAATATCTTTTGTATTCCAAATTCCTAACAATCCAATCTTTTTTTTGATCCACAACCATAATTTGCTCTTTTAATAATCAATCTTATTTTCCATTATCTATCTATAACTAATTCACTATTATACCTCCACCAAAAATATCATTGATCAAGTCTACGGTTCACTAGTATGCATCCACCAAGAATATCATCAATCCAGTTTACGATTCACTAGTATTCATCCACCAAGAATATCATTGATCAAATTTATACTCCAATAATTGATATCATACCTCCAAGTTCCCAAAAATTCAATTCATCCATCCAGTAATTGATCAAAGCCTATTAATCCAATTATCGCCAACAACTCTCAAGAATTAATCCAGCAATTACCTTTGCACTCCCTAAATCTCCAAAATCATTTAAATCCTCTGTCTAGTCTATATAGTCATTTAGGCTCCACCAATTTATTTCTCCTAGAATCCACACTATCATTTTCTATTTATGATTGACATGAATCCACCAAAATCTTTATGTGTTTACAGCAAACACCCCTTTCCTTTACTCACGACTCTATTTATTCCTACCACATTTTTTTTGTAAGAATAGATGTGTCATTATTTGAAATACAATACATAAAATTTCCTAAGACCTAGCAGTTTTGAACAAAAACATAATGTATACGAAAATGCAATAATAATAGTGATCCAGATTCCATCCACCATTACATGGCATCCGCACCATATGCTAACACTTTAGCATTATAACCGCTTACATTACCACTGGGACGACACCCAGGACAACTCAAATCAGGGCTTTCCACTGCCCTCCACTTTGTCATTCTCACCCACAAAGTTTTTGAAATAGAACTATATCTGGTTAAGTTCCCATGTCCGCCCTTGACCGTGGGCACGGCTATTCGAATAGTTTTGACTCTGCAGAGTTTGTACACTTTCACCACAAGAGACAATCAACTCGTTGCCCCACACGATTCCTTAGTCATGTGGTTGAGCAGACCATCACAGTGACTTTTCAAAGTATCTAGTCCCTTCTGTTATCTCACCTTATGGGAAACTGCCCATTTGCGGTGGGTCCTATTTATGCGTGGGATGTTTCCCACAGCCACTAATGCAGCCGGGCTCCACTTCCCACAACGTTAGGACAGCTGGGAAACTTCACCCTACACCGGTGTCCCTTAGGGCCCCCTTGCCCGTGCGTATCCACTTCTATCCACTACCAGTGAGATGAGTTCGGGGTTTCGATAAGTTTACTTAGCCAAGTTGTATTTTACAGACTTGTGGTTGTGCTGTTTTACACATGAAGTCATGACAAGATTCAGTCCTTAGTGGTATCTGGGCGGTTCTACCACTAACCCACTTTGTGCATCCACTGCACCACACACACACACCCTCGAACCATCCGCCCAGATATTTAAGCAAGTTCGGGTTTTTGGGAATATAAAATAATCATACCAACATATACCAGTCATTACCACCATGACTTCCCAAACCAATTTCTCATGATTGAAAATGATAATGATGCTTGGGGCATTTCAGCGCCCCCCGAGTATCTATGCAGTACTAAGCATAGCGTATAATTAGGGACTTATTTTCGAAAGGTTACTATTATAATTTTGCTAGGGCGACAAGGTTCACACATTCAAATATTCCAAAGGAGATGTAATATTAATCAAGTTAAATAATGGGCATATAACTAGAGTCGTAAATTAAACATGTATTTGCATATAAACTAACAGCATGCAATTTGATAATTTAAATCAAAGTAATTTGCAGAAAACATAGGTTCAACATGATCAAAGTATTGACTCGCCTGGCGCGGTTTACCGCGGTCTTGAGCTCACACAATGCTTTATCTTGATCTTTTGGTCTCTATCTTCACTTTGAGCTTGATCGGCTTGATCCGTTGAATCTTCACGACTTCCAATTTCTAATTACGCTACGAATGTCTGAATCCAAATAAAAGCAAATAACTCAAAAGATCCCAATAATTCCGAATAACTCAGTTTAGTTTTATTGTGAGTTAATGGGTAATTTGGGTGATTTGAGACAAGGTCGGAGGTAGAATACGACGACTCGATCTTTTGTTATTAGCTTCTTTTATTATTATTATATTTGGTATTTATCAAGGAAGTTCCATGAATCAACCTATGAATTGGCGTATGAGTCTAGTTAGGTATCATTTTGTCGAGCGTTAATATTCCGGGCATATGATATATACGTATAAGTAATGTTTGCAAATTCTAGCTTGCCGAGTTAATCTTATAGTCTATGTTTATAGCACTTTGTGGTATGATATTTTATGCGCCTTCATTTATAAATAGGCTAAGTTTAATTTGAATTAGGATCTATTGGTACGGGTCCCAGCTTGCTATATGTACAATTATGCTCAATATTACTATGTACTAAAGCTAGTGTTAAGATTTGGTTAATAACACTATTTTTATCCTGCTTATACTTTAGCTACTGTTAGACTTAGCTCTATTTCAAATCTTAGTTTACACTTAGCTATCTGAGCAAAACTTGGTATGTATCATTTTATGTGACCCTAATTACTCGTGCTAATGGTTACATGTTTACTTTAGAGTATTTATACGTCTATGGGATTTTTTTTGATGCTTGATGACCTAGGGCTATTATATTTTTATCATCTGTATATTATTATAACCTTGTAATTTGAGTGCTCACTGGAATTTTAACTGACATTGTTATTTTGTCTCTAATTTATGTGGCAACATATTTTTAGTTTATATTTATATTTGCACTTTGGTTCCCTAATTAATTTTGGGAATTCGGGTCTTTAGGAGATATGCCATTTATTTATTTTGTGGAAGATACTAGTTGAAACCTAAGCTCCTATTTCTCCCTCCTACTAGTTTTATTAACTAGTCGATTAATCACTTATATGCAAATATTCCTATGCTTGGATGACAGCATTTTAATGTTAGGTCATATTTTTTTATTATGGCCCAGAGTAACCTTTTAGTTGAGATTCTTATTAACCTTGGGCATCAAACATAACCATCCTCTTACTAATGTCCTATTTAATAATTAGTCTTTTAATTCATTTATGCAAACCACATTAACTATTTATATGCGATAACTAATCCCAGTTTAGATCTTAAACAATCTCATCTATATTCTAGAAATTCCCAGTTTAGATCTTAAACAATCTCATCTATATTCTAGAAATTCTTAGCATCTTTTACTAATTATTTTTTTTGGATTTTTATTTGCCTTTTTCCTTCACCGAATGGGCTAGCAAAAAGGTTAAAACCTAACTACTAACATTGTGGCAAAGGGGAATTGATCTCGGGTCGGCCGACTGAGAGCGCACATAGCAAACCAACCGAACTAGCGATGTTACCTGTTGGGCTGAGGCAGAAGATGCAACTAAGCCGAATGTGCAACGCTGGGGACAGGTGAGGCTCGGGGGCGAGGGAGGGTCGGGGAGGTTCCGGGGATGGGCAAAACGGGTCCTTCGCGTCGCGTGCAAGATGCCGGGGTGTCGGTGAGAACCGCGGAACGCCGAAGTTGGGCCGGCAACGTGCGGCGGCGGCGTGGATAGAGGCTCGGCGCCAGTGAGATGGGGTGGCGGGGAGCTTCGGCCGGCGGTTGAGGGGGCTTCAGGACCTTGAGGTAGAATTCCCACCGCAAGGAATTGAGGCGAAATCGGCCAAGGAGACGGTGGCAGTGAGGATGGCGGTGGCGGCCGGAGTTTGGGGAGAAGAAGATAAGGGAGAAATGGGGGAAGGAGAAGGGGGCGTAGGGAACCCAGGGAAGCTTGGAGGCTTTTTATGTCCGCAGCGGGGCGAGGGAGGCGCGGAGGACCGGGCGGCGGGGGTTGGGCTATGGGGCAAGGACTGGTGCGGGCGTGAAGAACCGCGGGGCTTTGCCTGGGCACGGGGCTCGGTGCGCGGCGGTGCAGGGCGAGGTGTCGGCGCAGAGCAGAGGAGGACGCGGGCGGCGCTGCGCAGGGGGCAGAGGATGGCAGCGAGAGGAAGCGGCGAAGAGACGGCATGGGCAGAGCTGCAGGCGCGCGCGAGAAGAAGAAAAAGAAAAGGGGAAGAAAGAGCTGGCGCGGCGCTCGGTGGGGAAGAAAGAAAAGAAAGGGGGACAAGAGGAGCTAGCTTGGCCACGCGGCAGAGGGAGAGAGGCGCGTGGGGGGGCGCGGGCCCGCGTGGCCAGAGGGAGGCGGGAGTGGGAGCGGGGCCCGCAACGCAGTGACTGCAGGAAGAGGAAGTGGGCTGCAGGGCGGGAAGGAAATAGGGGGTTGGGCTGGGCCTTCGGCAGAGAATGAAATGGGGTGGGGGAGGAAGGCTGGGCCGTTTCGGCCTGCCTGGTTTCCTTTGCCTTTTTTTGTTTTGTTTTGTTTATTTAGTGGGTATATGTATGCATATGTATATACAAGTATATATACACATATATATAGTATATATTTTTATTTATTTATATTTGTGTATATGCACATATACATTTATTTTATTTATATATATACATATATATATATATTTATTTATTGCTATTTATTTTATTTTATTTTTGGTTGTCCTTTTATAATACTATTTTCGATATGAAAATTTTTATACTTTAAGCTTAATTTTATCTCTCCTTATGTTGGATTGTAGTTTCAGTTTTGAATTCAAAATTACAAATTTTCTTTTACTTCCATATTTTCTTTTATGGCATTTTTAATTCTAGTTTTATTACACACTTCTTCAAAAATTTTAAATCCTCGACCAAAACTTAAGAAGCACCTTAAAAATTCCAAGTTTCAAGAAAATATTTTGAACAAATAATTCAAAAGTTTCCATTTTCATATTTTAAAATTTTGGGGTGTTACAACTGTGCAGTACAAAATGAATTCTAGCAGCAAATTTCTATGGCACGTTAGCGGTTCAAGTGAAAGTCTTATATGAATTGTTAGCTCATTCAGACAACAAATGCTCGCTCGTATAGTTGGTGGAGATGAACGGTGTTGGGAAAAACATGTGTGTTGATTTTTATTATTTTTGTTGCGTAGTACGTATTGAATTCCAGCAGCAAATTTTTATGCCACATTAGCAATTCAAGTGAAAGTCTTGTATGAAATTTTTAGCTCGTTCGAACAACAAATGCTTGCTTGTATGATTAGCGGAGGCGAACAACATAGGGAAAATGTATGTGTTGACTTTTATTATTTTTGTTGCGCAGTATGTATTGAATTCTAGCGGTGAATCTCTATGCCACATTAGCGGTGCAAGTGAGATTGCAATATGGAATTAGCAGCTCATTCGGATAACAACTGTTTGCTTGTTATAGGTTGAAATAGCCAGATGGCGTAGGTGAAAGTGCTTGTCCTGTCTTCCATAATTTTTGTTGTGCAGTACAGAATAAATTCCAATGACGAATTTCTATGGCACGTAAGTTGTCAAGTGAAAGTCTTGTATAAAATTTTCAGCTCATTCGGATAACAAACGCTCGCTTGTATGGTTGACAGAGACAAACAACATAGGGAAAAACACGTGTGTTGACTTCCAATATTTTTGCATGCCCTGCGCCGCCTCCTCCACCAAGCAACAAAATTAAAATACTATTAATTTAGCACTTGAATTAGCACTAATTAATTACTATTAGTACTAATTAATTGCGTTGAGTGCTAATTAATGAGCTACGATGCAAAATACTAGTACTACAGTGTCCAACAGTGTTTCTACAGTGCCTGCCGAGTATTGGACGCCAGATCGTCCGGCCGCGTGCCACTGACGTGCCAAGCTCTGGTGATGTAATAGGTGACACGTATTGTTTATTATGTCTTTTGAGTTTGGAGAGAGTTCTATTTTATAAAAAAATAGGTTAGGGTATCAAAATTTTCACAAAAATGTTGCTAGAAGGCCATATGTGTGAAAATTCAAAGCCCCTGGCTGTGCAGATTCACGAGAGAGTTCTACAAAGCGTGTTGGCCCTTTATAAAAGCTGATTTGCTAGCAGCCTTGGACAGGGTGTTCACCATGGATGGGAGTAACTTCCATCTCCTAAACCAAGCCTTCATTACCTTGGTGCTCATTTAGGCTTTTTTTCGAGTAGCTTATGGCTGAAAAGCACTGTAGCTGACTGAAAAAACACTGTAGCTGGGAGATGCTTATTTAGTATAATTAAATTTAAAAAAAATAAAAAATATAAACAAATATGTTAGCCCATTATGTATAATACAAACAAATACGGAAAAAAAGAACCGGCAAAAAAGCTTAACAAAAATTCAAAAGTTCAGAAAAAGACGAAACTTATGAATAGTAAAAAATAAGCCGGAAACTAGAAGCTGAATCCGAAAAGATCACAGCTGCAAAACTAGTGTGGAAGCTTCTGTCTACCCAGTTTGCAAGACATCTTAGCCCAATTGGTGCCGGCGCATTCACAAAAGGTCGTTGTATTCAGAATAATTTCCTGTTAGCAAGGCAAATGGCTAAAGGTCTTCACCAAAAGAAGTAAGCCGGCAATTCTGCTAAAACTCGACATAGCTCGCGCCTTTGACACGGTGAATTGGTCCTTCCGTCACGAGGTACTGCTTCACTTGGGACTCGCCTCGGATCTAACAACCATGAAAGAGTTGCTGAAAGCCATCCACAAGTGTCATGGAGCCTGAAGCTGATGAAGCGAACCTGAAGAAGTCTGACTATCTGAGTATCTATCTATTCTAGAAATCCTGAGCCTGCCACTTATAGTTCGACTTGCAAAATTAGACAGTTTAAATTTGTGTTTTCCGATTAAATTACGTTTATAAGTGTTTTTGCTTTTTGTCAATATTCATATGCTAATGTCATTGCTCATAAATGTTGCTTATGAGTTGTTGATTCTATATTTGCGTAGCGTGAGCAGTGCTACATAATACTAGTTTTCTTGTCGATGAGCAGGGCTACATAATACATGTCTTTTTTCTTTGCATTATCCGTAGAGATATAATAGTATTTTTATTTTTATTTTCTTTAATTGAATATCTCAAAAAAAGCTAACAGTCACTACAGTACCATTTCATTTCAAAAGACAACACTTTGGAACCGCTACAGTGCTGCAGTTGATACTAATACTACTATTAGTGGTCGTTTGTTAACACATTTTGTAAATAGATTTTGCCAATACATGATTTGTTTAAGTTTTATAATACATATTTTAAGTTGTAGTCTGATTAGGATAGCACTTAATGGAAACAATGAAAAGCTAAAACTACTTTTTAGTTAGTCTTCTATTTATATTTTTGAGTTTTGTAAATGGGCGAGGGTGGTTTTTCAGAAAACTCAAAAATTTGAGTTTTAGTAAACTAGTTCTCATTGTCCTAGTTAATTTTATGCTGGACTGGGCAAACAAGATTTTAGGTGAATGGACCCTAAATCTAATTTCAAAATCTGATCTTAGTATATATGCATATTTTACAAAATGTAACGCACTATTTTATATAACCTCCGAATTCAAAGTAGGCCCGTTCGTGGACAGTTTGGCCCGTTCAGCATTGCCCGCCAAGCCCGAATATTCTAGGAGCGGGCCTAGGATTTCAATCCACGGGGCTGGTCCAAAGCATAATTAAATCCCGACAAAACAAACAAACAAATAATAATAAATACTATTACTTTAATCACAAAAAGGGGTTTTCGTGCTTCGCCTATGTTGGACCGGGTTGGGCTTGGGCCAGGCCATTCTAGGCCGGGCCCAACCTTTGAACAAGTCTTAACTCAAAACTAACATTACTGGGATTCGTCTTCTTGGACAAAACCACGATAGATCAACCACTGTAAATCAATTCAATCCTGTGTCTGTTGCTGATGGTTGCTAGTTTTGTCTTTTGAGTTTTGGCAGCGTGTACGGCAAGATCATATATCGTACGTGGATGAACGGAACACGGTCACAAAGCTTTCACGAGTTCTTGCATCGATATTGTGCGTGCACCAAAACTTTCATACTTTTTCGTGTTCGTGAGAAAGCAGTTCAGCCACACAGCACGCACATCTTACGGATTTTTTTAGATTAAATCTTACGAATTTTTTAACCAACGACCGAGATTACTAACAAAGAAGGCCACAGGTTAGCATCAAGTTTAAAAGCTCTAGCCTGAACTGTGCTGCAAACGGCCGGACACTTGCTCGACCTAACATCTACACGGATTGTGACCATTTCGGCAGCCATATTCATATCATGCAAAGCAAACCTCCATCAAACATGGAGGCAGCCATCTTTCCGTTGCCTTCGCATGCTCTCCTAGCTAGTACATGCTTTTTTAAAGGCCCCATTGTATAGGTAAGGCGTGTAACAGCTATACAACTTGCCAATCTCTCTGCCATGGCCTCCGCCGCATGCTCTGCCGGCCTCGTCGCCTGCGCACCTCCTCCCCCGTGGCGCTGCTGCGGGTTCCGGCATCGGCGGCAGCCGGCCAATCTCGTCTCTTCAGGCATATTGATCAACCCACTTCTTGGACTATGCATATGCGCATTCTTATCGACTACATTTATGACATGATCTTTCTGATGAAAGGAAGAACTTACTGTAGTGAAAAGAAGTTGTCAAATTGGAGCTACCAACGGAGTGAGTATGGATGGCTGGGCAGAGCTTGCAGCCCCGGTTGCAGTGGTCACCGGAGCATCCAGAGGGATTGGAAGAGCCATAGCTGTGGCCCTTGGCAAAGCAGGGTGCAAGGTAAAGTACTTATACTCACTCACCTGTGATGTAAAGCCAGTAGTACTGTTGTGTCATTGGGTAACTAAACCTTGCCTTTTGTTTGTCTAAGGTAGTTGTGAACTATGCCAAGTTAGGCATGGAAGCTGAAGAAGTGTGCAGAGAGGTGAGTTAGTTCCTTCATTCTAGTTGATTCAATGTAGGGGTTGTCCTTTTGGACTATGGCTGATAGTTTTTGGCTGCAGCTGATAACCTTAGGCTGTTCGTAAGAGAGAATACGGAGTAACAGAAACTCATATGCGGTTTTAGCTGATATAAATGAAGTCATTACAATATGTACTTTCATCAACTTATAGACCCCGTTTTAAAAAACACTTCATATGAAAGCTAAGTATTATAGTAAAAACCAGAAACCGCTTAGAATAGTCCCGTAGTATGCTACTACCAGAGGTGGATCCAGTACGACAATGACCGAGGATCACGATACATATCACCGTATGTATGTAGAGTCACTAAGCTTAGATTACGTGGTGCATACCTATGTATATATGGGCTTTGATAGGTAAAATAGTATCGGATCCGGTGTCCTGTGCATCCCCTAAGTCTCACTTCGATCCGCCCATAGCTACAACTGCATGCATACATGTACCTACATATCCTTTTCTTGTCATGCTTTCTTTTTCTCCTGCCGAACACCCCTGTATCGTGATCCATGCAGATTGAGGAGTCCGGTGGCACTGCGATCACCTTCTCCGCCGACGTCTCCAGCGAAGCCGAGGTCGAATCCATGATGAGAGCGGTGAGTTGTCATTTCTTTTTTGAAGGAATCGTTAATTTGTTCTTTAAGTATGTAGACACATGATGTTGCATGCTTGCCGCAGGCAATTGATACTTGGGGAACTCTGGACGTGCTGGTAAACAATGCAGGTCGGTTGGTTCTCATCTCTCCGGCCTGCAGAACTACATATGGTTGCATATATGTCGCCTTAACTGTGGATTTTGGATGACTGTTTATTGACAAGCAGGGATTACCCGAGACGCGCTGCTGATGCGGATGAAGCGGACGCAATGGCAGGAAGTGGTCGACGTAAACCTCACCGGGGTTTACCTCTGCGCCCAGGTTAGATTACATGGGTATCTTCCTTTGCCTTCCTAACTGGCACCAAGTGTGCTCCTGCCATGGAGCTTCAGTTTCTGCTATTTCGTTCAGGCCGCGGCAACAGTGATGATGAAGAGGAAGAAGGTACTATGTGTCAAGTGCTGTTAAATATGTGTCATTCCTATTCTGAAAGGAAAATTTTGGTATGGTCAGAGTTTCTTGACTGGTTGATTTGCCCCCAGGGAAGGATCATCAACATCGCGTCGGTTTCCGGGATCATGGGCAACATTGGGCAGGCCAACTACTGCGCTGCCAAGGCCGGGGTGATCGGATTGACCAAGGCCATGGCGAGGGAGTACGGGAGCAGAAACATCAATGCAAGTAGCAGCCATGTTTTTGCAGCACAAGAAAAAGAAACACATCTTAAGCTTGCTTTCTGAATTCCCGAACATGAGCACATGGTAAGCTTGTCTGACTGAAACTTTGCGTGCTTGGTTCTGAAGGTGAATGCCGTTGCTCCTGGCTGGGTTGCGTCTGACATGACCGCAAAACTAGGCAACGAGATCGAACGAAAGGCGCTGGAGATGATACCATTAGGTTAGCAGTACACACCGCACTCTTCTGAATAATTAATTCTGAATTTTGATTTGGTTTTACTGCTACTGCTTCTGATGCGAACTTCAGGACGGTTCGGCAAGCCAGAAGAGATCGCCGGCCTGGTGGAGTTCTTGGCCATTCATCCTGCTGCAAGCTACATCACCGGACAGGCAAGTAGAAATGGCTTTCAGATCTGTGATCATGTCCCTCATATGGAGGTATTCTAATCGTTTTAGTTGTGCATTGGAGACGTAAGTGTATTAGTTCTGATGGTGTAGGTGCTCCCGGTTGACGGTGGCCTGTCAATTGGAGTATGACAAACAAAATTGCAGCAAGGCATAGGAAACACAACTCTCCAAGGAGAAACAACAAACAAAGTTCTGACATGAAAAAGTGCAGTGCTCTATGCCTTTGCTTCAGGCTTCAGAACTGTGAAATAGCCACTTGTTTTTAGTCAAAGGGAGTTGTAGTCTGCAAGTGCAAACACTTAACCAAAGGAATACTTTTCGCATTCGAAGAAATCATGCTATTTTAGTTTTTTACTACAGCAAGCCCATCAGAAAGTATGATGAACCCTCAACTCAAGCCTTGCAGTTGGTGTATCAGAGCCTTCTGAATTCTGAAGATCCCAAGACCTTTAGCTGGGCAATTCCAAAAATCAATCAGCACACTCTCCACCTCCTTCCAATTAAGCAACACTATATTTGGCATTCTGCATCAGGACAATTTCACATGGCTCCAGCCTAGACCTATTTAACTTAATCCTTGGAACTTTAAGAGGCTTCTCCAAGATTGAGAGCCCTCGATTGTCAGTACTGAAAAATGTTCCTCCTAATTTTCAACCTCACCGCTTACGCCAAATCACAAAATCCAAGCACCAAAAGGACTACCGTTCTTTTCCTTCACTTTGGAAATTGATAATTGGACCAAAGTGTTACGATCCTCTTCGAAGCTTCACTAATCAACACCAGGTTCAAGTCTATTACAAGATTTAGCTATAAATTGTTCAGGGAATTTGGGGGAACTGGAAGAGAGAATGAGACGGGGACAGGAGACAGAGATGGGGAAGGAAATGGAGTCTGCGCCTTTTACCTGTTCGATATCCCACTTTCCAGGGATCACCCAATACAAGTAGGACTCCCTCCCCAGTCTAGTATTCTCTTCACCCGGCGTACACTGGGCCGAGTACCGGGTCATAAGACCCACTCTTCTTTGGAGTATTTGCGGCTGGGCCGTTTCTCCCATGTGCTGGCCTGTCTATCAACACATGCTTTTGCCGGACCAGCAACAGTAAAAGATACCGTGACATTCCTCCCCCCTTCAGGACCGGCTTGTCCCCAAGCTACAGGGAAACGGCATGCCATATCCTTATAATCTTCCCAAGTAGCACTGGAAGGAGACATACCCGACCACTGCACCAAGATTTGAGTAGAAGCCATTTGCGTCGTTTTGCTGGAGACGACTATCCAGAATTCTGATCGGCACTTGTTCTTGCTCAGGTTTTGGCAACTCTGGTTGCAATGCTTCTCCTGGAGCCAAAGCATGCTTCAATTGGAAGACATGTATCACCCGATGGATGCCGCACGTTGGTGGCATCTTGAGTATATAAGCTACTGCACCGATCCTCTCCTCCATTTGAAAAGGGCCAAAATACCGAAAAGCAATTTTATGATTAGTTCTTGATGCAACTGACGACTGGGCATAAGATTGCAGCTTCAAATACACCTAGTCACCCACTGCGAGCACTCTCTCTGATCTTTTGGTGTTTGCCTGAGCCTTCATGCGCTGATTGGCATGGTTCAGATGCTGTCTTAACAGTTTAGTAATGATTTCCCGCTCAGTAACAATTCCAAAATGGCAAGGACTATGTCCATGAGCACCTCAAACGGAGATTTGCCGAGAGTGGAATGAGAGGAGGTATTGTACCAGAATTTAGCCAAAGATAGCCATTCAAACCACCTCTTGGGGCAAGCATGCCCAAAACAACGCAAGTAAGCCTCCACATACTGATTTACCCGTTTTTGGTTTATGGGTGGTAAGCTGAACTCATTCTCAGTTTTGTTTGCACCGATCTGAGTAGCTCTCTCCACAAGGTGCTAGTGAAAATGCAATCACGATCTGAGATGATGGACTACGGCAAACCATGTAGCTTGAAGACGTTGTGTAGATACGCTTGGGCCACTTGCAAGGCGGTGAACAGGTGGGATAAGGCTATGAAGTGTGCATAACAAGAAAACTTATCCACCACCACCATAATGCTATTGAAACCCGCCGACCTGGGCAATCCCTCGATAAAATCCAAGGATACCATTTGCCAAGCATGTTCTGGAATAGGGAGAGGTTGTAGGAGTCCTAGGTAGCAGACATACTCAAATTTGGCCTATTTACATATTGAACAAGCTGCCACATATGCATGCACCTCCTTCATACCTAGCCAAGCAAACAATTTGCAAATTCATCTATATGTCACTTGGAATCCCGAATGGCCTCCCATTGTGTTGGAGTGCAAAGA
The DNA here is from genome assembly GCA_017311315.1 of Dendrocalamus latiflorus. Lineage (NCBI taxonomy): Eukaryota > Viridiplantae > Streptophyta > Magnoliopsida > Poales > Poaceae > Dendrocalamus > Dendrocalamus latiflorus. The sequence goes on from CM029646.1 coordinate 7,595,824, forward strand.
ACAGATGATGTTTTGTTGCAACTCCGGACCGAAACCCACCCAAACATGCCCATGCTAACGGAGGATGCCATCTTACAATTGGAATTTTGGATGTCTTTCATTATCCACACTCAATTTAGTGAGCAGCCGACTGGTTTTAGGATCTTTCTTGTATCCCTCTGCTACTTCTTCCAACTATGTGGGAACACAAGTAGAGATGGCAGCCACACCTCCTTGAGGGCCAGTTGCCTTTTGAGACAAGGCATCAGCTGAATAGTTCTCGACCCCCTTCTTGTACGGCAATTTATACTGCAATCCGAGTAATTTAGTCATTGCTTTTTGCTGCCATGGTGTGGATAGGTGTCACATCCCAAAAATTTGCTTTCTGAAAAATTTAAATTCAAATTAATTATTTTAAAGTATTTGAGTTTTATTTGGATTTGCCCTGAATTTCTGTTTTTGAAAAGTATTTTAAGAAAAACCTAAAATTATTATTAAATAAAAAGATATTTTGAATTTCTATAAAAATCCTAATTCAAATTAATTATTTGGAGTTAATTGGCTTTTATTTGGTTTCCTGGATTTTCTGGAGTTTAAAATCTATTTTTGAAAATAAAAAGTATTTCAAGTATGGAAATTAAATACCAACATTAGTTGGAAATATTTTTATTAAGTCCAAAATGTCACCAGGAGCTTCTGTGAATTTTCCTGGAATTTTTGGAAGTATTTGCATAGTTTTCTGAGCCTTTTTGAATTTTCTGGGCTTTTCTGAAAATCCTAAATCAAAATAAAAATTAAATCCCTCTCCCCTCCCCTCCGGCCGCCACGTGGACGGCCGGATTCCACCCACGCCGGCCCGGCCGATCCCGCCTCCTCCTCCTCATCGGCCGACACGTGGCAGCCCAGATCGACCTCCCCTCGCGCCCGGCCCATCTGGCCCGTCCGCCCGCGCCCCCTCGTCCCTCTCTTTCTCTGCCCCTGGACCCCATCCGTCAGCCGCCTCCCTCCCTCTCTCTCACTGACCGCCCGGGCCCGCCTGTCAGCATCATCCCCTCCCCGCGCCTTCTTCCTCCTCCCACCCGGCCGCGCGTTCTCCGCCGCCATCTCCGCCGCCCCTCGCCCGCGGGATTTCTTGCCTTTTACCGCGCGCGCCGTGCCCCACACGCCGACCCACCTCGCCACCTCCGCGCCCAAATCCCGCCATGCCCGCACCGCGTTTCCCCCCTAATTCCCCGCCACCCCGCGCCATCAACGGCGAGCAATCCGCTCCGCCCCGCCCGACCCCGCCGCATATAAAAGGCGCCCTCGACTCCGCATCCTCTCGCCTCATCCATTGCCGCCCTCCCTTCCTCCTCCCGAGCGCCGGCCGCCCGAATTGAGTTCCCGCCGCCGCCGCCAGCGAAGCTCTCCGGCGAGCAATTGGCGACGCTCCGGTCGCCCTCACGCCTCGCCGTCGCCTCCCTCAGCTTCCCCGCGTCGCCGCCAAGCTAGTGCGCCCCTCGGCCGGGCCTTATCGTCACCGGAGCTCCGCCGCGCCGTGAACTCGAGCACCGCCGCCCCCTCCCTCGTCGCCGACCACCGTCCGGCCTTCTCCGGTAATCACCGCCCCCACCACCGCACTCCCCTCGGCCCCCTCTCCCCGTTGCCGCCCTCGCCGCCGGCCCGCCACCCGCCGGAGCGCCGACGAGCACGCCGGGCCCGAGCGCCGCTCCGCCGGCTGGGCCACATCAGCACGCCTCGCCTACGTGGCGGCCGCGTGGCTGCTCTGTGGGCGCCACCTCGGCCACCCCTGCCCTGTCACCGCCACGCCAGCGCCAGCCCTTCCCCCCGTGCCACCTCAGCGCTCCCCGCGGTCCGTAGACTCGGTCCACGTGGACCCGGGGGCCACTGTCAGTGGGTCAACCCCAGGGCTGATGTCATGCTGACGCAGAAAATCGAATTTTCAGTTGAAAAATAATTCGGCTGAAAATAAAATCCCTGCTGACACAATGCTGAGGTCATAAATTATTTTTCCTTTAGAAAAATAATTCCAAAAATCCAGTTTTTCCATTTTCTCTCTTTTCAAACTTCTCGGAGCCCGTTCTCCTTCATTTTAACTCCGTTTGAGCCCATTCAAATTTCTAAATTCATCAAAAATTCCAAGCTATCCAGTTCTTCCATCCTTTCAAATATTTGAAATTTATTTGATATTTAAAATATTTAAATTTCAAATTCCAATGCCCAGTTTAATTTCAAAGCCTCAGTTCCATTCCAAATTTTCTGTGCGCTTTCAAAATTCAAATTCCAATCTTGCCAAATCTCCATAAAATTCATTCTATATTCCTTGGTCCAAATATTGTCTCAGTAATTTCTTTTCCCAACCGATCTTCCAGATATTCGTTCTCCCTCGTGCGAACTCCGAATCCGTTGATTCTTTCTTCTAAATTAATCTAAAATCATAACCTATCCAATTATGGCCTCTATTTGAGTTTTTGAGTTTATTTGATTTTTGTTTGTATTTATTTGTTTTGTTGCTTCGTCTTTTCCCGCGTAAATTCCAACGTTGTCGACGATCACTCTACCCAACAGCAAGAAGACCCAGAAACCCTGCAAGAAGGCAAGTCTCCTTTGATCATTTCGAACCTATGCTTTTGAAATATTTTAAATATTTTAAAATTATGTGCATTGCTATTTACATAAAATCACTAGTTCAAATCTTTAGGAATTAGTTATTCCAACTTTGTTATGCCCTCATTTGACATTGATTGCCATGTACCTTGTCACCCTAGAACTTCCTTTGTCTCAATAATGAGATTAATATTAATCTTTGTGAATATTATAATGGTAGGATAATGCTTAGTCACGCTATTTAATACCTTTGAAATCTTGAAAATGGGAAATTATGATTGAACCCTTGTGTTTGTAAAGGAGGTGGTAATTGGAGTTGTCGCTGTGTTTTTAAAATAAAATAAAATGTGAAAGTTGGTTTAGATTAGGGTGGATGGTTGGTTTGGATTGGTGCACGAAGCACGAGATCTTGTAATGTGTATGTTCCACCCTAGTCAATTAAGGACCGACGCTTGTGTTTGTCCAAACTGAGCATTAACCGTACAACCACAAGTCTATATGGGCACGACCTAGCTAACTAACTTATGATAGTCTAGTTTAGGTGCCACCAGTGGAAAGTGGATGCCAGGGATGGACTGGTTATTCACAGTGAGGGACAGGGATTTACTGTACTCATATGGCGCAAGAGGGGGCTTCGGTTCGGGCAGTTAGCCTACCTGCGGTGAAACCTCAGCGGGTGGTATCTAGCTAGATTAGAGTAAGGTAAAGGCTTTGTGATATTTTATCTGTGTCTCATGCCAAAGGAAGCGTGTTGACTTTTAGGATAATTTATCTCTTGTGGGTAAAGTTGTACAACCTCTGCAGAGTGTAAAACTATTCGAATAGCCGTGCCCACGGTCAAGGGCGGGCAAGGAATGCATTCATATGGTAGATTTCTGGTTTCGTTTTAAAATCAAAAGTTTTGCATTCCGAGAGTGGAGGGAACTCTCGAAAGGGTATCCTGGCGGATGGAGCCAGAGAGGGTGGATGTAACCCGCAGTAAGTAACTTGATCAACTTGATTAATCTAGTGTTGGTAGATGGAACCTTCACTAGGGAATAATTGTTAGTTCTATTAAAATCATTTACTTTATTAAGTTGATGCCTTCGAAAATAATTAGAAGTAATTGATTGAAAATATTGCTTTGTGCAAAAGAACCATATAGCCTTCCTTTGTCAAGCCTTGCATCTATGCATTTTTTCCAAGACTTGCGGAGTACTTTATGTACTCACATGCTACACTTAAAAATAAATCTCAGAGGAAGTTGAAGCTCAAGAAGGTGTCTACGACTACTGCTTCGCTTGTGGCTGTGACGGATTCTTCCCGGAGGACTAGGTCGCGCTTCCCCAGTCAATTGCCTGTGGCGAATTGATGGGTCATCCTCGAGTTATCTGTTGCTTCCGCTGTGTTTCGTGTGTGCGAGGTCTTGAAACCTCAATTGTAATAATGAGACTTTTCGGTCTGTACTCTTTAATATTGTAATAAAGCGTTGCTGGTTATGTATTCATTTCTGTTTAACTGTGTGCACTAGCTTTGATCTGGGACTAGTGCAGTAATACACAGAGGGTCCGGGTTCGGAAATCCGGGGTCCCGACAGAGGTGGTATCAGAGCCAATTTGACTGTAGGACGTGACCTAGTTAGAATGGTCGTTAAAAAAAAGAACTTCAAAATTTATTTTATAAAATAAAAATTTAATATTGTGCTATCCTTGTCTTTTCTTGTCTTTCTATCCTTACCTTCATCATGGCGTTCTTCCTTATCTATCTGCTTATTTCCTTTTGGAATGGTAATTGTACCCCCTTCCCTTTGTAATTTCTATAGACGGCTCAGTAAGGCTGCGTCTAAGAAGCACTTGGAGAAGCTCGTCATCATGAAGGAGCAAGGACTAGCTCTTTAGTTGTAGTATCCAAGTAAAGTCGTACGATTTTAGAACGCTTATATATTACTTACTTGTGTGTTAGGTGGACTGTACCAAGTCTTTGAATACTTGTAGTATAGTCATCCTTAAAAACTATTTTGATTTCAAGCTAAGCTTCTCCTAGTTGTTGTTTGTTTCTCTCTTGTGTGTTTGTCTGGGATGGTGTTTAGTCGTCCCCCTGATCTCTTATCTGTGCTACTTCCCTCTTATCTTTTGCTAACCCTAGTTACCGCAAAAGTGCAAGCTCCAATTCTTTCACCGAAGTCCAAGTTGGAGAATTCTTGGAGACCTAGAGTATATGGAAGACAACAAATATATGGAAAGTACTCTTGTCAGGAAAGCCGTCATAATCAGTGCATGTCGAGTTAGGTAATTTGGAGAATTGTTGCTAGGGGGATATATTTTGGATTTATAATTGACAAGATTGAATAATATTTGAGAGGATTGAGATAAAAGGCATATTTGTAGATACCAATTGATTATGAATAAATGTGAAGAAAGTAATACTTGTGGATTAAATAGATCATGGAGAATAAGTACAGTAGTAAACTTGGTGGAACTAATTAGATCATAGGAAGTATCTAAATTTGATACCTTGGATTTATTATCTAGGATTTAAAGGAGCAATTGGATGTAAAACAAGATTTTGTTGAAGGGATTATTTGTGATTGTTGGAGAATCAGTATTAAGAGATTGACCCAGTATGGGAGAGATTAAAAGATTAAGAAGTTGAATTATCATAAACAATTCATGATATCAATTTTGGGTGATTTGGTTGAATCATGAAGAGTAGATGAAATTTGTGGAGTTACTTGATTATCAGAGTTTGGTGGACCTATTGATGATGAGTGGATACTAGTGGAATTCCAGAAGATAATACCCTTAGATATCTTGGTGGATTAATTTTATCATTGCAAAGTGGACTTTGATATGACAATTTGAATTTGGTGGATTTAATAGATCATTGCTAGATAATTGGATTTTAACTAATGGGATTAACTAGATCATTTAAGGATGTTCAAATGGATAACCTGGAGGATTTAAATTAATTATGGGAGATAGATGGTCCAATGAGAATTAATTGAGAGATTGTCCGATAAGAATTAATTGAATTCATTCAAATTTGGTGGAACCAAAATGATGATTATCAAGAGATTGATTTTGATGGATTAATGAATATAAAATTATGGCATAGATGATCCTAAACTTGATTGATGATTACTAAAAGGTTGGATTAATCTTATATTAATTGATCAGAGTTATGGATCTGTTGGATTAGATAATGATCATAAAACAATTGGTGGAAATCACAAATTACAATGTTATTGGATTCTTGTTAGAAAAATTCTATGGTTTGACGTCGATTCAAATTAGAGCAGAGAGTAAAAGTTAATGAGATTACTTGTCGAAATCAATAAAGTGCATTTGTGGTATGTGATTTTGGAGTCAAGAATTTTGAAGAATTGAAATAATTATGTCTCTCTCGGATGAACAATTGCGGAAGTTAAGCCCTTTTTGGTGGAATCCTGAATTAATCGATATGATAAGGGCAATTGAAGTTAACCCAGAGCTTGCATGAGACTAAAGATATACCAATCCGATTTGTTGTCGTCTTCCATATTTCTCAATTAATGGAATACTTCAGAGCATCGAACAACAAGATAGAATCGTGAAGAAAGCAGAACGCCACGCAAGAAGCATGACTATAAAGTTCCACAAAGTGCAGAAGAGCAACTATCGAAGTCAAGCAACTCAGGAGCGTGAAGAGGACCGGAGAGCCGAGTTTTCCTCTTCTTTCTATTTCCTAGTCCGTCCGAATCTCGGGGACGAGATTCTTTCTAAGGGGGGTAGATTTGTCACATCCCAAAAATTTGCTTTCTGAAAAATTTAAATTCAAATTAATTATTTTAAAGTATTTGAGTTTTATTTGGATTTGCCCTGAATTTCTGTTTTTGAAAAGCTAGATTTGAAAAGTATTTTAAGAAAAACCTAAAATTATTATTAAATAAAAAGATATTTTGAATTTCTATAAAAATCCTAATTCAAATTAATTATTTGGAGTTAATTGGCTTTTATTTGGTTTCCTGGATTTTCTGGAGTTTATAACCTATTTTTGAAAATAAAAAGTATTTCAAGTTTGGAAATTAAATACAAACATTAGTTGGAAATATTTTTATTAAGTCCAAAATGTCACCAGGAGCTTCTGTGAATTTTCCTGGAATTTTTGGAAGTATTTGCATGTTTGTCTGAGCCTTTTTGAATTTTCTGGGCTTTTCTGAAAATCCTAAATCAAAATAAAAATTAAATCCCTCTCCCCTCCCCTCCGGCCGCCACGTGGACGGCCGGATTCCACCCACGCCGGCCCGGCCGATCCCGCCTCCTCCTCCTCATCGGCCGACACGTGGCAGCCCAGATCGACCTCCCCTCGCGCCCGGCCCATCTGGCCCGTCCGCCCGCGCTCATCCCCCTCGGCCGCCCGATCGCCATCCGGCCACCCGCGCCCCCTCGTCCCTCTCTTTCTCTGCCCCTGGACCCCATCCGTCAGCCGCCTCCCTCCCTCTCTCTCTCACTGACCGCCCGGGCCCGCCTGTCAGCATCATCCCCTCCCCGCGCCTTCTTCCTCCTCCCACCCGGCCGATTAACATCACTACTAGCTAGTAGGATATCATCCACATACAGGATTAGAAAGATAAACTTCCCATCTTTAAACTTTGCATAAACACAGTTGTCCTCTACATTTTCTTTAAACCCAAATTTTCTTATTGTACTGTCAAACTTCAAGTACCACTGTCTTGAAGCTTACTTTAACCCATAAATCGATTTCTTTAGGCGGCATCACATTCTTTCATTTCCTTCCACGACAAAACCTTTTGGTTGTGCCATGTAAACATTTTCCTCCAAATCCCCATTAAGAAATGTCGTCTTTACATCCATCTGATGTAACTCTAAATCATAATGTGCTATTAATGCCATTATGATTCTGAAGGAATACATGAGACTGGAGAAAAGGTCTCATTGTAATCAATCCCTTCTTTTTGTGTAAAGCCTTTTGCCACAAGTCGTGCTTTGTATCTTTCTACATTCCCTTGGGAGTCAAGCTTTGTCTTGTAGACCCATTTACAGCTTACTGTTTTGGCTCCTTTAGGAATAGTTTCCAAGTCCCAGACTTTATTAGCCTTCATGGACCTCATTTCTTCTTCCATGGCCTCAAGCCATTTTGAAGAATTTTCGCTTCTCATGGCTTCTTCAAATGAGGTGGGATCATCCTCCATTTGAAATTCCTCTGTATGATAAATCTGATAATCATCAGAAATAGCTGATCTTCTTACTCTTTGAGACCTCCTTGGGGCCTCCTCATTTGGTACATCTTCTGTTTGAGGCTGCTGTTGCTCCCCCTCATCTGTGGCAATAGGTTCTATAGGATCCTGAAAAACAGGTTCCTCATTATCATTCATTGTTGCCACAGGAGGAACAATAACAGGTGCTGGCACCACAGTGTCTTACATCGTCGGTGCAGCGACAGCAGGTAGTGTGAAGAATGTCTCTTGAATCATCGGAGTGGGCGCATACACCCGCTTCTCTTCAAGGTCAATCTCACGAGCTACCATACTTCCTCTCATCATTTCATCCTCTAAGAAGATAGCGTGTCTCGTTTCTACAAACTTTGTATATCTATCTGGACAGTAGAAACGAAAACCTTTTGACTTTTCAGGGTAGCCAATGAAATGACAACTTACTGTTTTGGGATCAAGCTTCCCAAGGTTTGGGTTAAATACTTTAGCATCAGCAGGACTCCCCCACACACGTAAGTGGTTTAGTGAGGGAACTCTTCCTGTCCACATCTCGTACGGTGTTTTGGGCACCGACTTACTAGGCACTCTGTTGAGAATATGAATGGCGGTTTTCAACGCCTCCATCCATAAACTCAATGGCAGTGTGGAGTAGCTCATCATGCTTCGCACCATATCCATCAGGGTACGGTTGCGTCTTTCAGCTACTCCATTTTGCTGAGGTTCGCCCGGTGTAGAATACTGGGCCACTATTCCATTTTCCTGTAAAAACCTTGCAAAAGGTCCAGGAACTTGTCCATATGGGGTATGTCGACCGTAGTACTCCCCCCCACGATCAGATCGGACTATCTTAATCTTTAAATCGTGTTGGTTTTCAATTTCAGCCTTAAATATCTTGAATTTATCCAAGGCTTTATTTCTTTCTTTGATTGGATAAATATATCCATAACGGGAGTAATCATCCGTGAATGTTATGAACGAGTCATATCCATCCACACTTTTCACAGGAAAAGGACCACAAATATCTGTGTGAATAATTTGTAGAACTCCTGTGCTTCTTTTAGCGTCTTTTTTAATTTTCTTTACATATTTTCCTTTAATGCATTCTCTGCATTGTTCTAAGTCTGAGAACTCTAATGGAGGAAGAATATCATTCTTAACTAGTCTTTCTATTCTCCCCTCGAAATATGGCCTAAACGACAGTGCCATAATTTCGACGACTCATCTAGAGTTCTCTTTCGTTTTCTGTTTACATCCGTAAACGAGGATTCAATCACTTTCTCGCACGCGACGTTCCCATTATCGCATACGACATTCACATCATCACATAATGATAACAAATAAAGCTCATTCTGTAAGATGGCAAGACCAACACATTCTTTATTAAACATTATTTCACACTTGCCATTTCCAAAATTACAATCATAACCATCTTTGTCCAAATTTGAAACACTAATCAAATTCCTATGTAAAGAGGGGACAAAAAAGGACATCTCTAAGTAAAAGATTGGAGCCATTAGCTAACTCTAATGAAAGATCGCCAACGGCTTCAACTTCAGCTTGGACTCCATTTGCAACTTTAATGCATATTTCGTTTCTTTGTGTAGTCCTCGTCGAACGGAATCCCTGTAAGGAATTAGCAACATGAACAGTTGCTCCTGAGTCAATCCACCAAGTGGATTTCGAATATTGCACATACAGGCATTCATTTATAAAGGTAATAATGTTCTCACCTTTCTTTGCCATTATCATCTTTAAGTAATCAGGACAATTCTTCTTGTAGTGTCCCGTCTTCTTGCAGTGAAGACACTGATCTTTGTCTACAGCAAATTTATTCTGTTGAGGCTGATGGACAGAGGCTTTTCCCTTGTTCTTTGAGAAGGAGGTACTGTTGAAGTTCTTTTTCTTGTTATCCTTCACATAGTTGATAGATCCACCATGTGAGGATTTAATTCTTTCCTCCTCTTGCACACACATAGCTATGCACTTTTCCAAGTCCCATTTCTCGGGCTGCATATTGTAGTTGACAACAAATGTGTCAAACTCTTTGGGCAAGGAAGCAAAAACCAAATGAATAAGGAACTCATCCTTGAGAGCCAAATCCATTGGTTTAAGCTTAGATACCAAGTTGCTCATCCTTAGTATGTGCTCTCTTATGCCACTGCCACTGCCAGAGTACCTTTCTGTCACAAGCTGCTTAATCAGCTGTGTAGCATAAGTCTTTGAAGAGCCAGTGAACTGACTCTTTATCTTATCAAGGTACTCTGTGACAGTGTCACACTCTGCAATTGAGCCCACAATTGCAGGCTCAATTGTATTTTTTATCACAGTCATACATTTCTTGTTGGCTGTGGTCCATTTCTTATGCTCAAGGTCATAAGACATCTGTAAGGGAGCATGATCCCTCTGTCTTTTCTGCCAAGCAGTATCATCCTCATTTTGATCCCTCACCGGTGCCATAGGCTCAGTGCGACGTGCTGTAGTGAGGACCCAGTCCACCTCAGCCAAGATAAACGCTAAGTCTATCTTTTTCTTCCACTCTCCATAATTATCTCCTTTAAGAGTGGGGATCTCTCTGATACAACTCATCAAGTTGAATCCGCCTGAAAATTATTTCAAATAAAGTGAGAACATAACAGGAAAATTATATGCCTTATTTCCAACGTTGGTCAAAAAATACGACATACAATTAAATCAATTTTATCTATACATTAAATCTACATTACCGTTGGGCAGAAATAGAAAAAATGCATAAAATTATCAATTAAAAAATTATAATATTGTTATTATCAACGTTGGTCAGAAAATAACAATATCATAATTATCTGGAATTTATATCTATTTTTCCAAAAATTAAATTCTCCCGTTGGTTCAAATTTAATAATGAAAATCAATCAGCATTAACTTTTGCAGCGGAAACTGTAATTATTCTAAAAAATTCATTATACAGAAGCATTATACTGTATTCATCAATCTCTGGAAAAATTAACACGTTGGTGCAAAATTTACAGAGATTTTAAATCAAATTTCAATCAAATTCATCAAAAAATACTTCTGAAAATCATTAAATCCAATTTTCGAGATTTTTACTGTGCAAACAGTCATTTCGGCCTGTTCGGCCCGGCCCACAGCCCACGGCGGCCTGCCCGCCCGCGGCCTCGGCGGCCTGCTCACGCGGCCTCACTCGCCCACGAGCGCGCGCGCTCGCGTTGCCCCCGCGCCCGACCGCAACCTGGGCCTGGGCCGGTATTTCCTCTGCCCGCCTGGGCCAAAAGAAGCCCGCGCGGCTTGGCTCGATCTCAGCCGTCCGATCGCCATCGACGGCTGAGCGGCGTTTTCGCCCGATCAAAACCGCCGCCTGCGGCGGACGCCCCGTAACCCTAGCTCATTCTTCTCTCCTCTCCCCTCTCTCGCCTCGCGCCCGAGCGAATGCGGCGGCGGTGGCGACTTCGTCCACGCCGCCGGAGAAGGAGAAGAAGACCGGCGCCGCCATGGGCCCTCTCGCCGGCGTGCGCGCTCCCCTTAGAGAGAGCGCGCCGCCGTCGAGCGGTTCCGTGTCGGCGCCCCTCCGAGCGCGCGCGCTCGGATCTGTCCCGCGCGTCGACGGTGGCCCGCACGTGGAGCGCCGGCGAGCCCAAGGCTCGGCCGATCTCCCACATGCCAGCGACGACGACGGCCCGGCGACGACGGCCAGGTTAGCCCAGTCGTTTCTTTTCTAGGGTTAGGGTTAGGGTTAGATCTTCCCCTCTTTTCTTTCTTTTTCTTTTCCCCATCTACGATCTACGCCTAGGGTGCTCTGATACCATTGTTAGGATAGCTTTTAGGATCTCCTAGGTTAGATCTAGCGGGGTTTCTTTACGGGTTCTGGTTCTTGAGGTAATACCGAGAGGGAGAGAGGGGACTAACCGTCCGATGTGGAGGAGGAGGGGTTGGCCATCGCGGGTACGCTCGGTGAAGTCTGCGCACGGGCAGCGACGGTCGGGGAAGAGGTGCGGGGCTCCTTGGCGGCGGCGTGTCCCGGGCGGCGGCGATCTGGCGGTGGTGCTTCCCGTCGCTGGAGCGCCCCCTCTTAGATCGGATCTAGGGTTTTGTCGGTGGGGATGGTGGCGGCACGGTGAACCTCGTCGTGCGTGCCGCCCCGGCCCCCACCTCTATTTATGTGGCGCTGGCGACAGGGGCCCACCAGCCAAATGGGCTGGGCGCCTCCGATCAGGGCGCGGTCAAAGGGGTTGGGCACCCTGAGATCATTCTAACAATTTCCTCTTCGGCACCATCTGAATAAAAAGCAGTAAGTTCGAGGAGGATTTGGGCCGAACTCCTTGCAACTGTATCCTCTTACCCTCATGCCAAAACGCCATGTGCTTCTTACGCCAATACATTACCATGGGGTGGTGCATCTCCAACCAAACCATGCCTATTATCACCTCATAACATCCCAGCAGCAGCACTTTGAGGTTGGTGTGAAATACATGTCCTTGCACCTCCCATTTGCACTACAAAAACTCTTGGGAGCAGTAGAGCATCCCACCATCTGCGACATGAACTTGCACAGGTTTCATTGATCTTGGAGCTCCTGTCAGCCAGCTCGCAAAAGATTCACTCACAAAGCTGTGAGAATTGCCTGAGTCCACCAAGATCAATGCCTCATTCCCTTGCACTAGCCCACGCAGTCTGACCGTGCGTGGTGCCTCTCCACCACTGACTGCCTCCTTAGAAATGGCCATCAAGTCGCCCCTCGTTGATCCTTGTCTAGGTTCAGACTTATGCCACTACCAGAACCTTTGAAACCAAAAAAAAGATCGATGAATAAGGTAAAAAATCTGTTGTGGAAACACAAAGATTCAACAAAATGATTTCTTTGGAGTCCAAATGGGTAACTATTTCTGCTCTGCGGAGAGGTCCTTTGCAAACACCAAACAGCATAAAGATCGGTTTGTCAGAAAATTCAGTAAGAAAGTTTATCAAGCAAAGCAGAGTAATGAATCTAACTACTAGTTTTTTTCTTGTAGATTTCTTCTGCAACCGCTATAAGCTTAGCTAGCATCGCTTTCAGAATATACAGGTCTCAACAAAAAAAAATTATGCTTTTCTGAAACGCGAGCACGCAACACCCAATCAAGCAGCAAGCTGAAAACTCTAACCAGATCAGAAAGCGAGGGCTCCTAACCTCTCAGCCAAGCCAACCACAGCATCACATGCACCTCTCCCCTCCTAACCGATCAAAGCAAGAACCCTTTTGACACTGCGAAACGACGAACACAACGATCCTAAGCGTGCCATTGCCTTTCAATCCCACAAGCAACATCAACCTTCCTCGCAAGAATGCGAATCTCGACGATGTCGTTCTTCGCGGAGCTGTAGTGCAGTGCAGTGTAGGATTGTGTTGTGGCTCTTCCTCGTGAGCTCACCTGAGCTCGATCAATGGAGTACACTGTGACTTCGCACGCGGATCCATGTTCCTGCCTTTCTTGGTGATGTTCGCGGCCCCGTCGGCTACTTGGTCATCTTCCGCGGCTGGATCCGCGCACACCGGCCGGACGCATGCAGCTGCTTCACCTCGCTCTTCCACGGTACGCCGGCGATGTTGCTCGCCCTCCGCGCCGTACTGTCCAACCCGAGCGCCGGCGACCTCACGGCGCCCAATACGGCCGCCGACGAGCTCGTCCTGGACTTCAGCACAGCCTACTTCGCCGTCGACCTCCTCCACTACCTCGTCTTCCTGCCCCACGAGGTTCTCTTCGTCGCGCACCACCTCGTCACGCTCTGCGCCTTCGCCACCTGCCTGCTGGCCCTGGAGGTGCTCGCCGAAGCTACCAGCCTCGCGCAGAACCTGTGTACGCTCACCGGCATGCGCCGGGCAGACTCGCCGGCAGCCGCTAGGGTGCACACGACGCTGTCGCTCCCGTTCTACATGGCGTACACGGCCATGAGGGCTGTTCTTGCGCCGGTGCGGTTTGTGAGGATGGTTAGGTTCTACGCCGCCGGCGATGGTGGCAGCGCTGCGGTGCCGGTGTGGGTGTGGGCGTCGTGGACGGTGGTGATTGGGTCCGGGATCTTGCTGAGCGTGCTGTGGGTGGGCAACCTATGGGTGGCATACTTCAGGGAGAGGAAGGAGAGCAGCAAGGAGCAATGATCCATCAATTCTGCAGTGGAATTCTGCAGTGGTTTGATCTCATTAATTCACTGTGCAATAGGGATTATTAACAGACAGTTATTGTTTTCCTTTTTGGTTGAATTGGGTCTTGTTGCCACTGCTCTTTTTATGCATAAAGAACCATGTCTTCGATTCGTCGAGCATTGATTTCCAATAAACGGCATATGAGCATGTCAATTAGAGCAAGGCTAATAATACAGCCTTCAGCTGGCTGTATGGACACTTATAACCCACTTATCAGCACATTCATATAGTAGTTTACAGCCAGCTGAAGGCTGTATGACCCACCCCTTTCTCTCACAAAGTTTCTTGGTTCTTGTGCTTCAGCTGGCTGTAAACTTACAGCCCACCTCTCTTCTCTCTCCTCCACCTCAGCATACAGCCTACTAACGACCTCTTATTATACTTGCTCTTATGATTCTATGCACTTTCTCTACCTTCAACAAGTCACCTCACCCCATCTTAACTACTCCTAATTCACTATGAATTTGACACTGAGGATCCCAGGGCGAGGCAATTTACCCAAACAGATAATGCTCACAATTGTCGGGGTTCACAACGTAACCATTATCCACTGCACATATTTCGAAAGTAGCAAAGTTCCTCTGTTTTTTCCCTCGGGAAAGCATCGGTATTGTGCAATCAGATTACAAAAATACAAAACCACATATACATACAGATACATGCACTATCTCAACCCTCAAAAATACGTTACGATTTGTAAAGGGGTATTTAATTATTAAAAGATAGGACGATGGCTTGAATTTTAAAAGTTTGCATTAATCTTGATTTATATTTGATGATGATGGTGTATCCGTGAAAAAACACCTGCAATCAAATTATCCAGATTTTCTGGTTTGTGGCTAAACGCAGAAGTCATCCTCAAACCAAACAAGTCAGCATCGCATAAAGGGTGTAGCACCTAGAAGCATCCCCACAAAAAGGCCGAAGGACACATCTTTTCGGAAAAAACGCCGAAGGACACAATTCAAAAGAGCCTTTTGATAAAAAAGAACTATGCATAACGTGGTACTATGGTAGGTTGCCTTGGAGCTTAGCTCTCTGTTTTCCATGAGTTCAGCACTTTACGATCACCTCATTTTGAGACCTGTCAGCTTCATAATATAGGTCTAGATTGTTAAGGGTATTTATAGTATTTTTGTTTATATGATTTAATTTTGTATGTATTCTATGTACTTTATATATAACTCTTTGCGCTGAGTTCAACACAGCTAACTATTCATATATTCATCTGATAGATCTAACATGATATCAAAACCTAGGTTTAAACCCTAGCCCGCATCCTCTTTCATTGCCGCTACCCTGGGAGGTGCAATCTTCACTTCCGGGGGCGACCACCCAGCCATCATCTTCGGTCGTCTCCACCTCAGCTCCCCACATGAGAGACGGTAGTTCTACTAGGAGACCTGGTCATGCCAGGATGCCCGCACCATGCCACACCACCTCCCGCCCGGATCCTCGTCGCCTCACCTAGATATGGCCACCCCGATGTCGCCTTCGTCAGATCCAGCTACCGCCGACTGGATTCACGCCAACCCAAGCCTGATCTACGTCGTCATCCTCGTGATAGCTGGATCTGGTCACTGCCAGCCTCAACGTGCTAGATCCGACCGTCTTCAGCATGAGTCGCGTCGCCATCACTCTTCCACAGCACGAGCCACCGATGTCCTCTTCTTAGACCACCGCCGCTACTCGGCTCTCTTGGCCCCGACGCGTGCGACACAGAAGCCTGTGGCTATAGTGAGAAGAGTCGTGGTGCCACTGCGCCTCCGCCTTGTGCGGCCACTCCCTTCTGTTGCCATTGTCTCCATCTCCATGGGAGAAGTCCAAGAATGGGGGAGGATGTTGCGTCGTTGTCATCTCTTTATGCGCCTACGGCAAGTCTGTTGCCACCATACTCATGCTCTCTAGCGCATCCTCTAGCTCGCCGCCGTCGTCCATGGTGAGTCACAGTCCTCCGGCTTGCAACGGCGCACAAAGATAGCAGCACCGGCTGGGTATCAGCTACTGTCGGCGCACTAACTAGGCGGCCATCTCCAGCAATTGAGATGAATAGTGTGAGGGGTAGTACTGGTAGTTGGGTCGGGAGAACATGTCTTGGGACTCTCTGCGAGGTGCTTCAATTTGGGCGAGGAGGTGATAGAGGAGGAAGGAGATTTTTTGTGTTAGTGTGGCTTAAATGCAAGGTAGATAAAGCTTCCCGTGGTCTTGTTTGCTAGTTGTTGGTGTTGATGCTGCTAGCATCCACTGCCTTTGAATCTTTTTTCTTTTGAGTCTTCCGTTGCATCTAGTCAAGTTTGTATCATGTATTTTTCAATTTGTCAAAAGTCGTGCGAGCCCTTAAGATCCTTATCAATCAAGCAATTGCTTTGCTAGCCATGGTCCATTCTCTTAGATCTAGTGTGGTTATCTCCTTCCTTTTTCGCATGGCCGCAGTCGCTGCTCTTCTCTCTCTAAGCCACTACAGATCGCAGAAGTCGTTATGTTGCCACCGCTTCTCTCTGAGCCACCGTCTCAAGTGTTAAGGCCGTCGCGCTTCCCTTCCACGCCTTGTCGTCTCGAACTTCGATCTATGCCACCATGCTTTATGAACTGTCGCGACCTTGGATAGAGGTATTTGGTAGTCGACATAATTTTCCAAGAGCACACTATAATGACATTATTAAAACTCGGACTTTGGATTTTCCCTATTTTAGTATCAACTCTTCCAAATGCAATGTTATTGCATATGCTTTGCATTTGAAAAGAGGTGTTAACGATATTTGTGGTATTTTCGTTTATATGGTTTAGTCTTGTGTGTGTCTTATGTACTCTATATGTAGCCCTTTGCGTTGAGTTTAGTACAACTAACTATCCATCTGTTTATCTTATAGATCTAAATAAATAACCATGTGACATTATCTGGGACTCAGGAAGTCGTAAATTTATGATGTTTGGTTCGATGAATGGGTTGAACCTAGAACCAACTCAATCCTTACACTTTTGTTTTGTTTGAAGAATGGAATGATTTGGTACATCACCTCCTCATCCCTCACAAGCACATGGCTAGTTGAAAATGAGGAATTAGGTCATCCAACCAAAATCATGGAATGATACTATGATGTGTTAGACGTGTATTATTATGTGTATTTTTCTGTTATATGAGAGGTTATATGTATATATGTCATACTTGTACTTATATATATTGGTCTATTGACCACACGATAAATATAAACGCTATTCATAATATGGTATCAGAGCGCACCATCCAACACCGACTGCTTCGCCCCTTTGTCTCGTCACCCGATCAGTTGCCGCCTGTACCCGACTCCTATTCTTCGGTCGTGAGGTCGTCCAGTGCCGCCCGCATCCGCTAGCACCTCGTCTTGATCCATTGGCGATGCCTCGATCTGCAGACACCTTGCCTCGATCTAAAGTCTCAGGCCCCGTTTGGCAGAGCTTTAGCACTAGGAAATCTGTAGATTTCTTAGAGCTGGTCATCTGTAGCTCTAGGAAATCCTGGATCTAGAGTTGCAGGTATGTTAAGTGCATTTATATGACTCATTTCATTTATATTATATATTAAATAAAAATATTTAAATCACTTTAATTTAGTCAACAAACTACAGATCCAGCATAGATCTCGGAGCTAGAGCTGTGCCAAACAGGGCCTCACTCTGGGTCTTCCGCCTGTGAGTCCGCCGCTCATCGGTGACTCTTGGACGTGACTATTACTCTCGACAGAAGGATTGTGATCTATTAGTTTTTCCTGATTGACCGGAAAAAGAGAAGGAAAAGGAAAGGATGTAATGAAACAACGTCCACTACGATTGTGGCCTTCAATGCCCACAACCTGTTAATCAACTTTGTGTTAATTTAATGCAGTGGACAATGCATATGGCATGAGAACAAGCTGCAGATACCTGCCCGGGAAACAATGAAAATTGATTTAGATCCTTCAAGTCAAGGCGTACACGCTGTCCCCCTGGAGTGCTCAACACTAGAAAAAAAAACGCTCCTTTAGTTAGCCTAAAGAAATAACCAAATGGTGATCAAACAAAGTTTTCCACATGAATGGGCCCAACAAGCACACTTACCTCCCCTATAATAAGATAGATTTTTCATTCAAACGACCTTCCCCATCGCAGATAACCATGCCAACTGCGAACGTGTTCTCCTGAAAGAGAAGAATAATCAGATATGCTTACGGAACAGGAATGATGATGAGTTAACTCAGCAAAATTCTGGTGACATGCAGTAACCTCTGAAGCAAGGGTCACATCTGCAGGTTCTCGACAAATCCCAGATGCAGAAAACAAGCTTGCCGACCTTCTTATCCGATCTTTAAGTAATTAAACTGGAAAGCAAATACAATCAAACAAGCAGCTCTTGATGAAAACTAAACACATAAATAAGCATTGCCCTCACTCGACCTTCCGTTCTGTCAACATGAATCTGCAACCTGGTTCAGGCCGCGAGCGTTCAACTTGCAAGGTACATCTTTGACTTTGTTGAGTTCTTCTAATTACTTCATCTTCTGTGGTTTCAACCTCATGTTTACTTGGCACGCTAGCCACATTCTCAGCATTCAGAACATACTGTTGAGTAAATTTATTTACTCTTTGCGCGAAAGGGGTAATACAATTGCCATTTGTTTTAGCCACTCTGATGGATGATGGCCTGTCAGTTGTCAGAGGAGTTAGCTCGGAATTAGATGACTCTCCATGTGGCTTTTCCTGTTTAAAGCCTGGTGTATCCAGGAATCCCTCTTCATCTGTGTGTGTATTGCTCAAGAGCCTGTGGCAATTAATTCTACATTATGCTTTTCCTTAACAATGAAAGAACAAAAAAAACCTTCTGCAACAAGTAAAAGAAATGCACATTGGTGAAGCTGGGATATGGAACTAACATGTCAACATCGTTACTGGAGTAAATGTGGAGGTTTGTTTCTTCTTTTATAAGGCTGTCTTTTACTTTATTTTGCAGGTGTGAAAGAAAACCATCCAGATATGAGTTTTTGAGCTTTAACCCATCCAAATGCCTGCATAAATCAGTTGCTTCAATTTCCTTAGGC
This sequence comes from Dendrocalamus latiflorus, assembly GCA_017311315.1. Taxonomy (NCBI): domain Eukaryota; kingdom Viridiplantae; phylum Streptophyta; class Magnoliopsida; order Poales; family Poaceae; genus Dendrocalamus; species Dendrocalamus latiflorus. The sequence continues at coordinate 7,614,826 of CM029646.1, forward strand.
TGCATCATGTATTAAGGAACAAAAAGAAAAGTTGCTTTACAATGCAGTAATTTTAACATACTATCATGTATGAATTACCAGGTAAAAAGTTCAGAAAATTTAACAGTAGAGGAAATAATCGTTGGAGAGGCTCTTAGTGCATCAGGCCAATATTCAATATGGGCTACAAGATTTCAGTCGTTCTCATTACCTAATGTACATAGGGTTTAATGGATTGACGATAAATCCAGAAAAGTTTGATCACAGATAGCGTGAATCGATATAGATGTAATTTCAGCTCCAGCCAATAAAATAAACAGTGAACCAAGAGGACTACAAAAATCTCTGGAAAGTAAGTGGCAGCACATTACTTGACACTGCTTTAGTAAGGGCTGAAAACTGTTCCTATGGACAGATAAATTTCAAGCTTCCCTAAGCAAATTATCTATCAAATTTCACAAAAGAAGATACTTGTTCTTCTCACTGCTCCAATAGTCACCAAGATTGGCTCAATTTTAGCGGCAAAAGATGCTACCATTTGGTTTAGCAGTTTATAGCTGGGTTATAAACAACAGAGGTATAGTTCTTGCATAAATGAGCTTCTGTTACATCTTAAAGATGCCTTGTGGTGAAAGGCAAGTTAAATCTTCAAGTCAAAGGAGTATGCTACTAATTTTATTTGGAGGTAAACTGTAGTCTCCTTCTCTTCTTTGATAATACATTCATTTGAAAAAATACCATCCCAAAAGAGATATGAACATAAGGAGCTAGAATTTCAAACCCGTCAAACCCGTTGCCCACATACTACATGCCGCAAACCCATTGCACACATACACGTCTCCTTGTACAACCCCCCTCGCAGGCCACGCACACTGATAGGCTGGCACTTGGCCCGAACCGACACCATGCAGCACGGCAAGACGACGCGGTAAAAGAAATAAAGTTCGTATTTGTATCCTACTATTCGAGCATGCACGTCTAACATGTTTTGTCCATCGTTGCAAGTCAACCGACTGCACCACATCGTGTTCGAGAGTGGAGCCACACTGCATTGTGGACAGTTGAGCACAATCGAATGACTGCTAGCGTCCATCCATAACATATACAACGACGCCAAACATGCACTGGAGCCATCAGCTATAGCCGTGTAAGCAACATGTTATCCCAAGGGTGACGAGCCGATGCATCGTCTATTGGTAGCTCCGTCTGCACATGCTAACTCATGGATGAACCCCTAGCCTCGGCCGCTCCCAATCCGTACAGTGCACTACTCAAGTTTGATGATTTTTATAACCTGGTGCAATTGGCAAAATATCTTATTTTCATTGCTTTTCATACATGTCGTCTTCGTGCAGGACATTCATGCTAACACTACTCTACTCCCGTCTTCGTCACAGAGGCAGCCTAACCCATATCATCCTCATTGGGGGGACAGGGACGAGGGAGCACTCTACTTCTGTCATCACCACGGAGACAGTCTAACACACAGGACACCTCAGGTGCCGACACACACTCCCCTGACCAAGACTGTGAGGTGCAGTATGGCACATACACACCCATGGACCACCCTAATCTCTGGTAACGTGATGAGTGGTATGATCGGACATATGATAGCTATACGGTCCATCAGTATGGCATGGACTATGTGTCATCGGGCTTCGCTGCAGCCGACTACCATAGACTGGAGTACCCAGAAGGTTTATCATTCGTGCAACACGCGACACTGGTGCTTACAATTGTGAGTTTTATTTCAGTTCTACTTTATATCGGCCTAACGAAACATGTTTTCCTTCACAGGACACCAGCAATTATGCAGAGGACTGAGTGCACCAGATGTTCAGCACGCAAGAGATTGGATCTAGTCAATTGTATGGTGCACCTACTCCCACTCGACAACTATCGCAATACGACTTGCACGATGTACAATGCTCTCCCGATAGGCTAACCTTCCCTCAGGACCAACTTCACCGCTATAGAAAGCATACAGCAGGCAACCCTTGACCCGCTACTACGTATAGTGCCAACTCTTCAGTCCTAACCGGTCGAACTTAATTATGTATTTGTTAATACATTATGCCCATTGTAGCTGTCATAAATGTAATTTATTAGTAAAAAAACATGTATTTTTAGCAATCTTAAATCAAAGCACATGTTTTTTGCTGCCTTCCATGGGGATTCATATAATTACTCCCACAAGCATTTTTTTACTGGCCTCTTGCCTGCACGCCACTACTTGCTTACTGCTCGGGCGGCTGCCGAGCCATGGCAGCTCAGTAGTAGCCTACCAAGCAGGGGTGGCTCGGTAGGCTGTTGCTGAGCATCCCCAACTTGGTAGCCACCCTGGCCCGCTTGCTGCGGTGATGTTGCTCGTCCAACCGCGCCAGCTTGGCTTGCCGCTTAGCACACCACCTACCGAGCTAGGGCGACGTGGCAGGTGACACATGTCACCTGCCGTCACTTGCCACACCTTTCGAGCTAGGGGAGGGGGCCAAGTTTGCAAAACAGTTGCTAGAGGACCAAAATTGAAAAAAAACCGTTGCTACAAGGATGGATGCGTGAACAATTCTAAAAAAAAGTACGGCAAACAGTGAGGAATGAAATGGCTAACACCATCATGTCCCTTCCATAGAAAGGGTGTTGTGTGGAATGAGTTAGTCTATGGCCTTGTTCTTTTTGGTTTTTCAGTAGTTTTTAGTATTTCTCAGTAATTACTATTCATTAGACTAATAAGTCATAATCAAAAGCCATAAGTTGCAGCCCAAAAAGAACAAACCGTATATCCATCTTGTCTCTAGCAAGAATAAGGTAACATAAAAAATGAGAAATGCAGTCATCCCACTAGGTCATCATAGATGGTTTTGCGGTATCAAACATATAAAAATGTTTCTCACGTTGCTCATCTACGTACGATCTTCCAAAGATTCATCACCTATTTCCCTATTTTTGGTACACTATATCTTACTATTATTTTGATCATGAGATGCTTATTACCATATATCTCATTTCGATACAAATACTTCTTGTCAAGTTCTATGTCGAGACCAGAATATGTAAATCCAGATTCTCTGTGTATTCTGCATCCGTCCATACTCACGCCAATGCACATAGTAAAAACATATATGAAATATCGACTATGATCATAAATAATTATGAAAGTAGCAATTATTGGGCCTGTTTGATATGGTTGCAGCTTATGGCTTTTGACTGAAATTTTTTAATTTTAGCTATTTGCGACAGAGATTACGGAGATAGAGATACTCGCTTGTGATTTTGATTGATACAGATGTTGGGCTTTTAACATGTACTACAATTAACTTGTAGACCCCATTTTGAGAAAATACTCTGTTTGAAAGTTAGGTACTGTAGCAAAAGCCAAAAGTCGCTTTTAGAAGCCGTTAAAGAATAGGCCCATTATTTATTATCATAGTAGCGACCTTATGACTAAACTTGCAAATAATAGCCTGAAGGGTCTAACAAAAACTAGCAGTGGAAAAATAAAGATAAGTATAGTAGCCATTCGACATGCCACAAACAATCGACTGGGAAACGAAGTCTTTATCCGAGAAGTCATCGAAGAATCCTCCTTCAAGTACCTCTAGTTGATATGGTTCTTCCTCAGCAACTAAACAGCAAAGTATATAGCCGTGATTACATAGAGTACTCAATAAGTCATTTGTAACAAGATGCAATATATGATTATGCAAAGCTTATCAAATGATGGCTGAATGATTATTTTTGTAGAAAGTAATAATTTAGAGTAAATACAATAAATAGATTGAAAACGAACTTTGAAAGTGATTAATAAGTAATTAAGTCAAAGGAATTGAGGAAAACCACAAGTAAACTGGCCATTTACTTCCTATCCAAAAACCCAACCAAAGTTTTATGAAATTCTACTACTTGTGTGACACCGAGCATTGTCCATAATCGAGAACACGACTACTCAAATAGTTTTGCACTCTGTAAAGGTTGCACAACTTTACCCGCGTAATTTGACCATCTTGTAATGTCACTGATATAATATACTTCCTTAGGTGTACCAACCAAGAAGATCACAATAAAGCCTTGACAATGCTCAATCTTAGCCTGATTTTGCCCACTAAAATTTCGCTGCCAAGTAGAGTAACCATCTAGTCATAAAAGCCCTCTCTTGTGCCATGTGAAAGGTTACCTAAAAATGAACTAACAACCCACATTCATCTCAATGGCAAAAACAATGTTGAAACATTACAAATTAACTAGTTAGGTCTATTCTATACTAGACATGTGTTTGTACGGTAAGGCTCAGATCAATGGCGTACAAAGTTAAGCCCTTAATTATTACTCAGGTGAGACATTTACATCCCAATGTGCTAATTGCACCCACTTTACTGCAGGATCACTCGCCCAAGTGAAAACTATTTTGTTTAACCAACATTAATGACACCACCCCATGTTATGGTGCACAAATCTTATAACTATGGCTGACCACCATAGTTAAATATCCCATTAAAGTAAAAATTAATTAATTAATCAATGTGATGATGAGCTCAACGTACCAATAAACACGGCTAAGCATACTAGGCTACAACCCAAGTAGATACTAATATTATATCACTAGATAATCAACCATTCTATGATGTCAATGGAATCATGGCATTCGAATTACCAAAGGAGGGATTTAGTCAATATTGGTTAATAACTACCAAGTACAAGGGTTTGTAACAAATTAGCATTGCACAATAGTTTAAAACAAAATAATAAAACTTAGATTTGAAACAATTGGTTCAACATGATCAAAGATCATGATTTGCCTTGGCTTTGTGTAGTTAACACTTCTTGAACTTCAAATCCCGCTTCTGCTAATTCGAAAATGTTATATAACGGGAGAGAAAGTGAATAAAATATAAATATATCAAAAGAAAATTCTAAAAACAACGAAACTAGAACTAAAAGATAGAGCTCAATTTTATATGAATTTAGGAAGAAGAATATGGTTAATCAGAGTTCATATGAAGGAGCGTAGACTCTTAGAAGATTTGCCAAAAAAAATAAATTCCTGGAAATTGATAGAGAAAGGAGAATATTCTCTTGAATATTCCCTTTGGAATTAAATAAAACAAGAAGAAAAAGAAATTCTAGTAGTGGGGTCCACATGTCAGTGGCTCTGTCCACGATAGACTAAGTCCATCGAACCAATTCATAGGTTTAGCTGACATGGCATGATGACGTGGTGGACACATGGTTGACACGTAAGCAAAATAGGTGACGTGGCACTTGCGTGGATGTTGCCTTAGCTGTAGATGTGGCAGGGCGAAGCGGTGCGCTGAGAGGCAATAGGATCTGGCATGGCTGCTGCACGGCATTGGCATGGCTTCCATGTCGGATCTGAGCGCTGAAGTGGCTCACCACATCGGCGTCGATGGCGATGCACACTGGAAACGAGGCTCACTGGCACTTCGATAGACAATGAAGAGCAGCGAGGGGCGCAAAAGAGGGAGGGTGCGATGGGGAACTCAATTTGCCTTAGCGCGGCGCTCGGAAGTGCACAGAGTTGGCTGGTGGCGCGAGAAAGGTGGCGAAATAGATTGGTTAGACAGCAATCTCAAACTACGGCAATACATTAGCTTTGACATGACGTGAAAAGGGTAGGGTAGAGCATGGCGATGCTCGGGGAGATGATGGCATGGACAAGGGCTCACCGACGATGGTGGAACCTCTCATCGGAGACGATGAAGGCGGCGGTGACTCGATGCTTTGTTCCCAGCATGAAGATGGTGGATCTAGAGGCGGCGACTCGGGCAACAAGGTCAGGGTGGCTCGAGGTGATGGTTTTGAGGCTTGGCATGCCCTTTTTATACACAGATGAGGCAGTGAGGTGAAGAGGAATCCATGGTGAAGACGGCGGCGAAGTGGAGTCCAGCTCAGAGGCGGGACAACAAAGCTGATAGGTGGGGCTTACCTACCAACGATGGTGTGAAAAAGGAAAAACATGGACACAACACAGATGCAATGTGTGGCTGGCAGGCGACTGCTAGAGTGGGTTGGGCCGAGTGCGGAGATGCGCCACGCATGGGAAAGGAATGGGTTGGAGAAAAAGGATTCGATCCAAAAGTCAAATCCGGATTTTTGGGAATTTTTGAATTTCAGAAATTGAGAGAATTCAAATTGAGCTCAACGAAACAGCAAATAAACTCCAAGAAATCCAAGAAAATACAGAAAAATTTCTTGCAACACAAAGAACCCAAATAAAACTGGTTTTGAATTAATTAAAGTTTATTTTATTCACATTGAATTTTTTAGTTTCTAAAAATTCATATTAAGTTTTAATTAATTCAAGAAAATTTTAAATAGTTATTTTTATTTTAAAAATATATAAGACACTAAAAAACAGAATGTTATATTCTATACCATTAAACTTACCAAAAAGTAGAATGAAAGGACATAACAACAAGGATATGAAATAGTTTTGTGAGTTATCTCAGTTTCTTAACTTTCACGCAAAAGCCTGCAAAGAAATAATCCACAAGTCTAGCTCCACACTCATAAGTCTAGTCAGAGAAAATCAAACAAGTTAACAACTATATTTTCTTTTCTCACTAAGGCCCTGTTTATTTAACCTTTTTATCTGGCTTATAAGCAAAAAGGCTAAAGCCTAAACAAAGAGATGCCTTTTTTCCAGCTTATGAAAAGCTTAAGCCATTTTAAGCCTAAAAGCTAAAAGCCATAAGAGAAATGCTTTTTTTGGCTTTTGCGGAATGAAATATACCTTTACCACTTAAGTTCGCTAAAATTACCCACCAAATGCCATTCATATATAACTCCAAATTCTTTCATTTTGTTTCTCCTTTTTCCACTTCCACTCTGTTTTCTTTTCCCTTTAGCTCCCTCTCCCGAGCGACTCGCCCGATGGCGCTGTTCTCCCCCGCAACGCTCACACCACTGTCCCGTCCCCAGCAGCACTGTCCCTGTGCCCCAACTTCGCCGACCTCCCTCTTCCCAGCACCCGACGCTACCGACATTCCTCTTCCCCACGCCTTCCGCCACAAGCATCCCTCATCCCCGCACCCGTCGCCGTCGTCCTCCCCCTAGACAACACAGCTTCACGGCGCCGCCTCCTCCCCAGGCTCTACCCCTTTCCTCCCCAACTACGACGCTGCCTCCTCCCCCTAGATGATGTTGCCTTCTCCATCGACGTCGGCGCCGCCGCCTCCCTAGGCTCCGCCCCTTCCTCCCCGACTTCGACGCTGCCTCCCCCCAGACAGCACCGCCTCGTCCTCCCAAATGGCGTCGCCTCCTCCCCCAGATGGCGCCGCCTCCTTCCCCCAGATGGCATCGCCTCCTTCCTCGACGCCGGCGCCGCCTCCTCCCCCTAGATGGCATCACCTTCTCCCTTGACACCGACGCCGCCTCTTCCCCAGACTCCGCCCCTTCCTCCCCGACTCCGTCGACCTCCTCCCACAGACGGCGGCGCCTTCTTCCCCCAGCATCGCCTACTTCCTCGACGCCGGCGCCGCCTCCTCCTTAGACTCCGCCGCTTCCTCCCCCAGATGGCATCGCCTCCTTCCTCGACGCCGGCGCCGCCTCCTCCCCAGATGGCGTAGAGATTTCAATTTTGTTTTGCAATTTGATTTTGTATGAATATTAGAATTATTGTTTAGGTCTGATGGACATTAGAATTGATTTTGTATGAACATTATAATTCATCAGAACACATAGCAAACTTATGCCTTTCAGGTCGTAACTCCTCGATGAATTGAGAATTTTATATTCAGTTCTGATAATTGCTATGCATTTTTCGATATCATGCTCTAACTCAAGAATAATGGTATGCAAACATTTCTTTGCTAATTTGAATGAGGGTATTTTGAATATTTCATGCTTCACAACGATAAGCCAGCCCAATAAAAGCCAAACTGCTAAATAGGTTGGTTTGGCTTAAAAGCGAACTACTTTTAAGCTGCTTAAATTAAAAAAACTAACTTTAAACTATAAACTAAAAAGTCTAAGCTTAAATAAACAGAACCTAAGACCATAATCTCTCGCAAACCTATACAAACTAGCTAACCTCTAGGGATGAAAACGGATCGGATTCGGTCGAATATTGCTTAAACCGTATCCTAACCCACATTTTTTTCTCCGGATTCGGAGTCGAATACGGTAAGACCGGATACGGATACGAATTCGGAATATTCGGAGTTTCGAATACGGTACCATCGGGTCGGATATGTAACGGATTCGGGTCGGAAACGGATAATATAGGCGGATAGTACGGATGATTACAATACAAGCAGTGAGAACAATAGAAACACAAATTATACATAAGTGGTAAATTCATACAAGACACAATAGAAACACAAAGGTTCATACGAGATTACGAGTACCGAGTACCATACATAACGTAAGTTTATCTTGCCATAATAGAAACACAAAATAGCAATAATGTAGGCTCATAGCCTCAAGCAGATAACAACTGAACATGAGATTGATTCCTGCCAGTGCCAGCTACAGCTATGTGTACACAGTGAGAAAGAATCATTGACAAACATTGCAGCACCTGAAGCTAGCTTCTGAGACATGTCCTTAACTCAATCCCACTATCATCTCTCTTTTCTCCCTAGCCGATTCAACCAGACACCAAATACCATCTCCATAGATCAATGTTAGTACACAAAGGCTCATTACTGCATAGCTAAAAGGCTGAAAGACTTGTGCTTAGCAATCAGAAATTTTGGTACATATGTAATTCTCAGTTTCTCACCAATTGTCATCACAGCATAAAAGGGAACAATGTTACTACAAGGTGAGGGAAAATGGCAAGAAAAATAGGGAACATACAAATATACAACAGTCTGCAGACTCACTGTAACAGGATTCAGAGCTTCAGATGCACTGGGAATTAAACAGATTTTTTGTTGTGATCTTGTGGATCCCTCCCAGGATCAGAGGATCTGAAAGTGATGTAAAAACTAAGAAATCAATAGATCAGGACAAAAGACAAACAATCATTCATATATTTAAACAAGTATAGTGTATAGACGTAGATAGGAGCTCAACACTAAATATTTTGAACTTATACACTATATATTTCTTAGGGAAAGGAAATGAGCATGCAAATTGTGCTACTCTCATGTTAAGAATGGATCAAGGTACTACTTAGGGAAAGGAGCATGAAAACAAGCATATGAATATACGATAAAGTCAATTGACATATGTGCATGGCATGCTATTCCTTGATACAATCCGAAACACCAAGTGTAGGGCAGAGGAACACAGGTCTTGCCTGGCATGTGCAATGGCTCACGCCGACGAAGCTTCGGCCCGAGGGATTGACACAGTGCGCAGCAGCTCCAGCGAGCTCGCCAACCCAAGGAAATGCGACAGGATGGTGTTTGCTGAAGCCTGCGCATGACGAGTCGAGGATTAACAACGCATCCTTTTCAGCTACAACCCGCACCCATCCCGACATTCCGCGGCGGCGCGCCGCCCGCCGCTCCCCCGAATCGAATCAACACAGAGAGGGGGATAACCGGATAAGGGAGGGGGGAAGGGATCAGGGAGGCAAGAGGGGTATACCGGCTGCGACGGCGAGGGGGATGTGGCTGCAGCGCCAGCGGCGGCGAGATCGAGAGGCGGGGACGCCGGGGAGGGATTTGCGGGCGGCCGGGCGAGAGCGACCGAGCGAGCTAGGGTTTGGAGATGATTTGGCGGCGGCCGGGCGAGAGCGAGCGACTGGTGCGTGGTCGATATGTTTCGCTGATGGGCCGCTCCGCTTCCGCTGATGGAGTGATGGGCCGAGGCGCCAAGCGCTAGACGCAGTCGGGTTTTTATTCGGTTTCTATTCGGGTAGTATCCGAATAACCGCAAACCGAACCTATTCGGTCGGATACCAGTTATACCGAATCCGACTATACATATCCGTATCCGAAACCGAATCCAACCAGATACCAACCCAGTTTACCGAATTTGCTAAAAACCGAATTCGGTACCGGATCGGTCGGGAAAAACCCGACCCGTTTTCACAATCCCAGCATGCTCGCCCGAAAACCGACCAACCCAACAGCTCCCCACGAAAACCATACCCAAAAAAAAAGCAGCTTTCTCACCCTAATTTCGTGCAAAAAAAAAGCCACACATCGCAGTCGCCCGAAAAACCTCACCACCACCCGTGCAAACTTCGCTTCCGTCCTCCGTAGCCGCCGCCGCCACCCCGGGCCCCACTCGTCAGCCCCGACACCCACCTCGGTAATATAAACCCCCCTCCTCTTATCCCCTCGCCTCCTCCTCCCCTCTCCAGCTCCGCCGCCGCCGAATCCGCACTAGGGTTAGGGTTTCCGCACGAGCCCCGCGCCATGGCCGCCTTCACCTCCCAGGTCAGCGCGACGGCGGGCGGGACCCCGTTGAGCTCGCTCTTCGTGGGCCGGCGGCCGGAGCAGATGCGGGGGCGCGGCCAGCTCTTCATGGGCGGGAAGCCGCCGGCGGCGGCGGCCGTGCAGATGCGCGCGCGGCGCGGGGGGCGGGCCCGCGGGCTGGCGATGCGGGTGGCGTGCGAGAAGGTGGTGGGGATCGACCTGGGAACCACCAACTCGGCCGTGGCGGCGATGGAGGGCGGCAAGCCGACGGTGATCACCAACGCCGAGGGCCAGCGGACGACGCCGTCGGTGGTGGCCTACACCAAGGGAGGGGAGCGGCTGGTGGGGCAGATCGCCAAGCGGCAGGCCGTGGTCAACCCGGAGAACACCTTCTTCTCCGTCAAACGCTTCATCGGCCGCAAGATGGCCGAGGTCGACGACGAGGCCAAGCAGGTCTCCTACCACGTCGTGCGCGACGAGAACGGAAACGTCAAGCTCGACTGCCCCGCCATAGGCAAGCAGTTCGCCGCAGAGGAGATATCTGCGCAGGTAATTTTGCTTGCAGTTTGCAATTGGTGCTGGCCAATTGTTTAAGTCTGTAGAGAACTAGAGATGTACTGTACTGAATGTTCTTCTAGTGCACTTGGGAAACATCACACATGGAATGACTACAAAAATCGAATTGGAATATGTGATTAGATATATGTTTAATCATGCGTGATAAATTTCAATCGACATTGGGATTTCATCTTGTCTGCCTCTCTGATAGTGTTGAAAGTTATTGCTTTGTTTGGAATTAGATGCAGCAGTTGGTTAATTTATATTCTTTTCTTGATGTGTTAATGTTTCCAATGTATGTAAAGCGATGATATTTCATTTCTATAATTACTTTGAATTGCTACGGGATGGTCTGGATCATACATTTCAATTTATGTTTCTGAGTATATTAGAGTATGTATTATTTTACTTGCTATGTTGGTTAGTTTAGAGAACTTAGTTCTGTAGTTATGTCCAAACAGTTGCAATGCCTAATATGCTTAAGATTCCTGTGCTCATCTGGAATTTATAGAAGTTACGGTGGGTAATGGGAATTCAATGGAAACCTGGCTACCTATCATTTTTCTTAGATTAAAGTGCACATCCTAAACTCACATGGTTGTGTTACTCTTTTTCTTATTTGATAGTGAGTTGCATATTTGGCTTTTGTTGTAAATTATTACCTTGACAGGTGTTAAGGAAGTTGGTGGACGATGCTTCTAAGTTTCTGAATGACAAAATTACAAAAGCAGTGGTTACTGTTCCGGCATACTTCAATGACTCGCAGAGAACAGCAACAAAAGATGCTGGCCGTATTGCGGGATTGGAAGTTCTTCGCATTATTAATGAGCCAACTGCTGCATCTCTGGCTTATGGTTTCGAGAAGAAAAACAACGAAACAATTCTAGTATTTGACTTGGGAGGCGGTACTTTTGATGTCTCTGGTATGGTAAAATACCAAACTGTTTGCTTCTCTTGTACTGTTACCAATTTAACTTCTGAATCACGTGGACCTTCATTTTGGATGAATCACAACTGGAATTTCAGTACTGAATTGATTCAGTTAGATGAAACGTGCACTGTTGTTTCATTCTGTCCAGTGTGAGTCATAAGGTTCAAAATGGTTTGTCCAGAATGGTGTTACTTTACATGACTCAACCAGAGGATAATGTATGGTTACAAAACTTTGAGCTGAGTAGATTTGTTCCACCAACATATGGATAAAAGTTACTTTTAGAGAGACCAACATTTAGTTAAAAGATCTAAACTTAAAAGAGAGTAATACACAGTGCAAAAAATTGATAACAAAATTTGCAATGTCCACTTGGATTGCTTTCGTTTGCTATTCAACTCTCACTGGAAGTTTTTAGGCAGGTCATGATGTGATCGAATAACTTTGCATCCTTTGCTTTGTTGAATTTGTAGTTCTGAATATAGTTATGTATTATGGAGGTGTCTTTCTTTATATAAGTTATTGCTATTAAACCAGCATCATCCTGCAGTATTGGAGGTTGGAGATGGTGTGTTTGAGGTGCTTTCCACATCTGGTGACACACACCTTGGTGGCGATGACTTCGATAAGGTGTGTAATTTTGCTTCTATTCTTTTTGGAAATTATGCCCACTTGTGAAAATTTGTGAATGTACATGATGAACTAGTCTGAACATTTCTAAAAATTTAATAGATGTAATTCATGTCGTGTTGTACACACATGCCATATTTCATGGTCAAATTCATCAGTACTGTAGTGGTTGTTTGGATCATAAGGAATAGGAACTAGTTTTCATAAAACAGGTTTTACTAGGAATTTTAAGAAGTTTTAATCTGTTATTCTGTTAGGATGAGTTTTCACTTTTCTTATGGGTTTTACTAACACAATGTTTGATTGATATACAGTCATCACAAATTGCGTTTTCATATTATGACACATCCTATGTAGCACGGACACACCTCAAAACCGCCGTATCCGTGTCCGACACCGTGTCGGACACGGATACGACACAGACACGTCTTCGACACGTGTCGGCAACGTATCGGCCGATTTTAGAATTAATTTTAATTATTAAAATTCTCGACACGCGTCGGACACACTAAATATACGAGTCGGACACGGTTTGGACACAGCCGGCCCAGGACACGGCCGGCCCAGGCCAACCCATAACACACGCACGGGTGTTGCCCTAACTCTAACCTCCCACCCCGGATACCGAGCACCTCATTCCCATCGCGCTTGCACGCTCGCGCTTCTCCGCATCGGCCGCTCGCGCCGTCGCCCGCTCCCTCACTTCGCCGCCGCCAGCTCCCGCCGGCTCCTGCACCTTGCTGCCGCCCACCGGCTCCTGCACCTCACCGCCGCCTGTCGGCTTTCTCCCGCTGCCCGCTCCCGCACCTTGCCGCTGCCTGCTCCCGCCGTCTCCCGTACCTCGCCGCTGCCCACCGGCTCCTGCACCTCGCCGCCCCTCGTCGGCTTTCTCCCACGCACCACCGCCTGTCGGCTTTCTCCCGCGCGCCGCCAGCGTCCCCGTACCACCGAGGTATCATCTCCCCGCTTCTCTGTTTTAGCATTTAGTGTTGAGATGCAGACTGCAGTAAGCCAGCAATATATATTTAGGCATTTAGCAAACTTGTGCTTGATTGCTTGTTTCATCATTCTAGAAAAATGGAAGTCGCTAATTCTAGTGCTAGAGAGGAAATTACACTTTACAAATTACAAGTTTACAATTTACATTATTTCAATTTAATAAGTATGTGGAAACATAGAAAATAATACATATATATATATAATTTATTTATTATTTAAATATATATAGCCGTGTCGCCGTATCGGTATTTTTGGGAAAACAGTGAATTCCCGTGTCGGTGTCGTGTACGTATCCGTGTCCGTGCATCATAGGACACATCCATGGTCGCCGGAGTTACAAACAACACTTCACCCTCCATCCACGTCCATGCAACGAAAGATCGAGTAAGCAGAAAATCTATGGGTACATGATGATGGTTTGCATGATGGATAAGCAAAACATGCGCATGCATGATCGATAGTTGGTGCATGGTCTGCAGCTTGATGTGCATGATCAATCTGTAATTAGGCGCAGACCTCCATCGATGATGACTTGTTTTTGTACAAGGATGACTGAAACAGTGAGCTAGCGGCGACGGTGGCTGGCCGGCTGGCCGGAGTTGGCGCTTCGTGGACAGATAGAGGAAGGAGGGATGGGAGTTTGGTTCCTTCTCATCACTCGGGTGCAACAGAACATTTCTTTCTGTTTGTGAATCACTAATTTTGCGCATGCAGTCAAGACTCTGCAGGAACACGGATATTGTATCCTCATTTTGCTAAAAACTACGTTAAGTCATTTTTTGGTAAAACTCGGAAATTTGAGTTTATGGATAATTCGTTTTGGTTAAACTCAGGTTAGTTAGCATTATCCAAACAGGATTTTCCTAAAACCGGGTGAAATCAAGTTTTATGAAATCTGGTTTTGTTAATACTTATATCCAAATAAACCCGTAGGGTACCAAAAAGAGCACTACACGCATGCATAATACGGACAAATTGAACCATTAAATTTTGCATGTGTGCGTAACATTACATGAATTACGTCCATGAGTTTTTTCTTCGAACTTTTGGAACATTGCTTTGTGTACTTTTGATAAATGGCGGGTATGGAGTGCATAGAGGCACCAAATTCACACTCATTCGATGCAATATTGTTTTCTGTATGTTGTTAACTATAACTTCGAAATCACTGTTTTCTTTTACTTGTGTGTCCTTTTTAGTTGTGAAGAAATCACTGTTTTCTTTTACTTGAGGGTCCTTTTTAGTTGTGAATCTCTTGTTCAGATGATCTATGTATGTTCTATGTTAGATCCTGATTTCATTAAGTCTTTATATCTTATATAGTTCACATAACAAGTACTTGATTTCAACTTCTGAAATAGCATTGAACACGTTAAAGGTCTATTGGCGTTGTAGTGTAGCATCGTTCATATAGACCAGAGAACTTAATCTAACCCAATTTTGGACAGTGATTTATCATTATTTTCCACCAACTTAATAAAGTTGCCCTTGGAGTATGCAGAAAATTGTAGATTGGCTTGCTAGCAACTTCAAGAACGATGAAGGCATCGATCTTCTGAAGGATAAACAAGCCCTTCAGCGTCTTACTGAGGCAGCAGAGAAAGCCAAGATGGAACTGTCGGCACTGACACAGACAAACATTAGGTAAGCTTTTGACAAAGATGTTGGATAATCTTCTATTGCTTGATTGGTGATAGTTCTTTTTGAAACTGCTGAATGTCTTAACCGCAGCTTGCCATTCATAACTGCTACTGCTGATGGGCCTAAACACATTGAGACAACCCTCTCTAGAGCCAAATTTGAGGAACTGTGTTCGGACCTCATTGATAGGTAATTATGGACATCCTATCGTTTCTAAGCCTACCACTTAAGAAAATCATTTCTGTGTAGTAGTTCTGCATGTGCTCATATGTTTTGAAGGATTCACCTACATACTTCTTGTGTTGACAGGCTTAAAACTCCTGTTAATAATGCCTTGAGAGATGCCAAGTTGTCTGTCAGTAATCTAGATGAAGTGATTCTTGTGGGTGGATCCACCCGAATCCCTGCAGTGCAAGAACTTGTGAGGAAGATTACCGGGAAGGATCCCAATGTTACAGTCAACCCTGATGAGGTTGTTTCACTTGGGGCAGCTGTACAGGTCATTTTCTTTGTCCCAAATGAGCTTTAGTGTGTGTGTGTGTGTGTGTGTGTGTGTGTGTGTGTGTGTGTGTTGTGTGTGTGTTGTGTGTGTTCAGAGCGTCATCTCTAAACCTTCTAATTACTTATGGTGGTAGTCCTGAGGTCATGTTTCCTACATTATTAAATACCATGGATCAATTTTAGCTATATTTAAAATGAGATGCCCAAAGCCTGTCATTACAATGCAAGACAGCATTTTGACTTGTTTAACTTCTGGAACACCTCATTTAATCTTTTCTACTTCCCTTGTAACACCAGGGCGGGGTTTTGGCTGGAGATGTGAAAGATGTTGTTCTTCTGGATGTTACTCCATTGTCTCTTGGTTTGGAGACGTTGGGCGGAGTGATGACGAAGATTATCCCCAGGAACACAACACTGCCAACCTCAAAATCAGAGGTATTCTCAACGGCTGCAGATGGACAGACAAGTGTTGAGATTAATGTTCTCCAGGGAGAAAGAGAGTTTGTCAGGGATAACAAGTCTCTTGGAAGTTTCCGGTTGGATGGAATCCCTCCTGCACCACGTGGTGTACCACAAATTGAAGTGAAGTTTGATATTGATGCCAATGGCATTCTCTCTGTTGCTGCTATTGACAAGGGTACTGGAAAGAAGCAGGATATCACCATCACTGGCGCTAGTACACTACCAAAGGATGAGGTATGTTATCATCTAGTGCTTAAGCATTCTTGTGTGATAATTTCATCAAACTGTGGTTGTTGTATTGGTGATTAGCTGTGAAATTTGCTATTTTTTTCTTATCATAAAAATGTAATGTGCCAGTTTTCTAGGTGGTACATAGTGTTTTTATTTTTCATTTTATTGTTGTTCCTGTTGTTCTAGCTACTTTTCTTGATTGCCAATCTTATCTTGTTGCTATTTTCTTCAAATTTATGCACCCAATCTGTTTTATTATGATATTTGTTTTTGATGAATGTCTTTACCATATGGCATGTATATGTTGCACATAATCCTTACGTCGTAAATGAGTGGTGTATCTATCTTCACATTTCTCGAAGTTCCAATTAGTCATGGTGGAGAATCATGGCGCTAGTTCCTTTACAACCTTGTGGTATAATTGCAAACAAATATTTGATGCCATTGTAATGTCTGTCTGTTATATAGCATGGACGCCCTGTCTGCTCCAGAAAAATTAATGTCTTTGTTGGTGTGTAATAGAATCATGGTGCTAGTTCCTTTACAACCTTGTGGTATAATTGCAAACAAATATCTGATGCCATTGTAATGTCAGTTCGTTGTATAGCATGGATGCCCTGTCCGCTCCAGAAAAATTAATGTCTATGTTGGTGTGTAATGATGCTTGGTGCATAACGATGCCTTCTGAAACATTTTGTTTCGCAGGTTGAGAAAATGGTACAAGAAGCTGACAAGTTTGCCCAGGAAGACAAAGAGAAAAGAGATGCCATTGACACCAAAAACCAGGCAGACTCTTTGGTCTACCAGACCGAGAAGCAACTGAAGGAGCTCGGCGACAAGGTTCCTGCTCTCGTGAAAGAGAAGGTGGATGCAAAGCTCAATGAGCTCAAAGACGCCATTGCTGGTGGATCAACACAGAGCATGAAGGCTGCCATGGCGGCTTTGAACCAGGAGGTAATGCAGATCGGACAGGCCATGTACAACCAACCTAGTGCCGGTGCTGCCGGGCATACTCCTGGTGCTGGCGATGACCCTACACCTGGTGATGGACCGACGAGCTCAGGTGGAAAGGGTCCCAATGGTGGAGATGTTATTGATGCGGACTTCACAGATAGCAATTGAGGATCGATGGATGGTCCATGCAACATTGGGTTTGTGGGGGGGGTGACAAATTTTCCTTTTGTATTTTGGATCCATGTCACTATAGGCTATTTGGTATGGAATTTGATAGCGGAGGATTCTGCCAACATTTGCTGGTGATCTTGAATCAAGGATTATAGCAAGAAGCATACCCTCCAAAGATGAAAGGAGGCAAAAAGGTTTTTTGATCGAAATTGTAGCTAATTGAGCTGACCTTGTTTCTTGAATAAAATGGTGTTCAGATCAGTTGCCTGTCCACTACCAGCAACAACTGAGCTAGTGTTACCGATCGTTTGCTGGATCATTCTTTGTTATTTTGAATCAGAAGTTTTTTTTCCCACTCGTATGGCTGCAGATATTGCTTCTTGCTTCCCATGAACGAATTGAAAGGGAGGTGCAGAAGCAGCCCACGGGCCTGTTCGGAAGCGGCTTTTCGGGCAGCTTCCGGCTTCAGCTTCTGCCCAGAAAAGCCAGAAGCTGCATCGAACGGGAGGGATTCTGTGGGGCGGTAAAAAACCCGCTTATCTAGGCTGTCCGTCCTGAACCGCGCATTGCTTCCCACCGCACCTCCCTCCACATCAGGTGTTCGTGGGGTGACCCCACTCTAGATCTGGTGTCCGCCACCCCCCGACCTCCGTTATGCTCCACCAGATCCTCTGTCCGCCGCCATCGCCATCCCCCATCCCCTCTGCTGCGTAGATCCGTCGATCGCCATTCCCCTCCCATCCCACCGCCATACCCCTCCCTCTCCCCGTCCCCCTGCGGATCTGGTGTCTGCCATCCCTCACTTCGCAGGAGCTATCGGGGCCATCAACGGTACACACATCCCCATCGTAGTGCTTGTTAGGCTACGTGTAATGCACACCAACCGGCATGGGGAGACTAGCCAGAATGTGTTGGTCGTGTGTGACTTCGATCGTGTGTGACTTCGACATGCGATTTATATTTGTGGTTGCAGGATGGCCTGGGTGCGCCCACGACATACGCATCCTGCTAGACATACTGAATGGTTACGACCACATGTTTCCACATCCCCAGGTATAATGCAATTCGCCATTTCTAACTTTAATGTATGTACAGAGGTCTAACTTTGTCCATTATTTCTATGGCAGGAAAGTATTACTTGTGAAAGATCAAGCTCCGTTTAAATTGGTTTTGGTGTTAATGACAAATGCCATTATGAGATTTTGATATAAATGACAAATACTTTTATAATATTTTGGTGATAATGACAAATGCATATATGAGACTAATATGCTTGTTTAAGTTTATTTATATTTAATCTCATTTGGATGGAAAGGTGAAATCAAAGAGGTATACATTCGAAATCACTCTCTCATATAATAATGCATCCCTTAGATCCAAAATATAGATTGAACTCCTAAATTAGTCCAAAATGAATATGTGCATATGTCCTCATAATATACACTTGTATGCACACATTTAGGGGGAGCTCTCTCTCTATATTTTGGAGTTTCACTAGTATTGATCCATGTTTCCTTTTATACATACATTGGGATCAAACTAGGAGCATTCATTCATTGAAAATCTGTTTTAAAAGCTAAATCTGTGCTATGTCTGGAAGAGCGGTAGTACCGCTGATTTCAACGTCGGAACTACCGTAGAGCGGAAGTTCCGCGCCCAGAATCGGTACTACCGGCGACCGGAAGCTCCGGATAGCGAGCGAAGCCTTTTTTCCAGAGAGCACCCTCCGGATGCATTTGAGTTTTCGCGGAATCGGAAGTACCGGCGATTTGAACGCCGGAACTACCGCAGGTTGCGGTAGTTCCGCAGTATAGAGCGGTACTTCCGGAGTCCGGAAGCTCCGGAGGTAGAGCGGAACCCTTTTTTCCAGAGAGCGCCAAGTTTGGTTCCGGCTCAAGCGGAACTACCGCGCTGACTTTGCGGAATTACCGCAGAGCGGTAGTACCGGAAGTTACAACGGCGGTAGTACCGCACTTTGAATTAAAATGATTTCATATTCAATTTATTATCTCATTATTTATTGAGATTGTCACCAATTACCAAAAGGGAAAGATTGAGAATCTAGTCCCTCCATTATGAGTTAATGGTGAGTTTTGGTAATTGATGACAATTGTTTTGTGGACTAACATTTTTCATGAGTTGGATGAATAGGTTAGGTTCCACAAATGAGGATGACTTGGGATGACTTCATGGGTTGAAGATCATCAAGTCAAGATCAAGAAGAAGTTAGCTTCATGAGTTGAAGGCTATCAAAGAAGAAGTTATTTGGATTTGAAACTCGCCCAAAAACTTAAGTTGACCTATGTGTATAGCACTTATGTGAGTTTTGCCATTTGAGCCCAAATAATTAATGTATATTGGCTCACAAGGGTATTTACAAACTCATACATACAAATGATTGATTAATATACCCTCAAATGCTCATTTTTGCAATCGTAAAGGATTTGTTGAAAATGAGCTTGTTTTGGAAAATTGAAAGATTAATTTGTTAAAAACTATATTGAAAAGGTTTTTAATCTTGGATATAGTTGGAAATGCTCCATAAGAGATTTATGTTTCTTTGTGAAAAATTTTGGAGCATGGTACAACACTATATCAAAGCTCTCCTCAAAAATTCCAAGTCTCTTAGTGTGCTCCCAAAAAAATCGGAACTACCAGCAGCCATCCAGCGGTACTTTCGTTTTCCGGAACTACCGGTGGTGAAATGGCGGTACTTCCGATATTTCTGGCAAGTGGCTGTTTTGATTTAAAAATTGATTCCCAATTTCCTCAGCCATTTCCTTTGCTCCTCTCAGTCAAGTTGATCCTTGTGAACTCTTGCTAGCTACCCTCAAGTATCTTCTTGACTTTATATGCCATTTTGCTCCTCTTTTGATTCCGTTTCATTAAAAATGGCAATCTCTAAAAGAGTGGTAGACCTTTGATCATCTTAACATCGACATGTGCTTCACTCCAATCTTTTCAAGTGATGTCATCCATTTTCTTCAAGTGGTATCTCTTAGTTGTGAAAATTAAGTGATATCCTTAATCCTTCAATTGATATCTTTTGGATTGATATCTCTTTCATCTTAGCAAGCAAATATTTCTTTACCAAGCTCCTCACCTATATGATATCATTGATTTCCAAGTGATGTTATCTTTCAAGTGGTATCTACTCTTTTGACTTGGTATTTTCTCTTGCCGAGATAATCTTTTCTATTAATCAAGCTCTTTCACCGTTGATATCATCTTCTTCCAAGTGGTATCCACCTTTACGAGTGGTATATCCTTTAATGATGTCATCCCCCTCCAAGTGCTACTTCAAATGACATTTTTATCTACAAGTGGTATATTCACACAAGTGATTAAAAGGAAGGAGATGAGAAAAGAGAAGAAAAAGAAGAAGAGGAGAATCCCCCTTACACAAAAGAGGAGAAAACAATTTCAGGGGAGTTTTTCCTTGAGAAAAACATATATAATACTTTTGTGCTTACTAAACCAAAAAGGGTAAAATATTACTATTGGAAAAATTATTTTACTTATTTGCCCAAAAATGATTTATGGCTCTTGCGAATGAATGTGTTTCATTCTCTTTTGGTATTCATGGAGTAATAATCAAATGATATGCAAGATTACCTTTTCAAAAGAGCCTTTTGGTCAAAAATCAAAAATCTTGTTTAAAAGGCTAAAAGTTGTGAAAAACTAAATAAAAGTATTCAACTATGTATTTCAAATGTTTTCAAAGCCTTTCAAGTAAAAATTTTATTTTAGAAACAAAAGGAAAGATTTGGCCCCAAAAGAATCTTATATGATCTTGTTTTTGAATTAAACGACATATTTCCTTATATCAAAATCTATCGAGTTTTGGAAAAAGTGGTCAATACAAAACTCAAAGGGTTGGTCATTTCAAACTTTTCTCTAGTTCAAAGCTTTTGCAAAAGACCAACCGTTGAAAAGTTATATCTATTGGAATTTCACCGAAAAGCAAGTATTGACCCAAAATGACCTATTCTTGCATATAATGAGTTTATCTATTTGAGCAAGATTTCCTTGTGTATCTTGGCTTGAAATAGTATTTGTAACTCATATGAAGCTAAAAAGTAAATTACTCCATGAAAATCCAATTGGTTTGGATTTTTAGCTTTTGATGCAAAATCAATTCCTTCTCTTGCTTTCAAAACGCATTTAGGCATATCTTTTGAAAGAAAAATTCTTTTTCAAAAATTCCTATTGTAAAAGGTCACAAATAGCTTCAAGTTCATTTCTGCAAAATTTGAAAATATTTCAAGTTAATTTGAAAGAGTTGTGACTTTTTCTCTCTTTAGCAAGTGCTGAAAAATTCAGAACTTCCATGATTCTGAGCCGATTTGTGATTTTTATATATTCAAATAGGTTCAGATTCAAAGGTAGCCAAAATAATGAAAAATGATCCTCTATAGTTGGTCTTCATTGTCAAATTTTCTAAGAATTTATAAAGATCATTTAATCAATTTTTCCTTCTCTCTCTAGAAGCTTAAGTGGAATGCAAAAGTCTGAATTTCAGACTTTCAGATTTCTGAAAACTCTTGTTGCGAGCTGAATTATGATTTTTTTTATCTTTAAGTGTGCTCATAATCTGAGAAAGATATAATTATGACTTTTGATCCTCAGATATTGAACTTTACTGACAATTATTCTCAGATTTATTGGACATTTGTAAGTCAGTTTTTCAGGAAACTTTTGAAGGCCACTTGGAATGCAAAATCAGGAAATGATCCACATGCTACAAGTGTTTTATATACAAGTGGTATCAATTCAAGTGGTATAACATCAAGTGGTATGAAATACCAAACAAAGAAAACTTCAAAAGTCTTCAAGGAGCTCTCATGAGTAAGATTATTTGAATGTGTTTCAAATATCTTTAGCTATTTTAAGTGGTTTCAATTGGTCATTTGCATTCAGTTTCATATTTCTTCATGACCATATTAAGTTAAATCAAATTGGTATCAAACTCCTCATAATAACAATACAATTGGTATCAAACTCCTCATGATAAAATATCTCTTTTCATGGCTTAACTTGTATTCTACCCTTGTCTTTAATGCTAATCAATGCTATTTTATGTTAATTATCTCTTTTTGGTGCTTAATGCCAAATGGGGGAGAAAAGTGTGATAATAGCATTGAAATTTGTGATAATAGTCTTGGATAGTGGGGGAGAAAAATTTACAATTGCGATAATGTCAAATGTGGGAGACATAATAGAAATGCCAATGCTAATGGGGGAGAAATGTGATAACATATTCATTAGGGAGAAATTAAAATTTTTAATCTATATGTCAAATAATGCTTTCACCTTCTCTTATGCACTTCATGTTATATCTTTTGGTCATTTTCACCTATGTGCTATTATCATAAATGGATTTGTCATCAATCACCAAAAAGGGGGAGATTGAAAGATCAAGCTCCGTTTAAGTTGGTTTTGGTGTTAATGACAAATGCCATTATGAGATTTTGATATAAATGACAAATACTTTTATAATATTTTGGTGATAATGACAAATGCATATATGAGACTAATATGCTTGTTTAAGTTTATTTATGTTTAATCTCATTTGGATGGAAAGGTGAAATCAAAGAGGTATGCATTCGAAATCACTCTCTCATATAATAATGCATCCCTTAGATCCAAAATATAGATTGAACTCCTAAATTAGTCCAAAATGAATATGTGCATATGTCCTCATAATATACACTTGTATGCACACATTTAGGGGGAGCTCTCTCTCTATATTTTGGAGTTTCACTAGTATTGATCCATGTTTCCTTTTATACATACATTGGGATCAAACTAGGAGCATTCATTCATTGAAAATCTGTTTTAAAAGCTAAATCTGTGCTATGTCTGGAAGAGCGGTAGTACCGCTGATTTCAACGTCGGAACTACCGTAGAGCGGAAGTTCCGCGCCCAGAATCGGTACTACCGGCGACCGAAAGCTCCGGATAGCGAGCGGAGCCTTTTTTCCAGAGAGCACACTCCGGATGCATTTGAGTTTTCGCGGAATCGGAAGTACCGGCGATTTGAACGCCGGAACTACCGCAGGTTGCGGTAGTTCCGCAGTATAGAGCGGTACTTCCGGAGTCCGGAAGCTCCGGAGGTAGAGCGGAACCTTTTTTCCAGAGAGCGCCAAGTTTGGTTCCGGCTCAAGCGGAACTACCGCGCTGACTTTGCGGAACTACCGCAGAGCGGTAGTACCGGAAGTTACAACGGCGGTAGTACCGCACTTTGAATTAAAATGATTTCATATTCAATTTATTATCTCATTATTTATTGAGATTGTCACCAATTACCAAAAGGGAAAGATTGAGAATCTAGTCCCTCCATTATGAGTTAATGGTGAGTTTTGGTAATTGATGACAATTGTTTTGTGGACTAACATTTTTCATGAGTTGGATGAATAGGTTAGGTTCCACAAATGAGGATGACTTGGGATGACTTCATGGGTTGAAGATCATCAAGTCAAGATCAAGAAGAAGTTAGCTTCATGAGTTGAAGGCTATCAAAGAAGAAGAACATGTGTCATGAGTTGATGCATGATCATGTGTTGATTAAGTCAAGGAAGATCATCATGTGTTGATGGAGTTGATGAGAAGGATGCATCATGAGTTGATGCATATCGAGATGATGACCCAAGGCAAAGGTATGACTAGCTAGGGCTAAGGATGTGTTCCTAGTCTTTTACCGGTCTTGGTGTTTGGTTGAAAGACCGGATTGCTAGTATAGGTTGCCGTACTATTAAGAGGGGTCATGTCTAGTAGTTTGAGTCTCATCATGTGTTGATAGCTCAACCTCACTTGTTCTAGCTCATCTTGGCATGAGGCTTGCATTTGCGAATGTGTTTTGCAAATGGTTGAAGCTCATGTGGCAAATCCTTGTAACATGTGACTATACTTTGCAAATGTGTTTTGCAAAAGGTTGAAGTCCATGTACCTATTCCTTGTGACATGATCTAAGTTTGCAAATGTGTTTTGCAAAAGTTGTAGATCATGTATAATCCCTTGGCATGGTCTAAGATTGTTTATTGCTATTTCCTTTGGACATTAGACCATGGGAGTGATTCTTTTGGATCTCTTTTGATTTCTGCATTGATCTAATATGTTTGAGATCATGCAAATAGATGAGTTGTGTAGCCCTCTGAATAAGCTTTCCATAGAGTCCAAGATCACTCAATTCGGACATCGGAGTCAAAAGTTATGACCGTTTTTCTGAGTGCTGTCTGTGCTGAAGCGGAAGTACCGCGCCGACTTCCGGTACTACCGCAGAACGGTAGTACCGCATTTTATAACTGCGGTAGTACCGCAAATGGCTGACTAACGGCTATTTTTCTAGCCGTTATGGTGGGGAGCGGTAGTACCGGTCCTGTAGCAGCGGTAGTACCGCAAAATCCTGTTTTTGACTCCAACGGCTAGTTTTGAGGTGTGGGTTATAAATACTCCATTGTGGCCGGTTGGGGTAAGGTTCAAGGGACTCCATTTCACTCTTTTGAGCTAGTGTGAGGCTCTCCACTCAATTGTGCATGTGTTGCACTTTGTGAGAGAGGAGAGGTGATCTAGAGTGCATATGTTGCATCTAGAGAAGGACTTTGTGTCCAGATTGAGCTTGTGCATTCGTTGCACGTGGTGAGAGTCAAGTGAGAGACTTGACTTGTTACTCTTGGAGTTTGCCGACTCCTAGACGGCGTGGGAGGCGTCGTGCCCAGTGATCTTCTCAAAGAAGCTTGTGAGAAGGCCCGGCGTGTGTGAAGGTTGGAGCTCACCTACCCGGAGCGGGGAAGAGCTACCACTAGTGGATTTGAGGTGGAAGGCTTAATTCGTGGAGCCGGTCCGATTTGTTCGGGCTTACCTCAACGTGGATTAGGGGAGACCGGCAAGTCTCCGAACACCACGGTAAAAAGAGAACGTGTCATTTGTGGTTTGCTTTCTTGTGCTCTATTTACTTTCAAGCAATTTATATTCATAGAATTAATTTAATTGCTTGTCAACCTAGGATTGCAAACCTTGACCTAGACTAGAATTATTTGTGCACTTAGGCGAATTTATTTGTTGTAGGCGCTATTTGAGATAAACCAAATTGATTTAAGCTTCCGCATTGTATACTTGGTTTAGGCAAATAGAAAAGGTCTTGAATTGCTAATATTAATTTGTAGAAAGTTTTTAAACCGCCTATTCACCCCCCTCTAGTCGGCCTCCTCGATATTACAACTTGGTGGACTTGAGCTATCCTAACTGGATAGACTTCCTAGCCCCGTTTTGAAACAGTCGGTACCATATCGCCGACTTTGCCCGTGGTGGTTGGCCACAGGCCCGCAACGAACTATTCAACTACCTTCACGCATCTTTGCGCAACGTCATCGGGCGTGCGTTCGGCGTGTGGAAGAACAAATGTGGTATTCTGGAACGAATTCCCAATTGCAACCACGTCGCGTAGAGGAAGATAATTATTGCCACCATGGTGTTGCATAACTTCGTACTTGGCGGTGTGCAGGGCGACATGGGTCATGCGAGTACCCCCGTTGGCTTAGGTCATGGCTCCTTTCGGATTCACGGCACTGAACACACGGGTTGTTTACAATGAACCAGCTACGCGAGGCAATAGCAAACACTCTGGTGGCGTGATTTATTGCGCCGCCCAAGTACGCTTGTACGCTCCCCCAACATGTATGACTACGTACGCCCACATGGTTATGTACGCTGTGGTGGAAGGCTAGCTTGTACGCCGCCTTGTAACATCGTATGATTAGTATTCCCGCACAATCGATGTTAATGTCAGAAGCACGTAGTTTACTGTCCCGTTTAATTGATACGTCATTCCGGTGGTCTTTTGCAAAGGGAACGACTCTGTTGACGAAGATCTTGTTTTTCTATCATGCGTACGTTTTTTCCCTATTTATTTTAACGTTCCAGCGTATTGCAGCTTATTCAGCAAAAAGTCAAAAGCCAACAGCCATAAAGAACAGAACAGTGGGCCTGTTCTTTTTGGATGAGGCTTATGGCTTTGGGCTATGGCTTGTGGCTTTTGGGTTGTTCGTGCAAGAGATTACAGAGTAACAGAAACTCACGTATGGTTTTTACCGATGTACTAGTAGACCCATCTTAAAAAGACACTTTGTTTAAAAGCTAGTTACTGTATAAAAGTCAAAAGCAGAAGCCAAAGTTGAAAAAGAACAGGGCCAGGTTCTGCACCAACCATTACTATTCACCAGCCGCAGCCAAAAGTTAAAAGCCACAGTTAAAAGCCATAAGTCGAAATCAAAAAGAACAGTACCCCACTATTGACGATAGCTTAGCCTCTTTCACAATGAACTATAAGTTACAAGAGGTACCCTATGTTCTTTCTCCGAATTTTTCTATTGGAAGAGCTAGGAAGGTTCGCAATACAGGATTTATCCAATGGTGAATTCCCGTGCATGATTTTCACTAAGCTCGACAAGGAAATGTAAATAGACCTCGAAACGCCGGGTTGAACGACCACTAAAATTAGTCGTTGATAAGCGCACAAATGCTTCCGAACAGAGCATATGATCTGAACTATAGCATACCAGGTAAGAAGCTCAGGGAAAACTAAGTGACACGCTCATGCAAATAAAACTCAAAAAACTTCAAAAAGAGGCCAATGATCATCCCAGCTGTACGTACTTGTGTCATCTAACCTCAGTCATTTCAAAGCCATATAAATTTTCAAGTATCAACCTTGGATCCCCTTGTGCTGTCATAGGAGCACGGAACATGTTAACTTGCTACAGAGTTTGCTGCAAAATACATCTTAACATGAGGAAACAGAACATGCTAGTGGCATATGCTACATTGTACCGAACCAAGCAACTTTAATGTTCCGAGTCACTCCATTATTACCAAAAACAACTAGCGTGTCCGCTAGTAAATCTCGTAGAGTCGTAGTAAAGACAGACAATATGATAAAACTTTTGACACTTCATGAGACTCTCCAGATCAGTTCTTAGCAGTGAGAGCATTATTTTCCTTGATCCGAGCCCGGTTGTCCAACTTGACGAAACGTTTCAGGTCTTCATAAGGGAGTGTCTTGGCATCTTTCCTCCGCAGCTCACTCAGCACAGGACGCTTGTCGAGCAGGTGCCACAGCCAGTCAGGATACTCAGAATCTGGTTGAATCTTTGGATCAGAACCCTCCTTCAGGATATTTGCCCCAAACACAGTTGTGCTCTTAAGTTCTTTGCTGAGCACAGGGGTTTTAGAAGCATCAGCTGCACCACCTTTTCCACCCTTCTTTGCCTTGCTTGCAATCGCAAAGCCTCTGCTTCCAACCAATTGAGCTGCATCTCTCGGAATAACACCACACTTTAAAACTTTTGTCCAAGACATTGCCATTTCTGGGTTGATGTTTTCACTGCATATATCAATCATCAGAACAAACTGTCAACTGATGAAATCAGAAAAGCATCAACCCTGGTAAAAAAAGATCATAATATGCAAACAATGAACAAATTTAAATGGAACGTCATGCAAATACAATGTACAAAAAATGCCTTGAGAACATATGCAACTGTGTATACTAGGAAGTCAGTTTTAGGGCCTTGTTATCGCAGCTTGTTGCTGCCACTTGGTTTTTGTACGGTAATTTAGGGAATTACAACTCTGAAAGCTAACACAGATGTTATTTAAGGCTTAATATTCTGCTTCTTTTAAGATGTTCGCTACAACTTATTTTAAAATTATTACAATTGTCATCAGACATCATATACATTTTATGTTGTTCTACCGAATACATGAATTACAAAGGATAAACAGTGATGAAAATCAGATTATATCCCGAGCAGTTAAAGTGAGGTTCTTGCCAAAGTAAATGCAGTTAAAACTTAAAAGCATCACCATTTAAATTGCACAGGAGGCTGAAATCTTGAAATACATCGAAACTAAATCCAGCATCAAGAACCAACCGACGAAAAATCAGAACTGAAATCACAATCATAGGCCATTTATGCACAATTCATGATCTACACAATGCACAATAGTACCTAGCTAACAAACCTTATGTAGGAGTGTACATCAAAAGTTCAGTCACAATTCACAAACTCACAAGTTGCAAACCATATATCAAACGACATTCTAGCATTAGACTTTGCAAGAAGAAAATATCACGGCTATGTTGATAAATAGCTCCCACCTAACTACTGGAGCTAAGATCGCAGAGTAGGACACGGATCAGCACTGCTTAGGAATTTTATTCAGAGTAAATTAGCTATGAATAGCAGGCTTACCAACGAGCTGTTCAATTTGCTACTTAGTAGAGCACTTTGTCCTTTAAAGATTCCTTTCTTACTTCTTCACAAGATTGCTATAGACAACAGCAGCAATGCACCCACCGAGGTCCGAGAGCCTGAGATCGAGTCAGTGGTTTGCACCCCGGAGCCTCGGTGGTGTAGCCGCCGCTCTCTCACCTCCACTCGGCCGCACCCACAACGCAAACCACCTCTCCCGTAGCGGCTCTACCGCGCACACACGCCGCCGCTCCTGCTCCCAACTCTCTCCGTCCGCCGCACACACAGCCCCTCGCCGAATCGCCTTGCGCCGTCCAGCCGTAGCAAATCGCCGCCGCCGTCTAGGGTTTGGGCAGGGGCGGATCTAACGTGGGACATTATGGAAAAAATAAACTGCTACTGGTACTCCACAACGCAGCAAGCAAATCCACCACAAACTCAATTGGACTGGACTATCCACCCCAGAAAGGAAGATTTGGATGAGATTGCTCACGGAAAAGAAAAGATCTTCGGGACAAAGCTCACTCTTAGAACAACAATCCAAGCAAGCTAGGGCATCCTTACCAGCGAAAGAAGAGATCAATCCGGCAGAGCGGGGGACGACGACGACGCCTACGACAGAAGAATTCCTTCGCTTCGAGGGTTGAATGAAGTTGGCGTGAGAACTTGAGACAAACAGCGAAGCAATAGCCGCCGCCGCCGTCGCGACGATATATGGAGAAGAGTTCAACGAAGAGGATGGGCTGGAACTAGAGACGAGAGGTTTGGGATTGGGCTACGAGGATTGCTGATTTGGGGAGGAGGAGGGAGGAGGATAAATCTCTTGTGCTTAACATTGGGATCCATTCTAGGGTTCGTGTGGCAAAAAGAGAGACTGATTGAAGCCCCACCTGTCATGCATGTTGCTTGGTGGCTTTAGCCACTGCATCTCGCCAGTTTCGCCTCGGTGCACGCTCATTGTTGGCGCAAGGGAGTAGCGAGCAGGGGCGGGCCCAGCGGGTAGTCCATATAGGCCCAGGACTACCCTGCAATAGTACACAATTTGGCCTAAAAAAATTTTGGCCCAAAAAAAAATCCCGTGCCCTAAGCCCCTAACCCACGCAGACGCAGCCAGTAGCCACGCTCCGCCGCCGACCGCACCGCAGCCCAACGCCCATCCGCCTCCACTCCGCCAGGCTCTCTCGGCGCCTCCACCTCGGCGTCGGCGCCTCCGGCCTCCGCCTCCGCCTCGGCGCCTCCGAGCGAGCCAGCGAGGCGAGGCGGCGCTCGGCGGGAGGAGTCGGCGGGCTCTCGGGCGGTCGGGCCTCTGCTGGTCCGGCCTCCGCCTCCGCCTCCGCCTCGGCGGCGCCTCCGCCTCCGCCTCCGCCTCGGCGCCTCCGAGCGAGCCAGCGAGGCGAGGCGGCGCCCGGCGCCCGGCGGGATGAGTCGGCGGGCTCTCGGGCGGTCGGGCCTCTGCTGGTCCGGCCTCCGCCTCCGGCCCTCCGCCTCCGCCTTGGCAGCGCCTCCGCCTCGGTGCCTCCGAGCGAGCCAGGCCAGCCAGCGAGGCGAGGCGGCGCCCGGCGCCCGGCGGGAGGAGTCGGCGGGCTCTCGAGCGGTCGGGCACTCGGGCCTCTGCTGGCGCGGTGGTGCCTGGCGCTGAGGGAGCTGCGGCCGTGCGGCGTCGGCGAGGGAGGGACTAGGGAGCTGCGGCTGCGCAGCGAGGGAGGGACTAGGGAGAGCGGAGAGGCCGAGAGAGCTGAGGGAGGCGCTGAGGCCAGTCGGAGGTGAAGCGGGGCGCACCCGGCAGCGGCCGGCGGGAGGGGAGGAGTCGGGAGAGCGCCAGAGCGGAGAGGCCGAGAGAGCTGAGGCCTGAGGGGGGCACTGAGGCCAGAGAGGGACTGCCGATTGCCGAAGCAGCCGAACTGCCGATTTAATAATTTTTCTATCTCCTGGGGAAATGAGGAAATGAGGAAAAAAAGAGCCGGGTGCTTGAGGGTAATTTTTCTCTACTTGTTTTTTTTTATCAATTTAGTAATTTAGATTTTAGATTTTAGACTAATAATTTAGATTTTAGATTTTAGCTGCGGTCTGCATTAATTTGGGCTATAGTCTTGCATTGTTAGACTAAAATCTAAATATTTTACATGCTAAATGGTTAATATTATTATTTGTTTTTTTAGATCTACAACACACATTAGCACTGAATTGAGACTAGTGTTGCAATCTTCTATTTATGTAAGATCTTATATTACATTTGAACAATTTATATTATCAGTTATGCAAATTTCAAACTTATTTGTTGAATTTAAGGTATTATGAGATCTTTTAGATATATATGTTTTTTACCGAACCGTTTACCGAATTTTTGTATTAGATTATATCAACATTGGATAATAATTTTTTAGTTAGGCATACCCTGGATTCAAATCCTGGGTCCGCCACTGGCAGCGAGCAGGCCGGGAGAAAATCGGAAGAAAAGGAGAGTAGCAACAGAAGAAGAGCCGAGGAAAAAAAAGGCAGGAAAAGAAAGGAGGATATTGTGGCTTTCTCGCTCCTCGTTTGGATAACGATTTGGTTTTCTCCGACGTTTGTTAATTTAATTAGATATTAGAGTTAAGATTAGAGAGGAAGTAGCAAGTATTCGTTAGGGAAAAGACTAGTATATCGGTTAATCTGCTATATTGTTCTCCTGTAATTTTGGATATTGTATGAGAGTAATTTAGGAATGTCATCTACTAGATAATTGTAGAGAAATTCGATAGCTTTCTGTACAATATTTATTTATGTTGATCGGATAAATAGATTTTAAGCTATGAATTTTGTAATCCTACTTTCTAGTAAATTTATCATCTTCTAGTAGCATATATTAATCTGTCGGTTAAAATTACTAGATGGAACAATTTGGATGATTTATCTACATGAAAGATGTAGATAATTAAGGATTCTAGAGAGCTCATGAACATGATTTTTCAACGAGTAGGACAAAAGTTATGAATCTTGGAAGACTGCTGTCCAGGACCGGTTGCTGGTGGATTTGGTTATGGTGGATGTGAATAAGTACATATGGTTGGGATTTATGATAATGATCAAATGTTGTAAGATATATATCTCAAAATATACTCCATCCAGTTACAAATACCTACCATTTTGGACATCGACGCAGTCTCCGAAATGTAACTTTGACCACTAATTTGTTTTCTAATATGTTTCTAAAACCCAATAAAATTATAATATTATGAAAGTATATTTCAAGACAAATCTATACATATGATTTTGTTGTATTCAATGTAAATTTATAAAAAAAATATGTCGATAGCTAAAGTTTTGAAAGTTTGACTACAAATATCTCAAAACAGCAAGTATTTGTGACTGAAGGAAGTATTTATTTAGTTAATACTCAATTCAGGAAAAAAATATGGTTATCAAAGTGCAATACTAGCTTACTTTACCAAGCACATGCACACAACTACTTTATCATAAATGATGGAGATATTTTTCCTCAAAAGGTCCAATTAAAATATTTGAAAATCTTTCTAAAATCCAGATAGTTTCCTAGAAATATCTAGATATTTTAGATGTTTTATTCGAAGGAATTTGATGGTGCCAATTGTCATAAATCTAGTGGTCATAAGAATTTATATAATCCTTTCAATCCAAAATATACATCATTTGAGAGAGTTGGTTTTGGTTTATAAATATTTATATTTTATTTTTTGGAAGCAATATGTTCGTCAAAATGCCAATGTTAATCGTTATTCTTAGAGAGAGGTAAATCATAAATAGACATAGAAATATGACTTTTATCTTCAATTTTATAAACCAATATAAGTATATATTAAAAAATGTAACACAATGTAATTAGCGAACACATATTCATAAAATTCTAAATCCACCATTGGGTTTGGGCACAAGGTCGTCCGGGTGCGTCGTGTGTGTTTACACGGGCTGGGATCCTAGAAACAAAAGAATTTCCTACCAGCCCGCGCGCATCCTAGCTGCATCTTTTTCAGCTAAGCAACCAAGAATCACGCAGATATAGAGAGGATTCAACGAGGGGAAGCAAATCACGCTGACACAATGCAGTTTCTTGGATTGGATCAAACCAGGTCCCTTGTCCTGGTCGGCAAACTAGTGTAGTGGAGCAACGGACGAGCGAACTCACCGGCAAGCTACGTACTGCTCGAGGAGGCGGCCTCACCGCGGGACGGGCGCACATGCGTCGCGGGGAAGGACCACGGTGGGCAGCGGCGCGCCAGAGGAATGGAGAATGGGTTCTGCCTGTGGTTTGGACTCGTAAAACCCAGGTCTGAAGGGATATTGGGTTAGAGTTGGGTTGAGCTGCGTTGATGAGTATATAGATGCTTAGCCAGAATATTGTGTTCTCCATGTAGGTAGGAGACAGAAATGGGTCCAAGCGTACACAAAAGTTGCTTTTTTCGATTTGGTAAGCAAGGTGTATCTGTATAACGAAGAAAAGAAAACAACCACCTTAAAAAGATGGATGATATAGTTGTAGATGTATGAATCACTTTATTAAGATTCAAATTATTGTATTCATCTTTATGTACACGTGTGCTTTCAATAGAAATTTTATAAAATCACAAATTCATCATCAGATTCCGTTTTTCTAGACATATATTAAGAGAACGCACTTGCGTGTGTGCGTTCAGAGTTAAGATTCGAAGGTCCATCAAGGGCACCATAGAGGGAGCGAATGGCAGCAGAAGTACGATGCTACAACGAGGTGATAGTGGCATGGCTAGCCATGGGATCATACGAGGGCGGCGTGTGGGACAACATAGCTCTGAGGAAGGTTCTAGTCATGGGAGGCGGTGTATTCGGCAACGGTGAGCCACCGGAGGCAAAGAAAAAGGTTGGACAGTGGATGGGTAGGGGTGGAAGGGCGGAGGAGGAGATGGGCGACAATAGCAACTGCGGCGGGGACAATAGCATGCTAGCAGTCATTGTCAACACCACCCCGGGCCAAGTGGCGATGGGTGGGAGTGTCGACAGGGAGAGGAATTCGATGTGGTTTTATCGTATGGTTGCACAAATCTTAATGCAATCCGATGGCCCAAACATGTACATGATTCGTAGAAAAACCATGCTTTTTTAAAAAAATTTGGCACCCTCTACCATCCTGACAAATGTCTGTTTTAAGAGTAAACTATAGTTTGCACAAGCTAATTTGACTCCAGTTGTGCAGAACACAGGTATTAAACTGTTGGATCGGAAACGGCGACAGAGGGGGGGTGAATGGAGCCTCTTAAAGATCAACCCCCAAAGTATCCATAAAAAAACTCAACTCCGATTGTTATGGTAGCTATGAAGTTGAAAAAGAACGAGCGCTAACACGATTAAGACCACTGAGCTCAAAACAAAGTCACGGCAGAAACTGTGCTCGAAGCATTTTCACTGCAGCGAATACTGAGGAATCGGCTGCCACGGCAAAGCAAATCGGCTGCCACGGCAGGGAAACAGCTTAAAACAAAGCCACGGCAAGACGCTGTAGTCACGGCACGAAAACGGCAGAAAATGACTGCCACGGCAGAGAAAACAACTCCAAATCTTGCCACGGCAGGAAAAACAACGGAAATTACTGCCGCTATTTGGCCTTAAAACTGCATGAGCCTAACAGTCTAAAGCAAAGAAAACAGACCCAACTGCCATCCAAAAGCTACTGCCGAAGAGGAGAACTTTGCCCAAAAACACTCAAGTACAACGAAAGAAACATGCAGCAGAAGGGAGTAGATGGCAAACACAAAAGAAAACAAAGAAGTCCCATTGGTTTTACTGCATGCCGAGTACATCCTTGCTGACTGAAACAGAAGAGAGTAGACACAAAATCAAGAGGGCATCTCGGGTGAGCATGGCTTTCCGAAATGGCAAAGAGAGTCTCCTGGCAAAAGAGGAACTAACAAAAAGATCTCCGAGGCTGCAAAACAGCAGGAAAGATAAAAACAAACTAAAAAGAGATCTCAAGAAAAGAAAGGCTGACTGGAACACAAAAACAACAGAGGAGGCCTTCAACAATCCATTTTAAGAAGAGAACTTGACAGGAAAACTAAATGCTCTTGGAGACTTTGCTAGCTAAGAAGCCCTTAAAAAACCAGTTCAGAGCACACAGGACAAGAGCTAATAAAACAAGAACTTCAATCAGACACAGAGAAACAGGAAGAAGAAGTAAACATAAAAGAACAAGAATTGAAAAACTAACTCATCTTCAAACAAAAGGAATATAAAGTGATACCGAGAGATGAATGATTACTCGGAGTTGTTCTCAGCTTATCTCTCTCTCTCTCAAACTCACACAAACTAAGTCCCCATACATGCTTGAATAACAAGAACTCAAAGCACACACGCGTAGGAAACAAACACACACATACACTCTCTCAAGTCATCTCACTCTCTCTAAAATCTGCTCTCATTTTCCATGCTCATTTCATTGCATGGAGAGAACCAAATAAACTCTTACACCCACTCTCTCAAGACATCTCTCCAAAAATTCTGCACCTAGCACTAGAGAGCACCTCTCTATTTATAGCCTTCACTAATGGGTTCACAAGACACTTTACCCATTAGCTCTCAACCACTCATGGCACTTTATCCATAATCCACTTCCTTTAGTGCAGCTTTGCGTATTCACCAAAACGCCCCTCGCGCACCTTCCAGAAAGCTTTCTCATTCCTTTCCCTCCAAGCCACGCAGCCACCTCGAGTCCTCGTCGTCTTCAGCACACCTCGACCGTTCTGACCTCGGCACCGCCCGCGCCTAGTCCGGTCATCCCGTGCCTCACCACGACTCCATCTCGACATCCTGCAGCCATCACAGACAAGAAACAAATCACATAGCACCGCTCAAAATATTGTAACCATACAATAACATGATAAAGCCCAAATCCGTTGAATCACAGTATAAGCCTTCCTAAACACGTTCGACCAGGTTTGACCAAGTCCGACCGAAACCAAAACGCATCACGCGACAACTCGGCTCGAACCACTCAAATCAAACTCAAGCTATCAAGAACACGCGTCAATTACTCATCACAAACATGGGGTCATAACCACATGGTCTCTCAATCTCCCCCTTGATAAGTATATTGACAAACCCAGAAAAAAAGCGTAAAGTTGAGTTTGTTTGAAAATGAAAAAAGAGTCAAACATGGTCCAAAAGAAATCAAGAAAGCTTATGACCATGTTGACAAAAAGGGACACTAGAGCTAAAACAGAAAGAGCAAATTGTTCTTCAAGGCCCTAGATAAGATCCCAAATGGCTTTTTCTCCGCTATTCTCCCCCTTTTGGCAATAAACACATCAAGATGCAAGGAAGAGAACAAGTCATAGAAATGGATGAAATGACTGAAGTTTAATTATTCTAAGCATTTTAGAGCCATGAGAATTATCCAAAATGACCAACAAGTAATACATCAGGCCATAACTCAATAGAATGCTATCTAGATCATGACAAGATATATATAAGACAGCTAAACCAAATAGATGACAATCTGAAATTTAGTGCAATTTGTGAGCATGTCAAGTCATCCATGATCAAGATCCAGCTAGAGGTACCAAGGATGATGCAAACCATGCCAATAAGATAAGCGGAACCAAGAAGCTAGTATTGAGTCAAATTAGAGTGCTACAAGCTCAAGAGTGGAATATTTGTTTAAGTACTTGTAACCTTTGAAATTTTAGCAAATTGAGCACAATTGACATAATTTTACTTTAGAAATCACATGATTGTTTCCAACTATTTTTGTTTAGTCATGTGCTAGACCTCAAGCCTTATGTGACCACTCCAAGCAAGAAACTTAAGAAGATAGTCTAGGTCATCCAAAACTCCCCCTGAGTTCATGCCTACTGCAATGGCCAGCCGTCTCATGAGAAAGAATTGGTGAGATCAGTTTTTTCGCACAAAAGAGATCTTTTTGCTTTCTTGAATAATTGTACTAACTCATGCTACATCGAGAACTAGCATAGCTCAATCTAACGCTTCAACAAAGATTCAAGTCTCAACTCGGCCTATTTGACATGGCATGAATCATAAGAGGATAACTAAAGAAAGACTAGTCTCGAGTGCTAACATGACAAGTTTTAATTCAAGTTGAGCAATTTTAATTAACTTATCATGGCAACAGCTAGTCTACACATATGAAATCATGATCAATCTAGCAAATAAGCACAGGTCATGGCAAGATGTAAAGCATTGTAAACGTGTCATAAATGGATAATAATCAAGGCTCAATGTAGTTATATTACAATGCAGAAATGCTAAAAATGCACGAAAATCCAGCTCCCTCTCAACATATGATGCAACTTTAGTTCAAGTTGAGTTAAGTCAATATTAAGCTCCAGAAGCTCCCAAATAAACTCCCCCTGAACCAAAGCAGTAAATCGAGAAGCTGGCAAAGAAATCAGAAAACAGGCAGTCCTTAAAGCATAGATAAGATATAGAGGGAACTAAGGCTCAGACTGACTCTCATCTACCCCATATGACTCCGGGACTATCAGCTGGTCTACTAACAACCTAGGGAGCAAACACGTACCCTGTCTACCCGAGGGTGGCCCAACCCTCGGCAGCTACCATTTCTGAAATGGTGATAAGTACGCAGGGGAGTACTTCGGGGACAAGATCCATGGGCTTGGTGTTTACAGCATTGTCAATGGCCATTGCTACGAAGGCAACAAGCAGGGATTTGGAATGTACACAGGGCCACTCCTCCACGTCGACCTTGGCCCTTGCCTCACCGAAGTCCGAGCCAGCTGCGCCTACCTCACCACGGCTCTGTTTCTGCGACGACGCGAGGTCCTGCTCTGGCAGCATTCAATGGGAGCTCTCCTGTGGCGAGGTGCATGTATCATGGGATGTCTCTGTCATACATGGACTCCGCCGTCAGACTTCGCAACGACGGACTTCACTCTAGACTCCGACGTCCGACTTCGCGGCCGGTGCACCCTTCGCGGTCGGTGCTCGACTTCAAGGACGAGGTGCAGTTCACGGTGGTGATGGACCAGCCGTCGATCGCCATGGTGAAGCCCCGGAAGCTCTCATTCTGGTACACGCGAAGTCGCAGACCCAGGCATGCATATGCATGCCGGCGTGGCAGCGGTCGTACCGGTACGAGTGAACGCCAGCAGGCACGCCCTGCACGTCGGCGAACGTCCCTGCGCCACACTTCGCACTAGCGAGGTCCCGACGAGGTCTCATCAAAGCAGGCCATGGATCTGCGCGACGCTTCGCTACGCACCGTCGGCTCCCCGTGCAGCCTCAGATGGCGCCACGGCGCAGGCCTTTGCGACCGCCAGCCTCCATGCTGGACCTCGTACGATGGGTAGGAAGGGTATACCTCGTCGGAGTCGGAGTACAGCTCGCTGTCGCTCACTTCACCCTCAAGGGCCATGAAGCACATGCCGGAGAAGTCGTCGCCGCCTTGGGATCTTGCTCGTCCGTCCCATCGTCGTCGCTCCACCCCTCCACCTCGCTGAGGTCGAGGTCATCGAAGGCGGTGAGGACGCGGTGGAAGAGCTTCTTAGCTTTGCCAAGGTCGCGGAACTTCTTCTTGCCTTGAGCGTGAGCAAGAGGCCCGAATGTGGTTGGGGCCACCACACTCGAAGCAGATCACGGGTCCTCCTCTCTTTCTGTCCCTCCTTCTCTTGTAAGCATGAGAAAACTTTCTAGCCAAGAGGGCTAACTGCTCATCTACAAGCTGCTCTAACTGATCATCATTTATGTCACAGAGAGCAGCAAGAGAGAAACCACAAAGTGACTCGGAAGAAGGACCAGAAGTGGGATCGGTGACTAAAGACATCGACTGCGACTTCGACCTATGAGAGACTATGTCAATCTCCTGAGTCTTGAGGTGTGAGTACAACGCGTCAAGAGTCAGGGTCGAGAGGTCGGCCGAGTCTTTAATCGTGGTCACCTTCATCTCCCAAACACGCAAATCAAGAGCAGAAAGCATTTAGCGAGCGTTGTCCGAGTCGGGGTATGTGAGACCGACCGCTCGGAGGTTGCTCAAATTCTTGTGAAAGCGAGCGAAGCACTCATCCAAGGACTCGCCAGCGAGCATTTCAAACTTGTTGTAATCTCGCTTGAACTGGTCCTGTCGAACCATCTTAATCTGGGTGGTGCCCTCATGGTATGCATCGAGGGTCTCCCAGATGTCGAAGGCCGACGATAGATGAGAGATGCGATCGAACTTGCTTCTGCTCAACCCCTGGATTATGATGTTCCTTGCCTTCGCATTCGCCTCAACATCAAGCATGTTTCCAGCGTTGTTGTTCTCATCGGCACGAACAACATACCGTACTTTGACCTTACGCCAGATGGCGTAGCCCTGAGCCTGGATGCAGGTCTCCATCCGGCTCTTCCAGAAGGTATAGTGGATCCCATCGAAGACCAGGGGCTTGGTCGAGTACTTGTCTGTCGCCATGGCTCTAGAGACCGGTTAAGATCTATCGAGAAGAGCTAACCGGCTCTGATACCAATTGTTGGACCGAAATGGCGACAAAGGGGGTGAATGTCGCTCTTTTAAAGCCTGCCCCCAAAAGACATCCGCAAATGAGATTCCTCTTTGGTAGCTACAGAGCTAACAAAAGGACAACAAATTCTCAGAGGATCCTTAACCAGGAAGAAGTGAAAGCCATAAAACCAAAAGTACTAAAAATCACATACATCAAATCTGGGATCAGAGTAAGGGCGGTCTGACCGCAATGCCTCGGGCGGTTAGACCGCACATATGCCGCCGGTCTGACCGCAAGAGGCCAGCCGGTCAGACTGAAGAAGGGATTTTCAGACAGCAAGTTCAATACTTCAAACTGCAGATGGATTTGAGACTTTTTCTTGAACCTCTTAGCCCAGACAAGCAAGGAAACATCCAAAATAACCAGGGGAACTTAAGAGACAAAAGAAATCTAACTCATGACCAAGAATTTCATATTTTGGTAAAATCTGAAAACTCATAGAGAGCATCCCCAAAAATCAAATTGCCATCTTATCTTTGATTCTCTGAGCATAAAACTTGGAGATTAACTTGAGAATAACCTTGGGAGACAAAGACTACAACCTGAGCACAATCTCTTGAAGGAAATTTGAAAAGCATCTCAAACCCTAGAAATGATAAACAGAGGATGAACTGGGCACAAAGGGGCAAGAAAACTTGATTCTTCCAAATCAACCATTGTGCTCTTGGAATTAGCTGACCAATGGGTCTAGAAATACAATTCCATCACAGAGCAACCCATTTTGCCACTCCTCAACACGAAATCACTCGAATCACAAAAAGTGAGAAATCAAGCATAGAGAGTATCGAAGAGCAAAAACCAACAGAGAGACAGGAGCTCGATCAAACTTAAACAAAATCATCTCAGATTGATATTGAGGAAGGGAGATACATGATTACATAGGAGAATCCACTCACATCCTCTCTACTTCCCCATACATGCTTGAATGATCAAGAATCCGTCTCCCTATCTCTCAAGAACACACAGAGGGAGGAGACAAACGAGGGAGACACACACTGCTGCCCTCAACTACTCTTCAACCACTAAAGACTCAAAGCAAACAACCTCTCCAAAGGCTCTTTTGACTAAAGCAAACCCTAACTCTCTCCCAAAGCCATTTGACTACATGCAGCCACTCTCTCCTATTTATAGCCCTTGGCTAACGGGTCTCCAACCCTTTACATCCGCTAAATCCAACGGAACCCGCTCCCACTTGTGCAGCCTCGCAAAATTACCAATTCGCCCCTCCTGCACCTTCCAGGAAGCTTCCGCGTCTCTTGTCGTCCAAGCCTCCCAACCACCTCGAGTCTCTGCCGTCTACGACACATCCCGACCATTCTGACCTCAGCGCCACCTGCCCTAGTCCGGTCACCTCGTGTCTCGCCACGACTCCGCCTCGACGTCCTGCAGCCATCATAGACAAGAAACACATCACATAGCACCGCTCGATACATGAAAGTATAAATAGCATCAATGAAGCATGAAATTGCCCAAACAACGAATCGGGAAGACGAATTTGCAATAAGACCATCCAACCATACTCGACTGCGCCAAATGCCGACCTGGCACAAATCACTCAAACCAAACTCAATCTTTGCAACATACTTGTCAATTACTCATCATACACATGTGGTCATCTCCACATGGTCTCTCTGCCTTTGCACACTATCTTTGAAGGTAGGGGAACGACAGTGTCGCCTCCCTGCCTCTGCGTGCGTAGTGCCCCCGGCCCACGCCACAAGCGCCTGCTCTCCGCGGGCACTGTCTTTGAAGGTAGGGGAACGGTAGTGTCGCCTCCCTGCCTCTGCGTGCGTAGCACCCTCAGCCTACGCCCCAAGCGCACGCTTTCTGCAGGCACTGTTTTTAAAGGTAGGGGAGCGGTGGTGTCGCCTCCCTGCCTTTGAGTGCGTAGCGCCCACGGCCTACCGCGCAAGCGCCCGCTCTCCGCGGACACTGTTTTTGTAGGTGGGGGAACGGCAGTGTCGCCTCCCTGCCTCTGTGTGCGTGCCTCGGTGGGGTGACACGACTCCGTCGCCCGCTTTGTAAGCATCCGTGCGCACTCTATGGAGTATAACAATCACACGATAGCTGAGAAACCAGGGAGTGCCTCGCTTTTGTAGCGCACTACTTGGATATCGAGCCTTTCCACATGTCCCACCAGGGCATGCATCGCTTTGGCGGCGCATCCTCTGGATAATCCGCCTCGACGTGCGTAGTGCCCTCGGCCTACGCCGCTCGCGCCTGTTCTCCGTGGCGGTTTTGCCTCGGTGAGACGACCCGGCTTCGAAGCAGCGCCCCGCTGTCTGCCTAGTAGGCAATGCCTCGGCAGGACGACTCGGCTCTGGCACAAACTCAGCTTCGGAGCCGCGCCTCGCCGCCCGTCTTGTAGGCGTCGCCTCGGCGGATCGACGCGATTTCGCCGTCCGCCTAGTAGGTGATGCCTCGGCGGGACGGCTCGGCTCCGCGCGGGACTTCGTCGTCCACCTAGAAGGCACTGCCTCGGTGAGATGACCCGGCTTCGGAGCGGCGCCTCGCCGCCCGCCTTGTAGGCATCGCCTCGGCGGAGCGGTGCGACTTTGCCGTCTGCCTAGTAGGCCATGCCTCGGCGGAATGGCTCGGCTTCAGCGCGGGACTTCGTCGTCCGCCTGGAAGGCACTGCCTCGACGAGACGACCCGGCTTCAGGGTAGCGCCTAGCCGCCCGCCTTGTAGGCATCGCCTCGGCGCAGCGGTGCGAGACTTCGTCGTCCGCCTGGAAGGCACTGCCTCGGCGAGATGACCCGGCTTCGGAGCAGCGCCTCGCTGCCCGCCTTGTAGGCATCGCCTCGGCGGAGCGTCGCGACTTCGCTGTCTGCCTAGTAGGCCATGCCTCGGCGGGACGGCTTGGCTCCGGCGCGGGACTTCGTCGTCCGCATGGTAGGTACTGCCTCGGCGAGACGACCCGGCTTCGGAACAGCGCCCCGCCGTCTGCCTAGTAGGCAATGCCTCGGCGGGACGGCTCAGCTCCGGCGCAAACTCGGCTTCGAAGCAGCGCCTCGCCGCCCGCCTTGTAAGCGTCGCCTCGGCGGAGCGGTGCGACTTCGCCGTCCGCCTAATAGGCGATGCCTCGGCGGGACAGCTCGGCTCCGGCGCGGGACTTCGTCGTCCGCCTAGAAGGCACTGCCTTGACGAGACGACCCGGCTTCGGAGCAGCGCCTCGCCGCCCGCCTTGTAGGCATTGCCTCAGCGGAGCGGCGCGACTTCGCCGTCCACCTAGTAGGCCATGCCTCGGCGGGACAGCTTGGCTCCAGCGTGGGACTTCGTCATCCGGCTGGTAGGCACTACCTCGGCAAGACGACCCGGCTTCAGAGCAGCGCCTAGCCGCCCGCCTTGTAGGCATCGCCTCGGCGGAGCAGTGTGAGACTTCGTCGTCCGCCTGAAAGGCACTGCCTCGACGAGACGACCCGGCTTCGGAGCAGCGCCTCGCCGCCCGCCTTGTAGGCATCGCCTCGGTGGAGCGGCGCAACTTCGCCGTCTGCCTAGTAGGCCATGCATCGGCGGGACGGCTCGGCTCCGACGCGGGACTTCGTCATCCGCCTGGTAGGCACTTGAAGTAAGCTTTCCAATGAATCTAAGAACACCTCAATCAGACCTCGTATGTGAAAGTTATTGCCTTTATACTCTAGGTATACAAACAGAGATACCATCACACTGTTCCGAATGCCTTCAAGTCAATCGAATGGTTGCAAGCATCTTTAGCAAATCTAATAGCGGGATCATTCGGCCTAGTCTGAATGTTACCATAAATATCGACTGTCCAAAGTCGATCAAACAACACAGAAGGGCGAACTTCAGAGCGGTCCGAACATCACCGTCGCTATCGATCGTCCAAAACCAATCGAACGTTGCAGAATGAACAAACGTTTGGAGTAGTCTGAACATCTCCAAGGTGATCAAACGGTCCGTTGAAGATCAGATGGTATGACTCATTTGGAGTGGGTCGAACGTTTCCAAGGCAATCGGGCGGTCCGTGGAAGATCGGACGGTGCGAACGTTTGGAGCGGTCCGAACATCTCTAAAGCATCTGAGCATCCAATGCTGATCAGATGGTTTGAATAGTCAAAACCATTTGGACTGGTC
Source organism: Dendrocalamus latiflorus (assembly GCA_017311315.1). NCBI lineage: Eukaryota > Viridiplantae > Streptophyta > Magnoliopsida > Poales > Poaceae > Dendrocalamus > Dendrocalamus latiflorus. Next base: position 7,658,063 of record CM029646.1, read on the forward strand.
TGAATGTTCTGAAGGTCTTGTGAGCGCACGGTGTGGATTGATTGGTCCTGAACATATCTAAGGTCGATCAGACCGATCCGAATGTAGTTTTTTATACCAGTTGAAATCGGTTGAATGTCCAGAGCATCTTTGTGACTTCGCTTGTTCTCATGGTCGATCCGACGGTCCAATGAGGACTTGAACATGTCCTCCCTTACTTGACTCTAAGTATTTCTTCTCCATTAGCTTCTCCTCCATGGCTCCAATTCCGAAAGCTTCACATTGTTCAAACTTGAGAACACACAGCACATTGGAATAAGGTAGTATCCAGTTCTCACATAAATTACAACCAAATTTAATTATGACTGAATTCATCTGTTGATTAATTTCTTTAGCTCGTGCTCGTGTGATCGGTCCAACTGGTGTCTTCGGGATGTCCTCATCATCTCAAGTCCTATGTATGGAATCAATCTTGGCCAGAATGCATCATCGTCAAAGGTTATGCAACTGAAGAGTTTATTGAGTTCTACATTGATTACATAGCTCAGGTTGAACTGATAAGTGTTCCTTGATCTCGACATGAGGGGAGGTTTGGGTTTATCGGGATCATCGGAAGGTGTTAGACCATGTAGATGGTCATGATTAAAAATGATGATGAATAATTGACATTTGGGTTACTTTGAAATTTGCGTTTGTGAAAGTATCGGGTGGTCGTAGTTGAAGATTTTGGGTTCAAGTGGTTTTAGCCGTTTACGAGTGGTTTTGGTTATTTTGAGTGGTTTTTTCCTTCTTCAAGTGTTTCAGCTGGCTTTTTGACCATGACCGTCTTCAACCTCATCTGGTTTCATCCACAGCAAACTTCGCCCATGAGTCATTTACGACCACACATGGCTTTACGACCACGACTGTACGACTACTTTCGGCTTCGACCATGCACGACTTCGACCACATCAACACGACATCAACCATGGCAACACGACCTCGACCATGACAAATTGACTTCGACCATGCATGACTTTGACCACGGCAACACAACTTCAACCATGGCAACTGGACTACGACCATGACAGATTGACCACTAAAGGTAATCATAGCTATAGTACTTTTACATGGTCGTAGTTTAAATGCTTTTGATAGTCGTGGACTTTACTAGTCATACTCGATAGTTGTAGGATTTACTAGTCGATATTCGATGTCTTTACAGTCGATGGTCGTAGATTGTACGGACTACTCTTATAGTCGTATATTTTGTAGTCTTGTCGATAGTCGTAGACCCTGCTGTCTTTTGTCATTGTCTTCGGTAGTCGAAGGCTTTACGATCAATCGTTGTAGGCTTCTTGGTTGGTACTCGTAGAGTTCGTTGTCGAAACGAGTGCTTCACTCTTTATAATCTTTGAGTACTTTGAGTACTCGTGTTAGGCCAGCGGGGTGTTTGGCTAGTGCTTGATGGAACGGTGTCGGTACTCAATAGCCAGAGAGACTAGGTACTCGATGGTCGGTGAGTGATAGTCATGAGTGTTGTGGTTGGTTGTCAGAGTTTAATGTGATCGCTACTTGGTAGATTGTGCTCGGTGGTTGTGCTGAGTGGTCGGAAAAGTGAGTTTCAGAAAGCGCTAGTTTTTGCGGTCGTAATCGGTGGTCTGAGATTGTTTTCTGGTTTGTGATGAGGTGATTGGTCGTGGACAACCAAGTTGATGGTCGTGGATGGTTTTGGTCTTGTTCTGGATGGAAAAGGGTGTTATGAGTGGTTATTTTGATGACAGTCATGCTATGAATCGCTTGTGCCGGGAAGCGCTTGTGCCGAAAAAAACGTTTCTTTGGTCTTTGCATGTGCAGGAGAGAGTGGAGATGATCATGGTCAGTGACAAGGATGACCAGGACTAGGATAGGGAGATCTGAGGTCCAGATGATTGAGAATGTCACGCGAAGTGGCTGGGAAATGTTGGAGCACGTGGAGATCAAGGATGGTGAAGCGAGACGGGGCTATGGGAGGGGATTCCTGGAGGCTTTATCGCGTGTTGAGTCATGAGTGTCATGGACAGAGTCCATGGGCTGAAAGAGGTAGAGTTTGAATGAAACCCATGTTAGGAAAGGGTTTTGGGTCTCTTGATTTGAGGAAGAGATCAGGTGATACGTTCCTGTTTGAATCGGACATGATTGGGATGTTAGTCTATAAAAGCAGGGAGAGGCTTAGGCTAACATACTAGTCTTTAGGGCTTTGTCGACGAAGTTTTTAGGGGTATCATGAGGACACTTTTTAGCCAAAACTTATTACAGAAATGATAGACCAAATCTATTTCAAAAGAAGTTGATCAGTAACATGTTTTTCTAAGCATGCTAACAGACCTCATTCATGTGCAATACGAGCACGCAGTTGTCTTCGGCTGGTACTTGTTTGAGTGGAAGCATTCGAGCGATCGAAGGTTTCCGAGTGGCTAAAGTCTCGGAGCGAGTTCCACCACGTACAGAGGTCGTTGTAGCAAAGCAGTCGAGCGAGCGATCGCACGACTAGCACATCCGTGTGACGAGTAATCGTTCGAGCGGTTGTTGTCGACCACGAAGAAATTGAGCAAACCAGAAGAAGTGGAGGCGGTCATTCACCCCCTCTAATAGCGCCATACGGTCCTATAGAAGGAAAGTAATCACTCTAGATATGGATGTGTATGCTCAATCCTATTTCACGGTCTTCCAACACATGACTGAAGTGTCCCCGTATATCAACCAACACAAGGATGTGCTTCGGCAATAGAATCCGGAGCGGCCAGATGTTTAGATCACGAGATATAGATGGGTACATATTCTATACGCAGGCTCAGGATATAAAGAGCACTAATCAGAACAGAAGTATTTACATAGATGTATTTAGTACCGATGGGTTGAGGAGCTCCTATATGGATTCATACAGGAGAACATGTTGGATAGAAATATGAACTATTTGTACTCGCTAACCAAGTTGTTCAAGTTTTCTATGTAATCGACCAGGCAAATAAGAAGCACCACATAGTTCTTCATGGAAAAAGAAGGATTATCGAAATTGAAAATATAGTGGACAAGAAAGAATGCAATCAATTTGATGAGTTTCCTTCTTTCAAAAATGGCATAAGTGTTGAGAAAGAACAACGTGATGAAACTAGCTGCAAACACGTTGGTCATCACGAAGGGCTAATTTTTAAAGGAAATAAGCAAGTGGAATGATGAATAAAATGTTTACATGTCATATGTTCTAAATTTGCATTTATGTATATGAGAATGTGTCATATATATATATATATATATATATATATATATATATATATATATATATATATATATATATATATATATATATATGTGTGTGTGTGTGTGTGTGTGTGTGTGTGTGTGTGTGTGTGTGTGTGTGTGTGTATGTATGTATGTATGTATGTATATGCGAATTATATATGTGTGTATGTGTGTGTGAATTTGCATTTATGTATACGAGAATGTATCGTATATATGTGAATTTGCATTTATGTGTACGAGAATGTGTCATATATATGTGAATTTGTATTTATGTATATGAGAATGTATATTTATCACAGACGGTTATTTATTGGAACCGTCTGTGATGTGTATTTATCACAGATGGTTCTAATTTAGAATTGTCTGTAATGTCCAACCCTATTTATATTCGGCCTCTAGGGTTTGCCTGCATGCCCACACAAATGATTAATTAATTCTTTGCCTCCTCCCCTGAGCCCGTCATTGCCTTCCTCGACACTGCCTCCTCCTCAAGCCTGGTGCACCTCCTCCCCAAGCACGCCGTATGTAACATTATTCTTTCCTATTTATGATATGGCAATGAACAATGTATCATCACGGTTACCAATTATCCCTTTTGTTTTCCTTTAACGTTTGTCTGTTAAGTTTAGCCCAACATGTGAATTTAGACACAGAACTGAGAAAATTGAGAGGAATTGTCATATCTTCTGATATTAAACAACGAATTGTATATAGACTAGATACAAAAGTGGTTTTAAAACACTATTCTATGTATGAAGATGTTAGCTTACTAATTATTATGACCTGCAAGTTAGAAGCGCCCAAAAATATACCACTAGTTATTCTTCCCTTCTGTATGATTAGGAGAATCTAATTTCACTTTGTACAATCTGGTTGTCTGCTCTTCAACGATTATAAGTTTTGGATGGGAAGATAGCTTTGGTTGTCTATTTGATATAGAGGGGATGTATTTATAGGTCTGAATGTCGGGTCATTTAATTTTATAACCAGAACTACTTATGTTGACTCAAATCATTTGTTCTACAACTTGTGCTATTGAGATTCTGACTTGTAATATTTGATCACACACTCCTTGGTGAGTTCTCTAAAGAACATTTGATCACACACTAAACAAGAAAATATTACTAAATAAGAAAGTATCCTAATTTCTTCCCTATATATATCCCAATTATTTATTAATTGGTGTGTATACCCATACACATAGAGAATCTTATGATAATATGTTCACGTGTATTAGAGCTTCTATTTCTTGTGAGGATGTCATCCGCTCATTCTTCGTTGTCATCGACTCATGCGTCTAATGCGCTGTCCTCTAGAAAATCCAAGCACCATGGAAGAGGAATATCGAAAAGGCACAAGGGACAATTTACCATCATAGATATCGATGCATTTAGGACCCCTCTCAATCTTCACCGGATAGCGTCCGCATTTTAGAGAACGATCAGAATAGTTGCATAGGAACGGGTCAACATCACCTACAATTCATGGAAAGAGTTGACCAAAGATGAGAAAGATGCGCTGGTGATGGAAATTTTCCAATCATTCAAGATCTCGGAAGAACACCAGGCCTCTGTGTGACGACAAGCGTTGCTAGCAATGTGCAAAGTATGGAAGAACTTTAAGAGCACACTTATCAAGCAGTACGCGGAGAATGATTTGAAGCCCTTCTAGAAGTATCTGTTCGTGGAACTGCATTGGCAAGACTATGTGGCAAAGAAGATGAAAGATAATTTTAGGAGTAAAAGTGCGATGCACAAGGCCATCCAAGCAAAAACATGCACCCCTACAGACCCAGCACTACTAGGTATGCTGGTAAAATTCCACAATGGAGGAAGAAGGACGAGTAGATAATCATGTGGGAGGCCTCCCTGCCATTTGCTGGGATCCCTGATGAGCGCGGCCGAAATTGGATAAGAGCGAGATCATGTACCGTGTCTTGGGGGCCTTCTCCTTTGCAAATCCCACAGATGAGGAAGTGTCCCAGCGCTTGGTAAGATATTGAAATACTTAGTTTGTAATTACTCCATAACTTCATAGAAAGTGAAATAATATGTCGGACTCTTGCAGGAAACGCTAGGTGTAGAATCTTCCCAAGGCTTATTATAGGCAGTCAGAGAGAGAGATATATATGCTCTCTACGGCCCTGGAAAACAAGAAGCACCTAGGTTGCTCTCTGCGGCCCTGGAAAACAAGAAGCACCTAGGTTGCACGAAAGGCCTTCGTCTTTATGTTTCATGGAAACATGGATTCTCAAAGGACTCTGAAGTGTATCGGAGTAGGAAGATAGCCAAAGCCGAGCGCGATGCACGGTTACGAGACGAGATTCATGAATCCCTCAAAGAGGAGATCACTGACGCCGTCAGAGATGAGATGCAACAACACATAAAGAGCATTGAGAACAGGCTTAGGGAAAATTAGTTACAAGCCCCACCGCTATTGTGCTAGCCAGCCCTCCAACTGTCAGAGTACCTGCGCGTACGTCCAACCCTACGTCAGAAAGCGAAGATAGATTTACTCTCGATGATATTATGATAATAATTATTATTTTTAGAGTGCTTGATCCATCGATAGGCCTGTTGGAGTTGCTAATTTTGTATCATTATATAGATGACTACGATGTGCAAGCTCCAAGTAAGATATGCCTCCATTGCCCTGGACGCTGCTTGTGGCTAGGCATATCCATCCGCTACCGGGGCCTTGGTGCACGGTGCACTCTAGCGCTGGGTTTCGCAAAAGTGAATGTGGATGGTGTTCATGCCAATTTCGAGATTATCCCATTGCAGATGCCCCCAAATGACAAGGTCATAACTTTAGGGCAAGCTGTTAGAACATTCATCTAGTGACCCGAGAGGGACATCTGCCTAGAGCTACCTGCATCGGTGTCAACTTCACGGAAAAGTCCTGCAGTGGTGCCAAGTCCATGGGAGCTATCTGCACCGAAGCTACCTGCACCGATGTCAACTTCACGGGAAAGTCCTACAATAGTGCCAAGTCCACAAAAGCTATCTACACCAGAACTACCTGCATCGATGCGGCAACGACGTGGTGGTCCATCACATGCATCTACACCTCGTGCCCGGTCAACTCTCGTGAAGTCGACCTCTAAACAGCGAGGCAACAAGGGCAAACTAAAGAAGCCTGATGATATCCTCTTCTTGCCATTGGCCCGAAAATTTGTGCTACACGAGCCGATGGTCGCCCCGGTAGAGTGCATCCAAACCCTAGGACTGGCTTGTTAGAGATTGCATGCATGGACATGGTACATACCATCAAGATGGATGGACAATGGTGCTCGGGTATCAATATCAAGTTCAGGCCACATCATGTTCACCATGAAGTTCAAGACTATGTCTTCATGATGACCTTCAAGGACTTGTTCTTACTCTCAACCTCGATGCCCTCAACATCTCACTCATGTGATACTGGACACTGTAAGTGTGTACAATCACAGTCTACGTTTGTAACATCCTGAAAAATCTGAAATTTAAAATATGACTTCTTGAATGGTTTTGCAATATATTCTATTTGAATTTGAATTTTTTTATGGCATTTCTCTGGAATTGGTTGAGGTTTCAAAAATTTAAGAAGGTTTCAGGAAACTAAAACTAGAATTAAAAATACCATAAAAGAAAATATGGGAGTAAAAGAAATTTATAATTTTGAATTCACAACTGAAAAGACAATCCAACATAAGGAGGGAGAGATTTAAATCAAAAAAATATAAAAAAAATCATATTGTAAATAGTATTATAAAAGGGCAACAAAAGTAAACACATAAAATATATGCAGGTATGTATACAAAAAAATGGCCTAGCCAGTTGACCAAAGATGTATAAATGAAAGTATACAAACATAGAGAGAAAAGGGAAATATATGTATATATGAACATATGCAATAAATATGCAAAATGGAAATACAAACAAAAAGAAAAAAAAGAATTGGAGGCCAGGCCGGCCAAATGGCACGGCCCAGCCCGCTCCACCCCGCGCCGTTCCCCCGCACGGCCCAGCCAGCCAGCTCCCCCTCATTCCACTGCGCCGCGGGCCCCGCCTCCACTGCGCCAGCCCCCTCTCTCGCCCTCTGCCCTGGACCCGCTCCGCTATCGCGCTCTCCCTCTTCTCTGTTCTTTCTCCTCGCGCGCACGCTCCTCTCTCCCCGCATGGACACGCTCGCTCCACGTCTCCCCCCTTCCCTCTCTCCTTTGCGCCGACTGCAAGAGGACACGCCCAAATCTTCCCAGATCTCCTCGCCACCCCGCGTGCCTGTCCTGCCTCTGCCGCACACGCCGAGCCCCGTGCCCTCGCGCCGAGCCCCGCACCCGGTTCTTGCCCACCGGTTCTCCGCCCCGCCGCCCAGTCCGCCGCCACCGACCGGTCTCCCGCCACCGCGCTCCTCCGCCCTCCACAGCTACAAGAAGCCCCCCTAGCTTCCCATTTCTTCCCCCGCGAGCCCCAATCCACTTACCCCTTTTTCCCCTTTCCTCCATCGTGTGCATGCCACCGCCGCCACTCTCACCGCCACCTCCCCCACAGACGACACCGGTCCAATTCGCCACCGGTGGAGCATCCCCTCGCCGCCCCGAACTACCTCCAGCCACCGCCGGCACACCTCGTTCCCCGTAGCTCGCCGGCACCAAGAGGCTTCCCCACGACACCGTGGCCTCCACCGCCGGCCAGCTTCGGACCCTCCCCGGTCTAGGCAACCGCACGGCGAGCATCCAACCATCTCACACATGCTCGGCCGCGCCTTAAATTGCATCTTCTTCCTCCCGTCTGCCGGCGCCCCAGTTCGTCCCCGCCTCCGGCCGCTTGCGCCGATGCCGGCCACCCCCGGCGCCGCCACCACCCGCGAAGCCACCACCGAAGGCCTCACCCCTCACTAAGGAGTCCATTTCGCCCGGTACCGCGACCTCCCCGGCCGCCCTCCACCGGCGCCACCGCAGCCCAGAGACGCCGGTATTTCCCTTGCCTTGCCCTGCTCATGCGGCACTATTACTAACTCACTTCCCCAACTCTCGTCAGGAAACACCCAATGCCCATTTGGCTACCCGAGTGATCTTTAGAGGCTAGCACATCCTTGAGGTCTTGAGGTCAAGCCATCCTTCGGCCATTTTTGTTTTGCCATTTAGCGATTTTAAATAAAGGTCAATTAAAGAATAATGCTAGAGAGCTAAGGTGATTGATTTAGGATTGAGTAAAATGTATATATATGCAGCTAATAGAAATTGAGATGTAAGATAAGGTTACTTGAGATTTAATAATAGATTAAAAGCTATATATGTAAGTAAATAATGTTCTAGATTTAAACTCTAGGTTTTTGGATTAAAGGTATTAATACAAGCTGACATTGGCTAATTATTCAAAACTTAGCAAAGGTACTGGATACCATGTTTAGCTATAACAGCAAGGGTTTACATACAAGAGTACCATTAGCAGTAAATAAAAAAAACACATGCCCCATTAAATATGTTTGTATGATAGGTTTCACCAATTAACAAAAGTTGAAATATAACCTTGCAAAACAAGTCTGGTTAGGTAATTAAATACTAAATTAGAGCTAAGCAAAATGACAACTAAAGTGTAGAGACTTTTTAAGGATGTGTATAAATATATATAAATATCTATGTATACGTATAAATAAGTGGTTAGAAAAATACTGATAGCATGTATGTAGCCCACTAACAAATATAACTGTACAATTCCTGTGTACACCTTAGACCCTACTAAAAATATAGATACATGAACACACTGTCATTTAAAATACTACCAGTCATGAAACCATGTGCCATAACCCTATATATAAAAATGATAATACATATTTGGGTTAAAAGGTCATGATTCATGATATAAGCTCCATCCTTATTACATCATCAAATAAACAAATTTCCACGCTAGATTTAGTTAATGATATCACGTATGTACGATTAGTATGCCGTTAGCATTTATTCTAAATCTAATCCCTAATTAAAAGAAAGACATAGGAAAGGTAGGGATAATCCATGGGAGCTAATAAAATTGAAATAAGGCTTTAGGGAGTTTATGTATGATTTAAATTCGGATTAGATGTCATAATAAACAATAAGTGTAACTTCAACGATTACATGGCAAATCTAATTATGTATGTATATATATTAAGGCATTAGTTAGGAGAAATAGTATTTGGATAAAGGTATATATTAATAAAGCTGGCCCTTGATTTAGCATGTAAACATACATGCCCAATATTTGTCATGCCACATTAGACAAACCCTAATGACATATTTTAATGTAATAGCCTAGGTCATTAGCATTAAAATAATCCCACAAACATATAGATACTCTAAAGTAAATAAATAACCACTAACACCAGTAGTTCGAATCACATAAAATGATGCGTACCAAGCTTTAATAGGATAGCTAAAAGAAATAAAAGTTAAGCATAATAGTATGCATAGTAATAACTAAAGCACACATGAAATAATAATGGTATCATTAGTCAAATCTTAAGAACTAGATTAACAAATGAAAATGATGAGCATGAAGTAGTACGATATGATTAGTGACAACCAAATGCACATAAAATGTTACCCCATAAAATGCTATACACCCACACTCTAAAATTTATTTGGTAAGCCCAAAATGCCCTGAAAAGTAATGTTCGATAAAATCATACCTACTCATAAGTCCATCCTAACTCATGGAACTTCCTTGATAAATATAAAAATAATAAAAGAAATTGTTAATAAAAAGATCAAGTCATCATACTCTACCATCGACCTTACCTCAAATAACCCAAATCACACATAAACTCATAATAAAAACTAAATGGAGTTTATTTGGATTTATTGGGTCTTTTGAGTTATTTGCTTTTATTTGGATTCAGTCATTCATCGCGTAATTAGAAATCGGAGCTATAAGGATTCTGCGGATCAAGCGGGATCGAGATCGATGAAGACCCGGAACTAGAGATCATCGTATGAGACAACCTTGTGTGAGCTCAAGACCGCGGTAAATCCGCGCCAGGCGAGTCAATACTTTGATCATGTTGAACCTACATTTTCTGCAAATTACTTTGTTTTAAATTATTAAATTGCATGCTATTATTTTATATGCAAATACATGTTTAATTTAATATTCTAGTTATATGCCCATTGTTTACCTTGAATAATATTACCCCTCCTTTGGAATATTGGAATGTGTGAACCTTGTCCCCCTAGTGGATAAATTATAATTGTTAGCTTTCGAAAATAAGTCCATATCTATACGCCATGCTTAGTACTGCATAGTTACTTGGGGGCGCTGAAATGCCCAAAACATCATTGTCATTTTAAATCCTGAAGAACTGGTTTGGGCAGTCATGGTGGGAATGACTGGTATAATTTGACATGATTATTTTATGCTTCCAAAATTCCCAAACTTGCTTAAATATCTGGGTGGATTGGTATGAGGGTGTGAATGTGGTGCAGTGGATGCACAAAGTGGGTTAGTGGTAGACCGCCCAGATACCGCTAAGGACCGAATCTTGCCATGACCTCCTGTGTAAAATAGTGCAACCACAAGTCTGTAAAATACAACTTGGCTAAGTAAATTTATCGAAATCCCCAGACTCATCTCACTGGTAGTGGATAGAAGTGGATATGCTATGGCAAGGGGGCCTGAAGGGACACCAGTGTAGGGTGAAGTTTTTCCCAGATGTTCTAAGCGTTGCGGGGACGAGAAGCCCGGCTGCGTTAGTAACTGTAGGGGAAAAACATCCCGCGCATAGATGGGACCCACCGCAAATGGGCAGTTTCCCATAAGGTGAATGAGAAAAGGGACTCGATAATTTGAAAAGTCACTGTGATGGTCTGCTCAACCACACGTCTAAGGAATCGTGTGGGGCAACGAGTTGATTGTCTCTTGTGGTGAAAGTGTACAAACTCTGCAGAGTCAAAACTATTCGAATAGCCGTGCCCACGGTCAAGGGCGGACATGGGAACTTAACCAGATATAGTTCTATTTCAAAATGTTTTGTGGGTGGGATGGAAAAGTGGAGGGCAGTGAAAGGCCCTAGTTTGGAATTATCCTGGGTGTCGTCCCAGTGGTAAGTTAAGCGGCTATAACGCTGAAGAAATTGCTATATGGTGCAGATGCCATGTAACGGTGGATGGAATCTGAATCGATATTACTAATGCATTTCCTTGTACATTATGATTTGTTCCAAAATTGCTAAGTCATAGGACTTTTTAATTAATTGTATTCAAAAGCACTCTACGCAAAATAAAATAGCCCGAGCCTCTCCTTTGTTAAGCTATGCATACTATTTATTTGCATTCTGTGTATTGGCTCGCGGAGCACGGGGTCGGAGTGCTCACGCTCGCTTTTGCGACAAAAAAATTCAGATTCAGGAATCAAATTACCTCGCCTCAGCAACAAGATTGGACAAGCTGGCCGAGAAGATGAAGATGTCAAGGGCTAGGTCGCGAACCTCCAGTTGGCTGCCTGTGGGCATGTCCTGAAGGTCTCACCTGTGTGCTTCGTTCTTCCGCTGCTGCAATTTAATGATTTCGGCCTAATCGGTCCATGAGTAAGTCTACTATGAAATTTTACGCTTCCGTATGATGTGTATTTTGATATTCATTACTGTAACTGTGAGCACTATCTACTGATCCAGGGAATAGTGCAGTAATCACAGAGGAATCCGGATGTTAATATCTGGGTCCCTACAGCGATGGTATCAGAGCATATCGACTGCAGGTCGTGACCTAGTTAGCCTGGCCGTTAGTTTCATGACTAGAAGTATTTCTTTAAAATACTGTTTTCAACAATATAAGTTATATTGCTCATTCTCATCTCTCTTAGATGATTCTCTCTCATGTAAATGCTGCCTTAGCCAATTTTACTTCTAGAGCTCTCTTACCCCGAATTCAAACAATAACACAATAGTGAGCACTAATATCAACCAAAACACTCCAAATACTTCCCTCCTCTGTCTATTAATGCAAAAGGAAAATTTTGATCCTTTGCTCGTACCCCTACTCCAAATTTTAAGGTTAGGAACGTTGAAGATACTCATGAAGATAATGTGGTTTCGTTTTAAACGAACTATGCAGATAAACCCTGCCCCCTTTTATGTATGTTTCCCCGAGTAGACGTTGTACTATCGCCAGATTCTCCTTGAGCCCTGTGCACTGCCATCTTGCCCTCGGGTGTCCTATTTCGCAGTCACAGGAAAAGCTTGCTTTTAAAAATTTGTGTGGATTAGTATCACTCCAAGTTCGCTGGATGTGCTCTTTTAAAATTAGAATGGGTTTAGATTACCTTATCTCCACGATTCTATCCTTACCTCATGCTATTCCCTCTCACCTCCTGCTGAAAACCCCATCGGATCCAAAGGAATGAAATAACAAGTAACCCAAAACCAAGGCAATCAAGAAGAAGTAAAGACTCTGCAACCTTCCAGTATTTAAGGAAAACAACATCACTATGAAGAAGACCACCGTCAGGAGAGTGTCCACAGAGCAAGGTCTCCTATTCCTGCGAAGAACAAGACTCTTGCCCCAAGGTTGCTCCTTGAATCTATTGCTGACCAAGACAGCTAAGAGTACAACAGATGAATAATGACAATCGTCATTTCTTTAAGGGGGGTAGCACTGAGACAGAAATGTCGAAGAACTACTACGACGTATATTTGAAGTTGCAACAACATGGGTTTAGAGCTAATCAGACCAGTACAAGGAGGTTCGCAAGGCCAGAAATCTTCTGGTGATGAGGACTACAAGACGTACCTTTAGCTAAAACCGTCGTGCTGGGCAAAGCTAAAGGTTAAGAATGGGATCTCAGTAGAAGTGAAGGACCACCACCAAGATAGGCCCATCGTCACCTCTGCATCCCTAAGGCCGTCTATTCCCTAGGGCACAGATCAATGCTATCCACCTATCAGTGTGAATTCTATGACCACCATATGTCCAATAGATGATGCAACTACTCCGTCCCTGGATAACGTGAAGACAACAAATCAAGAGTAAGTATTTGGAAGTCTATGACTTATCCAGAAGAACAGGGTTTTTCTCTTTCTTTTGACTTCTCCAAGTGCTAACCCCTATTGTGCAGATTTTTATCTCCCAACGGAGCCAGGGAACTATACGTCGAGCAACACCCCGAAACCCATTGCTAGCCAATGTAACCCCACCTGCTTCTTTCTTCTCTACCGAAATCTCGGGGTCGAGATTCATTTAAGGGGGGTAGGTTTGTAACATCCTGAAAAATCTGAAATTTAAAATATGACTTCTTGAATGGTTTTGCAATATATTCTATTTGAATTTGAATTTTTTTATGGCATTTCTCTGGAATTGGTTGAGGTTTCAAAAATTTAAGAAGGTTTCAGGAAACTAAAACTAGAATTAAAAATACCATAAAAGAAAATATGGGAGTAAAAGAAATTTTGAATTTTGAATTCACAACTGAAAAGACAATCCAACATAAGGAGGGAGAGATTTAAATCAAAAAAATATAAAAAAAATCATATTGTAAATAGTATTATAAAAGGGCAACAAAAGTAAACACATAAAATATATGCAGGTATGTATACAAAAAAAATGGCCTAGCCAGTTGACCAAAGATGTATAAATGAAAGTATACAAACATAGAGAGAAAAGGGAAATATATGTATATATGAACATATGCAATAAATATGCAAAATGGAAATACAAACAAAAAGAAAAAAAAAGAATTGGAGGCCAGGCCGGCCAAATGGCACGGCCCAGCCCGCTCCACCCCGCGCCGTTCCCCCGCACGGCCCAGCCAGCCAGCTCCCCCTCATTCCACTGCGCCGCGGGCCCCGCCTCCACTGCGCCAGCCCCCTCTCTCGCCCTCTGCCCTGGACCCGCTCCGCTATCGCGCTCTCCCTCTTCTCTGTTCTTTCTCCTCGCGCGCACGCTCCTCTCTCCCCGCATGGACACGCTCGCTCCACGTCTCCCCCCTTCCCTCTCTCCTTTGCGCCGACTGCAAGAGGACACGCCCAAATCTTCCCAGATCTCCTCGCCACCCCGCGTGCCTGTCCTGCCTCTGCCGCACACGCCGAGCCCCGTGCCCTCGCGCCGAGCCCCGCACCCGGTTCTTGCCCACCGGTTCTCCGCCCCGCCGCCCAGTCCGCCGCCACCGACCGGTCTCCCGCCACCGCGCTCCTCCGCCCTCCACAGCTACAAGAAGCCCCCCTAGCTTCCCATTTCTTCCCCCGCGAGCCCCAATCCACTTACCCCTTTTTCCCCTTTCCTCCATCGTGTGCATGCCACCGCCGCCACTCTCACCGCCACCTCCCCCACAGACGACACCGGTCCAATTCGCCACCGGTGGAGCATCCCCTCGCCGCCCCGAACTACCTCCAGCCACCGCCGGCACACCTCGTTCCCCGTAGCTCGCCGGCACCAAGAGGCTTCCCCACGACACCGTGGCCTCCACCGCCGGCCAGCTTCGGACCCTCCCCGGTCTAGGCAACCGCACGGCGAGCATCCAACCATCTCAGACATGCTCGGCCGCGCCTTAAATTGCATCTTCTTCCTCCCGTCTGCCGGCGCCCCAGTTCGTCCCCGCCTCCGGCCGCTTGCGCCGATGCCGGCCACCCCCGGCGCCGCCACCACCCGCGAAGCCACCACCGAAGGCCTCACCCCTCACTAAGGAGTCCATTTCGCCCGGTACCGCGACCTCCCCGGCCGCCCTCCACCGGCGCCACCGCAGCCCAGAGACGCCGGTATTTCCCTTGCCTTGCCCTGCTCATGCGGCACTATTACTAACTCACTTCCCCAACTCTCGTCAGGAAACACCCAATGCCCATTTGGCTACCCGAGTGATCTTTAGAGGCTAGCACATCCTTGAGGTCTTGAGGTCAAGCCATCCTTCGGCCATTTTTGTTTTGCCATTTAGCGATTTTAAATAAAGGTCAATTAAAGAATAATGCTAGAGAGCTAAGGTGATTGATTTAGGATTGAGTAAAATGTATATATATGCAGCTAATAGAAATTGAGATGTAAGATAAGGTTACTTGAGATTTAATAATAGATTAAAAGCTATATATGTAAGTAAATAATGTTCTAGATTTAAACTCTAGGTTTTTGGATTAAAGGTATTAATACAAGCTGACATTGGCTAATTATTCAAAACTTAGCAAAGGTACTGGATACCATGTTTAGCTATAACAGCAAGGGTTTACATACAAGAGTACCATTAGCAGTAAATAAAAAAAACACATGCCCCATTAAATATGTTTGTATGATAGGTTTCACCAATTAACAAAAGTTGAAATATAACCTTGCAAAACAAGTCTGGTTAGGTAATTAAATACTAAATTAGAGCTAAGCAAAATGACAACTAAAGTGTAGAGACTTTTTAAGGATGTGTATAAATATATATAAATATCTATGTATACGTATAAATAAGTGGTTAGAAAAATACTGATAGCATGTATGTAGCCCACTAACAAATATAACTGTACAATTCCTGTGTACACCTTAGACCCTACTAAAAATATAGATACATGAACACACTGTCATTTAAAATACTACCAGTCATGAAACCATGTGCCATAACCCTATATATAAAAATGATAATACATATTTGGGTTAAAAGGTCATGATTCATGATATAAGCTCCATCCTTATTACATCATCAAATAAACAAATTTCCACGCTAGATTTAGTTAATGATATCACGTATGTACGATTAGTATGCCGTTAGCATTTATTCTAAATCTAATCCCTAATTAAAAGAAAGACATAGGAAAGGTAGGGATAATCCATGGGAGCTAATAAAATTGAAATAAGGCTTTAGGGAGTTTATGTATGATTTAAATTCGGATTAGATGTCATAATAAACAATAAGTGTAACTTCAACGATTACATGGCAAATCTAATTATGTATGTATATATATTAAGGCATTAGTTAGGAGAAACAGTATTTGGATAAAGGTATATATTAATAAAGCTGGCCCTTGATTTAGCATGTAAACATACATGCCCAATATTTGTCATGCCACATTAGACAAACCCTAATGACATATTTTAATGTAATAGCCTAGGTCATTAGCATTAAAATAATCCCACAAACATATAGATACTCTAAAGTAAACAAATAACCACTAACACCAGTAGTTCGAATCACATAAAATGATGCGTACCAAGCTTTAATAGGATAGCTAAAAGAAATAAAAGTTAAGCATAATAGTATGCATAGTAATAACTAAAGCACACATGAAATAATAATGGTATCATTAGTCAAATCTTAAGAACTAGATTAACAAATGAAAATGATGAGCATGAAGTAGTACGATATGATTAGTGACAACCAAATGCACATAAAATGTTACCCCATAAAATGCTATACACCCACACTCTAAAATTTATTTGGTAAGCCCAAAATGCCCTGAAAAGTAATGTTCGATAAAATCATACCTACTCATAAGTCCATCCTAACTCATGGAACTTCCTTGATAAATATAAAAATAATAAAAGAAATTGTTAATAAAAAGATCAAGTCATCATACTCTACCATCGACCTTACCTCAAATAACCCAAATCACACATAAACTCATAATAAAAACTAAATGGAGTTTATTTGGATTTATTGGGTCTTTTGAGTTATTTGCTTTTATTTGGATTCAGTCATTCATCGCGTAATTAGAAATCGGAGCTATAAGGATTCTGCGGATCAAGCGGGATCGAGATCGATGAAGACCCGGAACTAGAGATCATCGTATGAGACAACCTTGTGTGAGCTCAAGACCGCGGTAAATCCGCGCCAGGCGAGTCAATACTTTGATCATGTTGAACCTACATTTTCTGCAAATTACTTTGTTTTAAATTATCAAATTGCATGCTATTATTTTATATGCAAATACATGTTTAATTTAATATTCTAGTTATATGCCCATTGTTTACCTTGAATAATATTACCCCTCCTTTGGAATATTGGAATGTGTGAACCTTGTCCCCCTAGTGGATAAATTATAATTGTTAGCTTTCGAAAATAAGTCCATATCTATACGCCATGCTTAGTACTGCATAGTTACTTGGGGGCGCTGAAATGCCCAAAACATCATTGTCATTTTAAATCCTGAAGAACTGGTTTGGGCAGTCATGGTGGGAATGACTGGTATAATTTGACATGATTATTTTATGCTTCCAAAATTCCCAAACTTGCTTAAATATCTGGGTGGATTGGTATGAGGGTGTGAATGTGGTGCAGTGGATGCACAAAGTGGGTTAGTGGTAGACCGCCCAGATACCGCTAAGGACCGAATCTTGCCATGACCTCCTGTGTAAAATAGTGCAACCACAAGTCTGTAAAATACAACTTGGCTAAGTAAATTTATCGAAATCCCCAGACTCATCTCACTGGTAGTGGATAGAAGTGGATATGCTATGGCAAGGGGGCCTGAAGGGACACCAGTGTAGGGTGAAGTTTTTCCCAGATGTTCTAAGCGTTGCGGGGACGAGAAGCCCGGCTGCGTTAGTAACTGTAGGGGAAAAACATCCCGCGCATAGATGGGACCCACCGCAAATGGGCAGTTTCCCATAAGGTGAATGAGAAAAGGGACTCGATAATTTGAAAAGTCACTGTGATGGTCTGCTCAACCACACGTCTAAGGAATCGTGTGGGGCAACGAGTTGATTGTCTCTTGTGGTGAAAGTGTACAAACTCTGCAGAGTCAAAACTATTCGAATAGCCGTGCCCACGGTCAAGGGCGGACATGGGAACTTAACCAGATATAGTTCTATTTCAAAATGTTTTGTGGGTGGGATGGAAAAGTGGAGGGCAGTGAAAGGCCCTAGTTTGGAATTATCCTGGGTGTCGTCCCAGTGGTAAGTTAAGCGGCTATAACGCTGAAGAAATTGCTATATGGTGCAGATGCCATGTAACGGTGGATGGAATCTGAATCGATATTACTAATGCATTTCCTTGTACATTATGATTTGTTCCAAAATTGCTAAGTCATAGGACTTTTTAATTAATTGTATTCAAAAGCACTCTACGCAAAATAAAATAGCCCGAGCCTCTCCTTTGTTAAGCTATGCATACTATTTATTTGCATTCTGTGTATTGGCTCGCGGAGCACGGGGTCGGAGTGCTCACGCTCGCTTTTGCGACAAAAAAATTCAGATTCAGGAATCAAATTACCTCGCCTCAGCAACAAGATTGGACAAGCTGGCCGAGAAGATGAAGATGTCAAGGGCTAGGTCGCGAACCTCCAGTTGGCTGCCTGTGGGCATGTCCTGAAGGTCCCACCTGTGTGCTTCGTTCTTCCGCTGCTGCAATTTAATGATTTCGGCCTAATCGGTCCATGAGTAAGTCTACTATGAAATTTTACGCTTCCGTATGATGTGTATTTTGATATTCATTACTGTAACTGTGAGCACTATCTACTGATCCAGGGAATAGTGCAGTAATCACAGAGGAATCCGGATGTTAATATCTGGGTCCCTACAACGTTCATGTAATACTAATAAATGTCATATATAACTCCTTACTTTTGTGTGTGTGTATATACATGGTTTTAGATGCCATATCAAAAAATCACCGGTAGATTTTCTCGACCCATATTTGGTCTCCATGCAAAGCATCCGAGAGGATGCATCCTTCATCAAGTCTTACATGAAGACATCATTGTTGGCTCACCGCAACAAGGAATTAATACTTTTGCCCTACAACTAGAGGTAAGTGTTGCACTAGTGGCTATACTTGTTAATTTGTACTTTATAAGCAATAAGAACTTAGGTTTAATGACCATGGTGACATACCTGTGTAGGTTCCACTAGATTCTAATTGTAATTATACCAAAATAGAATAAGATAATATACCTTGATTCCCTAAAGAGGGCCAAACACAACTTCACAGTTGTCCGACAATTAATCGAAAGGTAAATACATTTTCTCTATAGATAACTCTATTGTAGTTTTTCCTTTCTTTGCAATGGCTAATGCTAACTTTTTGGAATCACGTAGATTGCTCGCTACATACGTTGCTACTGGAGTGAGATCCAATGGAGGGATCAACACCCTGCAACACGATCTAAATTTTTCAGTATTTGTTAGTACACATTAATCCTATGTAACACTTCATAGCAATGTCTCTCGAACTAACCAATTCTATTTTTGCAGTGCTACCAGCATCCACTAGGCAACACCTGTAGATACTATGTTTGCCACAACATGCAATTACTCCTCGGTTCCGCAGTAACCAATAATCCTCAGGTTTGTCAATTTTACAATAATTATTTCATACTTATCCATTTATATATATGCACGACTTTGATCTTTCTAGCGATAGATTACGACCATCGCTGCAACTGCGTTAGAACAGGCCGAGCTTCAAAACATTTGAGGACAGTTACTTCTTGTTGTCATAAGTCATAAACCCAGATGGGGAGTTCCACAATGTAGATTAAACTTAATTAGGATAAGATTGAACTTAATGGTACATATGTGTATTTATTTATGAATGGTTAATTTTAGTCCAGTTGAGTTAATTGATTTGTGAAATGGATGTTCTTACTTTTCAAATGAATGTGAATTAGATGTATACATGTACTTGTGTTTTCACTTGTTTCAGAGGGCATAGCTAGTATTTTTTTAGGCTAGCCAATAAACAGAAATAGATTTAACAATACAAAAGAATATCACAGACGGTTCCTTAAGACAAACCATCTGTGATACATCAACTATCGCAGGCACTTTCATCTACAAACCGTTTGAGATACATAATCAATCACAAACCGTTTCATCTACAAACCGTCTGTGATAATCTGCATTACAGACGGTTCAAAAACCGTCTGTGATGACCTTATATCATTACTGACCCATAATTAACCCAGACGGCTCGCGAAACCGTCAATGATGACGTTTTTGAACCGTCTGTGATGACATTTTCTGCAATAGTGATATATATGCGCATTAATAGCTAGCTAGTATTGACCCGGTTTTGATGCTTTATTAGATAAAGTAATACCTGTTCTAAAATACTTTGAAAGGTTCCGCCAAAAAAACACTTTGTAGTGGACGTTACTAGTCCTATTTAAATATGTGTGGATTCTTCGATCTTGTCAAACAGATAATATGCGGATTAACTTGTCTTGATTGTAACGGTATATATTAATCAACTTCTTGTTCTCTAGGTATAAGGTGTCAAAAACCAACTGAGCCTGACCCAACTTAATTAATTAATTAATTTAAATTATGGTTATTTTGCTAATTACACCAATTTTGTTTAAATTTTATATATTGGAGTATTCAACAATTACACATTTTAACTTCAAAACCAAACTTACTGAAAAGAAAAAAAATCAAAGTAGATATATGGATCTATGTTTGTTAAGCTAAGCCTTGTAATTTTCCAAAACAAAGAAATGTGCAGAAGTAGTTATAAATTCGATAGGAACTAAAGGTAATTAATGTGACTAGTTAACATAGCATTGATTATTAGGAAAAAAGGGAAAATTTCTATGGTGGAAAGATAGTTGAATATTGAAATAGGTTTTGTTTTTTTATTAGAAAGTTTAATATAGATATACCAATATATACTACACTAGTACACTTCATATACATAGGGCATGGCTCATGGCTTTTGGATACAGCTTATTGGTCTAATAAATAGTGATTGCTGAGAGAAATCAAAAGCTACCGAAAAGCAAAAAGACCAGGGTCATAATTTTTACTTACGCAATAAGTACTTAATTAACTAGATGATCGATTCTATTAATACGATGTACTGTTTTATTGATCAGGACTTCAAAAAAATAAACCACATTTGGTTTATTATATCAGATTCAGTTGCTAAACTAAGGCCCTGTTTGGTACAGCTTCACCAACAGCTTCATGAGCTGTTGTGAGCTGTTTTTTGCCAAACACCCTTTTTGCAAACAGCTTCATGGATGAAGCTCCTTAAATCATGCTCTCACAAAGGAATGGGGTGGGGTGAAGCTGAAAATAGTAGCTTTTCACAGCTTTCTCCCTCAGGCTCGCAGTTCTAGGAACCCACTACCCTTGTAGTTGACAGAAATTACAGCACTTTGCCACTGGGTCCCCACGCCTGTTTCCTCTCCTCCCATTCGCACTTCTCTACCGTTCGCACTGATTTTAATTTTTTTTATTTTAATTTTTTAATTCATACTCATTCAAATATATTATTTTTTAATTCATATGACCATATACAAACATACAACTCCAAATGTTAGAACAAGTCAGGTAGACAGGAGCATCTTGGACAATTGCCCTCTCTCAGCCATGCATGAAGTTGTTGGTGAAGCTGTTTTGCCAAACAGTTTTCCAAAACAGTTTTAGCTTCGCCGGTGAAACTGCTCGTGAAGCTGAAATAAAAAAAACAGCTTCATTAGTGAAGCTGAGCTGTGCCAAACGGCCTAAATTATTTTTTTATCTATTTATAAAACAAGCAGCATACATACAGAACCAAACAAACCGGATGCACATCGCCCTTACGGTGACATGCATGGGCATACATAACTCAGAAGAATGCATGCATGGAAGGGTCAGCGTTCCTCTCATTACTCCCCCCTGTGCCTCTGCCTTCCCAATGCCCAACATCCCATTTTCTCAAGGAATGGGGCTATGCAACATTTCATGATCACGAAGGCCCGCCCATCCGCATGCATATATGATCACTAAATTGTACCTATGTATGATATGGCACTTGTATATGTCCCTTTCATCTGGACTGGACCGTTCTCTCTTGTTAGGTTCGCTGGTCCATGGAGGACGTACATGCACCTATGCATGCATGCAGCTAACGAGAGCTGATATGATGTAGATTATCCGGTCATTGTCCTGGGCAACATGCATGATGTATATACAGCTTTCAAGTGCGTGAACATGCACGATTAGTGTATTCATTGGTAACAAGATAATAGCAAGCTCTTAAATCTTAATTTCCAGATAGTTCTGCTCGTAGGAAGAAATAATTCAGGTCGTTGCTATCGTATGAATCATTTCATCGGGTGGCGACAAGTCAACAGTGGTATTGGTGTGACCCACAGCTTATGGAGTACCGTCCTGGAGATAGCCACACCACAGACGAGCTGTTGCGAAATTATAGTGGGTATCGGTAATGGTTACGCATTGCTAATTTGATTTGCCAGCTATATCTGTGGAATGTTCTAGTTGACTTTAATTAATTCTTTTGATGGTTTACCGTCCTCCATCTAAATTTATAAGATGTATTTCTATTGACACATATATCAAAGAGATAATAAAAAATCGCTAGATTACCCATAATTATTATTTCTAAGCAGTATATTTAATGCATGTATGTAGAGAATAGCAAATAAAACTGCACATTTCTTATGAAATATGGTGGTGAACGGTTCGGCTGAAAAGCTCGTGGCTTATGGCTGAAAACACTGTAGCTGGCTGAAAAAAGCACTGTAGCTGACAGAGGCTTATTTAGCATAATTAAATTTAAAAAATTTAAAAATAAAAAAATATGTTAGCCCATTATGTATAATACAAACAAATACGGGAAAAAAAGAACCGGCATAAAAGCTCAACAAAAAGCCAAAAGTTCAGAAAAAGATGAAACATATGAATAGTGAAAAATAAGCCAGAAGCCAAAGCCGAGTTGTCTCATATTTATGGACAATGTCATTCAAAAAATACGTCTTATAGACTTAGACGGATAGAGAATGTCTCAAGGTTAAGAATAATGTCAGAGTTTTTGAAAATCCCCATGTATAATATGCATACATGGGTGTTGAAACCAGGTACTTCTAACAAATCTGCATCGCTGGTCATATTCTTCACCACCTCCGTGTTCTTCATTATCGACGAAATCACCACCATCACGCACGACGGTCCATCATCAATGTGGACCACCATGCTACCGTTGTCACCATTGCCCAAAACCTAACTCCATCTATGGATGCCATCCATCAAAACCTAACTTGATCGTGCCGACTCATTGACGCCATCCTCCATCACAGCTACAAACCTACGGGCTACGGCCAGTGATGCCCCCATCAACCATCCAAGGTCTGAGGACCCATTCGTATTGGCATTTGCTGATGGCTTTTGGTTAAGTCTAATAAATAGTAGTGATTGATGAATAGCAATGGCTTATAGAAATTGAGGTGTTCTTATTAGCTTATAGCTTTTGGTTTTTTTGTTGAGTGCATTATGTAAGAAAGAAGGTGCAATGAAAAACACTACAATATTTGGACTACCATACGACTTACGGAATTATGACATAATAAAATACAAAGTGTGTTACACATGTAAAACAGTAAAAGCCTAAAGTAGTGACTAATGAATAGCAATGACTGATAGAAGCGGTTTATAGAAACTGTGACATTTATATTAGCTTTAGCTTTTCTAAGTAGAAGCTAAAGTCAATACCCATGGACCCTAAAATTGATTCACGGTCGTTGAGGTTGGCATCCACAGGCCAAAAGCCAAAGAGAAAATTTCCCTTAGGCAACTAAGGGGAGAGATATTCTCCATTCTGCCACTGAAAAACTGTATCTCTTTTTTTGCCACTCTTCCATTAGTAGTATGTTCTCGCTATTACCATCAGGTCAAACACCGTTGATCGCCATTCGCTTATCAGTTTTGGTGAAAAGGAAGGCCAAAAATGTCCTGAGGTGACCGACAGTGAGACAATTGCACACACGGTGACTGACACTGGGGGCCTCACTCTCACATGTCAAGGGAGATTGATCCGTTAATATTAATCAAACCCGTTTAGCATAAAATTGTTAAGAAAACTTACACCTACTAAGAGCATATACAATAGTATAATATCAGATATATGTAAACCTTGCTGCGTAGGACAAGTGATGAAGCGGAGAAGAAAGAGAGTATAGATAATTAGGTCGTCTCTTATGCAGCAGTTAACTGTAACATGAGAAACAAGATACTTTGTGTCATAAAGAAGCTGCCTATAAAGACACGTAAAAAGACAATATATTGTATGAACTGTCTTTAGTGTCGTCTATAAATAACATAGCTGATGTTATAGACATCAGTTTTCTATATTATTATACATGCCTAAGAAGCATAAATCCATTATGCATTCAGGCGCAAAATGGTCCTTTTGTCCTTGCTGGACCAAACCAATGTTTGTCAATGGCCCTATTTTAAATAGCTTCTGAATTTGGTTTTTAGAGGTTGGCTTTTAAATAGAGTAGTTTTTGGATGTGGTTTCTATAAATCATTTGTAGGAGTTACTGTATGAGCCATTTTGAATGGAATGGCTTTTCAGCGTGAGTGTTGCTTACTCCCTCAATCTCTTTCATAATCAACCAAAAATAAAAAACCACAACAAAAAAATATAGCACTTTTGAATAGGACCAGCATCGTTTGACTGGACGATAATGGCATAAAAAGAACATAGCAGGTAAGAACGGCAAAAGAGAGACAATTTTTCAATGGCAAAACGGGGAATAGCTCTCCCTGGCAGAATTTTTTTTCTCAAAACCAAATCATCCATCCAGCGGACACCTGCGCTACACGCGTGCTGTAAGCACAATCGGACGACTCATAGACGAGCGTCCTTAAGCGTCCACTGGATAAGCTTCCTATAGATACCCTTAGAATGAACCAATTATGCGTACTTGCACAACTAGTCATGGGAAGAAATTGTTATTAATTCTCCTTATATGCTGGAATGTTGTTGGAGAACATGCCTACGGCCACTATAATTGGAGCTTTCCTACATATAATTGGAGAACATGCCAACGGCCACTATAATTGGAATTAATAACAATTTCTTCCCATGCCTGTTGTGAAGTACGCATAATTGGTTCATTCTAAGGATATATAATTTTTTATTCATCGAAATGGATTCTTTTATTGTTCCATCAATTTATATACACACTTTCTACTTGTAGGATGACAATTCAGCGTAGGAATATGCATGCAGTCAGAGAATTATACATTAATTATGTTGCAAAGAAGAAGAAGAAAACACGGACCGCTTCAAAGAGCTTAAGCTTCTGACTTTGGCCGTCAGCTTTTGGCTGAAATTGCACGGTAATGATTGTTAGCTTTTTCTGAGTCATTCAATTAAAAATTAAAAAATAAATAAATAAAAAATCCATTATATTGTTACAGACAATGCGAAAGAATAAGAGAAAAAAGGTTTTAAAAAAGCTAATAAAAAACAAAAAAAAGCTGAATTAAAAGTTGCTATATTTTAAATGACTTCTGATTTAAATAAATTAAAAACAAAAAATAGAAGCTAAATTAGTTTAGAGCGAACCAAGGTAGGTGGTGCGCCGATTGCATGCGGTGTGCAGCAGAGAATCCGTTGGTGCCCTGTCTTGATGAGCAGGAACAGTTTCGTCTGGTCAGCCATGTGACCATGCATGTGCCGCTGTGGTACAGCATCAGTATGTATCCTGTTGTAAATTCCCTACCAGATGATCTTTAAAAATGTAGGATCGCAGCACGTACTGTCCTCCCTCCTCTCTTCTGTAGTACTCATTTTTTGGCGATAACTATGCATTAAAGACCGAATTTGATGGCCATATCATTGCTGCTCGAGGGATTTCTACTTATCCCATATGATTGCAAGCTGATTTTTTCTATTATTTGGTGGCTGGAGTGCCACGACGTGACACATAGCGTGGCGACCTTTGGAACGCCGCCGGTAATAGCACTGCAAGAAGGGTTTATTTTTAAAAATCAAGCGTGGGGTTTATTTTCAATAATAAAATAAAAATGGTCAAATAATAAAAGAAACTCCCTGGGCACCAACTTATGCGAATTTATTTCAAACTAGTATGTTTATTTTGAAGTTGAGATTTTATTTTAAATAAATTGCACTTTGCACTATATTTTGTGTCCCGTGTGTTACTTTCACTAGGTTTAATCGATACTTTCACCTTGAAATTTTGGTATGGATAACCTTTTTTTATTCGGAAATACAGAAATATACCCGCGGGAAATTTTTTTACAAAAATAGCCTCTAGTCGCCCAATGGGGGGCGACTAGAGACTTTCGCCCACCCGAGAAGTGACATTTAAAGAATCTGCGAACCGTTGGGCGAATCAGCGCTGTCGCCTGCACGTTGGGCGACTCAATTTAAGTCGCTGTACGGTTGGGCGACTGCATTGCAGTCGCCCAACGCTAGGGCGACAGAAGGGGGTTAAGGCGGCCTGCCCAGCCGGCTCCCACTACCAACCACCTTTTTCACTCATTCAGCAAACACATTCAGCGCACAGAGAAGAGGAAGAAGGAAAAGAAACAAGGGGGAGAAGAGAGGAAGGAGGGGAAGAAGAGGAGAAGGAGAGGAAGGAGGGGAAGAAGAGGAGAAGGAGAGGAAGGAGGGGAAGAAGAGGAGAAGGAGAGGAGGAGGTGAGGGAGGAAGGAGGGGAAGAAGAAGAGGAGAGGAGGAGGTGAGGGAGGAAGGAGGAGTAGAAGCTATTCCATCAATTTGGATCCAGGTATTTTTTGGATTATGTTGTATTTGCATTATTATTTATATGAAATGTTGGTGTTAATAAAAATTATAGATGTAGAATAATTAGTACCGTGTTAGTATGGAAATATTATTGTAGAAAAAGTTTGGTATGCAATTTGTAGTATGGTAGTATAGAAATTTTAGCAAAGTTTGTGGTATAGGAAGTTTAGTATTGTGCGATATTATTTGACATGTCGCAAAATTGAAATATATATGCAGGCCGACATCATCAATGTCCACTACATTGAGAGTGTATTACGGAGCTGGAACCATTCGTGAAGGCCCGAATGGTGTGGATTTGAGCGATTTTTCGCAAGTCACTCTCGTACTTCCGGATGACGAGAATGCTCGAATGGGAGATGTGCAGCTTTGGCTGACCCGGAGTTTTTCGTTGAACCCCGAGGTGTACAGCGTCGTTGTGCAAGGGCTTTGGAGCCGGTCTCCCACGGACATCAGATGGGAGTTGAAGACATTGGTGCGCTCTGCCACATGGAAGGGCTTTGTGCTAGGGTGCCAGCGTCGTGGATACGAGTGTGTGCTGCTTGTGCAACCGTGCTCAGTACAAGCAGCTGAGGAAGCTCGTGCAACAGCCGTTGTTGTGGGAAGTGCTAGCAGCTTGGGCGGGCCGCATGTTGGCGGACATGATGAAGTTGCTCGTCATGAAGTCGATGTGGTACATGAAGGAGAGTTACAGCCGTCAAGCCATAGAGAGCCAACTGGGCAAGCCGATGAAGGAGAGTATAATGAGTACATTGTGCAGCAGATGGACTCTGATGACGAGAGGGCATGAGATGAAGAGGAAGCTGTAGAGGACGACGACGAGGACAATTCCGATGAGGATGAAGTTCCTATCCCCCAGAAATGGAACCGGTTTAATGCGGAGGGTCTTTCCGCACATGATGAGCATGAATCACAATGGGAGTACCATGAGACAGAGGTTCGGTTGCATGCCATGTTTGCTGACAAGGAAGCGCTGCAGGATGCCATCAAGCTTTGGGCCCTTTCAATGCAGCGGACATTTCGCGAGCAGACTGGTTGCCCTTGGCGGGTGCACGCCCGTAAACCTAAGTATGAGACTCATTGGATTGTGTCCAAGGTTGAGCCGCACTCCTGCATTCTAAACACTGTCTTGGCGAGACATCGTAACCTGACGTCCGGATTTATAGCCAATCTCATGTATGGGGAGATAGTGCAGAAGAAGGACATGGCAGCCACGCATATTGTGGTAGCTATTGAGAATAAATTCAAGTATAAGATTAGCTATGCGAAGGCGTGGCGTGCCAAGCAGAAGGCGTTGGAAAAATGTTTTGGCACTTTCGAGGCGGCGTACGACAACCTTCCTCGTATGCTTAATGTCCTGCAGGAAAGGAACCCGGGCACGTACATCGCCCTCCACGAGAAGCCGTCCATAAGTCCGCCAGGGTATGCGGTGTTGCAGAGAGCAATGTTTGCATTTGGTGCTAGCATCGAAGCATTCAGGCACATGCTGCCAGTGATCTCAATTGACGGGACCTTCTTGACAGGCAAATACAAGGGGCAGATCCTGACGGCCATAGGCGTTGATGGTAACAATCAAATATTGCCGCTGGCCATTGCATTTGTGGAGAGTGAGAATTACGAGAGCTGGCTGTGGTTTCTCAGACATGTGAGGGCTGGAGTTGTAGCCACTCGGCCTGGTGTGTGCGTAATCCATGATCGCCACGCCGGTATTATCAAGGCAATAAGAAAACTTCAAGAAGACCCCGATGAGCCCTTTCCTTGGCCGGACATGAGGAACCGGTGGTGCAGTCGTCACTTAGGGGCAAACTTTTTCAAGCAATTCCCTAAACAATCTTTGATGAAGCTATTCAAGAGGCTGGTTAGGCAGAACCAACAGAGAAAATTTGATGCTTTGTGGAGGTTGTTGGATGAGCACACTAGGAAGAACGTCGAAGAGAGGAGCAAGGAGCCGGTCACTCCTGGGGCAGCACAACCACAATGCTTGCCACCAATCGATGCGCCTAACCCAAGTGGTCCAAGAAGAAGGAGCTCACGAAACATCAGGTGCTTCGCGCAGTGGATCGAGGGGGAACCGTTGGAGAAGTGGTCGCTGTTGCACGACACGGATGGCGCAAGGTACGGAATAATGACAACTAACCTTGTCGAGGTGTACAATTGGGTTCTAAGGGGTCTCCGTTCTCAGCCCCTTGTTGCCATCATGGAAGGTGTTCTTCACAGCACAATCCGGTACTTCAGGGAGAGGCACGCGAGTGCCGCACTTCATGCGGCCAATCCCGGAGCTCTGTATTCGGGAAAAATTACTGCGTACATGGAGATGAAGGCACAAAAGGGTCAGTTGCACACAGTGCAGGTCATGGGCAACAGGGAGCATCGTTTTGAGGTAATACTCCGTGATAGAGCCGGATTTGGGACGGCTCGTTCACTTGTTACCCACGAGGTATGTCTTGGAGATCATGGAAATGAACCTAGCTGCACGTGTAACAAGCTTAATTTGTTACACAAACCATGCTCTCATGTCCTCGCTGCATGCGGGACCGTGGGTATGGATCCTTCGAACTTCATGTCCGAGTTCTTCTTTAAGGGGAGGGTACTGCAGGCTTGGTGTGGGGAGCTCCGAGGGTTCAGGGTGGTGGGAAACTTCGCCACTTTGGACATTGCATCGAGGACCTGGGTTCCGGATGTTAACATGTTGAAGGGTGGGAAGGGTCGGCGACAGAGCCGACGTATTAGGAATGGTATGGATGAATCACAAGCTGGAACATCGGGTGCACGTTGTGGTCGATGCAGTCAGGAGGCGCACACCTCTAGACGATGCAATGCATGTCCTGATCAGTAGTTACATGACTTATCTGTAATGTAGTTGGTTATGTACTTATTTAGTACATGTATTTGCTGTTTGTTAAAATGAGATACTTTTGTGGCTCGTGCACAAGACAATCAATTCATGACATGCTTAACAACATTGCACATTATTTCGATCGACCCTCGTACATACTACGGTACAACCATACACATCGTTGCTTATATGCCAAATGAGCCTCGTGGCACCCACATGGAGAACTGCTGAAGTGGACGCCTCGGACGGGGCTGGCCATCGTGGTAGTGGCACGCACATATGCAACTTGGGTTTGCACAGCAATATGTCGGATCGTACGAGCTTCCTATGTTGACAACCTCCTCGTTTCCCCTCTCGCGTTGCATCTGTTGGCGGAGGTCATTGTTCTCCTCATTGAGAGTCTCCATTCAGTACTCCAAGTCCATTATTCGGTCCCATAAAGTACCCACATAACGGTCAATATACCGTTCATGAGGAGGGTCGATTCAGCGGGAGAAGTCGCATTTCGCCATCTGCGAAAAAGGACAGTAAACATGGAGGGTCCATAAACAATAACAAAAATGTACTATTAGTAATTTGTACCCCGGAGCGTGGGCATCGGAAGAAACGGCGCCCGCCATCGTTCGGCCCTTCCAGGACCTGCACGACCACGTACTCATTGTGTCTGCATTTCGGCCACGCTGGTTGCACACGCCGGCTTGGTATCAAGCGGTACTGTGGACCGAACATCTCCCTCCTTTCCAAGGGAAGGTCTTCCTTCGGTGACCCATATCCGACTGGCCCCTCATCTTCCGCCATGGTATGTTCCACCATGAAATAGAAGGTACTTCTTTGTTCGATTTACAGGGTTTTCTGGCTACAACTTCATGGGACCTCAACCGTGCTATTTATATCGAACGGCGGGACAAAAGAGGGCTGCTTTGCCTAGAGACATGACAAAAGCGCTCAGCTTTACTCGGTGAGATGAGAACACATGCCAGCTTTACGCAGTGATATGACAAAACGGGGCAGCTTTGCTCAGTCAGATTACAACACATGCCAGCTAAACTGCCTACATAAAGGCTACGATCTGAAAAGCCTTCATAGGGACATTTATTGCTACACTGGAATCCTGAGGATAATCCAGGCCTATCGCTATAGAAACCAACAAAATAGGGGCGTAGGCTGTAGCCTTTACAGTGAGTGTTCACATCATAGGCCTGTATCCTTTCTAGTGAGTTTTCATGTTACCTTAGCTTGTTGTTTCAGAAATTATGATTACTGGCCTCTGAGAAGGCAATGTTGTAGCACTTATTTCCTGCAAACGACTGAAAAGGCTACGTTGTACCACATACATTGAATGGTCTAACCTCTGAAAAGGCTACGAACTATGAATTTATTACGAGTCTACATGCTCTGAAAAACCTACATAGGACTAGTGGTGGAGTTCTGAACATTACAAGTACATGGTTCCACACATTACTAATAGTACTGCCGGAGTTGCTCTTAGTCGCATATCATGCTATATGTTATGCATGTAATAACAATGTACGCGGCATGTTACTCCCAACTGTATTATGAAGTTTATTTCTATTGACATAAGCTTATTATCTAGCATGTTCGCATTCAATGATTCAGATAGCAAGTCATACCGGTTCTCTCCGTAAACTATTTCTCGGCAACATCAAAATATCACTTACCACTCTATGTATCTATCGTTCTACGGTCAATCATTCTTAAAAAAATTTGAATTTTTTTGTGCACCTACAACATACAGTGCACATAAACTTTTATTACAACTATACCAGATTTTTTCTCTGTTTCAAACTACAAAATTGCCAAAACTCTACAAAAATCAGGGGGACTGAATGAAGTCGCCTACCTACTGGGTGACTGCATTACAAGTCGCCAAGCCATTGGGCGACTTCATTAAATCGCCCAGTGAGAAAGCGACTCCATGATGTCGCTTTCCCGTGAAGCGACATAAACTCTTGTCGCCTACCGGGTGGGCGAGAGGCTCGAGTCGCCCACCCATTGGGCGACTAGAGGCTATTTTTGTAAAAAAAATTCCCGCGGGTATATTTCTGTATTTCCGAATAAAAAAAGGTTATCCGTACAAAAAAATTCCTTTCACCTTGCACCACCTGAGTCTAACAATATTGTACTTTGCACCAGTTTTAGGCTGTTAGCATGGCCATCTTTTAGGTCTTTAGTCGGCTGTGCGCACGTGCACGACGAGCTCAAGATGGTCATATTACCGGTTTAAACCTGGTGCAAAATACAACTTTGATTAAGATTGAGTGGTACAAAGTAAAAGTATTACTTAAACATGATGCAAAGTGAAACAAGAGACACAATACTTGATACAAAATACAATTTACTCTTGTATTTTTATCAGGTTGGCAGTTTTTATAAACAACCTTTATTCTTTAGCGGTGGTGGAGATTTTAAGGAGTGGTATTGGGTAAGTTTTTTTTATTGTGACTGATGATTTATAGGTATAATTAATAATTTTTAATTTTAATATAAGAGTTCATGTGAACAAACGTAATATCGATTCGCTTTGTGAAAACTGATCAAGTGACGGAGTAGCCGGCGGAGAGGTCGTGTTAACATGGCAACATTTATGATTTCAGGACCCATGTCCTGGTTAAGATATTTTACAAGTACACTAGAACAAATGCAAAATAATTAAACTAGTGTCAGGGACAAGTACACTGCCCACGTCCTTCGCCCCGACGGCCCGTATACCAAGGGTCTTGCCGTTGGGCAACCAGCCATGTGGCTGTTCGCTGCATTGTGGGCCACCCATAACAGCCACATTTTTTATCCGCGATCGACCCTACAATTCAATTCAGCCGGCATGCATTTTATTGCTTCTGTTTGCCTAAATTGAATTTTCTGACATTTCAGTTTCGACAAATCCAGAGCTGGACAAATCGAATATAGATCGGAAGGTCAAATCAAATAAACGAAAATAACTTCGCTTTGGGTTTTGCTTTATTATGTCAAATAGAATAAAAACATACTAATCATTATGTGTAAATTAATTGTCGAATATCATAACAGCCTAGCTCGAAAGCTTTTGCTTTTAACTTCTAAATTCTTAATTTCATCTTTTTCTGATTTTTTTTATTTTGTTAGTTTTTAGTTTTTCTTTTTTTCGTATTCCTTTGTATTGTTCGTGATGGGCTAATATTTTTATTTTTTATTTTTTAAATTTAATTACATCAAAAAAATCATTAATAATTATAATATAAAATAAACCAGTTACAATGCCATACAGTGAAAAATAAGAGAGCAGCACCAGTTGTTCGACTTTACAATTTTTTTTTTTGCAAAGGAGCAGTACACTTGGTTCATTGTGTTATATGTTATTGAATGACTTTCTTCATCTAGGACTTTCTTTTTCGTCAGAGCTAGGAATAACAAGAATTTTCCCTAGGAAAACAATTGGCTGTTCGGAACGTTCATGCTGGGACATTTTGTCTTTTATTTCTACCTGTTAAAAGAAAAGGTTAATAGTGATAGTTCATCGGCCCCTCCTAACTCCCTATTGCACCTTTCTAAAAAAATCTTAACAAAACAAAAAATAATCTACCAATAACCAAATTCTATCACACTAAAAATTCTCTAACAAAAAAACAACAACAGAGCCAAGAACGAAGAGGTACGACATGGCAGAACGTAGAGACGGAGCTGATGGCGTAGGCTGGGCAAACCGATCCTGACAATGTCGAATTAACATGCTAGAATAATATGATTTTTTATCGTAATAAAGCACGGCATTCAGCTAGTTATTACCTAAATTTATTTGTGAGATCTTAGGTGTTATTATCCCTGTGGACTCCATTTGTAATTGTGAAAATATGAACACATTGTGCAGTGCTCCTCACATTCTAAGCTTTTGGGTTAACTAGTCACGATTAAAATCAATAGGGAGATTGTATTCTCAGTTAATATAATAAACTTGAGCACAGTGCTCTTCGGTTTAAAATTAACATATTCAGTGCAATAATTTCTTCTAATAATACTATGGGTTCAATTAGCCATTATTACAGAAGGGCAACCACGAAGTACCACTAGAGCCCACAAAAAAATTGAAATACAGTGATTATATAGCTAGGTAATAGTACTAGTTTCTCGTCTTTATTAGTCCTAATCAACCGAGCCACATGGCCTGTCCTAGCCGTGTCAAATGCCAATCATACAGCTCAAATCATTCAGTTTTTGTCAGCTATTGCTATATGGCCATTGCTTTCAGCTTATGACTTATAACTTCTTATGAATAAATAAATAAATAAATAAGACATATTCTTCGTCGTCTTTTCAAAACGACTTATCAAAACAATCTTTTTAAAGCGGTTTATCGGTATTCAATTTGTTCATATAATCACTCGTGTTAAGATAAAAAACCATCAGCTATAGATATAAACTATCGACCATAATAAAAAAGAATCTATCCATGACCTTGTGCTGAATTCTTCTTGATTTAGTTGACTCCGTTTATTGGGTCGACAGATAGTCACTTGTTAGTAGCTACTGATGTGTGTCAATAGTCGGAAAGAGCATTGTATAAGACCAGGTCGCACACCCGCATCTTCAGACCCATGCGGTCTTAATTGCCACGTGCCCCTTCGCATGTGCTTGGGCTTTTTTTTTTTTTTGAAAAGCATGTGCTTGGGCTTGAACAGGGCATAGGGTGGGACGTCTGGCTGGCTGGCACTCGCCAATCCAATCAAATTCGTGCAGAGTAGAAGGCAGAGATGTGCATTTTTTAATGTGGTTTAAATTCAAATAAATCAAGTCAACAATTCATTTGGCACCTTGAATATTCTGAAATCTGAAGACCTTCACCTAGTGCTAAGCAGCCAAGGGCATGGTTGATACACAGCTAGTTTGGTATTGCTGTGTGTTGTGCTTCGGGTGTTGCAGATTAATCCAGTTCGTTATGCTATGAATATTTACAAGTTGCGGTAAAATTT
The DNA here is from genome assembly GCA_017311315.1 of Dendrocalamus latiflorus. Lineage (NCBI taxonomy): Eukaryota > Viridiplantae > Streptophyta > Magnoliopsida > Poales > Poaceae > Dendrocalamus > Dendrocalamus latiflorus. The sequence continues at coordinate 7,692,520 of CM029646.1, forward strand.
TCTAATACGGGTCTAAAGGAAAGGCTACTAATGTATCTAAAATATTGTAACATAAATTTGGTTTAAAAAGTTTACTCCAATTGCCTGAATTAAGAGGTCGATCAAGAACAAGTACAATTATGAGAGAAGGAAATGCCGGTGTTGACCCAACAATAAACTATCGTAACACTTTATGCCTGAAGTGTAGAACTGATATGGCAATAAAGAAGGGTAAATAGTATATTCAAAATTTCCCTCAAGTATTTATCAATCCTTCACTCAAACAGCTACTGAGCTATTAAGATCATGGTTCAAAACTAAAACCAAATCAAACAACTCAAAAGCCAAAGATTTGAAATCCAGCACATGGATGCCTGACCGGGTGCTCCTAGCGGTCTGACCGGTATCTATTGGCATTCTGACTGGCGGAAGGGTGGTCTGAATGGCCCCCAGTCTGACCAGACCTGATAGTGGTATACCACTCCCCTATTCTTAGAATAGAAAATCACCCCAAATCCAAACCACTTTTGGTACAACTCAGAAAATCTATGGCCAAATGAGATAAGATTTTGCACACACCTATTCCATCCAAGAATCATCATTTCCCAAGAATTAGCAAGGTTGCACCAAAACAAGCAAAAATTTAAAACTCAAAATAGATTTGCTCATGGGTGAAGTATGCCCAAGATAGCTTTAGATATATTTACACATATTACAGCAATCAAGAATTCACAAAGATTCGAGGCAAAAACCCTTGGATCAAAAATCTCATCATAAGGTTAAATCCAAACAAAATGAGGCAACTTCAAAAACTTGCAAAATATAACATCCTCTTTTTGGGTGCTTTTTGAAGTTTTTAAAATAAAATAACCATTTGGATTTTCTTGAAATTAATTTAAGCTTAATTTGAATTTTTAGAAATTTAACAGATTTAATGTGACTAATTAAACATTAATTAATTCCAAAATTGCTTTATTTGGGTTCCTTGTGATGCGAGGAATTTTTCTATATTTTCTTTAATTTATTTGCTATTTTCTATAGCTCAATTATTTTTATAATTTCTGAAATTCAGAATTTCCTAAAAATTTGAATTTATGCAGATTCTTTCAACTCGGATTTTCCTACGGCCCGGATTTTCCTCGCACGCTAGCCTACCACTCCCTTGGCCCATCTCTCCTCTCTCCGTCGACCCAATTCACTTCGCTAGGCCTAGCCTCGCCTGCGCAGCCATGGGTTGGATATCTGACCCGCTCAATCGCTCATCCATGTCGTTCCTTTCCTGCGCACCACCCCCATCATGTTGTTCCTTGGACCACGTGTTAGCCATCCGCCTTCCTCTCTGCGTCGCTGACCACCTGAGCCCATTTGTTAGGCCCATCATCTCCGTCCTAAACTGTCTTCTCCGAGTCCGTTACGTCACTGCCATCGTCCCGCGCGTGGACTCTTCCCCGACTTAGCGCGCGTTGAGGACATCGCCTCCCAAGGCTATTTAAGGGATGCTACATGCCTCGAGATCTTCGCACGCCGAGCCTTTGTTGCTCCTTGCTGACGCCCGATTCCACTATCTCAAGCCTTCGCCGGAGCTTCGCACCGTGTGTCCTCATTTGCCTTTGCCCGCTTTCGCTAGAGAAGATGAAGGAGGCCGCCTTGCTTCATAGATAAGCTGCCACCCTACCTTGTTGAACCATCACACTGCTCCTCCGCCGTTGTGTGCTCATCGATGAGCGCACCACCTCGTTGCATCTGCACTGACACCTCGGCCGCCACCGATGCTTCGCCTCCGCCAGCCAATCACCGTGTGCCACATGTCGTCCCCTCTTCCATCTGATCACTATTGGGATCATTCTAGTTTTGTAGTTTTTATATTTTATTTGGATTTGTTTGTATTTCATTCACTTTCTCTCTCGTTAGATAACGTTTTCGAATGAGCAAAAACAGGACCAGAAAATCAAGAGCTAGTAACTAAGCAAGCGCAAGGCAAGTCATGACCTTTGATCATATTGAACCTATTGTTTTTAAATATACTATTTATTATTTTGTTTTAAATTATCATATATTGCTAATTTAACACAAACATTTGTACCTATTAGTTATAATCTAATTTGATTAACTCCACCTTAGTAATTTGAATGCCATGATTTCATTTGTACATGATAAGTGCATTATCTTATGTGCGTCAAGTTGTGCAACCTCTATAGAGTGTAAAACTATTTGAATAGCTGTGTCCCTAGTTATGAACAATACTCGATGATTTCACACGAGGGGTAGAGATTTCATGAAAATCTGGTTGGGTTAGGTGTGGGAAGTAAATGGTTAGTTCACTGGTGGTTCATTACGTGAATGGTTAGTTCATGGATGGTTCATTGGGTGAATGGTCAGTTCACATGTGGTTACTCAATTCTTTTGATTATCTAATTATTAATCTTTTTCACAATATGCTTCCAATATATCTATTATTGTATTTACTTTAAATTGATGTTTTCTGCAAAATAACCTCTCAACTATCATTTGTTAAGCTTTGCATAATTATATTGCATCCTGTTACAAATAGTTTGCTGAGTACTCTATGTACTTACGACTATAACCATATTTGCTCAGTGGCTGAAACAGAGCCATAATAGCCAGAGATACTTGGAGGACAATTCTTCGATGACTTCTTAGAGTAGGACTTCGCTTCCCTATCAATTGCCTGTGGGCATATCAAATGGCTACTATGCTTATCGATATTTCCGTTGCTAGTTCTCGTTAAGCCCTTTAGACTATAATTTGTAAGCTTGGCCATAAGGTCGCAACTTTGATAATTAATGATATTTGAGTCTTTTCTTAGTTAATCGTGATCATGGTTAATATTTCAACTATGTTTACACTATGTGCACTAGCGTGATCCTGGACTAGTGCAGAATACACAGAGAGTCCGGATTTATATATTCGGGTTTCAACACAAAACTTGATGCCTAGACGAATAGAGATTGATCTCTATGAGTCATCTCCATTACTTATACATCCTTGGCATACAACAAGATCAAAAGAGAGAGAAAGGATCAAAACCAACAAGAACAAGAGCAAATCAACCAAATTAAAGAGACTCCATAAGTGAAGAACAAAGTTGATTTACTGTTACTTGATGATGGAGACTTTACAGCCACTTCACCTAGAAGATAAGAGAGCACACCACATCACTCACACTTCTCAAACCCTAATCCTAGAACTCTTTGGCTAGAATGAATTATGGTGGGGTGGTTAACTAGCAAGTCTTCATCCCAACCCGTTAAATAGACAAGACAACCAGCATATATCTAACTTTAATGGATACTATCCAACAGCACAAATAGGAGAAACATGCTAACCCAACACAACACGGGTTTTACTCATGTACTTAACACATACACGTTTCTCAAAGCACATGTGCCCAAATCTGCTAAGTCTTCATATTTTGATCTATTTGATCATCTCAGCTTCTTCTTGACCTAAACTGCTTTCCCAAGCGCCGCTTAAGTGTTGTGGTTTTAATCCAAGATAGTTTTTGGTATTTGGCCGTCTTACCAAAATATTCTTTCTTGACCCGGTCGTCATTTTTCCTTGCTAGCAATCACCATACTTGCCACGTGTAACGTTCATAGAGGATAAAATTGCTAAAAAAATTACATAGTCAAGTATGTTGTGTCGGAAGGCTGCACATAAAATTTTGTAATTTTCTTAGCTCAATTGCTATATTTAAAAATTGAAATAAATAATATACAAAAAAATTAAGACAGATAATTAAGCCGCCCTGTCATCTGTCCATGGGGCGATAGGCTGCCTGCCGTCTGCTGGTGGGGTGGCAGGCAACTAGTGCCGGCGACAGGCCCACGCGTCGGCTTCTTGGCATCGCCACCTGGGCACCAGACGGTAAAAACGTTATGTTTGTCAATATGTCACGCATATTGATATTTTTATAAATACGGATGCAAACAATACTATATATGCTAAAAACTCCATGAAATGCGCACGTATAGTTACTTCCAAGAAAAGAACATTAATTAACCTCCTAGAATATTTTTTTCACCTCATACTAACTCATGCTTGCATGCATGAACGACACGAGCAGCAGATTGTCGACATGAGCAGCAGATTGCTCCATTTTATTTGGTTGATGAACTGTTGTTGCCCTGTGCACTATCATGTTCATGCTTGCCGATCAGTTCACTTCACTTCTGCCTCCCTGTGGTTTCAAATCCTCCACCTCAGACACCAACAAGAACTTCACGTCGCATCCTTAGCTAGCTTGCTAGACCCTAGCTAGTAGCATGCACTCGCCCCTTTCGTGCCGGCAGTAACTTCCAAATGCATTCGAATTAAAGCGCTCTCCTCTCTCTCTCTCTCTCATAGTGCCATATGGCCACCTTGTAATATCACGCCATCGCAAGGGCAAACAATGGCCAATGCCCTCTATAAATAGACCTCAACGCCTGGCCATGTCTCCTCACTCCGAGTCCGATCCTCGCTCGCCGTTTGGATACTCTTGCCACTCGCTCTCCTCCTCCTTTCTTCCCTCCAAGCTACTAATCAACGCAACAGGGACAAGGCCAAGAAGCTATATAGGATGGTTCACCGGCCGGCCGATCAGGGCGCGCGGCGGGGCCGGCAGGACCAGCCGTCGTCGGCGGCGAGAGGCGGCGGGAGGCGGCATCACCACCACCACCACCAGGAGCTGGTGCTGCGGCTGCCGTGCAACAAGGGGAAGGCCTGCCGGTTCAAGCGCAGCAGCTTCAGCGAGGAGGAGGACGCCGCGTCGTCCGCCATGCTGTTGCTCGCCTGCGTCGTCTGCGCCCCCGTCCGTTTGATGGGTTAATTAATTAATTACGTTACCTACTTGGTGACCGTAGTTAACTATGGGAATCACTAGGCTAATTAATTTCTTATCTTGTACTCGTACTCCACTACTAGTAATTAATGTGTACTGTGTCCCAGATAATTGTGTTGTGATCGCCGTTCGTTCATCCCCGGTATTACGTCTCGATCCATCAGTAGAGAAATATATTTCTTCGTTTTCGTGTTAGAATTACAGGATTTGTTCACCTACATGCTTAATTAATTAGCTGCTAAATACACACATGGTGTTAATTATGTTCTGTAATCACTTTGTTAAGCTCGTAAAATAATGGAGCATTTGGAGGCGCCTAGCTTAATTATTTGGCTTCTACGGCTCTACCGAATTACCTACTGGTCAGCTGGTGTATATGCATGATGCAACTGTGTACGGTCCTATTTTTTGGGCTTTTGTCTTGTATATGCATATGTATGATGCAACTATGTGGTGTACTTTTTGGGTTTTTGGGTTCTCCGAATGTCGAAACAAACAAAACAGTTTTTAAAATGAATTTTTTAAATAATTTCTCGAATCTAAAATCATGTACGCCATTTGCGTCGGCGACGTGTTCGTCGTCCACTACAATATCAAAAAGTATATATAAAAACTATTAACCGTAGCAATAAAACATGATGTATATCTCCAAAATTGAGACTGGGCCGTGTCATAAGAATGCCATGCACAGATGCCCGCCTTCAATCAAAATATTTACCATCCTGACATCCCAAATGGCACTGTGCGCGTTTTGTATGACTATTTTTTTTGTACGGGGGTAAATTTTGAACACGAGTCTTACTTAAATCTCAAACTTTTAAACGAGCCGTTTTCTATATGATGGTGAACGCATTCGTGCAGGACATTGCACACGCCTAAAATCGCAGATTCCGAGGGTGTGTCCATTAGCATAGCTTGCTTCGGCGATGAAGTGGAAGCTGTTTTACGAGATTTTATTCATGCGAAATTTCTACGAAACTCCGACGAAATTCCTACGTTTTCGGAAGTGCCCTTGAATATCAAATTTGAAGGTGAAAGCATGAATCGGCTCCACATGGCGTGGACTTCTACGATACTAATACTAGATAAAAAAATTCCGGGTGGACCGGAAAAATAAGACAAGTGAAATGAGGATGGAGAAGAGCTTTGGAACTGCAGCCGTAGAGGAAGAAGGTTGGTGCCGGCTTTTAGGGTCTGTTCTTTTTGGCTGCGGTTTATGTTTTTTGGTTGAAATTTTTGAATTTTGACTGTTTACGGTACAGATTACGGAGAGACAGATACTCACTTGCGATTTTGGCTGGTACAGATGTTGGGTTTTTAACGTGTAGATCGTTTAACTTGTAGACACCGTCTTGAGAAAATACTCCATTTGAAAGTTAGGTACTGTAGCAAAAACCAAAAGCCATCAGCTTTTGACTTAAAGAACATGCCCTTAGTTGGGTTAGGCGGCCGGCTGGCCGGCCGTCGCCCAGATGTTCGCCTTTTGTTTGGAGCAGAGAGTTGGGCTCTAGGCCAGCGTCCCACGAGCCTACGGTGAAAATATCTTTGTTTCACTTTTAAATTTTTAACCGCTACTTTTATCTTAAGATTATATTCAATTTTATATAAATTTAAAGACAAAAATAAAATCTGAAAGTTTTGCTCGTCCAAACTAAAACAAAGACAATGTTCGTTAGAGGTCTATGCTAATCAAGTTAATGGGTGTATTCTTTTAGACTTATGGCTTAGCTTTCTACACTAACTAGCTTTCAAATACGGTATCTTTTTAAGACGAAGTCTATAAATCAATTGTAATAGATACTGTCCTAACTTCATCTCTATTAGCCAAAATCGCACTTGAGTATTTCTTTCGCTATACTCTCTTGTAAACAGTCAGAATTCAAAATTTTAAACCAAAAACCACCGGCCAAAAGAACCCACCCATTTTATATTCCTTCAGTGGAAAAAGTACATGCAGTTTGATATGGCATGGTCTTCACAATTCTACTTAAACCACTAATTTCTTTATGACTTAATGACTACAAAATCACTGATCATACTAATCTATATTTTGTAAAACTAATTATTGGTAACAAAATTTACCTAGTTTGATTCTAGAAATACATGGACGTCTTATAAAAACAAATTGTAGGACCGAAGATGGTAATAAAGGGGAGTAAATAGTGCCTCAAAATATTTCTCTAAATATTCACCAATCATTCACTCCAATAGCTACAAAGCTACGAAAATTAGGATAGAAAGCCAATGAAAAACCTAGCAAACAAAATGCTACAAATTGAAGAAAAGATCAGCAAAATCGGTAGTACCACTTTAGAATTGCAGTATTACCACTTGCTACAGTAACCGTGGTGCTACCGCTACAATACTTTTGGTACTACTGCTACTACAGTAAAAATCAAGGTGAATAGTGTTTTTAGCATGATTTCAAAAATCAAAATTGATGAAACTTTTGATCAATACATCCAATGACATGAAAATTTGCAGAGATCTTTTCTAGGATATCAAGAACTATTTCAATAAATGATCATGAAAATTATGGCTAAAGTTGAGACCTTTTTTAGTTTGAAAGAAGAGTGCACCAAAAACGAGCCAAAAATCAAAAATGATGAATACAACTTGCTCGTGGGTAGATGGTGGCCAAGATGGCTCTAGTTGTATTATCACATATTACAGCAAGCTAGAACACCAAAGAAATCAAACCAAAAACCCTTGGATCATGAAACCACTCGCTGAGGCCAAAATTAAGCAAAATCAGATTTCTTCATGAACTTGTTATCAAAGCACTTAGATGATTGGAGATTGATTTTGAGAGACTATGTGGTTATGACCCCATGTTTGTGATGAGTAATTGACATCGGTTTAGGAAAGTCGAGTTTGGTTTGTGAGGTTCGTGCCCTAGCATTGTGTGGTGCAATCGGTTCGGTCGGACTTGGTCAAACTTGGTCGTATGGGCTTAGGATGCTTAGTCTTTTGATTCGACAGGTTTGGGCTCTTTCATGTGTAAGATGGTTCATTGATGCTATTTATGCTTACACGTGTCGAGCGGTGCTATTTGATGTGTTTCTTGTCTGTGATGGTTGCAGGACGTCGAGGCGGAGTCGTAACGAGACACGAGGTGACTGGACTAGACACAGGCGGTGTCGAGGTCAGAACGGTCGGAGGTGTCGAAGACGGCGGAGACTCGAGGTGGTTGTGAGGCTTGGACGACAAGGAACGCGGAAGCTTCCTGGAAGGTGCAGGAGGGGCGTTTCGGTAAAAACACAAAGCTGCACGGGTGGAAGCGGTTCCGTTCGGGTTTAGCAGGCATAACGGGTTGGAGATCCGTTAGGCGGAGCCTATATAAGGAGGGGATGTTTCCTTATGGCTACAGGTATTCCATGGATTCAAGGGGCTTTTAGGGTTTGCTTTAGTCAAAATGGCCTTTGGAGAGGTTGTTTTGCTTTAGGCTTTAGTGGTTGAGAGCAGGAGAGATGGACAGAGTGTGTTCTGTTGTTTGTCTCCCGTAGCTTTCTTGTTCTTGTGTTCTTCTTGTGTGTGAGAGAGCTTGGGGAGACGGGCAGGATGAGTTGAGCCACTATGTAATCATTCCTCTGGTTGTAATCATGTGTGGGGACTCCTTTGTGATCCTTGTGCTTATGGGAATGAATTTATTTTAGTTGAGATGCTCCTATCTCCAGGGTTTTCCTTCGATGCTCTCTATGCTTGATTTTCGAGTTTTTGTGTTTTGGCTCGATTCTTGCTGAGGAATGGCAAAATGGGTTGCTCTATGATGGGATGAGGTCTCAAGATCATTTGATCGATTTTTCCCAAGAGCTATTTGAGTGAATCAAGCCTTTCCATTTTTCAGCTTCTCTGTTTATTCTCTGTTCTCCTTCTAGGGTTTGAGGTGGATTGTGTATTTCTTCATGAGAGGCTCTGGGACTTGGACCTTTAAGTACTCAGTCTATTGCTAACCTTTCTGCAAAGTTTCTTGGTCTGAGGTTCAAAGATTGGAGGGCAATTTGATTTATGTTGCAGCTCTCTGTAGCTTTTCAGTTCTTGCCTCAAATCCTAAATTCTTGTTCTAGAAATGGTTTCTTTTGTTTCTCTAGGGTCCCTTGGCTATTTTGAGTGTTTACTTGCTGGTCTGAGCTGAGAAGTTCAAAAGAAAGTCTCAAATTCCTCTGCTGTTTGGAGTATTAAAATTGCTGTCTGAAAATCTGATGTTTCTACAATCAATCCCGAAGCCCGGTCTGACTGGCTCGTTGCAAGCGGTCTGACCGGACCCGGCCGGTCAGACCGTCCCACACACGGCGGTCAGACCGGCGGTGTGCTGGCGGTCAAACCGACCGTTGCACTCCGGTCAGACTGGCCAGGGGGTTTGTGCAGCTGATGCCCGATGATCGATGAGTTTTCTTGATGCTTTGTTTTAGCAGGTATTCCCTTATTTTCTTCTTTGAGTTTTTTGAGTTCCAGTAAGCATTAACTATCTCTTCTCTTAGCTTCACATAGCTTTCAAAGAAGAACTCCTAAGTGGTATTTTTGAGGGATCATTTTTTAAAGTCGACATTCACCCCCTCTGTCGCCATTTCACTCCAACAGATTTCAAGAAGTTATCTCCATCTCATTCACGTTCTTGGCATAGCAAGATCAAAGAGAGGGAGATGAAAAGATCAAAACCAACCTAATCAGAGCAAATCAATCAAGGTAGATCCATATAAATGCACAAAGATTGATGTATTGCTTACTTGAGGAGGTGAGTTTTACAACCACTCCACCTTATAGGACAAAGAGTACACAAAATACTCAACTTTCAAACTCTAACTCTAAACTTGAGAGCATAAGAGAGATGGATTGGATTGTTAACACATATCTCCATCTTAATCCCGTTATATAGGTGGGCTAACCAGCCACACCTAACTCTTAGTTGATACTATCCACTTAGCATAATAGAGAAAATCTGATAACCCCACACACACGGGTTTTACTCTCACATATTCACTTATGCACGCTTTTCAAAGCATATAAGCCTGAATCCGCTAATTCCTTAGTCTTGATCCAACTCGATTAAACTAGTTTCTCATTGACCTAAATCGCTCTCTCAAGCACCGTGGTTTGGATCCAAGATAGTTTTTGGTATTTGGCCAAACTAGCAAAATACCTTTTTTTGACCGGGTCATCTCCTTCCAACGCAAGAATCGTCATGCTTACCACGTATAGGTTCACCATTAGCTTGTCACGAGTCAGTAAGTCTCTCCTGCTCCGGTTCCATCGGACCACGCCTCATTGGACCGACCAAGCTACATAGTGCAAACCCGTTATTCGAACTCACCTTCAACGTTTTCCACATTTCTCGTGTTATGCTTTAGCTCACCACCTCACCCATCATCCTTGATCATTCTGGGTCTCGGCTCCTCCCTAAACAACTTTAATACAATGATCCAGATCATCCTAACTCAATTCATGACTCAAATCTCAAAATCCTATTTTTCTGCCTAGACCGGTACTACCTCTCCCAAGCTGGTACTATCGCACATTTGCACCTCAAAACTGGACCTCTCTGGACATAACGTACCATCAACTAGAAATAGGAAATACCATTTTATTGTATGACTGCGCTCTTACTGCGGTACTACCGCATTGCAGTATGACCATTGACACAATGGCGGTATGACCCTTTTCTTGAAAATTCAGAAAATAGTCCAAACAAAATACAATCTTTGCAAAATCACTTAACCACCCTACGAAACTTGCAATGGTTCACCACAATATTATTCTGAACCTTCTCACATGGTCCTTCACAAACAGAGTGATTAAAACTTCCATAACATTAAGAAACACCATTCAAAATATGTAGCATGTGTCGATGCATGGGTTGATGGCTAGTACAAACAAATTAGTTAGAAGAAAGAAGTATAGATCAAGAGCTTTGTCCCTTCAAATTCATATTTAGCTAGCCCACTAGCGTATGTAGAACACGTCGCTTTCAAACCATCACACAAGAAACTGGTCCTATTCTTTTTAGCTGCGGTTGATGGCTTATGGCTGCAACTGAAGGATTTTAGCCTTAACTAGTTAAGTGCCCATGCATTGCAATGGAAATAAGCATTGCATTGCCTTATGGTGTTATAAATAAACATTTACCTGAAGAAAGTGATAAGGAGTTGCATGGTCAACAGCTTTTGTATGAATTGATGATATTTCAAAATGCTTAAACGATGACATCTACAAATGAATTGCATAAGTAGTAGCTGATCATCATTGTACTTATCATAAATCTATTTTAGGGAGTAAAACCTGAAAAGGAAGCAAACAAAAGAAGATCTAGAGGTGTTCCTTGAGCTCTCCTGTGGAGTTGGTTGTGATGTGGAGGTGTACACCATCAAGGTCAAGCCCATCTTTAGTGCATGCTAGAGCTGAGGAAGAAGCACCTCGAGGATGGCAGATCCAACAGTGGTGGCCTCGGGGGCGGCAAGATCCTGGCAGTGTAGGTGTAGTGATACCATTTTTACATCTTAGTGTGTACCATAGTGATATCATCAAATCAATGCTTTCATCATGAAACTAGGCATCATTCTTCTTGTCCTGGACTTTAATTAATCTCCATTCTAGGACAAATGATGCAATGGTAGAAATGTTATAGCTGAATACCTTCTCACACTGCTTCATTCTCTAATTAGGAGGCACATCATCTACTTTTGTAAATCCTCCCAATGAATGCAGAAGAAGAATTGAAGTGTGCTACTCGATAGCTCTATGACCACAATCCAACCCGCGCCACTATATGCAGCACAACAGTGTAGAAAACAAGTAAAGTACTATGTGTTTTTAGGCAAACAACATGGTTGTTGAGAGTATAATTTAACCAGCCTTGCTTCCCCATGTTCGTGAGCAGGCTTGTGTATGAGGAACAACCAAACTTTTGAGGGTGAACATTTTTGCTTTGGGCCATAAGAATATCCAATGATGTCTGAACCAATTTGAGGTCTACAAAAATAATAAGTAGTTTACAGTAGGGGCATGAAATAATCTTAGTGACAGTGGACACAATTCCTACTTAACAGTCACGACAAATGAAAGTGAAGTACCTCCATCTGATTGATTAATTACAACACCAATAGTATGCGTGCTCTCCAAAATACATGGATTGGTTGAATGGCTGAATATCCCTTGCGATTGTAAACGAGTCCTATGTGGGATATATGAGTTCAATAATGTTTTGGTTGCGTTGACTGAATCCACATAACTGCCATGAAGTTTACATGAACCTTGTCTCGCTTATGGGCTGGTTGTACAATTCCCATTAGTAATATCCAAGAGAAGAACTCTGTTATAGGCTGTTTGGATGTCGGAATGACCAAGTGCTTGTGAATGCAATCTAGATGCTTCTACTTCTACAATGAATTGTTGCAAGTAATAAATCAGTCATCTTCTGACTCAAGCAATGAATTGCTACAAGCTGAAATTAACAAAAATATGTGAAATAGTTTTATGACCGATTAATAGCACTTTAGCAAGAAGTAAGATCAGATCCTACTTACATCTATCTACAACAAAAGAGTTGAACATTTAGTCACCATCTTGCTCTATCCATTTATTTGCAAATGATACAAAATTACAAGCTCTACTGAAGTACTTAATTCTGAGTAAAATTAGATCTCCAGTGAAATAAAAATCTATTCCTTGCAAATTACAAGCTCTACTAGATGCTGGCATGATTGAAAATCATATCAAATTGTTGCAGGTAATGAACTAATCTCATTGAAGCAGGATTGAATCAATCAAATTAGCGTAGGATTTGACCCATTTTAGTCTAACAGCGTATCCATCCTTGAGATTGCACTTAGAATAGGGCTGATATGAATCATTCCTATGATTACATACACAAATCCTAGAGAGTACAGTACCAAAGCTATATGCATATGTACCTATTATTGATGCGATGATCAAATCCCAAAGCTCTTGCCTCTTACGCTTCTGAGAGAGGAACTCATACCCTATTCTTAACTCATGCAAAGGCAACAGGAATAACGTCTGCAGTGGTGGCGTTCTTGGCCGTGACTAATAGAGGCACCTCGATGAAGGAAAGCCACCCCAACATTTACGAGAGCAAGCCATGGATGCTCTTACCTCTTACGCTTCTGAAAGAGGAACTCATGCCCTATTCTTAACTCATGGGGAGGCAATAGGAAGAACGTCTACGGTGGTGGCGTTCTTAGCTGTGACTAATTGAGGCACCTTAATGAAGGAAAGCCGCCCAACATTTGCGAGAGCAAGCCATGGATGCTGCGACCACCAAGCACTGTGTCTTCACACGGCACAAGGGAGTTTTGCTGGGAGGTGATAGCAGTGGAGGAGATAACAATGTCATGCGTGGATCCGGCGACAGTGGCATAGGGGAAGCTTTGCATCATCGCAGATAAGGGAATGCCTTCGTGAATTAACTTTGCCACATGTCGATCCCGCCTCCCCCGCTATTGAATCAGTGTCACCCCTCTCGATCCTGTCTCCACTGCAGTTGAATTGACATCACCGCGCGTTGACCAAAAATCAAAGAACATGTCGATTCCTACCAAGAACACTTAGAAGTAGAGAGAGAGAGAGAGACTAGATTTAGACAATACTTTTTCATAGGGCTCCATGTCTGCTGCTGCTACTGCTAGCTTGTCTGCAACTGCCTCCGACTACACCACTGCAAGGCCACTACCTCCTTACCCTTAGGGCTCGAATACTGCCTGAACCCCTCCCATCACCTTCATCACAGGTTGCATGTGGTTGACGCAACTACTCCTTTACAATGGGAATGGCGAGGCAGGGTTCGATGGTGTGGCCACTTGGGGGTAGAATTCAATAGTGCTGTAGACGGGGACATCTAGATCCAGCAGTTTGGTTGCTAGGTATGGCCAAATCGGGTAGCGTCGTGGCTTGGAACGGCTGGATCTAGAGCCATGGCTGGGGATGTCAGGATCTAGCATCACCTGCGATGGAGATGACCACCTCTCCACCGCCGCCGTCTCCTCTCTCTCCTCTGTTGCCTTCACCTCATCAACCCTTGTGTCATCAGTTGAATGTCTGCTAGGGACAGAGACGCTAGAATAGAAGGCAAGCGAAGGGAGCAGTGGGAGGAAATGGGGAGGAGGTGAGAGAAGGGAGAGGAGGACTGGGGGCTGTAGTGTCAGCGGTGGTGGAAGGCGAGAGGAGGGAGCGGCAGGGGAGGAAACGAGGTGGAGGTGAGAGAGGGGAGAAGAGGACCGGGGGCAGAGCGGTTGGGGGAGGAGAGAGCATTATGGGGAACGAGATTTCATCCAACAGAGGAGATGAGGTGATGAATCGTTTATTTGGAGGGGAGTAAGAGAGAAAGAGAACGTACCAACCACCAATTCCTCTTTTTAAGTAGTGGGAGATGCTTCTATGCTTTCCTTAATAGTGATTTATATAAATTTTAAAGCATGATGAATGGATGATAGATGTTACTTACCTCTTCGTTTGCTTTGAGATTAATATTACTTTTATCTATACTAATATAAAAAATCAGTATGATTAAAACATTTGTCACCCAACCACGTTAATACCCCCTCTTCTGATCATTAGATCAATATAATTCAATAACTAATATTGCAAGTTGATCCTACTAGTTAAATATCTACATCGTTTATTCAATTCATCCAACGTCTATGATTACAAGTTAATCATACCAATCCCCTTAATCACGTCTCCCTCCGGCCCCAACCCCGTGTGCCTCCCAACATTCCCTACCCCAATCCCATGCATTCTCCAGTATCCCTACGATCCCCACCCCAATCTCGTGCGCCACCTCGCTTCTCCGCCACTCTGCCCCAGTCCTCCCTCGCTTCACCCCAGTCCACCCCCGCTTCTCTGCCACTCTGCCCTTTGCTCCACCCCAGTCCAACCCCGTGTCGCCCCTCTATGATGCCGCTCCATCCCCTGTGCCCGTAGCCACAGCTGGCCCCAAACCCTCTCACCGCCCACCTCCTCTAGCATGACCACACCGCTCTGCCCCTGCGACACCCCCTGTACTGCCGCTTCGGTCCCCCACTCTCGCGCCTACAGCCACAACTGACCCTAAACCCTCACGCACGCCCACCTGCTCCAGCCTAACTGTGCCACCCTGCTGCTACGCCGCTTTGCCCCACTCTGCCCCGTGGCGCCGCTTCGCCCCCTTTGTCGTCGTAGGCAGGGACTACCCACATCGAGGTCTCTGTTGGCTGTCGTTGCACCCACTACCAGAGCGGTGGTGGCATTTGGTGACAATGCAGAAGAGATGATGGCTCAAGAGATGACATGACAGGGGAAGGCAAGGTATCAGGCTTGGGAGCAGTAGCGGTGATGGTGCGGTTCATCCCCAAAGAGCAGTTTCTGGTTCGATATCTCCTCCCATCCGTGTTATTCTAATTAATTCTCTTTGTTGGGGCGATTGCCTTTTTTTTATCTGAGGAGCAATTTGTGTGGATCAAGAATTGTAGGGCTCCAATATTCCTTCCACTACTCGGTCAATCTGTTACTCAATATGAATTATGTTGGAAGTGATTTGATCCTTCCTATATTCTATTGTAAATAGTGTGGTATAAACATATATTTGAATTTAATTCCAGCAAAATTAATGAAAACACAAGCATGACATAAATGGCATAGAAATGACTTAATCAACATATAAATATATGAACTTTTTTGAGTCATTGAAATAGAAACATATGCCCAACGTAAATGCCATATGAAAGTTCAAGATTAACATAATCATTTGAAAACAATTGCAATGAAATGCTAATCTCAACAAAAGCATAACAAATATGAACAAATTCAGCATGTTATCAATGAGTTGTATTTTATTAGTTGCTCTCAGAAGGCTAGTTGCACAAGATTCAATCTTGACCATCTCCGCCATGATAAAATCTAATCTTGATTATATATGATAGTTATAGATTAGATCTTGAGCGCAAATTAAACCTTTCTATTAACATAGACTAATAGATCATGAAAATGACTTGCTGGATAGTGCAGATGAATCCCAGTGCAGATGAATCCCAAAATCAATCTTCCATTCATTCAATGAGAATTCTATTGATTTAGTAGGATAACAGGGTTTGGCAAAGATCAGAAAAGATCAAAATTAACAATTGTATAGATCTAACACATAGATCAGCAAGCAAAGAACATCAATTTCAATGATCAGTGGAAGTAAAATAACAAGTTAACTGAAAGCTCAAGACCAATCTACCATCGCATTCATATATAGTCTCAGTATTATGTCATTTCATTATAGAGCAACAACCCACAGAAACTTCCTTGCAATTTTCCAGCTAGTGAGACTCACAGATATGTGAAGTAGATTACGAAATTGCAAAGAACCAACTGCTAGTATACTCACAACAGCGGTGATACTCGAAATCACTGTGAAGAAACTAAAAGAGGCAAGGCACGCACGCAGCGCTGTCCCAGAAAACCAAGCACCCCGTTGCGCCAAGCAAGGAGATGAAGGCAATTAGAGATACAATGCCACCCTTCCACCTGGCTAGAACCGAGGTAGAAGTTGAGAGTCAGGTGAACAGCGCACAAGACCAACAAGAGCTCCGGCCGAGAACGCTCGTGAACACCAAGAACAAGTCACAAATCTCTCTCAAATACTCAGCACAAGTACGAGCCAAATCAACCTCTAGAGGTAAACCCCACACCTTTCCTCTCGGCCAGATTCAAGAAAAGGCTCAAGAAAACTGCACGGGGAAAACCCTAGAATGGCGATTTGAGCTCCTCAGCCGATGGTGATAGGAAGGAGCCCAGCCGGCGGCTCTCGATACTCAAGATCGAAGATCTACTAAGGGAGATTTGAGATCAAAGGAAGGAGAGAACTCACTGCTGCTTTCGGTCATCAAAGAAGAGGGGAGATGCTATATATAGGGGAGCGGGGCAGAGGCCAGCGGGCTGCAGCCACGGCTGGCGCTGAAGCGCCCGCGCCAGTGACGCCTCCATTGCCGCCGCCGCCGCTGCTTGACTCGGCCGCCCCCGAGCGAAGCGGTCGAAGCCGCCCCGCCCCGCACGTGAGAGTCCGGCCCATTGATAGGTGGGTCCCCCTTTCTCCTCTTCTTTTTTTTTCTTTTCAAATTGGGAAGTTACCGAAATACTCTCAGGAGTTCAACATATTCTACTCACACCACCAATTTGTCATCGTTGAGGTACCATCTCTCAGTTTGTCCTTTCCATTTTTCTTGTTACAATTGCTGTTGATATGAATTATCTTGAATTGTTTTGCTATCTGTATAGATCTTAAAAGGAAGTCGTTAAAGGTGCGCTTTGTCCATCTCATATCTTCCTACTCTTGAATCTCGATTGTTGGATCTCCCCGTAACACAGCTCGATGCAAGATGTATTTCATAACTATAGTGTAAGCTGTGTCAATATTTGGTTTTCTGGTTTCACCTTCGGATTGAAGTTAGCCAAAATACAATTGTTTTTCTAGGTATCACTAGCTCCAGGGAATAATTTTCTCTTTTTGAAACAAGAGAAGAGTATTCTAGTTTTTTTTTCTTTTTTTATTGCTGCATATTTCCCTTTGATCCTTTCTACATTCAGTTAGATAATGTGTTACTGCACATTGCACCATATGTTTACCTCTAAGATTGTGATTGTCTCATTTGCAAAGTACGGCGGTGCATCGCCGGGACTAAGCTCTCTCGAAATTTTAGGAGCAAATGGGCAAGGCATGTTTAAAAGTTTCCAATTCTTGACAGTGTCAGTTTGAATGGGGAGTTTTACACTCTCAGTTCATTTAAAAGGAAGAAAGAATTCATTTCCTGAACTTCAAGTACGCTTCTAATTATTGCCGTGTATACTCCTTTCAATTCAGTGGCTAATGAATGCGATCTTGCTGTGTTTTTCCTTGATGCTTCTTGGATTGGCTGTATGTCCGAATGGTTTTTGTTCTAAGAAAGATACTTCTCGTTTCAGCTCCATACTTGCTTTGTGTTAGATCAATCGGTTTTTAGCTGTAGTAGCTCAGTCACAAACTAATGCATATGGCCTAATATTATTTTACCACTGAATCTGCACCTAGCTTTTTTTTTGTTATGACATGGTCAATTAGCTGCATGGTTTCAACTTCTAATAATGAATGGAGCTTTCTTGAGTTTGTCTATATAATTGAGGTATATTGCATATGGATGTCATTTGTGATGCATATTTACAATACACATCATCTGTTGGTATGTTTGTGTGCCTTGCGACTGATCATTGAATTATTCCATGTGTGAGTATCTGAATAAGCTGATTATGAATTGCTAAATAACCAGGGAAATAATCTGATACTCTCTAATATATAGTTGAGGAAAATCTATAGGCCACACTTTGATACTCTTCAGGACAACAACAATCTTCCTTTAAATGTAAAATTTTCTTTTTTGCCTTTTTGTTCCATTTTGGTTGTAATGCTGCAACTTTTCTTATGACTCTTATTATTGCATAGTTGGCTAGCTTTCTCTTCACAAACTATCTCCCAGTTAGCATCTTCTTGTGACTACAAAATGAAGGGTTAAAATACATGTGATTCTCTCAACACATGAAAACCCATGCCAAGGGGTTTATTATTATTATTATTATTATTATTATTATTATTATTATTTCATTTTCTGAAAAATTGACAAATCTATATTGAATCAGCCATTTGCCATTTGACGGTGTTGAAGTAGTTGATAGATAACCTTGCCAACATCCCCTACGCCAGCTGAGTTAATGAGCACCTCCTTTATTTGTTTCTTCTGGATGATTTTCCACTAGAATACAACAATAATGCATTGTATAATCTGAATCTGTACGTATGGATAAAGTGCAACATGTAGTGGGTAAATGTTGTGATGCATCCTGCATTAGAAGGAAACTGAATTGATTGTGGCTAAGTGACTTTCATTCTCTTAAAAAAACATATGTTTTGATTCCTTTCGTCGAAATTTTTAGTTTTTGCTTCTCTTTGCAGGTCCTGTTTCTTATATGTTGTTATGGCTAATATTGTACATATCAGAAGACAAACTGATCCTATGCATATTTGAAGATCGATGACATTCCACAAATGAATGGAGTACTTTTCTTCCAATTTGCCTCTTGATTGTATTGCTATGTTTCGCACTTTCCGATCAAAAGTTGTAAAAATGATCCGTTTGGCAGAAATCACTTATAATTTGCTTGGCTTGAAAGCAATCCTATTGATGTAATCTTCCCATCTGTAACTCATGATGCTCCTGTCTTCTCCATCTGTTAGAGATATCCAAAATGGGTTGTTTAATTATTTTGATCATCCTTAGTGGATCATCAACATCATCATCATCATTATTTCTAGAGCTGCATCAAGTTTGAAGTCCCTCAATTAGGTTACATAATGCACGCATGAATGCGTTTTGCTTCTTTGGTAGAAAGAATATTCAGTGACTGGGAGGCTATTGTTAAAATTCAAGTTCATCTTCATAAATTCAATAGTTTAGTAACACAATAATTTATGATTCTCTCTGAAATGACAGGAAAAGCATATATTAATGTTATTTTTCTTTACCTTTTT
Organism: Dendrocalamus latiflorus; assembly: GCA_017311315.1. Lineage (NCBI taxonomy): Eukaryota > Viridiplantae > Streptophyta > Magnoliopsida > Poales > Poaceae > Dendrocalamus > Dendrocalamus latiflorus. Next base: position 7,711,878 of record CM029646.1, read on the forward strand.
TCATCGAAGTGGTTCCGCGTGCATATTAACTGTTTGTAGAAACCAGTTTTTGAATGGAGATATTTCTCAGTGCAGTTTCTATAAAATATTTGTAGAAGTTACTGTAGAAACCATTTTAAATGAATTGAATTTTCAATACGAACGTCTTTTATTATCTCAATCTCTTTCATCATCTGTAAAAAGTCGAAAACAACACAAAGCACTTCACGAACTCCTTTGAGGCGGCACAACCGTCCCAAAAAAAAAAATCTCGCTTCCAACTCCGTACACGTTGGCTTGATGGCTGCAAGTCTGCAACTCTTCCAAGGCAGGCCTCTCTTGTCCATTCAAAATGTTTCAATCAAAGAAAATAGTACTCAAATTAAAAAGCGAAAGTTAACTAAGGGATATTTTTTTTTTGAAATATCTGACAAAATATAAAATACAATGGAAAAGAAACAAAATTCACTATTTTAAGCAAATTTCACTTTTCTGTGTCTGTTAGTACCAGTAGGGTCTAGACTTGAAATTTTGTGGCAAGATATGTTACACTTCTCTGGCCTGTTCAACTGGCTTAAAGTCTCGACTTCTGACTTGTGAAATTTTGTGGGAAGATATATTACATTCGCCCCGCTGTGACCGGTTTAAAGTCCCGGCTTCTGGTTTTCAGAAGTCAGAAACTACTTAAAACGCGTCGGCTTCTTAATTTTGGTTTTTTTAGTTTTTTATTTTTCTTTTAGACTTTATTACATTGTATTGTCCGTGATGATATAACGGTTTTTCATATTTTTTCTCTCTTTTATTATTTTTTTTCTCATTTTTGATTAAAAAAGCTAATAGTCGCTATAGTACCTTTTCAGTAAAAAAGCCAATAGGCGGGGCTTTTAGCCGGTTGGAGCAACCGCTTAGTGTAACCTTCACGATTTTTTTGTGAAAACTTTCCAAGTTGATTTGATTCCCAAATATAAACGTTAGCAGTATAGCACCTACTTAAGGGTTTACAAAATCTCCTATTGTGAATGGCCGAACAAAAAAATGTTGGTCAATAGCTGATGAGAAATTGCAGTGCTCCAAATAGCATCCTAGGCTCTTAACTTGTTTGTAGAAGAGAGTAAACTGAAACAGAACAACAATCTACTGAAACAGAACAAGAAACTAGTTTGAGTACTACGTAGAGAACCGTTCACCAAGGGGCGTAACAAAAGACATAGCAGTAGTTGTTTCTTTTAGTACCTTATGGTTTTTGGCTTATATCTTTTGACTTCTCTCTATTCGTGAGAGAGAGTATAAAGAAAGAGATAGTCTCATGCGATTTTGGTCGGTATAGCTGAAGTCAGTACAATGTCTACTTTAATAGATTTGTAGACCCCACCCTAAAAAGATGTATCGTTTGAAAGCTAGTTACTATAGCAAAGCTATAAACATTAACACAAAGAATCTAGCTACACAAGTCATTTATTATAGGAAAAGATTATGGATAAAAATTATAAATACGTTAGACAGAGTACCATACAGTACAGGACTAGAGAGTCCAGACTAATTATTTACAGTACAGGACTATTCATACAGTACAGGACTGTGCTCATTTGAGCTTCAGTTTCTGGCTTCCGGCTTATTTTTCACTATTTATAAATTTTGTCTTTTTCTAAAATTTTGGCTTTTTGTTGAGTTTTTTTGCCGGTTCTTTTTTCCCGTATTTGTTTGTATTATACGTAATGGGCTAACATATTTTTTTTATATTTTTTAATTTTTTAAAATGTAATTATGCTAAATAAGCCTATGTCAGCTACAGTGCTTTTCAGCCATAAGCCACTAAAAAAAGCCCAAATGAGCACCACCTAACAGGCTGCTTCTGGTAAGGATGACACAGTGAAAATTTGAAGGCCAGTGAGTGACCACACCTCCGGATAGAAACATATTGAATATTACGTTTATTATATTTGTATTTGTATTTTATAAATAAATATAAATAAAATATGTATATTACTTTGCCGAATACGAATATAAATATTCTGGATAAAATAACATTTCGGATGGTAAAAATCAATATTATATTTGTATTTATATTTTTTTATATAAATTCAAATATGAATATGAAAAAAAGAAAAATCATTAACAAGATAACAAAATTTATACCTTATTAAATATAATAACCGAACAATTCATATCTATTCTACCCTAGCCACACCTCCAAAACTGTAGAGAGAGAAACAAACCAAAGCCAAAGAAGGAAACCTGCCATTTCGACTCGACCGGGCTCGCGTCGCATCGCCTGCTTTTTTTCTTTTTGTGTTGTCTCCCACCTCCGCCTCCGCCTCGCGAGATCTCCCGACTCCAATGGCGCCCGCCTCCACCCGCTCCCCCTAAACCTAACCCCTAGCCCAGCCAACCAGCAGAGCCGGCAGCTCGGCCACCGGCGGCCATGGCAACGGATCGGGAGAAGGAGCGGGAGGCGGAGCTGGAGAGCGCCATGTACACCAACTGCCTCCTTCTCGGCCTCGATTCCGCCGTCCTCGGCTCCCCCGCCGGCGCCCCCCGCGTCGGCCTCTTCCGCCACTCTAACCCCCGCCTCGGCGAGCAGCTCCTCTACTTCCTCCTCTCCTCCCTCCGTGGCCCCGCGCAATCCGCCAAGGCACGCGCGCTCGCTCAAACCCTCCCAACTCTTCTCCTCCTTTCCCCGTTTTTTGGGGGTATTTTTAGGGGTTTGTTGAGATGGACTTGATTTTGATTCGCTGCTGCGCAGGACTTCGATAAGGTGTGGCCGATCTTCGATTCCGCGCAGTCCAGGGAGTTCCGGAAGGTGAGATTTCGCAGATTTGCTTAGCTTTACCGATGGTTGGGTGCGTGCGGAAGCAGCCGTGTTTTGACTTTGGGTCTCGTTCGTCGGTTAGATCGTGCAAGGGATCATCAGCGAGCTGGAGCAGCAGGGGGCGCTGCCGCGGAGCAACTCCAGGGTTTCGTCACTCGCCACCTGCTGCGGGCCGAGGTCAGTAGACATGGCTGCTTTTAGTTGGGTTGGTCAGGAATATACTAGTGCTGTAGTGCTGCTTGCGGTAGACTGCAATGTAGCTTAATTGGATTCATGGAAACGTACGAGGCATTTCTCCATTACTATTGAGTTGAAAAGAGTCTGCTGAAACTAGCTGCGGCATTGATTGTCTCTATCCAAGTACAGGGTTTCATGCAATTGTGATGTAAGCTGATTTGAAGATAAAGAGTGAAAGTTAGTGCTTAACACTCCTTTTCAAAACAAAAAGAGAGAGAAATTGTTAGTACTTAATGGAATGGTTTAGAAAGGGATTCTCATGTTACTACGCTAGAGACCAGTAGTTTGCAAGCTGGTTGACTTGATAGTGAGCACAAAGTTTTCTGAGCAATGCGGTCAAAGGCGAAAGGTGCACTCGAGGCACTAGATCCTCAAATCACCTAAGGTACAAAGGCACATAAAAAACACACCCCAGAGAAACACTAGGCGCACACTCAAAAGCAGAAATATTTAGGCCTTTAGAGAGTTCATATCCCTCACTACCTTATTCGGCCTTGTTTAGGCACATATATCTTCTACCTTTGTATGTTTAACTCTTCTTTTCTAGCCTAAACACTGCAAATCTCTTGAGGTACACACTTTGGGGCCTTTGTGCGTTGAGCAAATGGGCACACTCCTTGCCTAATGCCTTGCACCCGGAGTTGTTTTGAGGCATATTGCTGCGCCTCACCTCGCCTTGCCCGAGCACCTAACCACGCCCTTCTGACTGTGCTCATGTGCTGGACTTTCTGTGCCAGTAGAGGATGTCATATTGTTTTCTTCATAAGTTTGGAGCATGTGTTTATTAGTATTATTGACACTTGTTCAATTTGCAAATATTGTTTCAAGTGTAAATGATAGGGGTGGACCTTTGTCCTTTGTGCCTCATCAATGTATTTCTGATAGTACCAACATTGTGTTTCTGTTAGATCATAGATTTATGCATATATCTGGCCCACCTACATGTACACGTGCACACACAAGCACAGAGGAAAATATAATCATTTTGTTATCTGTATGTCTGTATATCAGGTGTTGTCTTTGTCAAGTTTGCCATTTGCGGAATTTAAAAATTTTAGAACACCGAATAGCAAGTAGAACTGTCAATGATACTCCTGGATGAGAAAAAAAAAATTGAGGGATAGGACGCTAATGTGTTTTCCACTTAACAGGGGCTCTGTTAGGCTTATAGCCTTCAGTAGATGTAATTACACTACCACTGATTTCTTGTGGTGCTTCAGTGTGCTATGTCATAGGAATAGGCAAACTCAAAAAAGAAAAATGAAAACTAGGCTAACTTCTGACTGGCAATATCTTTAAGCGTCTGTTAGCATTTCTGTGCTCCACTGTGTTGCAGAATCTAGTTAAGAGAATCTTTACCAATTCTAGTAAAATATTTCTGTTATGGCTCTGAATAATTAGTTAATATATCCAAGTATAGTAAAATGAAATGTTAGATTAAAAGTCATTTCAGTGCTAAACTAAGCCTAAGTAGGCTTGCATTATATGCGTTGCAAGGGTTTCAGGTTGGGACGTTCTTAATGCTTGTTTGGTTCACTGGACAATATCTGATGCTATTTTTGGTGAGTAATGCATTTTGAAATCGACAAACGACTGGTGATAACTTTTATTGCTTGAGTCAAGCTTGGAAAATTGGATGTGGGCTCAAAAAAAATTTAGTAGTTGATACTACAAGGTAGCATTTTCTTAGTCTCTTCATTGGATTCTGTTTTGTTGTGCCACATCAAAGTCCAGATCTCCATGCTAATCTGTAAGATATCAAAACAGTGGCTACAGTTCATAACAACTGTAGTTCTTACTTTTAGAAAAAGCAGTCCAATAGATATATCTGCAAAGTAACTTCTTGGATGTCAAATAACATGACACTTTGCAGAATTGTCCATATTAATAGTTTATATTCCATACATCGGTGCAGGTTTGTCGAACTTTTGTGGCAACTCTCTGTACATGCCTTAAGGGAAGTCCACAGGAGAACATTTGCGGCTGATGTAGCCTCGAATCCACTGCCTGCAGCACTAACAGATGTTTCTTATCTTCATGCGGCTGCATTACTCCCTGTGATCAAGGCAAGGATGGCTGACTCCTAAATTTTCTGACCTGTTATTTTTATGTTTTATCATATGGCGACCCTCTTGTAGATTACGACTGTCAGTCTTAAAATACCGATCATTATAAAGAGAACTTAATTTCCTAGAAAATCTTATTTGTATGAACTATGAAGCACTTTAGCGCCGTGAGCATATTTTGTACACTCCTGCAATGCTCAAGACCTTTGGCACCTCACGTGAGGTACATTTGAGGAAATTTTGATGCAAGGCTGATAACTGAGGATAAACAAACAATATCTCAGTGTCAGTTTATGGCTTTACGTGCAATAATTGAAGCAAGATTTATTTCTTCCTTTCTTGAGAATGGCTACGTAACAGGTCCCTTAGCCAGTTCAATTCTTTGTTGATCTTGATGATTTGCGTGCTCATCTGTAAGGAAAGTCGTATGATTTGAAATTTGTATGTCTAGGAAAACATAGATGAGGCTTCAGTGAACATGTTTTTATCTGGAAGATGGATAGTTCACATAGGGATCATGAGCACAAAAGACTAATTTGGATCTTGGACAAGATGCAAACTCAATGAAACCTAGAAAGCCAGTAGGTTTATATAATAACTGTAGTATACTGATGGGGGCAAGTAAACCTTTTTTAGCTCTAGATTTGTTAGCATAATTTATCCGAATGCGAGGACCACCATTGTTATTATGTGGGACAAATTGGTCTCTCTGTTGTTTCTCCTTGTGGTTAAAACTTCCCATGGGCCAGGGGCTTATTTCTTCCTGTGAGTTTATATACTATTCCATATCTAATTATTGCAGTAATGAATTCTACAATAATTGTTTTTCTTGTGTATTGATGTGCTATTCCTAACAGGCAAGGATAGCTCTTGAGAGGCGTAAATTTCTAAAAAATGCAAACATTGCTGTTCAAAGGCAAGCAACCTGGTCAAATTTAGCCCATGAAATGACAGCTGAATTCCGAAGTCTGTGTGCTGAAGAGGTACATTGTAACTTATATGAAGTCCATTCAGAGAGTTATGTGTTGCATCCTGTTTACATTTCTTATTATCTCCATCTGGAATTTTCAGGCCTATTTACAGCAGGAGTTGGAGAAGCTGCAGGATATGAGAAACAAAGCCAAACTTGAAGGGGAGCTGTGGGATGAACGTAACTCAAGCTTGTCTGGACAGAACTCTCATTTGGTGTCTAAGGCAACGCGTTTGTGGGAATCGATATTGGTTCGCAAAGGTGCATATATTGAAGTATCACTACCAGAATATGCCTCTCGATTGTCTTGACTAAATGAATCACAAACTTAAGATGAGTTTGCAGTAATTGACACAACAGGATAATATAGTTATACTATATCATATCCATATGTGTTTCCAACATGCTATAATATATTAATATCCATATCACGCATGCACATAAAATATTGGCCTATTTGTAGTAGATTAGAGTTATCGTGTAAGCTGGGTTATTGGGATTGTAGCATTTAAGCCTGATAAGTGACCTTATTAAACAAGGATAATTGGATAAATGCCACGGCAATAGTCACTAGTTTGACAAATGCCATTGCAATCGTCAGTCTTTGAAAAACACCACTGCAAACACTAGAGACTCTTCAAATTGCCACCCTCCTTCATATTTCGCTTATCTTAGTCCAAAATATCTTCTTCCTCTTGACCAAGCCTCACTTCCTTTCTCTGTCTTGCCGGAGCTTGTGTGGTTGCTAGAGGAAGCAATGCAAGGGCATTGTGTTGCGGCAAGTCAACCACGCCAGACATTTCCCATGCCAGATGGAACCAAACGATGTGTTGCCATGCCACCGTTGCTGCATCCATCCATGCATGCATGCACAGATTAAATGCATGGTCATTGCCACTTTAAGCAGCAGCTTGCAATACATGTCCTTTGCAAAAGATGAGCAACAACTAATTCTATACTACTAGTGAGTACTAGTGCTTAATAACGCTCTACACATCATTGAATCATACTACTTGAGATAGAGATAGAGAATTACATATTGATCGTTGAAGTCATGCATGACTGATTGGTGATGGATGTAGTTATAGTGGTGTACACGAGCATCCGCCTTTGCAAAGGAGTTAGGAGCAGGCATCGCGCATGGTGCGGTCACACGTTTCCGTGGCTCATCGCTAGTGCCCTCCAAGTTGCGTTGTCTACCGTGCTGGTTGCTGTATCTCCAGCCTGGGTCAGCTTCACTGTGCTTTCTCCGGCAATTGCGTAAACTCTAACAAGGCAGGGGAGGGAGGTGTGTGCGACTTAGTCAGGAGGAAGAAGATGAGGGCGTTTTGGTCCAATATTAGCGAAATATGAAGGGAGTGGCATTTTGAAGAGTCATTAGTGTTTGCATTGGCATTTTTCAAAGCCTAATGATTGCAGTGGCATTTTTCAAACCAATGAAGATTGCAATGGCATAATCCAATTATCCCTATTAAATACGCTCTGAAAGCTATTTTGGTAAACTTGTCTTGTAAGCCCTTGAATTTTTCTTATTCTTTATGCCATCCCCAAATACCCCAGACCCCAGTTTCTTGGGAAAAGAGAAGCTTGGGTGGTACGAGGTTGATTTAGGTTTGTTTGGGGGGTTTAAGCTGATCTAGATTAATATTATTTTGGTGATAAGCCTGAGCTTAAGCTACGCGAAACTGCTGTTCCTTGAAGACCTAGTAACATTTTCCATTGTAGGCAATATTCTTTGTTGTTGAAACAAAATAGATTTTCTTATTTAGGTGCCTTCATTGCACTGCTTGCATATATGATGTTATAAATCTTCATTTTTATGTCATCTTGACAAATAAGGATATTTCTTTCAATATATTGTTGGAGGTTACGGTGATACTTTTAATTCCAGATAATAATAGGTGGTATTCTTGCAGGACAACATGAGGTTTTAGCTTCCGGACCAATTGAAGATCTTATAGCACATCGTGAGCATAGGTGTGTTCCATTTTCTGTTGAACGTTACAGTTTAATCCTAATATCCGATGTTGTCATTATTTCACCTTTTTGCACAAAATACATTCTGTTAGGTACCGTATTTCTGGATCACAGTTGCTAGCAGCGATGGATTTGAGTTCAAGCGTTCCACATTCTGAGTTACTATCAGCTCAAGCTGGTGAAACGTCTCCAATTTTGGACAAACAGGAGCAGATATCTCCTCTATTCCAGGGAAAGGAAGAAGCCCTTTCAAGGTTAGATGATAGGAATGGCGCTCAACAAACTGTTGATGTAGCTGAAATTCTTCGCCGTTGGACTCATGCTTTACAGCGTATTCATAAACAGTCTCTTCATTTGGTAAGCTATTGTTTTATTTTCTTATTATTTTGATTTAGTTTCAGAGCATGATCAAACTATTTCTTAAAGCCTGCATTATAATATTGTGCTTTTCTGAAATATTCATGTAAATTTCCATCTACATTGCTCTTGTGGAAGCGTTGGATGCAATGCCTTGGTGTTATGAAAAAGCTGATCCCTCAGCACAAGTTATAGCCCATGCAATACATTAGGCAAGCATTTGTTATTCAATGCCACTTGTATAAGTATTTTCATTAAGCATCACAAAATGGTATGAAGCTGAGCATATGTTCTGGCCGGGTAATAATTGTTGTCCATTGTAGAAATGCTAGATATCCTGGTTGGGTAAGAAGTGTTGTCCGTTCTATTGGAAAGACTCCAGTAAAAAACATTGGTATTTTGTGTTAACATCTTTTTGTAATGTTGACAATGCTTTGTCCTGTTTTGAATCAGTTTGTCATTTAAATATGTTTTGACACCAATAGGAATTATCTCAAATGCTTTGTTCCTTTTCTGAATCAGTTCGACATTTGAATATATTTGACACCAATAGGAATTAGCTCAAAATTTCTAGAGAGGGTTCAACCTACCGTCTGCTACAAAGCATTACAGTATTAGTACACAACAATAAGCTATTAATCTGTGGAATTATAAGATACACGTGGCTTGTGAGGAGTACAGATACACAATATCATCTATGCAAAGATGGCCAATCTGCAATTTATCAAAGGCCGTGAGCCTCCAGAATAACTGAAGTAAATAATGCTAATACTGGCAAATGGAACTGCTTTATCCACTAAGCTTTAGATTCTGCTGACCTCTGTTTAGTACATTTTACATGCTGGCCATATTATACACTATCAGTTTCAGCATTCTCAAACTCCAAACTTCAGCATTAAGAATTCATGTATCCCAGCTTTTGGTGATTTAAGGTCTATAACTTTTGCAAAATAGTATGTAACAATATTTAGTGCAAACTTTCTGCAACGTTCTTCCAATTTGTAATTGTTTCAGACTGTCACTCCTCACTTATGTTTCGTATGCCCTTTCTGCCCCATCTGATTTATTTTCATGTTGGTTAGTGAAATGTAGTCTGTGTCTCACTTTTCCTTGCATGCTTAAACCATGATTTCTCTAATTGGTGCTGGTCAGTTCTGGGCACCAATACACCATACCGGGACAACAATACAATGTTTTCCCAAAATCATTGATAGTTGATATTTAGAGTCAATCACAACAAATACAAGTATATGGCTAAATGTTCAATAGACCATAAGACTATATAAACACGGAAATAAATGTTCCATGGACTGTAGACAATATAAAGAAATAAAGACATCTAATTCTCATTTCTTTTTTGGGCTGGGCCATATTGCGAAGCTATCACTACTTATCAGAAGTATCAGCATTTTTCCTTTTTAAAAAGATGAAAACAACCTGATACATTACTCGAATGTATCGGTGGTGTATTGGTGCCGTGTTGGTATCTGATATGTAACGGATACTGGTATGTGACTTCCTGACGTATCAGTGCATCCTAGGTTCTGAACCAATGTACACTTCCATTAGCTGACTTGCAGCTGTCTACTAATTTTATAGGCCAAAGCAAATGATGGAGAGGGGCCAGAATTACTCCGGAGTGTGTCTGATGGTGAAACTAGTACTCATTCTGATTCATTAACTGCAACATTGGCTGAACATCGCCAGCATTTAGTCAGTATACAGGTAATAACAACTTCCATGAGAAGCTAAGCTGGTTTCTCTATTGATATGTTGTAACCAGGGGACACAACCCTTGGGGTTTACCAGGAAGCACCTGGTTTTCAGATTTTACTGATGATGACTTTATCTGGCGTTTGACTGATTATTTGATTTTTTTGCCATTATCTCCTTTGTCTAGGGTCTAATTAATCAACTCAAGGAAGCTATTCCAGCAATGCAGCAGTCAATAGCAGAACTTTCAGAGGAAGTAAATAATGTATCTAGTGATCCAGTGGATCAAATGAACTCCAGACTGTCTGTACAAAACGCAGGCCTTGGAAGACCAGAAGTAAGAACAAAAACTTATTAGCTTGGTTATGCTGTTTGATGTTGATTTACCCATGTTTTCTGTCTAACTTGTCCAATATGAAAAAAAACATGTATATTTCCTATTCTAGTAGCATTTTTTATTTCGTCCTGCCTCTTCATTCCTCCTTGTGTTCATGCTAAAATATTTAGTTTTCTTCCCTCAAATTTTGAGGCTGTTCGATTTGTGTAACACTTCCATCCTGGTATAGGGCATGTTCTTTTCAGCTTCCAAAAACTGCTTTTCGGCTTTTCTATAGTAACTAGCTTTTAAACGAAGCATCTTTTCAAGATAGGGTCTACTAGTTAATTGTAGTACATACTGTACCAACTTCATTTATATCGGCAAAAACCGTACGTGAGTTTCTGTTACTCTGTAATTTTTCGCATAAACAGTTTAAAAGCCACAAGCCATAGCTAAAAGGAACAAGCTCATAATTTGATTCTTGAGGATTGTGTTTGGTTGGTTGCTGAATGCTGTTGAATCCTCTAACCATGGTTATTAAGGCGGTGCGGTGAGGTGCGGCGACTCACCACCTTCACACAACAATATCGCCATATGACGTGCGGCATGGTGACACCATATGACGTGCGGCGTGGCGACGCCATACACATATCTTAACCTACTTTGGTAGCAAATTAAATCGACAATGTAGAAGAATATGCATACCTTGATTTTGTCTATTCTTGAGCCCATGTAGTACCATCATCTACCAATGTACCTTCTTCCATATAGCATCTATCCCCTTGTAACTTGCAAGTTGTAACATGTAACAATATATTACAGTAATGCATATTTGATATTACATTTAATTGAGTAAATATGAATTGAATGGCATACCTTGGTCATACTTGATAATATACCATATCTTCTCGTAACCCACAAACTACATGAAAATAGGTTAATATGAAGTGCATAACTAAGAATTAAATTATACAATTACATGAACAATGAGCAACATGGCAGAGTATAACATAACCAACATAAGTCCACACTCCACAAGCATAGAGTCATAAGTCTTTAGAGGCTTGCATTTGGTTGGTGCAATGGGATGAACCCATGCTAGTTCTGATTCATTCCATAAAGGGCAGGAATAAGTGCCGACTGGACCACAGGGTCATTCCACAAATTTTGTCAGATGACCCCAATTCCTTCCAGGATGGAGGACTTATGCTACTATGCTAGCATAGGGGCATTCCTCAAACCTGATGGACCCTTGTTTTATCATAGGCAGTCACCACACAACACCTTTTGTGTGCAGTTAGTGCATTATTAAATCTCTATGTTATGGAGTCTTAGCATGGAAAACATTTGCTATATGGAGTATATATTTATGCTGATTCTTTCTAACTACTTTTAAGCAGGAAAGCAGCAGTGAAGTTTCAGAGATGACTTCTGAGCTATCTTCTACACACCTCGACAAGGCTGGGAGCAGTCCCGCTCTGAAGTTACCTCCTTTATTTAGTCTGACCCCAAGTTCTTCTGGAAAAGGAACACACACACACAAACGGAATGCGCTAGCACGTCAACCTAGCCAAGAAATGATGTCCGAAGAGAAAACACTTACCATCCCCTCAACCAAAGATCAAACAAATGGTTCTGTGCATGGTATTTCTATCTCGATACGTCGGCTAAATCATCTGTTTCTTTTTTATGTTCATTGTTTTTTTGCTGATTACAAGCTGAAGTGCTTTGGATGAGTGGCGTTTTGTTTAATTATTTTCTGCTCCATATTGTTGTTTCAGAAAATGACGGTCATTTTGCTCATGACATCAGACGTTCTGTTCGTGAAGCTGCTTTATCAAAGCCATTGAGCAACACAGAGAGGCCACAGGACAGGAGTAGTGATGATGGTTCAGAGCACTTTTTCATTCCCCTATCGACAGGTGCTTCAAGGAAGGATATGGATGTTCTGGTGAATCGAAGAAAACAAAAATTAGGTTTATCATCACCCCATATGAAGTTCCCCAAGAGCACAAGTGACCTTTACTATAATACTGACAGCCCAATACATACAAGTCCAGCTCTGTCAAGTAAACTGAATGGACATGACTATCCTAGCAGTGTGACAAACTTTCTTGACCCAGTGGGTGGTATGACACACCAGTCATTTATCACCGATGATGCTCTTGATCAAGTATTCTCCCCGCCACTGTTGCTGGAGTCTTCTTTGTTCCAGGATACATATGAGGACTTGCTTGGTATGTGTTCTCAAAGTCGACTCATCATGCTTAGGGCAGTAATTATGTGTATACTGTAACTAACGCATGCAACTTCGTAAGCTTTTTTGTTGTCTGAATTGATTAGTCCTCGTTAACTCTCTGATACTTTGGTTCACAGAAGAGACATTCAAGGATAAGCTTTGCTGCATCCTATTCTATTTTTAGTCACACTAACTGATATGCTGTCTGTTTTGCAGCACCATTATCAGAAACTGATGCAGCTTTAATGGAACATTAGGCTTCACATGTACACTACGTAGTATTTTGACCACTGCCTGAAGCTTCAGTGCTTGACCACAGCCCGGAGGTTCTTATGGCTGATGTTTGTCCGGTTGCCAGCACATTTGGGGTGAATTTCTTGCTGGTTGAGTTGCTTGCCAGTTGCCTCCAGCTTGTGACAGGGATGCTTCTGCATCAGAAGTTGGGCTATTTGGTTTGGGGCGAGAAAAGGGGTGCCTAGAGGTGATATAGGTGTCTGTGTACCAACTGTAGTTTGCACAGTAAAAATGTCCGATCTTGTGTATTTAGCATACATCATCTGTATTTGTATTGTAATATTTATCCACTTATTCAAGTGCCTATTTTTGAAAGAGTAAATTGCAGTTTGCACCAGTTAATTTGTATTGAGTTTCACTTTGCACCACCTTTTGCAAATACTGTCACATAACACCACCAGTTGGCCAAATTTGTTGCAGAAAACACCACTCCTGCTCTTTATCATATAAAGAAGTTGATTTTACAAGTTGGATCGTATAAAAACACTCTATTTAGTTAAGTAAAAACTAAAAAGTTGTTATTTTGATCTAGAATTGGGTGTCATCTCATATCTGTCTGTATTTATCTCTTCATGCTATGTCATAATGCAAGTTTCTCTCTCATCGCAGTTCCTAGAGGATAATGTGTTTTCGTGCTGTTTTATTGCTTTCAGCAAATTTGGTGATATCATTGATGAGGATCACTATTGAGTCACTCAGAAAACATGCAAGGGTTGTCGAAGAATTCCCTGAAGATGTTTTTCCTGCGCTTTTTGCTAGTAGCCCGTCCGAGATAATGGTAAAGAGGTGGGGGTGGTATTTTCCGCAACAAGTTTGGCTGAAAGGTGGTATTATATGAAAGTATTTGCAAAAGGCGGAGCAAAGTGAAACTTGATATAATTTATCTGGTTACGCCACGTGAGTTCTGCACTGTGCCAGTTGCGTTATGCTGGAACGGGGTTCCCAGCCCTCGATAATCTTTTTTTTTAACGAAAAGACCTCGATAATCTCATTTGTGGATTAGCAAAGCAGCAGGGCTTATCTTTGGAACTGTCAGGTTATTAGCATCTGGGTTGTGGAAATGCTTGTTAGCACCTGGGTTGTGGAGATGCTTGTTTTCATTTTTGGAGGAACTCTGCTGGGTAAAAATAGATGGGGTGAATTCCGCGAAGAAGCTGGGTTAGTTACAATGTGCTCCTTGAAATCTTGGAATGTTTATCTGTGAAGAGGCTCGTGTTGACAAATACTCTTGTAGAATTTGTTTGAAGAATGCAAACGTTTAGTGCAGCGAATGCAACATTGACTGATGTTAAGCACCTAAATGAGTACGATAGTAATTCTGTGAAACAAATGACATTCCAGAATTTGTTTTCTCAACACTGTGAACTGTACAGCTGTAGTTCTCTGAACCTTTTTTCTTTTAGCGCAAGGTTGTAGCTTTCTCAACTCTTGCTCTATTCTTTTTCATGCAGGGTCTCAATTCCACTTCCATAAAGTGTCTACCGAAGTAGGTCTTTCTCCAACCTGTTGATTGTCTACTGAAGTAGATTTTTTTTCTACCCACTCTCATGGGTCGTCCAAATAAAATAGACTCTAGAGAGCCACATAGGTCACCTTTTTGTAACATACATGCTCAACATACAATGCAATGATTATATCATTCATTAGTTATTTATCAGCATTAACTATTTGACACCATCATTGTAACTATAATCATCATCATTTAACTATAAGCATCATCATCATTATCATTTAAACATAAGCATCATCATCTTCATCATTTAATCATAAGCATCATCATTCTACCACAAGTATGTGAGCATTATAAGAAACTAGTATAAACATGTGAATCATCATGGTAAGTATTTATTTAACATAAACAACAAGATTAAGGGTGCCTTTGGTTGAGCTTTTGAGAGCTGCTTTTGCTTCCAAAAAGCCAAAAGCCAACCAAAGGGGTGGAAACCAGAAGCTGCTTTTTCAGAAGCAGCTACTTTTGGGTAGTACAATTTTGAAAGCATCTTGAACCCTGCTTTTGGCTTTCTGCTTTTTGAAATGGTGAAAATAGAGAGCTGTTTCACAGTTGTTTCAAGGAAAATAGAGATAGGAGGTAAGTTTTATACTTGTTTGAACCAAATAGCTTACAGCTTTTCCACAGCTCACAACCTACAGCAGCTTTTCCACAGCCCACAGCTCACAGCAGTTTTTTCAGAAGCCACAGCTCAACCAAACACACCCTAAACCACTCATGTATCATTTTACCATGCACTTGCCTTTTCTAGTTACAAGGAACGAGTTGATTCGAAGACGACAACAACCCCAATGCTACACTTTCTACAGTAAACATCCAATCTCAATAACAAGCTACAGCAGTACAAGAACAACAATTCAACAACATCGCATCTATACGCTTCCCAATTCAGTAACACCCCCTTTTTACCATGGCAGTCACCACTGCTGCTTTGGTACTAAAAATAGCATAACTTTTGACTCCTAAGCCCTAACATGGAAAACAACACTAGTTATGGGACCTACACAATTTTCTACAATTTTTTAGTTGGCCACAATTCCTAATTAAATCATTTAACCCCTCGTTTTAACCCAGAAGACACTTTTGGTAACTTACTAAACAACAGGTTTAATAATTCCATATCTATTAAATTACATATGCAAATACATGAAATCATAACATTTTTTGGAATCTACATAAAATTATCTACCTCTTTCTAGTTATGCCTAAAATTCAATTTTGCTATCTACCACATTAATTTAACAATTTCCCACAACTACATGCAGCAACAAATGATTTCGGCCAGTGGCCTTCCCAGAGCCATAAATTATAATCTATATAACCAAAGTTCATGTTCTTGCAATCTATGGAATCTCTAGATAAATATAGACACTTTTCATGTGATACACAGGTTATGAATAAGAACTTACAGCCCCCTACCTCCTCTTTACTTGGCCAGCACCCTCTTCCAGCTGCTGCTGCTTAACTTTCTTCCCTCTAGTCAGCACCCGATGGCACGATCGACGCACGACGGTCAGCGGCGGTGTTGGTTGGTAGTGCTATGTAGAGGTGTTGGCTAGGCAGCGCTAGGCAATAGGCGGTGCAACTGGGAGGTGACAGCTTGTAGAGGAAGCGACGCTAGGGAGGGCTATGACTAGGAGTGGTACGCCAGGGAGCATGAACACCTGGGAGGAGCAGGCAGCTAGGGGTAGCGCGCTAGGGAGCAGGAGGGGCGGTGGCTAGGAGATGGATGCGGCTTAGATTTGGTTTTTGAGTCCAACTCCCCCCCCCCCCCCCCCCCCCCCCACACACAATCCCCTTTTATCACAGAACAACCTGGATTAGGTCTGTAATCTCCTCCGATTGAATCGGTACAGAACAACTTCCTTTCCTAAAAATCCAAATATCATGTTTTCATGTATCCCCTTTTCTCTAATTATATATAGGCCCTCAAAAAGGTAAATTTTAGAATATTACATGGATGGCTATTGATTTGAATCGATTAAGTCAATAAAATTTTGATGAGTACTATTTGCTTATTAAAGTTATAAGGAGTATGGACGTAATTTTGTGGACACTAGTAATCTCTAATTGTAAGTAAATTTGGATTTGTACGACCTATGATCATTGAAGTGTTGAATTCAGTGGAATAATCTAATAAGGATAAAGTGGTAAAGTGGAAGGTTTAGGACTATATTTGATGTAAGGATTCACCTTGGATGAATGTTCTCCTTGAGAATTTGATTTGCTTAGGTTAGAGATAATCTGGGAAGAGATTTAATTTCATGGGAGAATGTAAAATGGTGTACTAGTAAGTACTAGGTAATTAGAGTGAAGATCATGTGAGTGAGGAGGGATTAATGTCGAGTTGCATCATAAAGGCATGAAATTTTATTTTGGGTGGAATAGTATGATTAAAGAGAAGATGCCACATGAGAAACGACTATAGAGTTGATTCGATTACTCATGTTCATTGGGACAATAAATATCGATGAGAGCCATGATTAATCACTACAGGTAAATGATTTCTATGTTTTACTTGATGGAGTTGTAAGTGACAAAGTAGAGAATTCTAAGTAATGACATTGGATTTTAGTGGAGGATTATTAGATTGAGAGAGTGAAATAAGTGGTGGATTGCACGAATAACCACACTTGAGGCTCAAAATGTTGGGGATCCTATGATTTAAAGCTGTGGTGAAATATTGTGCTTACTTGTGGATATACGAAACAAGGATCAGATTGAGATACATGATGGGAGTTGATAAATAAACATCATTTAAGGATTAAATATTGGGTTTGTTGTGATTGATACCTAATTTCAAGTCTAGTTAATTATTGAGAATAGGGCCTAAAGGATGATCTCTAAGTTGGATTCAATATGGATGGAGTATGGAGGTTTAAATGAATTAAGTTTGGATGAGCCAAATGAATGTAAGAATGAGTGGTATAAGTAGGTGAGTGATGCGAGAAAAAGAGGCATGGAGTAACATAATGGCTTGAAATAGTTAAGTGCAAAGGATCTTATGAAGAGTCTTAGCAAATTAGATGATGCCAGTAATATAATCATGTGTTATAAATGGGTAATGGAAAAAGACATATTAGTGATACATGTTGATTATGGAAATAGATTAGAGGAATAGGATCTTGGTACATTCAACTCTTTGAGGATTCGATAAGGTGATACTCCTTAAGGAATTATTTATATCAAGAAAAATAAGATCGAATTCATTGTATAAAGACTAAGTGGGGCATCTGGATTTTAGATAAAGATGAACTTAAATGAGTTACAAAGGACACCGAATTAATATTGGTGGATAGACCAGTCTAGATAATTACCAATGAATAAATGACTTGGATGTTCCGCCATGATTAATTAGTATACTATTGGAGTTGATTAGACTATAGAGCCCTCTATAGAGCCCTTAAGGATTAATTGACTAATGAGATATGGAAGAACATCAGATATAAGAGAAACTGATTGTACTGATGGGAAGATTGGAAGTTAGAAAATATTGAATCATCACCATGTCAACTCCCTCTGAGATTTAGATTAGTATAAATTTGATGGAAGGTGGAATTAAGTTATAAATAATCAACCTTATATTTCTAATTGGTGGATTATAGGTGAAGGAATGTGAATTTTCCTGCTGGCAACACAAGGGTTATTTTGTAGGAATCTTAAGATAGAAGCCATAAAGTAAATAAAATGGAATAGATGGATGATATGGTTGTTTGGAGATTCCAATGTCGAACATGCCATCAAATAATGGAATGTTGAGGTGCCGATGGGATTGCAAGTGGTGCAAAATTAATATTATGAGAAAACTGTAATTTAGGTGTAGGCACTTAAGGAAAACAAATTGACAACCATTAGAGTGTAGTTGTGGATTGTTATGGACAAATTGTGACTATGGTATGTAATGGGTTCCTAGTGGTGAGTGGCTTTTGAGATTCAAAGCAATAGAATTTATAAGCACTTGTTGATCAGTGGAGATTTTATATAAGGAGATATATGCAGTGACTGAGCTTTTACACTTGTGAGATATAAGGTTAAACCCATATGATTTTGATGATTTATATGCAAATTGTGAGAAGGATATAAAGTGTTATCACTAAAGCGGTGAGATCAATAGGTGATGGAGTAATGTGTTGATAGGCCCTTCTAGGAAACTTAACCAAGTGGATATTGCCAAACCAAATATAGTAAAATGATGGTTGAAATTGATTTTAGAATTAGAAGGATCTCGAAATAATACCAAGTGATTTCTAGGAACATTAGGAGGATTGTAAACAAAGCAGGATTTTAGATTCACCTTTTCTGAAGAAAAAAATGGATAATGATAAGGCGACTAAGTCTCCCTATATTCTTATCTATTCGGATCTCAGGGACAAGATTTTCTTTAAAGGAGGTAGGTCTATAACAACCCAAATTTTCTAAAAGCTATTCAATTAATTTCAAAATCATCATTTATGCTTTTTTCATATATTTCCAAAATTTTTTACTTTTAAGAAAAACGTTTTTATTAATTTCCAGCTGATAAAAAAGAATTTATGTAATTAATTAAAACATGGGCAAGACATGCTAATAATTTATTTAAGTTCTAAATAATCTAAAGTACCTCTCAAAATTTTTTCATAATTGTTAGTGTTCGTTTACTAATTTTAAAAATTCAAACTTGATTTTTTGGAATTAATAAAATCTAAAAATAATTTAAATTCTGAAATCCTTTTAGGGCCAATCTCCCATCCTTATCTCGGCCAATTTTTGGCTTGTGTGCTGACCTTTGGCCCAAGCCGCTTTCTTCCTCTTTTCTTTCCGTTTTTTCTCGCGCGAAAGCATATTTCCAGATTTATGCCTTCTCTATCGCCTCATCTCCACTCTTGCTGACCGGTGGGCCCATGCTGTACTTGCCAGTGATTGTCTTCATCCTCGTGCCAGCTTCCTCTACTAGCATGGTCACATTTGCACCTGCACGAAGACACACTCTGCGTTGCTGTCCTCTCCCCTCTCCCACTGTGCACTGGGCCAGGACCCATGCCACAGACCTCGATCTCCACCTCTCTGCCCAAGACTCACCTCTCATGCCTGTTCACTGTTTGCCATGCGTAGCTGACATCGTCGCCCGCACCCACCCACTGTTTGGATCGAGTTGCCCATAGTTTTGAACGCCTGGTGCAACTGTCACCTCTGCCTCACCCCATCCCATCACTACAGGCACCATCAAGCCATTTTGTCACCTCATTTTGTCCCATTCAGCGGAGATGGAGAGCATGCCCTTGGATTCTCACTATGTCCATGAGAAGTTCCCTCTGTCTCATGCTTTTCTCCACTAAACCAGTATCAAATGCTTATAACTTTTGCATCTCAACTCCAAATTGAGTGAAACTTATTTCTAATTTTTTTTGTAAAATCATGAAATTTCATAACATCTAAAATATTTGAATTTTATATCTATTTGAATTTATTTGGTGCTTATTTGTGTATCGTGGCCTTTTCCTGTTAGATTCTGATGTGCCAAAAACGTTGCGAGGTTGATGCAGAGCCTGAACCATTGTTCAATGAGAAGGCAAGCACTTTCTTTGATCATGTTGATCTCATCTTTTCACTGTTATGTATGTTGTGTTCAAAACTTTTATGCATGCATATAATTTCAGTAAAATTGATATGTTGATAAGATTGATAGTTATACCCAATTGTTGCACTCACCCTACCTTATTAAAATTGATATCCTCACTGTTATTACACTAGAAATACTATCCACTATTGGAGGAAGTCTATCTGGCTCATGTGACATAGGAAGATGTCATTGGTGGTGATGCCGATGAAGTTGTGCGGTCCAACCAAAGTGCATTGTATTCTTTGAACCAAGAAGGGGTTGGTGGTATCAATTTGGTCGAAGTTGAAATTGAAGACCCTCCTATGGCCGAGATGTAGAAACCCATAGGGATTGCAAATGAAGGTGAGCTAATTGAAGACTTTGTGGAATGGATGGAGCTTGAAAACTGTGACTATGAGGCATTGTCAGGTGATAAAGCTTTTGATGATGAGCAAGGTAGACGTGATCAGCTTGTCCCGTCGGAGTGGAACACATACCAATTCGACAAGCTAGTAGTGAGTGCAGGTAAGCGGATGGCATGGGAGTACCCACAGAATGAGGTCAAGCAAAGAGCATTCTACAAAAGTAGGGGGTTGCAGGAAGCAGTCAAGTTGTGGGTAGTGTCATTGAGGAGGACGTTCAGGGTTGTGAAGTCCTGTCCATGCATGTATGACGTGAAGTGTGAGATTAGGGATGGCAATCGGGTGCGGCGGGTATGGGTAGTGCTCGCCAATACCCGTAGCCGTGACTCGGATTTACGCCCACGGGTATACCCGCGAAGGACGACGGGTGAAAAACCTCGCCCATACCTGTCACCCGCGGGTACCCGTCACTCGTGGGCATACCCGTTTACCCGCGAACTGAGAGTCACCATCTGAGAGTTGAACTAATGATAGATACATATAAGCAACATCTGTTGCTAGGAAATATAATAGCTATAAAAAAAGTTTATAACAATCAATAGCAATTAGAGATATAGAAAAGTTTATAACAATCAATAGTAATTAGAGATATTGCTATGACTACGCCACTTGTTAATCTATATCGCGGGTAAATGGGCGGGGCGGGTACGGGTGGAGCTTACCCATACCCGTGCCTATTTACCCGACGGGTAGAGTGTTCCCCCCATTTCCATACTCGTGGGTAAAGAAAATATCCCATACCGGGCTCCATTAGGGTATTTACCCACGGGTATACGGGTAAACGGGCATAATCGCCATCCCTATGTGAGATAGGGGGATGCCCTTGGCGAATCCATGAGTACCAGCCTGTACTGGACACCCATTAGAAGTGCTCCATAGTTGTTCTGAGCACTTGAGTGGCGATAGAGTCTATGCAATCCCATAGAAACATATCCTTAGGATTTATTGCAAATGTCATATATGGAGAGATTGTCGACAACCTGGATTTTGAGCTACGTTCCATTATTCATGCGGTAGAGCAGAGGTTCTAATACACAATATGCTATGATAAGGCTTGGCAGGTAAAGCAGAAGGCACTTGAAGCAAAGTTCGGTACATTCAAAGACTCATACTACAACCTGCTTGGTTTACTCCAACTCATACAACAAAGAAATCCTAGAACTAATGTTGATATTGTGGAACAGTCCTCAAAGAGGTTCGCTAGGAAGATGATACGTAAGCGAGCATTTTTTTGCTTTTGGTGCGTGCATCAATGTATTCAAACACTATCATCTGTTGCTCTATGTAGATGGCACCTTCTTGACTGGGAATTACAAGGGCCAGATATTGACTACAATAATAGTGGATGGCAACAATAAGGTCCTTCCTATGGTATTTGCATTTGTTAAGAGTGAGAACATTGACAGTTAGTTGTGGTTTGTCAAGAATGTGGAAGCTAGTGTCGTGGGCAACCGCCCACAAGTTGCATCATACATGATCCACATGTTGGCTTATTGAAGGCAATTATGTTTGTTGTGGCTACAGACCAAACAGAGAGAGAGATGGTAGTGGAGAGTGATGAAGATAAGTGTGATTGCCTGGGTTCTCCCCATGGCTTACTCGTATATATACCTACACCTTGAGGAGTGCTTTTACAGTTATACCCTTACATCTGGTTATCCCTCTAGGGGCAGTTATGTCATTACACATGGCCTATTCTGGGCCTTATAATCTCCTACCAGGCCTGCTGGCTTAGGTGGGGGCCATCCCTACGACAGGAGCCTCTCATGGTAAAGGGCTTCACAAGGCCGAAGCCATGTTGCCGAGTCCTTTGGCCCCCTCCGTCCCCGCGGCCTGTAAACGTTTCCAAGCTTCCGGAGCTGCGCTGTAGCCGAAGCGGATGTGCGCGCTGCTGCGACGCTCGGACTTCCGGGCGTCCACGTGGTGCAGCGTGCTTGGCGTGGTGCGGGCGTTGAGGCATCGTGACCATTAATATGGCGGCGGACTTCCGGCGGTTGGACTTCCGCCGGTTGGTTCCCCTGCTGATGGGGGTATATATATGGCGCTGGTGGGGCGTTGCTCCTGCGTATATTGTGATAGAAGCTGTTCCCCTAAAATGGGCCCCTGCCGTGCATCAACATTCCTGGGTGACGCTGAGCGGCTTGGGGAATGTTGATGCACAGAAGGAGGTCTATTTTTCCTGGGAGCTTGATCAGCGCCGGTTATCGACAGCCAGCCGCGCTTCCTGACCCCGCACCGCGCTTCCGTGGGCGACAGCGAGGTCTGCCCTGTTTTTCTTAACAGGCCAACCTGCAGTCGGTGTTCCTGAGGGAGCCCGCCGGCACCACCTTATATGTTGATGCGCTGTAGGTGGTCTGTTAAGGAAAAACGAGGTAGATTTCGCAGGACAAGACTCCCGTCTTCGCTGCGCCCCGGCGAAGTGGACTCGCGCGCTCCGTCCCCTACCGTTCGGACGGGTGGCGGCGAAGCTGGCGCCTAGTCGAAGTAGACGCGCGCGCGCTCCGCCCCCTGCCCTTCGAACGGGTGGCAGCGAAACTGGCGCCTAGTCGAAGTAGGTGCGCGTGCTCCGCCCCCTGCCCTTCGAACGGGTGGCAGCAAAACTGGCGCCTAGTCGAAGTAGGTGCGCGTGCTCCGTCCCCTACCCTTCGAACGGGTGGCAGCGAAGCTGGCGCCTAGTCGAAGTAGGCGCGCGCGCTCCGTCCCCTACACTTCGAACGGGTGGCGGCGAAGCTGGCGCCTAGTCGAAGTTGGCGCGCGCGCTCCGTCCCCTACCCTTCGAACGGGTGGCGGCGAAGCTGGCGCCTAATCGAAGGAGGCGCGCGCGCTCCGTCCCCTACCCTTCGAACGGGTGGCGGCGAAGCTGGCGCCTAGTCGAAGTAGGCGCGCGCGCTCCGTCCCCTACCCTTCGAACGGGCGGCGGCGAAGCTGGCGCCTAGTCGAAGTAGGCGCGCGCGCTCCGTCCCCTACCCTTCGAACGGGCGACGGCGAAGCTGGCGCCTAGTCGAAGCAGGCGCGCGCGCTCCGTCCCCCACCCTTCGAACGGGTGGCAGCGAAGCTGGCGCCTAGTCAGAGTAGGCGCGCGCGCCCTGCCCCCTGCCCTTCGAACGGGTGGCAGCGAGACTGGCGCCTAGTCGAAGTAGGCGCGCGCGCTTCGTCCCCTACCCTTCGAACGAGTGGCGGCAAAGCTGGCGCCCAGTCGAAGTAGACGCGCGCGCTCCGCCCCCGGCCCTTCGAACGGGTGGCGGCGAAGCTGGCGCCTAGTCGAAGTAGACGCGCGCGCGCTCCGCCCTCTGCCCTTCGAACGGGTGGCAGCGAAGCTGGCGCCTAGTCAGAGTAGGCGCGCGCGCTCTGCCCCCTGCCCTTCGAACGGGTGGCAGCGAAGCTGGCGCCTAGTCGCAGTAGGCGCGCGCGCTCTGTCCCCTACCCTTCGAACGGGTGGCGGCGAAGCTGGCGCCTAGTCGAAGTAGGCGCGCGCGCTCCGTCCCCTACCCTTCGAACGTGTGGCGGCGAAGCTGGCGCCTAGTCCAAGGAGGCGCGCGCGCTCCGTCCCCTACCCTTCGAACGGGTGGCGGCGAAGCTGGCGCCCAGTCGAAGCAGACGCGCGCGCGCTCCGTCCCCTACCCTTCGAACGGGTGGCAGCGAAGCTCGCGCCTATTCGGAGTAGGCGCGCGCACTCCGCCCCTGCCCTTCGAACGGGTGGCAGCGAAGCTGTCGCCTAAGTCGAAGTAGGCGCGCGTGCTCCGCCCCCTGCCCTTCGAACGGGTGGCAGCGAAGCTGACGCCTAATCGGAGTAGGCGCGCGCGCTCCGCCCCCTGCCCTTCGAACGGGTGGCGGCGAAGCTAGCGCCTAGTCGAAGTAGGCGCGCGCGCTCCGTCCCCTACCCTTCGAACGGGTGGCAGCGAGACTGGCGCCTAGTCGAAGTAGGCGCGCGCGCTCCGTCCCCTACCCTTCGAACGGGTGGCGGCGAAGCTGGTGCCCAGTCGAAGTAGACGCGCGTGCTCCGCCCTCGGCCCTTCGAACGGGTGGCGGCGAAGCTGGCGCCTAGTCGAAGTAGACGCGCGCGCGCACTCCGCTCCCTGCCCTTCGAGCGGGTGGCAGCGAAACTGGCGCCTAGTCGAAGTAGGCGCGCGCGCTCCGTCCCCTACCCTTCGAACGGGTGGCGGCGAAGCTGGCGCCTAGTCGAAGTAGGCGCGCGCGCTCCGTCCCCTACCCTTCGAACGGGTGGCGGCGAAGCTGGCGCCCAGTCGAAGTAGACGCGCGCGCTCCGCCCCCCGGCCCTTCGAACGGGTGGCAGCGAAGCTGGCGCCTAGTCGAAGTAGGCGCGCGCGCTCCGTCCCCTTCCCTTCGAACGGGCGGCTGCGAAGCTGGCGCCTTTGCCCTGCGAACACCGCCGCGTGGGTGGTGACTTGGGGTCTTTGATGTGGCCTTGCGCTGTACGGGTTCCTGGGATCACACCGTCCCCTGGTCTGCCAGGGTTAGGTTCCCGTACCGTGCGACCCAACGCGCCCGGGGCACGCGGTGGCCTATGACTGGTGGGCGGCGGGATGTGGACAGTTGCGTGTTTGCAGCCGCTCGCCTCTTCCCTAGGGAGGGGGGACACGGGGCAGGCAGTAAATGGCGCCTGTGGTCGTGACCTTCCAGCGCTGGGTGGGGCGTTGCGCTGGATGGGCGCTTGTACGACCGTGGTCGCGCCTCGTGCCCGGACCGCCGCGACCCCTCGCTTTCAGTTATGGGGAATCGTGTGGGGCGGGCCTTTACACCGCTGCGGTTGCGTCCGGCACGCGTATCATTGCGACGCTTCGGTAGCAACGGTACGCACGAGGTGGCTTGAAATAGCCCCCCCATACCAGCGTCCCTGCACCTTTACGCCCTCTTTCCTGTCCGCTCCGCCTTCCCCACCTTCGCGCTATCTTCACCACTTCAGTCTCGTCGTGGGAGGCGATGGCCTTCAGTAGCGAGCGCGGCCAGGCGGTCGGTGACCCTGCCATTCGCCGGCGATCCTCGCCGTTGGAGGTGAAATACGCGCTCCAAGAGCGCGACCCGTTGGCAGCTGACCAGGAGCGGCTGGTGGCGGAGGAGGGAGGCATGTTCTCCGGCGATCTAGGCCCCTCGCTCGTGACCGAGAAGACGATCCAAGGGCTCTTGCGCGCGGGGAAGTTGTCCAGACGGCAGGACGTACGATTGCCCGCCGGCGACGAGACGGAACCGCATCCCAAGAGGTCGGAGGCGGTCGTATTCGTTGCCTTTTTCGACGCGGGGCTCCGGATCCCCGCGGCGACCGTGGTGGGCGACGTGCTGCGGACCTTCGGGCTGGAGCTGGTGCAACTGACTCCAAACGTCGTGGCCCGGCTCGCGGTGTACAGCTGGGCCTTGCGCTCGGGGGCGTGCTGGCCCAGCGCGTCGCTGTTCGCCTATCTTCACGAGGCGCGATGCCAGCCGAAGGGCCGGAAGGACGGGACGCTGTCGAGCTTCGGTAGCGTCTCTTTTATTCTTCGCGCGTCGTGCAAGAAGCTCTTCCCTGCGAACTCAACTCGCGGGAAGTGGGAGTCTCATTGGATGAAGCGGTGGTTCTACCACCGTGTGGAGAGCGGGAGCGGCCTTGAGTGCACAGGCCGACCAATCGCGTTCAAGCCCTCGCCCGGCCGGACGCTCGATGATGAGGACAAGCGGAGGGTCAAGCGGCTCGTGGGTGTGGCCGCCCGCCTCAACATGCGCGACCTTGCCGAAGAGTACGTGATGTACGGCGTGGCACCGCTTGCCTACGACTGGCGTCTTGCCGCCGAGAGGCATCGAGACGACAATGTTTCGCCGCGGGTTTGCTCGCTACCGGCGCCGCCCGGCCCCCGTAAGCCTCGATTGCGTCCTTCCCTGGTTGACGCGAAATGCGTTGTATGCTGACGCTATTCTCCTTTGCTTCAGGGATTTCCTTGGAGGAGGCGGAGCAAGCCGCGCGCGTATTCCTGGGGCCATACACTGCCAGGGAGCACGAGCAGCGCGCGTCTGCTACCGCCAAGGCGGGGCTGGGGCGAATAAACCGCGTGTGCGAGGTCCTGGGCCTTGCCGTGCCGGACCGTGTCGCTCCAGACGATGGTGGAGCGAAGAAGAAGACCTCATCTCAGAAGAGGGGCCGCAGCGGGGCGCCTGCCGCGCCTGCTGCTAGTGTTTCCGAGGGCGCGGCGGACGCGGAGTCAGACTCGGCGAGGTACGCCGACTCGGGCTTGGGTGGCGCGGGCGCCGAAGGCGAGGTGTCTTCGGCCAGCGTCCCGGACGGCGGGTTTGCCGCGGGCAGCCGGAGGGGGGAAGCCTCACCGCCCGCCGAAGTCGTCGAGGCGGACCCCGTGCGGACCGGCGATGCCGAGGTGCAGCTCTCGACCGCGGCCGCTGTGGTGCCGGAGGTGCCCTCTGTGGGGGCGCACGTAGCCGTGCTGTCTTTACCAACAGCTGCGGGGACCGAGGTGCCCCCTTCAACGACTGCCACCGTGGAACTTTCGCCCCCGGGCGCAGCAACCGCAGGGTCTTCCCCAGCAACGGCTGCGAGGGCGGTGGCGCTACTGGCTGCCCCGGCCAAACGGTCATGTGTGCGGCCGGAGTTCCACCGGACACCGCGGGGGTTCGTCGTGGCCACGGGCGTCAGAAGCTTGTGGAACTCCAGCGCAAGCGCCGGGGGCCCCGTGGCCTATGCGCCTTCGGCCCCTCTGGCCACACCGCCCGCCGCGCAGGGACAGCCGTCGTCCTCCCCGAACGCGGAGGCCTCCGCTCGCGGCGGGACCATTCCTTCTGCTACCGAAGGTATGGTGACTTAGCTTACTCTGGTGTATGCTTTTATGCCTTGGGGTGGTCACCTGTATCCTTATTTACAGCGTTGCTCATTCCGGAGGGGGAGCATCCTACGGAACACGGGGCCTCCGAGCACGTGAGCCCTGCGGACTTCGCGCCGCCTCCGGAGACGCTGAGGGCGTGGCGCGGGATTGTGAATGACGCGGCCACAAGCGTCGACCCGCAAGTGCTGCAGGCCTACGGCGTGGGGCGCCTCGAGGACGCTTTCGAGGTGTCTGGGGTGAGGGTGAGTGCTCCTGCGACTGCGCCTGAGTTTAGCTGGGTTTGCTAAGTCTTCTCCCTTCTACAGACACTTGTGCTGGGGCAGGCCCTGCAAACGGCCTATGCTCGTAGGCAAAAAGCGCTCGAGGATAGGCTGCGGGCTGCCGAGGAGGAGCTGCGCGAAGCCTCTGGCGCCCGCTCTGCCCAAGACGCCCGCATCCGCCAGCTGGAAGCGGAATGCGCCGACGCGAGGGCGCACGCCGAGGGGCTAGTTGCGTCGGCGCAGGAGTCAGCCGCGGCAGCTGCCGAACAAGAGTTCGCGGCGGAGCGGGACGGGTTCCTGGAGCAGGTCGCCGCGCTAGAGAAGGAAAAAGGCGAGCTCGCCTTGACTCTAGCGGAGCGCAACCGGACGCTGGGTGACGCCTCGGTGGTTGCCTGGGACGCCATGCAAGCACTGGAGAGCCATCTTCAAGGGCTGGTAGCGGAGGTGCCGGGACGCGCCTTCGGTCCGGAGGAGCTGTCTCGGACGCTCCGCTGGGTCGGGGATGCCGCCAACATCGCGCGCGACGCGGCGACGTCCTTCGGCACCCACTACGCGTATACGTCGGCATGCTTGGTGTGCGCGCTCCTGCAGCACCGCGGTTGTACGCACGTCGCCGCGCTGGATGATCCCCAGCTGGAGATGCCTGGCGGGGCCGGAGTGATGTCTGGCGCCGTCCGCTCCGCTCGCCTCGCCCTCGGGCCCTTCTTCGACCGGATCTGGAGCCACGTCGGGGCGGATGCTGCGCAGATCGAGCTGCGGAAGTCGCTCTACGGGACGGGGAGCCTCGGCCAATTTCTGGACGGGGTCCCGCGACGCGACGATGGTGGCGCTGGGCCCTCCGAAGGCGCCGGGAACCCACAGGTCTGACGCCGTGGTGCTTAGGTGTAGGCGTGCGTTGTACTGTTCCTTGTCTTTGCGAATAAAGTACACACTTGCTACTTGTATTCTGACCTTCACCTACCTCCCGGGCAGCTTCCTTGCTGGGACCGGCTTCGCGCGGCCGACCTTTCAACCCGGCG
Organism: Dendrocalamus latiflorus; assembly: GCA_017311315.1. Classification (NCBI taxonomy): domain Eukaryota; kingdom Viridiplantae; phylum Streptophyta; class Magnoliopsida; order Poales; family Poaceae; genus Dendrocalamus; species Dendrocalamus latiflorus. The sequence goes on from CM029646.1 coordinate 7,740,448, forward strand.
ACGCCTGCGACGCTGGCGAAGGGCCGAAGAGTCGCTGGACTTTTGGGCGAGCCAGCCTTCTTCGAGCGCGGCCCCAACTTTGGCGCGTGTTAAGGACGAACCCGCGGGGTAGCGGCTTAGAGCGGCCGGGATGTTGCCGGACCTTTGTACATATGATTCCTCCGGTATGCAGACGTCCTGGCATTTTAAGATATGCGCTGTGTGTTGATGCCGCCGCGGTTTGCCTTGCTGTATAGTCCGGAGACTCGTGCGTGCGGAGGCAGGCCTCGACGCTACGTCTTATTTAGAGTCCGTAGACTGGTGCGTGCGGCGCTAGGCTCGACGCTACGTCTTCTTTATAGTCCGCAGACTCTTGCGTGCGGAGCTAGGCTCGACGCTACGTCTTATTTAAAGTCCGTGGACTGGTGCATGCGGAGCTAGGCTCGACGCTACGTCTTCTTTATAGTCCGCAGACTCTCGCGTGCGGAGCTAGGCTCAACGCTACGTCTTATTTAAAGTCCGCGGACTGGTGCGTGCGGAGCTAGGCTCGACGCTACGTCTTCTTTATAGTCCGCAGACTCTCGCGTGCGGAGCTAGGCTCGACGCTACGTCTTATTTAAAGTCCGTGGACTGGTGCGTGCGGAGTTAGGCTCGACGCTACGTCTTCTTTATAGTCCGCAGACTCTCGCGTGCGGAGCTAGGCTCGACGCTACGTCTTATTTAAAGTCCGTGGACTGGTGCGTGCGGAGCTAGGCTCGACGCTACGTCTTATTTAAAGTCCGTGGACTAGTGCGTGCGGAGCTAGGCTCGACGCTACGTCTTATTTAAAGTCCGTGGACTAGTGCGTGCGGAGCTAGGCTCGACGCTACGTCTTCTTTATACTCCTTAGAGTGCGCGCGGAGGCGTCCCCCTGCTGCGTCTTATTTATACTCCGTAGAGTGCGTGCGGAGCTAGGCTCGACGCTACGTCTTATTTAAAGTCCGTGGACTGGTGCGTGCGGAGCTAGGCTCGACGCTACGTCTTCTTTATAGTTCGCAGACTCTCGCGTGTGGAGCTAGGCTCGACGCTACGTCTTATTTAAAGTCCGTGGACTAGTGCGTGCGGAGCTAGGCTCGACGCTACGTCTTCTTTATAGTCCAGAGACTTGTGCACGCGAGGGCGTCCCCCCGGTGCGTCTTTGGTTTATACTCAGTCCCGCCCTCCCTGGCGACGGCGAGTGCACACGCGAACGTGCGTCTTTAGTTTATACTCAGTCCCGCCCTCCCTGGCGACGGCGAGTGCACACGCGAACGTGCGTCTTTGGTTTATACTCAGGCCCGCCCTCCCTGGCGACGGCGAGTGCACACGCGAACGTGCTTCTTTGGTTTATACTCAGTCCCGCCCTCCCTGGCGACGGCGAGTGCACACGCAAACGTGCGTCTTTGGTTTATACTGCGGGGACGGGCGCGTTGGCCAAGCCTGGGCGCGCCCTCACCGCGTGCTTGCGTGTGACGAAGAAAGATTAGCGGCAAACGGCGATCTTCATTACATCCCCGTTTGCGCGGGTGGGCAACTACAAAGTGTGGATATACTGACCATTTGCCCTTGGCGCGGCCGCAGCCTCTGGTCGCTAGACATCTGCAGGGCCCGCGTAGGCGCCTATGGGTGACCCCGCGGACCTCCGCGCTGTGACGCCGGCTCTAAGAGCGTCGTTGGGCTTCGCGACGCGAGCACCTGGTGCCTGGCTCGATGCGCCGGGCCATATCCTGGTCGCCTCGGATGGTGATGATGGTCTGGGGACCCGGGATCTTCATGCACAGATAGCCGTGATGTGGTACCGCGCCGAAGGAGTTGAGGATTGGGCGCCCTAGAATGGCGTTGTAGGGTACGGAAGGTCGACCACGTCGAAGGTGGCATCTTCGGTCCGCACATTGTCATCTCGGCCGAAGGAGACTTGAAGGCCGATTTGGCCCAGCGCCCGCAGGGGCTGTCCCCCGAAGCCCTGCAGTGGGATTCCCGAGGGCCCCAGGCGGCTTCGAGGCATCCCCATCTGGTCGAAGGCCGCCGCAAACAATACGTTCGCGGAGCTACCACCGTCCACCAAGGCGCGCCCCATGTCGCATCCCGCGATGGTGACCCGGATGACGAGGGGGTCCTGATGAGGGAAGTCCACACCTTGGGCATCATCGGGTGTGAATGTAACTTCGTGCTGCGCCCACTCCGGCGGTGCTTGCGCTAGGTATGCCGCCACGTGATGTAGTCTTCGCGCGTAGGCCTTCTGTTGCCGTGCCGAGGCGAATTCTAGTGCAGAGCCTCCGGATATGACGTTAATGACCCTGCGGTAGGTTGCGTCCGGGGCCTGCAAGGACAGGAGGCCCTCCCGAGGCTGCTGTACGTGAGCTTGGATCCGTAAGGCGCCTTCCTGGGGTTGCATGCCTTGCGCCTGTACCTGCATCCCTTGTGCCTGTACCTGCATGGGGGCCTCGTATGGGAATTGGACGTGGGCCACCGCAGGCGGGCGCGCCTCCAGGTTCCTGTCCCTAGCGACGCTGTCGCGGAGCGCCGCGATGGAGGTGCAGGCGCGGGTATCATGGTTGCCGCGGCCGTGGATTATGCACCACAGTCCCTGATGCTGGTCGTTGTAATCCCCACGACCCTTGTCATCGCGGCCCCTGCCACGGCCGCGGCCCCGGCCACAGCGCCCCCTACCGCCTCGGCCCGCTGGAGCACCCTCGTCGGACCCGCCTTCGATGTCGAGGACGTACCGGTTTCGCCTCGACCTCTGCTGGCCGCGCTTGGGTTGATCAGACGACTCCTTATGCGGGTTGCCCCTACGGTCGGGCGCGTTCCGGGACGACTCCTACTTACGTTTTCCTTTCGAAGAACCGCCCTTCGGCAGATCTTCGGCTTTTGCTGAGGCTTCGGCCTGGTTGGTGTCGGAGTCGTCACCTTGCCTGCGCCGCGCGTCTTCCTCCGCCCTGGCATATTCTTCCATTTTGTCGAAGAGCTTTGCCACCGTCTTGATTGACTTTCGCGCGTTGTACTCGGCCATCGGGCCCGGACGAAGGCCCTGTATGGCTGCATTGACGATGGTGGTCTCGTTGACGTCTTTCACTTGACATCGAATTTTGGCGAAGCGTTTGAAGTAGTCCCGGAGCTTCTCCGAAGGTTTTTGCTTTACGGCCAAGAGCTGGTCCGCGTCGACTCGGTCAACGTAGTTTCCTTGGAAGTTGTTGTAAAGGCGGACACGAAGCTGTTCCCACGCGTAGATGGAGCCCGGCTCTATGGTAAAGAACCAAGAGAGCGCCACTCCTTGTAGCGTGAGGGGGAGTCCCTTCGCCTTCGTGGTGTCGTCACCGCCCGCGGCTTCGATCGCGGTTTCGTACACGCGCACGAACTCGCGGGGGTCCGTGTCGCCTTTGTACGAGTCGATGGCGCTCGGAAATTTGAAGTCTTCGGGCCATGCCGCCTGCTGCAGCCCCGCCGAAAGCGGGGACTCCGGATCCACGCGCCGCAGCGGCACGCGGCTGGATGTGGGGGCTTCGTGACTGTCCGCCCTTTCCGGCGTGGGCTCGAACGCGACCACTGGCGCGGCCTGCTGACTCCGAGCCTCTTGCATATCTCTGACGGCTCCGCGAAGGTCCCCTAGCTCCCGCTGGAAGGCATTGAGAGCCGCCAGCAGGGCACTTTCCGTCGCTGGTGCAGGCGGGGTCGTCGGTACCCCCGACGGGCGGGTCGGCGCGGGGACGACCGCGTCGCGAGGTCCCGAGCTACCGGTCGCTCCGTCATGGCTACCCCGAACCGCCTGGTCCGCGCCGCCGGCGAGGGTTGTGGTGGGGGCGGCGAGGTCTGCTGTCGTTGCGTCGGCGGGGTCGGTTGTCGCCGCACCCGTGCCGACGTCTTCGACCGCGGGGCCCGTCCCCGCAACGCCGGTGGCGGGGTGGGTCGTCGCGGCGCGAACGTCGACGTCTCCGGCTACCGCGCCTGCGTCGGCGCCCGCGTCCGCCGCTGCCGATGCCGAAGCCCTGGTATTCATACGACGCTCCGGCCCGGCCGCCTTCTTTCCCTTCGCCGCCGCTGAAGAAGCTTTTTTCGGTGCCATCCTTCTTCTTCGGTCTTCAGGCTTGTCTTCGTCGTCCCCACGGACGGCGCCAACTGTTGTGGCTACAGACCAAACAAAGAGAGAGAGATGGTAGTGGAGAGTGATGAAGATAAGTGTGATTGCCTGGGTTCTCCCCATGGCTTACTCGTATATATACCTACACCTTGAGGAGTGCTTTTACAGTTATACCCTTACATCTGGTTATCCCTCTAGGGGCAGTTATGTCATTACACATGGCCTATTCTGGGCCTTATAATCTCCTACCAGGCCTGCTGGCTTAGGTGGGGGCCATCCCTACGACAATGTTGTTGCAGCAAGGGGTAAACGAGCCGTACCCATGACCTGATTTACAGAGTAGGTGGTGCAAGAGGCACATGGATGCTAATTTCTATAAGCAATTTAGGAAGAAGGACCTGATGAACCTTTTCAAGAGGCTTTATGATCAGAATTGGTAGAGAAAGTTTGATGCATTATGGAAGGTACTGGACAACTTAGCGATGAAGCACACGAGAGAGGCAGAGAAGCTTGTAGTAGGCACCTAAGATGTCCTTGTTGACCTTGTTAAGTTACTCATATATCCTACAGAATTGGTTAGAAGGAATGCAAGGTAGATTAAATGATTCTCAAATTGGATTAAGTACAAGTCTAGGGAGAAGTGTGCATTGCTTTACGACACTGATGGTGCAAGGTATAGAGTCATAACTACCAGCTTAATTAGCCAAGGTGTACAACTGGGTCATGAAGGGGTTGAGGCCCCTTCCCTTGGTAGCTATTGTGAAGGGAGTGCTACATGGTATTACCAAGTACTTCGTTGATAGAAGCACTCTTGCTTGCATCTCCTTGAGTAATGCATAACTTAGGTACTCGAATATAGTCACGTAGTACATGGAAGAGAAGAGCCAGAAGGGGGATACATATAGTATTTAAAATGGGCACAAAGGAGCTTCATTTCGAGGTACTGTGTAGGGTCAAAGGTCGTCATGGGACGAACCATAAAACAATTGTTCAGGAGGGCCCTCTGGGAAGGCGCAGCCGTCCCTACACATGAAACAAACCCTGTCTGTTGCATCGTCCATGCACACATGTCATTGCTACTTGTTCAATAGTTGCACAAGAATCCGACATATTTCTGTCAAACTATTTCATGAAGGAAGAAGTGATGGTGACATGGAGTAGAGAACTATATGGTTTAGACGTGGTTGGATCATTCACTGGCCATCCTAGTTGGAAGAAGAAGAGGTGGGTCCCTAACATTGAAAGGCTCAAGGGATGAGTTGGTCGTTCATAGACTCGATGTATTAGGAATGACATAGACAAATTAGAAGCTAGGCCTCGTCTGAAGAAATGATCCATTTGCAACGAGAACAGACATACCTTGAAACATTGCACTCAGACAGTGGACCTGCAAGACAAGGTGGCTAGGATCTCCATCGACAGTCGTTAGCATCATGCTACCGATGCTATCTGAACTTATGTTGTAACATCTGTTCTTTTAAATTATGTTGTAACATCTTTATGGTATCTTTTATGTATGAGCTACGTCATAGTTGTTGTATGATTTATGACTTATGTGTGACCTACTTATGCATTATGGAATTTCCTTTGTTACTTTACTTGAAGATTTATCTTGTGTTATGTTATTTCACTTGTAGATTTACATTCTGTTATGTAATTTTACTTGTAGATTTACCTTATGTTAAGTTACTTGTATATTTTTCTTGTGAATTGTTGCTTTCTATTGTACTGACATCCTAAGTTTTATTGAGTAGGTATAGAGGAACATGCAAACGTTGCTGGGTAGCCTTACGAGTTGCTTGATCTGACCATCGACGCCACGCACCATAGCCAGTTGGTGACTACCTTGCCTCAGTATGGCAAGCCACCCGTCGAGCTTGCTTCATTACAGTTGTGCACCCCCATGAGGGCATGGAGGATCGACCCCCGTTGGATTCCCATGTATCCTTTTGTTCAATAGTTGTTGGGTCCTCTTGGTTACACTAATATATCACATTTGTCTACACACAGGTTGAGAGCCTTAGGGCTGCTCCCCCTTGCGAGGATGGTGAAGGCCACAGTGGAGGACACCTAGGACAGGCGTGGTGCATCTAGGAGGTTCTCATATGATAGGTGCCTACCCCTTACGAAGATGGTGGAGGACACCCAGGACAGGCGTGATGCGTCTAGGAGGTTCCCATATGATAGGTGCCTACTCATGGTGTTTGCCGACCGTTGGTGGACAAAGACTAGGGATGGCAATCGGACGAGGCGGGTATGGGTAGTGCTCGCCCATACGTATACCCGTGACCCCGATTTACGCCCATAAGCATACCCGCAAAGGATGACGAGTAAAGAACCTCGCCCATACCTATCGCCCGCGGGTACCCGTCGCCTGTGGGCATACCCGTTTACCTGCGAACTGAGTCACTATCTGAGAGTTGAACTAATGATAGGTACATATAAGCAACATCTGTTGCTAGAAAATATAATAGCTATCAAAAAAGTTTATAACAATCAGTAGCAATTAGAGATATGCAAAAGTTTATAACAATCAATAGCAATTAAAGATATTGCTATGGCTGTGCCACCTGTCATTCTATATCGTGGGTAAATGGGCAGGGCAGGTACGGGTGGAGCTTACCCATACCCGTACCCGTTTATCTAACGGGTAGAGCGTTGCCCCCATTTTCATACCTGTGGGTAAAGAAAATATCTCATACCCGGCTCCATTAGGGTATTTACCAACGGGTATACGGGTAAATGGGCATAATTACCATCCCTACCAGAGACACACATGTTCCACCTCTCGTGTAGGGAGATTGCACCAATGTTGGAGGACGTTTCGTACCTCATTGGCCACCCTTGCACAGGGATGTGGTGGTGTCGGTGGATGTTGATTCAGACTGGCACCCCCAGCTGCTCGCTAGGTTTCAGGGGTGCTATCGGCTACAGGGAGTTCCCCAGCACCCATGGTCCCACATAGAAGTGTCTTACCTAGTTTTACGTAAGTGCTATTTCATTTTACTATTTTAGTTATTGATTTTCAGCCAGAGAAGATGACCCTGATGTAGGAGATTACATTTTGTGGTGCCACTAGGAGCCATACCTCCTATGGTTCTTCAGTTGGGTCTTATTTTGCTTGTCCCATGGGGACAACATGTACAAGCACATGATCTAGTACACTAGGGAGATAGTTCATGCAGAGTTGGAGGATGTCCCACAGCACGCGTGGGGACCAGAGGTACTGGTTGCCACATATCGTAGGCTTTGTGACGAGTGTCAAAGGATGGCAGAGAACTCCACTCTCTTCGGATGCCTTCTCGTATTGTAGTTGTGGTTGTTTGAGTGCTTCTAGATCAAACGTCCATATATATATATATATATATATATATATATATATATATATATATATATATATATATATATATATATATATATATATATATATATATATATATATATATATATATATATATATATATATATATATATATATATCAATCTGGGTCTGTATGACATGGGTTCTATGCAGTCTTGGCCAACTACGTGGACTGTCCTACCATGGGACCTTGTGGTGTCGCTGACGGGTAAGTGTCATGCTTTCGCTAAGATTCATCCAGTACATTCTAACTAAGCTTACCTACCACTGTACTTGCAATATCTATTTCTACATCCCATTTTTACTCTGGTTACCTCTCATGCGTCGTACCTTGAGTATGTCGCCATGTTTGACCAGATGACGGACAACTGTGTCATCTGGAGGTCGTACGCCGTCAAGATCATCATCTCTTGTGCACCGAGGGGACTATCTATCCAATGCACTAGAGATGCCGCCTTTTGGCTCACACGACGTAACCTGGTGTACGATGTCTTCGTTGAGACGTATGTTGTGCATCGGGTGATGAGGTAGTTCGAACTTCGGCAAGCATTTCCAGTGCCTGTGGGTGATCACGTGCAGCCACATGTCCATGGGTGAGTTACATATTTTGCCACTTTCTACTCGATAGCACATGTTAACTTTGTAAGTTCTAACACTCGTCAGTTTTGGGTATCTATAGGCACACAAGGAAGGGAGTCACATGACGTGTAGGCTGGGCCTAGCGTATGTAGCCATACGTCCAACAATCGGCACTTGCATTAGAGGACGTCCACGTGGATGTAACATCCTATTTTTTAGAGACTTTTTGAAGTTTTTGAAATAAAATTCATCATTTGGATTTTTCTAAAATTAGCTAAAGGTTAATTTGAAGTTTTAGAAAATTAAAAGATTTAATGGGACTAAGTTAAGCTTCAATTGTTACCAAATTGTTTTATTTGGATTCCTTGTGATGTAGGGAATTTTTCTGAATTTTTGACGATTGTTCTAGATTTATTTGTTATTTTCTAGAGCTCAAATAGATTTAATCCAATTTATAACATTAGGAAATCCCTATAAAATCTTAAAAACCCATTTGGGCCGAAACCTTGGGGCATAGCCCATTTCTCTTTCGGCCCATTCTTCCTCTTAGCCCAACCCGTCAGCCCTTTTCATCTGCGCCGTCCATGTGTCGATCATCCGGCCATTCACCGCATTTTGTCGTTCGATCCCCACGCCTTGCCACATGTCGCCCATCGAAAGCCCCACACACTGTTCATCTTCTCCGGACGAACCCGCGCTGTGTCCGATCCGGAGACACCTTGAGTCCGTGTCATCGCCACCGGACTCTTGTCCTGGAGTCTCAGCATCTGCGCCTTTAAATAGTGCCGTGCCATCCTCATTCTTTGCACCTGAAGCCGTCGTTGCCCCGTCGTGTGTGTCACCGACGCCCTCATGAGTTTGCACCGAGCGCTGTTATTGGGATTCTTCTCTGTTGCTGTCATCTTCATGGTCGTCGACGTCTTCATCATCACCGGTAAGCCACCGACAACCCGCTCCGTCCTTCGTTGCCGACTGGAGGTCGCCTCACCGTCCGCCACCCAAAGCCTCGCTGCCTACCTCGGTCCAGTCCTTCGACACCGGTTGATCGATGTCCCATGCACGCTGTCAGGTTGAAGCCTCGTCGCCTTGTCCAACACGTCGCCGCACTCGTTTGGTCACCGAAGAGCCATCTTGGTCCATGTGCCAGCCTGACTTCACCCCTGATGTCATTGCGCACTAGGCCACCCCTTCGTTTCTCCGTAGACCGAGTCCATGTGCACCATGCTTATGACATGTGGGTCCCACTAATTAGTAGCACTATTCCATAGACATGAGCTCTGCCACGTCAGCAATCCACATCATCATGCCATGTCATGCCACCTTAGCAGCCATTGCAGCCCTAAGTCTATCTATCATGCCATGTGTCATGCCACGTCAGTCCTAGCACCATGTCACCCGAGCTGTTGTTATGCATTGTTCTATGAGATAAGTTCACTGTAGACCTGCACTATTCCATAGACCCAGTCCACAACACATTAGCTTTTTTTAAGTTTTTTTACGAATTTATTTTCTAAAAAATTTTCCAAGAGCAAGTTCTTCTCCGTCCTAGCTCTAATTGACTGGATTATTTTACCTAAATTTATCTAAAATTGAGGTTTATCTTTTGGTTCTAGTTTCAAAGTTTTTGGAGTTTGTTGGATTTTATTTTTTTGTTTCGTTCGCTTTCTCTCTCGTTAGATAATATGTTCGAAGGGGCAGAAGTAGGACTTGAAGATGAAGATTTGGTAACTGAACAAGGCCAAGGTAAGTTATGACCTTTGATCATGCTAAGCCTAGTTTTAAATCTATTATTTATTATTTTATTTTAAATTATTTTGCATTGTTATTTTAATACAAATCTTTGTATCTGGTAGTTATTGTCCAACTTGATTAATTCCACCTTGATAATTTGTATGACATGATTATATTGTCACCATAGGAAGGGTATTTATCTAGTGATGCAATGCTAGTTGTCACATGGGTTGTACGTTTAGTATGCTTAGCCATGCCTGTAGTACGTTGGGTTCATCATCGCATGTTGTTTAATTAATTAATTAATTAATTTTGATTTAGTGATATATTGAACCTTGGTGGTGAGCCACAATTATAAGTTTTTGTACCATGACATTGGTAGTGTCATTGAGGTTGGCTATATAAAATGGTTTTCACTTGGGCGAGTGATGGTGCAGCAAAGGAAGAAGTGTGGCAAGCAGTTATTGGGATGTGTATCTCTCACCTGGGTAATGTATGAGGACTTAACTTTGTGCGTCACTTATCTGAGCTTTATCGTGCAATCACATGTCTAATATGTGAAGGTCCTAACTAATTAATTTGTAATGTTTTAACCTCGATATTTCCATTGGGATATTTTGTTAGTGCAATGGTTTGCCTACTCAGCAGTGAAAACTTAGCAAGCAAGATCAATTTAACATTAAATATTATAAAAGCCTTGTTGTGATCATTTTGGCCGATATGCCCAAGGAAGCGTGTTATACCGGTAACATTACAAAATGATCATATTATGTGGGTAAAGTTGTGCAACCTCTACAGAATGTAAAACTATTTGAATAGTCGTATGCCCGGTCATGAACAATGCTCGGTGGTTTCACACGAGAGTTAGGTTTTCCCTAAACTTTAGTTTGGCTAGAAAGTAAGTTGGATGGGAAGTGAATGGTCAGTTCACTTATGATTTATTTATTCCTTGGTTGTTAATTACTTATTTATGTCCTTTCCATAAATGTGATTTCAATCTATTTATTTACTGTATTTATTTCAAATTGTTACTTTCTGCAAAATAACCATTCAACTATCATTTGTTAAGCCCTGTATAATTATATTGCATCTTGTTATAAATAACTTATTGAGTATGCTATATACTCACAGTTGTATCCAAATTTGTATAGTTGCCGAAGAAGAGTCATACCAACCAAAGGTATTTGAAGGAGGATATTTCGACGACTTCTTAGATTAGAACTTCGCTTTCTAGTTCATTGCCTGTGGGCATATCGAATGGCCACTTCATTTATTATTGTTTTTACTGCTAGTTTCTTAAACCCTTCAGGCTATTATTTGTAAGCTGGCCATAAGGTGTCTACTCTGCAATTAATAATATTTGAGTCTGTTCTTAGTTAATCGTGATAATATCAATATTTCATCTATGTTTTCACTGTGTGCACTAGTATGATCCTAGAGTATTGTAGAATACACAGAGAGTTCAGATTTGCATATTCAGATCTTGATAGTGGAGGCTGAGGCTGAGGCCACTCGTCATTGAGCGAATGCAAGGGAGAGTTGGAATGTCGCCACTTTGGATGACGTGGGCCAATTGGGCGATGGCGTGGGCTGGGGAAGAGAAAGGGAGGGAAGAGAAGGGGCAGCAGCGGTTGGTTGGCTTGGACTTGATCGTGGGGAGAAGGAATAGAGAAAGAGATAAAGAGAGGGGGATCGGCCGCGGTTGGGTTTCAGCCCAAAGGGGAGAGAGGAAAAAGAAAGGGTTTGGAATTTTATTTGCATTTTAGGATTTATTTCAATTTGAATTTGTACTTTAGAAAGGTTTTAAACATTTTAGGTTGCACACCAATTGTTTTTTAAGATTTTGCAAAAATCACTTTTTGAGCCAAGGGAATTATTGTTAAATTTAATACAAGGCAAAATTTTGATATGCAACAAAAAATTTTAAAACTCATAAAATCATGTATTTTTAAATTAGAACAAATTTGGGATGTCACAGTTATCCTGGCCCAACAAGGCTAGCTGGCCTGCAAAAGCTAGTTCTTTTCGACAGTATCAAACTCCTGGCATATTGACTTTAGATGGTGGTTTTTGGCTGTGGCTGATAAATAGTAATACATTATGTAAGAAAGATGGTGCAACAAAAGGCACTATAATATTCAGATCGTCATGCGACTTACGGAATTATGATATAATAAAATCTAAAGTATGTTATAATATATGAAAGCGAAAATAGTGGCGGATAGAAATAACTTGTAGAAGCTAGAGTATTCATATTGACTTTTGTTTTTAGAATCAGAACATAATATGAACATGCCCTTAGCGAGCAAGGCTAGAATTTATTTTAAAAAAAATTGTTCCACAGCACTTAAGAAGGCTAGAAATCGTGGAGTCAATCAGAGGCGGCCAGGAAATCACGACCGCGGAGGTGTTGATCGGAGGCGTCGATCTAAGCCAACCAACAACCGTTGTATCCGTTATCCGGGAAAAAAGAGAAAAAAAATGGATAAGGGTAAAGGGGACATTGTGGTAACAAACCAAACAGAAGGACATTCCTGTGATCCTATATTTTTTTTTGTTACAGCTAATAGTTTTTGGATATACCTTATGGTTTTTGTCTGTGTTTTTTGAGATAGCAATGGATGATGCGAATATAGACAGCGCATATGATTTTAGGCTTACAAAGTTGTTTAAAGAATTCGCTTTAAGAAATCGCTCCGTTTTGATATTTAGCTTTTTTAATTTTTAGAGACATCAAAAACTAAAAGGACGGCCCGTTAAAGTGTGCCCACGTATTTCGATGGAAATCAATTCTCTACCGTGCAGTATAAACCGAGAGAGCATAGTGCCCTGCCTTAGCATGATTCTCGGCCGTCCGATCGAAATGTGATGGCTTAGATCTATAGCTACAGTCCCTGCTGCTGCAGTGCTATTTTCTGCCGTTACCGGCCCACCTTATCATAGACTTCACTGACTGTGAGCTTAGTAGTACCTGGGCTTCTGCCTTCGCTTCGCTAATCAAAATCGAAATCCACCTATCATATTTCGAGAGATCGGATCAAAATCGAAACGACATCGCCTCCAGATTTCCCAGAACCCAACCCCTCCGCCCGATGGCCGCCTCTGCCTCCGTCTCGCCCGCCGCCTCTCCGCCCCGCCGCCGACGCCACCGCGACGACTCCCCGCACTGCCGCGACCACCACCGCAAGCCACGCGCGTCCCCGTCCCCCTCGCCCTCCTCCGATCGCGACGCCGACCGCCGCCGCAGATCTAGGGCTTCCCCGCCCGACCCCGACCGCCGCCGCGACTCTAAGCCCTCCCAAAGCAACGAGCTCCCAAAGTCTAGCAGGGATGAGGACCGCCCACCCCGGCACGCTAGGGTTTCTGATGGGGAAGAGGATGGTGACCGCCGGAAGAGGCGCTCTAGGGTTTCCGACGACGAGAAGGAGGTCGACCGCCGGCGGAGGCGCTCTAGGGTTTCTGACGACGAGAAGGAGGTCGACCGCCGGCGGAGGCGCTCTAGGGCTTCTGACGACGAGAAGGACGACCTTCGCAGCAAGCGCGACCGCGACAAGGACCGTGACAGCCGCCGCAACCGCCGCCGGAGCCCCAGCTCGGAGTCGGGAACCTCCCCTGACGACCGCCGCCGCCGCCACCACCGTGATGAGAGCTCGAGGCGGAGGGATGACAGGAGACGCCATTATGAGGACCGCGACCGTGAGGACCGCCGGAGGAGCCCCAAGAGGAAGGAGCCAACGCCACCGCTTCCCCCGCCACCGCCATTGCTGCCGGAGATGATCCCTGGACGCACAGGAGGGATCTACATCCCTCCTTTCCGCATGGCACAGATGATGCGGGAGGTGGAGGACAAGGCGAGCCCTGAGTACCAGCGGCTTAGCTGGGATGCTCTCAAGAAAAGCATCAACGGGCTCGTTAATAAGGTGAATGCCACCAATATCAAGAATATTGTGCCGGAGCTGTTCGCTGAGAATCTGGTTCGTGGGCGGGGACTCTTCTGCCAGTCGTGCATCAAGTCGCAAATGGCTTCACCTGGGTTCACGGATGTGTTTGCTGCGCTTGTTGCGGTTGTGAATACCAAGTTCCCTGAGATTGGCCGCTTGCTTCTTGTTCGTGTTGTGCTCCAGCTCAAGAGGGCATATAAACGAAATGACAAGGTGAGTTGCCTCAAATCTTTCTTTCAGCTTGTCATATAAAATTTGTACTTACTGGCTCAAATATAATTTGTATAGAAATACTTGGTGTGTACTTGCACATTATGTTAATATCATATAACTATGTTAGAGTAATGTATGCTTATTTACCAACTCTTACCATATTAGAGTAATGCATGCTTGTTTACCTAGTCTTACTATATTAGAGTAATGTATGCTTGTTTACCTACTCCCAAATCCCTATCAAGGTTTCTGCTGTTGTTTTAACTTAAACCATTTAACAGATGAGCTATTCTGATTATGTTACTCCGGACAAGAACAAAATTGGCTGCCGCAGCTGTAGCAGAATCCATGAATGAAATGATAGTGCAACCCCAAATGTATGCTTTCTCCGTGTCTCGTAATTACAAACAGTAAACTTTTAAATTGTTTTTATGTCTTCACGATCCAAATGTAACACTAATGCTTCCTCCGTGTCTCGCTCACGATCCAAATGTAACACTAACTGTTGTTTGTAGTTGGGCATATGAACCCAAATATATGCTGTTTCCATAATTTCAGAGGGCAAACTTTTACTTTGCATTCATGATTCAAGTATAATAAATAACATAAATTGCTGTTTGAAATTAGGGCTTATGAACCTAGATGTATGCCGTTTCTGTACATAGGACAAACTTTTACTTTATATACATGATCCAAGTATGGACCTAGTATAAATTGTTGTTTGGATGTGGGGCATATGATGCTGCTGATATTTGTGTTGGGAAAAATTATATGTGACTTGAGTTGCTGCATAAAATGCTTACTTCAGCTCTTGTTGATTGCAGCCCCAATTGCTTGCAGCAACCAAGTTCATAGCACACTTGGTTAATCAGGTGGTCGCGCATGAGCTTGTGGCACTGGAGCTTCTTACAGTACTTCTTGAGAATCCAACTGATGATAGTGTTGAGGTGCGTAGCTTGGTTCTTTATGTACTTCTCATATTGTGAAGAACTTATTTTGTCTTTTCTGAAGTATGTGCTTATGTTTCTCGTCTGACAGGTAGCAGTGGGGTTTGTTAAAGAATGTGGGGCAATGCTGCAGGACTTGTCTCCACAGGGGCTTCATGGTGAGTTGTTGAAATCAACTTGTATTGCAAGTGCTTATTTTGAGTACATGGCTTGCTGAACCTGTTAACTTGCACCACTATTTAATCCCCCATACATATTTTGGATTTAAGGCATGATATTCATTTCATTTATGGACCATCAAATTGTTTTACATATGAGACATGAATTGTATACCAGGTCTAAAATATTTTGACACTAACAGGATTTTTAGCTTAATGATGTGATGCTGTGGATTTTGGCTTTAAGATACATTGTTCTGGTCCTTCTGGATTTGGTTGTTCTGGAAAAAATATAAATTCTATTTATAAAGCTGTAGGCTTGTAAATGTTGAACTTCATAGTGAAGATGCATCTTGAAGCACAGAACTAGACAATGAGCTTAATGCTGTTAACCTTTACAAAACAGATAGGGTGTGTTTGGTTCGTGGATGGAGGTTGTATCGTATATCCTGACTGAGTGGATGCAGGCTGAGTGGAATCGTATTTCAGAAAAAGAAGATGTTTGGTGAGGTTGCATGAGCGGATGCAAAAAAATTGAGATGCTGTTTGGTTGCCTGTATGAGCGGATGCAGTCTACCAAACCTGAGAGGCTGACACGTGGGACCGCATAAGATACATTGCATCAACCCATCCAGGATGGCCAGTGAAGCTCATTTTGAGCGTATCCACCCATCCAGGATGATGGCGTATTTTTGCATCCGCTCATGCAGGCTGCATCCACTCATACAGGCAACCAAACAGGCTCTTTCTCAGATTATACGGATCCACCCAGCCAGGACGAAGGAGATTCAGGCAACCAAACACACCCATAAAGAATAGGACAGTTGAAGTGATGCAGGAATGCAGTGCTCTTGGAGCTCATCGCATTTTTTAAGTTTTCTTGTAGTACCCATGCAATTTATCTGTTAAAACTACAACAATTAATTTCATGTGTCATATTTGTGGGAAAATATTATTGGTTTTTTTATTTTAATGAAATAATGTTGATTGTCCCGTGGAACTAAAGCATTTATTCCATATTTGTTGTTGTTAAATGTAACTAGCTGAATGCCCATACGTTGCTACGGATTTTAAAAAAATTAGAACATATTTATATGCACGTTCCAACAAATTTTACCACTCGTTAATTTTAGAACATGTAGTATGATAAAATTTTAGAATCCGTAGCAACGCATGGGCATTCATGGTGAATGGACTTGATTGCCCGAGCGTTGCTACGGATTTTAAAATTTTATCATACTACATGTTCTAAAACTAACGAGTGGTAAAATTTGCTGGAACGTGCATACAAATATGTTCTAATTTTTTTAAATCCGTAGCAACGCACAGGCATTCAGCTAGTCTGAGTATAATATGAGAATTTAGTTGAAGTTCTTTGTCACAGAGTAGCCTTGAAAAATTCTGAAACGAAAATTCATCTATTCAGCACCATGAAAAAACAATGAACACTTGGGTGCAAGTAATCCAAATCACCTATGGGATTAATTTGTCAAATTTAAAGAAAACTTCCATTTGTCTAAAGAGTTCTTTGTCAGTATTAATAAGGAATAACAGTTATAAACTACTACCAAAACTTCACATGTTTATGTTGAAACATACTGCTCATTGACATTCAATGGCGGAACCAGAATTTGGTTACGCCTCGGGCTGAACTCTAACAACCAAAAACTAACGCTAATTTATACCCATACCATGACATAACAAAAGTACATCACAATTGCGTCATTGATATGAAACTTGAATTATAGAAATATACCAATACGAGGAAATCTAATATAAGCTGTATATAGGACCACATCCAATAGAGTAGCATCATCCTATCGAATATGGTTGAAGCTGTTGAACATCCCAGTGTGGGAAGCCTTGGCTGCAGGCTTGGGCGCTTCGGGAGTTCCAAACACATTCCAGAACCGGAGGGTCTCATCCGCAGTAGCTGATGCCACCGTGCAACCATCAGGGCTCTGCAGTTTCGCCACACGAGAGGACCATCGGCCAAGTACAGATTAACATGTAGACAGTATCTGTAAAAGTTGGCAAGAATAATTCACCTGAGCCATGAAAAGGACACGAGAGGTATGGCCAGTGAGTTCAGCCATCTTGACCATTGACGGGTACTTCCACAACGTCAGTTGGTGCTGCGTGAATCCGTGTGAACTCAGCAGCTCTCTCTCATTCTTGTTCCAGAGAAGAGCGCACACCTGTGATCCGGTATCAACAGAGTTCAGGCATGCTCCGGTGTGCGTGTTCCAGAACTTGATGCACCGATCGCTACCGCCACCGCCAGTTGCCAGCAGGTTGCTTTGGAATGGGCACCATGCGAGTGCCTTCACAGCGGCCATGTGGTCCTCGAGCCTGTGCAACCACTGGTTGTGGCCTGCAGATGGGACGGAGGACGCAATTGACACATCCCAAATGTGCAGAAGATTGTCGTTGCCCCCGCTCACCAGTTGCTGTCCTGAGCTAGACCACTTGAGCCCGCACACCTCCTGGCTGTGCCCCTGGTATGTCTGCATGACATGGTCCCTGATCCTCACGTCATTGTTCACGATCTTACCGTCCATGCCGCCAGTAGTCAGGAACTCAGGATGTTGTTGTTCCATGCCAGTGAACCGACTCTTGACTCATGCACACCTCTCAGAGTCCTCAACTGCAGAGAAAGAACAATCAAATTCAGCAACTGATCGAGCACGTTGGGACAACAACATATTTGGATGCCGAGCAATGCACTCACCAGTCGATTGGAGCTGGTGTCCCAGAGCTGGGTGTCAGACGAGTTGAGCCCCACGGCGAGGTGATGGACATCGGGGGCCCAGCTGATGCTGGTGATTGGACCGTCGTCCTCGTCGACGGTCACGAGCTCAGATGTGGATCCGCTCGAAGCGTCCCACAGGTACACCGAATCGCCCAGCGCAATGGACAGCACGTTGTTGCTCCCCCAGTCCAGTAGGTTGAGGTAGTAATCGTCAACAAGGTCCGGCGCATCCAGAGTCCTCTCCGCAGACTGCGTCATTAAATCGCATCAGTAACCACAATCCAATGCCGTTAACACCCGTTGCATCAATGTGCAGGTAGAACCACAGTATGGCATTATGCGCATACCTGGGGAATGTAGCGCCGCTGCTTGGCCGGCTTGGCCTGGTGGGAAGAAGTGTCGGCAGCTGAGACGTTCTCGGGCTCCGGCGGCTTGTTCCTGAAAGCGAGGATCCGCGTCCGGTGGTTGAGCAGCTTCTCGGCGAGCAGCCTTCGGTACGCCTCCTTGGACGGGGACGGCGCCATCTCTGCCGCGTTCTCCTTGTCCTTCCTGGGCTCCGTGAGCAGGTAGTGCGCCATGTCCATGTCCATCGCCGACCTGTCCGGGATGAACCTGTTGCCCTGCAGCGCGCACACGAACAACCACCCAGTCAGGCATTTCGTCGAACAGCCTATGCGCGCGCGCACACAGACGTGGCGTATCCAGTGGGCAAGAACTCACGTAGCACTTGACCGACGGGTTGCGCGAGGCCGTGCTCAGCGACGGCATGTAGGGGCGGGAGCCGGCCTCCTGGAGCGGCGGCCGAGGCTCGGCGTGGCTCTTCTCAGAGGAGATCGAGTGGGAGCTTGCATCCATGGTTAGTAACAACAGAGCAGAACAAGACAAACACAGCAACAAACAAACAAACAGCAGTAATAATACCAACAGCAAAAGAAGAAGCACTGAAGTTAACGCGGGTTATTAGCAAGTTAGGATCGATAAAAAAAATTAACAAGCGAAGATGATTCGATTATAATTAAATGCGCCGATTAACGAAAAGAGACGGGGATCTGCGAGAGCTTTAATTAGCGAAGCGAGAAATCGTCGTCTCCCCGACCGCGTTAGATCGGCGAGGGAGGCGGCGAGAGTGAGGAGAGAGACGCACTGCTTGTGTTGTGGGGTTTAGGGATTTGGTTGCTGAGAAGTATTCGTATGAAGGGGGAGACGCGGAGGGGGAGACGGGGGAGAAGGTGGGAGAACCGGGGTAGACGCGGAGGGGGAGACGGGGGAGAACGTGGGGAGGCGCGGATTCGTGAGGTGGAGTGGGGGTGTAGGATGCACCATCACCTTGAACTCCTTCTTTTAAGGAGTAGAGATTTTTCAAAAGTTAACTAAAATTTTGGTGATAATAATTTATTTGTTCTTCGTGTTGATTTCTGGTAGTCTTTTCCACTTTTTTCTGTTTTTGTTCTTAATGGATTTACCTATCACTCAATCTATGCAGCTATTTTTGAAAGATTTCGAGGCATTCTTCATGAAGGTGAAATAGACAAGCGTGTGCAGTTTCTAATTGAAGGCCTTTTTGCAATTAGAAAGGCTAAATTTCAGGTAAATTCATAGCTTTCCTAACTGGTGCTTTTTTTGTTGCATGCTCATATCTGATTCTGATAATATGATTTCTTTGCAATGTATGTAAAGGGATTCCCAGCCATCCGTCCGGAGTTGGATCTTGTGGAGCAGGAGGACCAATTCACTCATGAGATATCCCTTGAAGATGAGCTTGATCCTGAGACTAATCTAAGTAAGGTTTTGCTTCCTCCATGGGCATTGCTTTCTGTTATTTTTATGACATGAGTGAAGAAACTTACACTTTTGTGTGGTATAGCGCTGAATTTTTTCAACCTGCAGATGTTTTCAGGGCAAATCCAAATTTCGTTGAGGACGAGAAGGCCTATGAGAACCTAAAGAGAAGCATCCTAGGAGCAGAATCTTCTGAAGATGAAGAAGGATCTGATGATGCTTCTGATGATGAGGACGAAGAAGAATCTGATGACGAAGAGGATGAAGAACAGATGGAGATAAGGGATAAAACTGAGACTAATCTTGTCAACCTTCGCAGAACAATATATTTGACAATCATGTCCAGTGTTGATTTTGAAGAAGCTGGTCACAAGCTTCTAAAAATTAAACTCGAGCCTGGTCAAGAGGTAAGTGCTGTAGTTTGGCTGATTTCGGTATTTAGTGTTGATTTCAGTTTTGTCTGGTAAAGTTGTTTCTTGATATCCTTGTTTGTGTGGTTTCTTTTGTTTCCTGCTAGACCAAGCCTTCAGAGTTCAGACACATGCATTTTGCAATAGATACTAGTACTAGGTCATCATCTATCTACCTTTGCTGACCTGAACTTTTGTAAATGCTCCAAATTGTGCATTGATTTTTTTCATCTGACTAGTTTATTTTGACCAATTACCATTCTTACAACTTTTACACAGCTTCTTTTATGAAACCCGTGGATACTTAACAATTTTAATCCTTGCTGTTTTCTGAGGGTGAATAACTGGATATCTCCTGTCATTTTGTATATTCCTACATTCAGATGTGTAAGTTTAGAGCTTTCAATATGCAAGCATGTTAGAACAAATTGTTGTGATGGCATGAAATCTAGTGTCTCCACATGCCATTTGTGTAGTTCCTGGCATCCTGCAGCTGGATTTGTTGCTGTATATTTGTGAACCAAATTGTTAACAGCAGCAAAAGACTGCAAGGGGTGGTTAATGCATACTCCCTCCGGTCACAAAAGTAAGTTGTTTTGGACCTTGACACAGTCCCCAAAATACAACATTGACCACTCTTTTTATTATGATATATTAATAAAACCTAATAAAATTATGATATTAGGAAAGTACTTTTGAGACAAATCTACATGAACTGTTTTCATGTGTCTAGTCTAAATACTCGAAAAGATGTTGACAGCCAAAGTTTAGAATGTTTTGAGTGCATGTATTCCAAAATGACTTCCTTTAGTGATCGGAGGGAGTATTTTACTGTGTAGAGTTTATTTGAATGTTTTGTTATAGCGAGTTGATTAAAATGGTTTATATTTTATAGTATCATTTAGGTGTACATATGTTGTAGCTTGTATCAAACTAGGTATGCTCGTGCTACACATTATATGTTTTAAGTGTTTCTCTTGGAGATTAGGTTACTAAGATTCGTACAAAACATGTGGTTTGGTCACCAAAACAAAGCTTATCACTTCCATCACAAATGTTCTTTCTTATAGATCTTTTACGTTAGCTGGTGCTCAATGTCTCACTTTATGTTGGGTCACTATTTTGCATTTGAGCAATTTGCTAATTAGTAAGTTCATTATAAGCCAATAAGCTATTCCAAGCTCCAGGATGAGACAAGGCAACTTTTAAAAGTTTCTTAAGGCTGCGTGTAGCTCTCAACTGATGAATGCATGCATTGATTTATGTAATGATGTCTGCTAGTTGGCACAACTAGTGTATAATGGACTGGTTATACTTGGTGTATGACGAAACCAAAATTTAGACCGACCTGTGGGTTCAGTTATTTTCTCATTATTTGTTGGTGTTTAGATTGTTCTCTCTAAAATGTCTGAAATCGCTGCAATTTCTCATACTATTTATAAACTTAAAGAAATCTCTGAAGTAAAACTCCAATACATTGGTTGGTAATTACAACTTGCTGCTAGATGCTACTAAATAACCTGCACAAGAACAAAAACAACGGTGATGAAGCTTCCATATGTCAGCACTAGGTCACTAGCATTTGTTTTCGCACATTGCTTGATACCAAACAAATTCTTTTTCTTAATATACATGTAATCTGATTGATTGGTTTGGTCCAAATACTATTGCCTTTAGAATTGTGTTTGGCTTTCCTAACGTTCTTCCTTCTGTAGTTGATTTATGTGTTCAGTGATGGCTTGATGCTGAATCTGCAGAATATGGTATTTTGCCCTATGCTAAATCATTTGTCCCATTTGACAGATGGAGCTGTGCATCATGCTTCTTGAGTGTTGCAGTCAAGAGAGAACTTACCTTCGATATTATGGGTTATTAGGACAGCGGTTTTGCATGATTAACAAAGTTCATCAGGAAAATTTTGAGAAGTGTTTTGTGCAACAGTATTCGATGATTCACCGGCTCGAAACAAATAAGTTGAGGAATGTTGCTAAGTTTTTTGCGCATTTGTTGGGGACTGATGCACTCCCTTGGCATGTTTTGGCTTACATCCGGCTGACAGAGGAAGACACCACATCTTCTTCTCGAATTTTTATAAAAATTCTTTTTCAGGTATGTTGTAAATATGCCACTTTTCTTTTATATGGCAATTTGTCTTTTGTCATATCAGAGAATTAAATTACTTGTTTCTTATGCAGGAACTGTCAGAGCATCTTGGTATACGTCTGCTCAATGAGAAACTGAACGATCCTAACATGCAAGATTCCTTCGAGTCAATCTTCCCCAGGGATCATCCAAAGAACACAAGGTTCTCTATAAATTTCTTCACCTCCATCGGTCTTGGGGGTATCACGGAGAGCCTGAGAGAGTACTTGAAGAACATGCCACGCCTTATAATGCAGCAACAGAAGCCTGCCACGTCTGAGTCAGAATCAGATGGTTCAGGGTCTAGTTCAGAAAGCTCTGGTTCTAAGTCAGAATCAAGCTCTGATGAGAGTGAGAAGAGGCGAAGTAAGAGAAGGAAGAAGTAAGATTGTAAGAAGGGAGAGGAATCAAGTGCAACTTTCAACTGTGCTTTCGGGATGCAACTGTTGTTAGATTGGCATCTTCGGTTTTGTTCAGACTGTTTAGTTGGATCCTCCTATATTGCAAACGCATGTGCAATGTCAGATCTAGCTGTTGACGCCTGTCGAATTAAGGATTCAATCGTAATCCAAAAACTGTGATGTAAAATATTAACCGAGCTTGTACCAGCTGGTGCCTCCCTTGTGATCAAGTGGCATGACGTCAAGTCAAAGCAACACAAGCCCCTACCGGAAGAACTTGAGTTCATATGTTTCAGGCAGTACAAGTTTTGTATCTTGAGAATTTGTTACCTTACCATTCTGTAGGTTTGCAACAGCACTAAAATATTTTTAATGTTAAAAAAATGTTATAAAGAGGTAAGCACGAGGTCACCTACAGGCTACAGCTTTGCTTTTGTGGCATTTTGAATTCGAATGTTTTTACCCTTCTGAGGTTTCATTCTTTATTGGTGAAGGGGTTATACATGCATTTTGTTTTCAGCCATCTACTGCTATTACAAATAGGAGCGAAAACAGTGTTGCTGGAGGAAAAAGTTAAACAACAATCACAAGTCTTTTAGCAGTCTGGTAGATGGAAATACTGAACCGGCCAAGAGAGTAATTTCTACTAAAATGCTCAACTATCTTAGGTGGTGATCGGTTCGGCTGAAAGCCTCATGGCTTTTGGCTGAAAACACTGTAGCTGGCTGAAAAAAGTATTGTAGCTGATAGAGGCTTATTTACCATAATTAAATTTAAAAAAATTTAAAAATAGAAAAAATATATTAGCCCATCACGTATAATGTAAACAAATACGAGGAAAAAAAGAACCGGTAAAAAAACTCAAAAAAAAGTCAAAAGTTCAGAAAAAGACGAAATTTATGAATAATGCAAAAATAAGCTGAAGCCAGAAGCTGAAGCCATATTGATCAGGGCCGACCATTTGAGCGGGTGAAAGATGCTCAGGACAGAGATGCAAGTCACAGATGTAGATCAATGAGTTTACCGACCAAGACGGGAAGTCGGGACGAGGGAAATGATTAGAAAGGCATCTGAAGCTCGAGGAGCACAAAAGGTTGAGTTGGAAACAGTAATTGGTTATTTGAAGGAAGAGGTTGCAGCGCTAGAGGTGCGATTGAGCCCCTCAAAAGCTTGAGGTATAACTTTAGATAACATATTAGTAGTTTGGGCCTTTAAAGGTATATCCCGAATTCCCGATATTATTAGTAAAGTAATAGGGTGCGCTAGACTTTTGCTGGTCAAATGAGCTTCATCTGTCAGTTGGGACTTGGGAGTGTCAGAAGCTAAGTATTTTGTAGCAGCCTAGTAGTGAAGAAGCAGCGCTTACATCCCATTCGGCTCTAATTATAAGCTCCTGGTTTGCTATTTCTTTATGTTTTATTGTGGAATACAGGGGAATAAAGAAATGCTAATTAGCGGTGAAATCCCTGTAGTTTTACACGGATGTTCTCTGTTTGCTAGTTAGCGGTGAAATGCTAGTGAAGCACTGCTGATGTGTTCTCGATTTTGCTCTTGTTGGCTGCTCTTTTGACTTACATAAATGAATGTAATTAATTTTGTCAGTTATAAACATACCTTGCCTCACAATTGATGCACCAATGAACAACTTCTATCCTTTACTAGTTGTGAAACTGACAACCGTAACTAGGTACAATGCACTTCTGCACTGCAGCCTGAAAATTTGAAGAAACCCAGGAAAGTAGTGTAAAAGTACACATGATAGCTGCAATAGTACCGTACATTTGTTTGGAAGGGCTTTACATTTTGGGGGGGGGGGGGGGGGGGGGGGACATGGATAAGAGTTACATTATTTCCTGCATTAGACAGACATAAAAGAGGCAATGCACAATGCTATGAAGGGGAAAACAATACTGATCACCAGACAATACTTCAAGAATCTAACACAGGGGAGGCCTACTATCCTAAACTTGGCCAAGCATGACAACCAAGTAGGAGTATAGCCAAGCATGACAACCAAGTAGAAGTAACTATAAGGCAACATCTTACAGAAACGCAAAAAGAAAATGAAATTAGCGTCGATGGAGATGTGCTCCTTCCATTCTCAGACCGCGTAATATACTAAATTGTGTTAAGGGAACCCCCATGCTTTGCCGTTGGGGTCCAATTTTGTTGCTCACTTGCTGATGGGAATAATATATAAAACAACCCCAAAATTTTAAAATTTTGAATTTGTTTAAATTTTACTTGAATCTAGGAGTTTTTGCCAAATCTGAAAAGTCATCAAGACCAAACCGCTTTCCCCTTTGCAAAATGCGCTTTTCCAAGCTCGGAAGCGCACTAAAGCCAATCTGCCACCACCCATGTTTCCACTGCCGCGCACCGCGATGCCGTTCATGCCCGTGTGCACCACCTCACTAGCCTGTCGTCAGTGTCTACGCCAAAGCCGCACAATGGCTGTGCCACCTCGCCGACCACCTGTACCATGTCTTAATATCACCGTTGACCCCACACCACGTTGTCCCATCGTTGATCCGCATCGTTTCAAGTTAGCATAGCCAACCGCTCGACACCTTGCGATCGCCATTGCTCACCACGCCACCTTGTGTACTCATGTCAGTGAAAGGCAAGGCCTTCCACACCGCCAACACACTTGCCAGCATTGTCCCTGCAGCGCGAAACTTGTGTGCCCACCCATGCTGTCGTCCATACATCGAGAATGCCCTTGCACTACTACTGGTACACACAAAATGCTGTCTCCGCGACCTCCTCGTCCTCTTTTCACACCGTTCCACACCCACTGCCACCCCTTCTTCCTTAACCCCGACCACACCGTGCCGCTGTAGCCAATGCCCAAATCATTATTGGTGAGCCCAACTTCAATTTCTCACCTCCGCCTCCATTCAAGTCTAATTGCTCACGTCCATAGCTTTGCATCACCACTACGAAGCTAACCCCTAGCTCTTTGCCTAGCTTTACCGCCTCTAGCTCGTTGCCACCATGCGCCATTGCTTCATCGCCCACATACATCATCGCCAGCCCTCCTCAGACCATCCTGTGCCAAGTCGACGCTACCACCATACCCCCATCACTCCCTAGATACTTAAGTTGTTGCCAATTTAGCAATATCGTCGCTGCAGCATAACTGCACTATTTCCTATTCCAGCCAAGCTCTGCCATCGCCAGCCACCTCCACACCACCTCTATTTATGCCAATGCCCAAAATGGATTCCCCTCCACACCACCTCTATCTGCACCACCACTCACCAACGTCCGCCATCGCCATCACTGAAATTAGCGCCACCATCGCCTCTGTCTCGACCACCATGAGAGCGAACTCCAATTCACTTCGGGCCATGTGCCCTTGGACCACCAAGGCGGGCTGGAAAAGCCAGCCCGAGCTTGCTCTTGGCACAGTCAGCCAAACTTGGTCAGCCCAATACTGTGCAGTTTGATCCTGTTCGTAGCCCAGCCCAACATTATTCACGGAACACTGCACAACTCGATAGCCCAGCCTAAAACACATACTATTCACTAAACCCGATCCATTAGGAATACTACTGATCCGGTATTATTCACCCCAAATTATTACTGTTCATATGGAACCCGGTAAGTTTGTTTATACTTGTTTCGACCGTCTCGAGCCCGTCTAGCCCATTTTCAACTCCATTCAACCCAACCAAGTCGCTTAGACCCTAATTACCCAAACCCTCCTACATTTAAACATTTTCTAGATTTTCTCTTTTATTTTGTTCCTAGCTCACTTTCTTTCAAGCCCGAAAATATTTGATTTATTTTCCTTTGCGATAGCACATGAATTCATTGAGCGGGCTATTGAAGGAGATGATCAAGATGCTGAAGAAGTAGGCCCAGTCAAAGACTACAAACTGGAAAACAAGTCACATGTCTTTGATATGTTGATCATGTATTACTTAAGTATCTTTATTTTTATTTACATTAATTGTGTAATTTTATTTACATAAAATAATATATTGGAATAACATGATGAATAGTTAGATCCTACTACCGAAAAATCCAGTCAAATTCATATAGGCTATACTTATGTTAACAACCTTAGTATAACCTATAATGATATTTAATCACTATATAGATAGCTAGTAATTATGTTGAATGACTAAAATGATTTACATATACTAATAAGGATTATTTGGCTCTACGTCGGTAGATTTTGAAATGAATCTAAGTGGATGCTCGTATTGGCTTTTGCTAATAACTTTTGGCTGTACCTTATGTCTTTTGGCCGAAAATAAATAGTAATAGCTGAAAGAATGTATATATATATATATATATATATATATATATATATATATATATATATATATATATATATATAATATGCGTGTATTATATATACTCTGCACTTACATATGCATGTATGATTGGTTAGAGCCATCTTGCTATGCCTATGTTCGTATACACGAAACCCATGTAAATATGTTGTTTCATACTCCAGCCGATCATAGCTTGTTGCGCCTACTTCGTCTACACGACAGGTGGTATGTGCACGCACAACGATCCCGGGAAACCAGCAAGAAGTTAGTCAATTTCTTACGGCAATCAGGTGATGCGATACTTACGGCAGTATTTACTGCGGCCTGTTGTCGGGTTATGCCTTTGTAGCATACACGGGTTGTCTAAGTCTTTAAATCAACCCAATAACCCAACTCATCTGGTGGTATCTCGAGACATATGAACGGTAGATACTATATATGGGTGTAACTACACCCGGGTGTAGTAAATAGGCTTCCTATATATATATATATATATATATATATATATATATATATATATATATATATATATATATATATATATATATATATATATATATATATATATACACATATTATATATATGCATACATACATATATACATTTTGGGCATTGGCATAAATACATATTGAGTTACTGTCAGTTTTGTAGTGTTACACCTGACGGTAACTCTATATGTGTTTGGCAATAATTTCACTCATGCATGGCAATAACTTTTGGCGCACATTTTACACCTGCGCGTAGAATAATAGTATATATATATGTATGTACACACACACATATATATATGTATGTATATACATATATAGATGTGTATATGTACATATATACATACACACACATACATATATGTGTGTGTGTGCGTATACATATATACATATATATTAATAGCTGAAAGAAGTGATTTTTAGAAGGTGGGGGCAAGCAGTAGAAAAAGAGAGGGAGAGATACATGCACGTGATGGGAGCAAAAGGAGTGGGATGTGTGATGCACCCATGACCCCCTGCCTTATCCCCGGAACGAGACGGTAACAAGAGGAGTGAAGAAATCACTTCGAGGAGCCAGATGTTCATATTGATTTTTGGCTTTTCTAAGCAGAAGACAATACGAACATGGCCTAAGGGTTGAGGCTACTTAGTGGGCAGCCACTAAATGGTTAGAGTCCTTGACCTCACCTGAGGATTGGGGCTTTAGTATGATTTTGGTGGTATTGTGCTGTGATGTACATAGTATATGAATGATAGCCTCATCTCTGCTACTTAAGAGGAGTTGATGGTGGTGGTTCACCACCACTCCTGGTGGTTCATCTGCCACTCTCTCTTCCTAACATAAAACAACGTGCCTACATGTGGGCCTTGCCTCCTCCCTTCCCACCCCAGCACGCCTCCCCCCCACTCCTCCCCACCTTGTGCCGCCGCCTCCCCCTCCATCTCTCCTCTCGCTCGCTCATCACAGTTTTCCCTTGCCTCCCGCCGCCATCACCTGGGCCTCGCCCACCTCCCTTCCCACCCCCGCACATCTCCTCCTCCCCCCACTCCTCCCCACCTATGCCACTACCTCCTCCTCCATCACGCCTCTTGTCAAACCCTAACCCTAGCTAGGGATGGTGACATAGTCATCCTCCTAGGCCGCGGCCACGACCACCAACCTCTATGAGATGGCCTTGCAGCCCGACCCCTTTGCCTCTGCTGCCGACGATGCCTACACCTTCCACCAGTTCAACACGCATGGCAATGACTTTGACTACCCTAACTTCCCAGAGCTCCCCTAGCCCACTTGATCCATGCCATCGCCGCTGATCCCGTCATCCTCCTCCTTGTCATCCTGGCCTCCACCATCCGAGCCCTCCATAGACCCCGATCTTGCATCGCATGACCCGACCTCGCTGGCCTCATCCTCCTCGCCGTCATTGTGGTCATCGAAATCCAAGGCTTGTGTGGTGGCCGTGGACGTGCTCACCTCAGGGGTCACGGTGCTCAGCTTTGAGGAGCCCCCAATGCTGGCACGGGGGACCACTGATGCCTTTCCCACCTCCATCTATGCCTCCTCCACTGACATCGCCCGCCTCAACCCGCACTGCTGAATCCTATCACTAGCACAATCCAGATCTGAGTTATGTAGCAAATTTCTCCCTTCTCTACAATAGATCTGAATGTGTTAAGAGTTTTTTTTTGCTATCTAGAATCGATGTTTGATATAGACTATTGATCTGTGGATGGATTACAATACATATAATAAGTAGACAATAATATTTCAGCGACGTGTAGATGTTCAGGCTATAATTGTTCATATGTATGGATGTATGATTGTTCAGTTGTATAGATGCGTAGATGCACAACTGACTAGATTGTGTATAGTTCAGTTTTTCAGAGATATATAGATGTTCAAAATTATATAGATTCTAATGTACAGATGTTCATTTTCAGAAATGTTCAGATATGTTACACATTGCTCTCCGCAAATGTTGGAAAGGTTTGCTTGTTGAGTTGTTACTGCATTTGAGATGGTACACACTGCTATCTGATTGCTGCATTGTGCATCGATCAATTGCTTTTCTGGGAAACAATTGATGAGTCAGCCTCCCTTTTCTGTCCTAAAAATCATGGAGTAATTGCGCATAAAAATCTTGTATAAAACTTCCACCATTTCAATTACTTACCATTTGGCCATAAAAGATCAATAGTACTAAATTTTGCTATCTGACTTTAGTGTTTAGATTGAGACTTCAATGTTCAAATTGTGATTCAATGAACCATTGTTTATTTAGCTAATCATATAGTTATGCTAAGGCCCATAACTCGACACTAATTTCATTTGGTCTCTCCTTTTTTTACTCGTCCCTAAACTGGAGAACTGCCCACCCAAGGATACGATCCTCCTCAATGGGTGCGACTTCAAGCACTGGCTGGTCGTCACGGTGCTGCCCCCCAGCAACACCTCCAACCCTGATGTCCACCATGATGAGATCATCAACAACTACATCAAGACCCTCGCTTAGGTCATTGAAAGGTATCACCATTCCCCGGAACCATTTCTCTGATCTTACTCCATGTTTACTCTATTGGGTGATGAGGGTACGAGCTTATGGATGTGATGTACAGTACACCCATGTTCCATAGATTTTGGTGTGTTTTGGCCAGGGGTGCTATGATGTTCCATAACAATGTTTAGTTGATTGGATAGGTTATTGTTTGGATCTGAATCAATTTCTAGGTATCGGTGATTTGAGTATAGGGCTTTTATCATGTTCATTATGAATGTATTTTTCTAGAAGAAATTTTTGTTTGATCTTTTAGTGCTTGTATCAAATTTGATAAGGCTGTTAGCTATTTTTCTGTATGGTGTGAGTGTGTGCTTGTGTAAATGGAGGGTGCTCTGTTGTGTTGTGTTTGGCGCGTGGGGGGTTTATTAATGGCATCTTCAAGGTGATATGGTGTGTATATCATTTTATCTCATGTTAAGTGAAATAAGATGCTTTAGTGTTCACACCATTAAAATTTCTTTAGAGGGAAAGTGATATATTTACATATCTCATTTTTAGATTATGCGGCCATTTATCCCTTCTAAATTATTTACATTAATTAAATGGAAGAATCTATTCATCATCTATCTTTTTTAGTTGTTGATTTCGAATCATATAAAACATCTTGACTTATGTTTACTATTCATACATTATATTCAAGTAAAGTGTGCATTTTACCTGGTTGAAAATGTTGAACATATATCATGGGCTGCAGCCAATACCACTATTCATTTGATTTAAAGATTTCCTTTTTGAACATGGGAACTGGAGTACTGCTAGCCTACTACAACTGTCTTCTGGCTAGGTGAGCAAAAGGCAATAGGTGGGGCGACATGGTGCCACAATAGGCATTGACTTCCTCTTCTCACCATGCCTCAACATCATTTGTTCTACTTTGTCCGCATCTTGGTCAGATGCCAGTCCAGTGGCCATGTTTGGTAGGGTTCATCCATTCAGGTAGTAGCCCTTTCTTTTCTCTATCGATTCCTCTTTGTTTTGTCGGCAGCTCAAAGGTATTTAATATCAGTAGCATTGGTGGCATCGCTGCTAGCCGTGGTGGTTGCCAACTTTCCACCGACCATCACAAGGTGTTTGTAGAAATGGCAAAACTTTGGAGGTTGATGCGTATATTTGGTGCACATGATTGGCCAGATGGACTGGTTTTAGTCATGGTTTGTGTAGGCTTCCAATCCTGATCGCTTCCAAGAGTACTTGTTGCTATCAAGATGCTTAGCGGCAAAAGTGGCACTGGTATGACAGAGCCAAGGAAGGAGATCTGAGCTCATGAATTGGTATCTTGCATTCATGGGAGGAAGGTCCAGAGCGAAGGGGTCTGTTGAGCAACAGGTTTTAGTGGTACGAAAACACACTATTTTTCTTGTTATTACTCCTCTTGTTCTAATCAATTAAACTGCTTCTCCTAGATTACTTGGGCCATGGTTACCATGCACCTTCTAATTGCTGTTAGTTACTGTACAAAATATTGTGGTAAAAGTATAGAGCGTTTTGGGGGAAATATGAAGACACACATTGATGGGATAGCTTTGTTCTTCAAACCATTTATATCTGTTTTGTTCTTTTTTTATACAATGAGTATTATGTAAGAGGTACTAGAGTCTCATGCTCTATTTAGTGAACTTTTCTTACAATAGGGCACCTTGATGCTTTAATTTGCTGACCTTGTTTCTTTTGTCAACTGCATCATTCTTCTACCACATGATACATCCAAGTAATGCTACTTAGATGTTCAGTGTGCTCGAGCATTCCAATATGCTACATGGTTGTGTTTGTGTATGACATAGAAGCTTTGAAGTTGATGTTTCATCCAGGAGGATTGAGTGGGACATGCTTCAGATCTTTATTAATAGGAATGTCAAGTAGAATGGAGAATAAAATAGTGATAAGAATACACTAGATGAGGGAGAGGCAGGAAGGTGCCACTTTGTTACTTTTCTATCTTATTTTCAATAAATTGTTGAAAGTTTTAATTAAACCATTTGGTATTTTCTATTAATTGGCTCATATCTATTGCATGCCACATGAAAGATGCACTTAGCCTATCTAAGGACCTATTTATGGGTGGAAAACTGATGGATGATTGATGGCCATTTCATCGTTGTCCGCTGCAATGTTGAGACGAGTGCAATTGAATACAGGTGAGCCTTGTTTCCAGTATGTTGCTCCAATTTGCTGAACTTCATTAGGTAATTATCTTGACCATTATTTCATGCCAAGCAGGCTGGAAACTTATTCCAACCAGTCACTAGTTAATGCAATTGTGCTTTGGTCCACTGTTGAACATCTTCAGCATGATCTTACATTCCTCTATAATGCTTTGCTGAACCCAGAAACCATGCTGTCTTCACAAACAGAGGTGGTGGGTGCATCATTACACAATGCAACAACAAAGATTCTAGACTGCAAGTAGTTCAGAAAACACTATGATGAGCATGCTCCATAGACTCCTTTGAACCCATTCTTGCTTTGAGGTGCTCCATTGAACTACTTGATCACCCAAAGGACTATACTGCACCTATGGTGGAACTTGTACTTTTACTAGCAAGTGCTACCCTTGCTGAACTGAAAATACAGGCTGCAAGGGCCTTTCAAAAAATGTACCTCATGTTCCAAAGCTTCCAGGGCGAATAGCTCCTTGACTTCCCAAACTTCAGTGACATAATACGTTCAATCATTTAATCGTAGAAGCTTCAAGTCTTCCTTTATTTAGTGGGTCAATATTGGTCAATTAGGTTTATTTATCAAACATCATTTAGTCTTTTATGCCAATCCTAATAATTTGAATAAGTCGAATTGTTGGGCATAACAACGATACCTAACCATGTCATGGTGTAGTAGCAATATCGCCACAAGGAAATGAAACTTAATGTTATATATATATATATATATATATATATATATATATATATATATATATATATATATATATATATATATATATATATATATATATATATATATATATATATATATATATATATATATATATATATATATATATATATGCTTGATTTCGTTGCGTTGTGCTATTAATTATTGTTGTTTCGTGTAGTATTTGATTGTATAGTAGTTTAAACTTAACCTGTCATCATGTGGTGGCAGTATTTATCAAAACAAATGGACTACTGGAACTATCGATAGTCAAAACCTAACCACCAACCTGGCTGCAATGGGCGAGCTGGAGCTAGAGTTGAACCCCAGCCTTAATTCTCACCGCCTCGTGATCCTGACCCGCCCGATTTCTTCCCGGGATCCAATAAGACACGGGGCGATGAGGAGAGAAGCATCGAGATGGCGTCTTCATCATGGAGCTTGAGATGCGAACACAAGAGGCGTCTCTCATTCAATGCTTGCTCGCCCACCTCCTTCCTCGTGCTACCTCCCCCTTCCTCCACTACGTCAAGTCACTCCGGATCTCCCCCTTTCATTTGTTTGGAATTATTTTGTTATTTGCATAGTAGCCAAAGAAGAAATGCTCTAAATAGTCCATATTAAAATAAATTACTGGATGAATGTCAGGATCACTGCCTGGTGATTCCATCCAAATATGTAGTTACTGTTTGCCGTACAGAAAGAAAGGTTATTTCTTGTTGAAATTGTGTAATCAGTGTGTTTGACCGAACATTTTGCAGAAGGGATTTGTTGAAAAGGTTGTTGGGCATGCATTCAATTCTTTTGTCCTAGAAAGTTCTAAAAATGTCTTCCTTAAGGTATTTGATTTTTCTCGATTTTCTGATATCTTTTATGCTCCAATTCTCATCCTTTCACATTTTCAACAAATTTTTGTGCATTCTAAGATCTTACTCTCCTTTTTTACCTTAAGAAAACGAAGGTTTTATGCACCTTGGTGTGTTGACTATGAAGCAATAAGTAAAAACATTAAGAAGTTGCCAATCATTTTAATGGTTTGGACAATCTTAAATTTTCATGCATAGATGATTCTATGAATGAGCATCCCAAATTGTAGGTAAGTCAATCTTTGCATTACAATATAATAGCGGTATTGAATAATGTATACATCTTCTGACACATTCATGCATTATCCATTGGATTGCAGTTTTCTTTAACGAGTATTAGAATTATGTGTTTAAAAGTTACTTATCAAAGATAATATATATACTTTTGAGATTCTTTCTAATACTCGATGGTGTATTGTAGGAGGATAGTGTAGTATGATCGTTTATATCCAAACAATGACTTGAGCTACAGACGAGCTTTGCGGGGTGCCGTGGCGGAGCCGAGGACATGGTGTTGGCCGAGCTTGGTTATGGTGGCTTGACATGTTAGGATAGTAAAATTCCTTTTATCCATCGCAACGCACATGCATGTAACTAGTATGTGGTAAGTAATGATTAGATCCTTATGCTAAGTAAAGGACACAAATCTCACTTAACCACAAGCTTAACTTATCAACCTGGCCTAGTATATTGCTCGATCCGCTTAAGAAGCTGGGCCGTTTATGCCACTTGCCATTTTCACATCGATAGGCCCATCCAATATTCGGGGCACAGATTCCACATTGGCCAATAGATATCCAATCGTTATTGAATGGCCTATACTTATCGAGTAGAGACTAGAAAGAAAAGAGCAGTAAAATGGTCATATTACCTCAGCTTGGTCACACGCTTTCATATTGTCTCTTTTATGAATTGTGAGTTTGAGGTATCTTGTAGGAAAAGCTGGACAACTCGAGTTGTGTTTAATGAGTGATTTCAACAAGTCATAAGTAGGCTTTGAATGGTTTCAAATGATGAATATGGTTGTTAAATCCCCTTTTCTCCTAATGAAATAGTGTTTTGTACACTGGATAACGTGCTATTCATAGTTTTTTAAAATGCCAAATTTAAAAGAAGGATGGATGCGAAATTCGCTAAATCGACGGATACCATATGACTTTGGTTCCAAGAGGTAAGAAGCAGCGCCAGCCCACAACAATCGAACATTCCAGCAGCAGCTGACGGCACCTCCCAGTAGGGGTGAAAACGGATCGGATAGTTTCCACCGGATTCGGACGGATACGGATACGGATACGGATTGTGTCGGATCGGATTTTTTTCGGATAGTTCTCGGATCGGATACGGATTTTTTTATCGGATACGGATACGAATACAGTAAGCCTAGTATCCATCGAATACGGATACGGATTATCCGGATAATACAAAAACGGATATCCGAGGGGAGGGGAGGGACTTTAATTTTTATTTTTGATTTTTGGATTTCAGAAAAGCCTGGGAAATTCATTTAAGCTCAGAAAAATATGAAATAAACTCCAAAAATTCCAGGAAAATTCACAGAAGTTCCTGGTGACATTTTGGACTTAATAAAAATATTTTCAACTAATGTTGGTATTTAATTTTTATACTTAAAAATACTTTTTAATTTCAAAAGTAGACCTTTAAACTCCAGAAAATCCAGGAAACCAAATAAAAGCCAAATAATTCCAAATAATTAATTTAAAGTAGGATGTTTTTTTATAGAAAATCAAAATATCATTTTATTTAATATGTATTTTTTTTGGTTTTCACTTAATTTACTTTTCAAATCAGGATTTTTCAAAAACAGAAAATCCAGGGCAAAACCCAAAAATAAAATTTAGGCAACAAAAATACTTATTTTAATTTTATTTTAATTAATTTTTATTTATTTATTTATTTTTTAATAAAAACCTGGGCTGTTACAACTTGATAGATGAAATGGAAAAATGAAATGTTCTTATATTTGTTCAAATTGCTATCATGTCATCATGTGTATTCCATGAATTGCACGTTGTTGTTACTTATGTAGTTATGTTATGATCGACTATTGGGTATATTTTCATTGTGGATGAAAAGACTATGCTTGTTTAGATTTCATGAATGTTTTGACAAGATGAACTATTTACGTATTTTCGCTAATTTTGGATGTATAGTTTAAGAGGTTTTCATGTTCCGATAAATATTCGTAACCGTATTCGTTTCGATCCGTATCTGTATTCGATATTATTCGTATTTGTATTCGTATTCGAGTTATCCATATTCGTATCCGTATCCAAAAAAAATATGAAAACAAATATGATAGAGACATTATCTGTCCGTATCCAATCCGTTTTCTCCCCTACCTCCCAGCTTGTCCATCTATCAATCCCCTCTTCCTTTCCGTTCCGTACGCTCCGCCTCCCCCTTCCCCTCCTCCGCTCCACTCCATGGACTCGCCGCCCCCCTCGCTCCCGCTGGAGCCGTCGCCGGCCGCCCTCCCCTGGCCGGACCTCCTCGCCGGCGCGGCTGCCGCCACCCGCCGCCTCGTCGCCGCCCACTCCCGCCACTTCCTCGCCCTCTCCTCCCTCCTCCTCCCGCTCTCCCTCCTCCTCCTCTCCCTTCCCGCGCCCTTCCTCCCCGCCTCCTCCCCTGCAGCCCCCTCCATCTCCCTCCAATCCCCGCAAGATTCGCGGCGTAACCCCCTGCGCATCCCCCTCTCGCTCCTCGCCTTCGCCGCCGCACTTCTCTACCTCGTCGCCTTCGCCTCCGCCGCCGTCAGCGCGCATGCCGGATTCTTCGGCCGCCCCGTCAAGCTCCTCGCATCTCTTCTGTCCGTGCCCGCATCCCTCCCGCGCCTCCTCCTTACGGTACTCCCGGCTTCCCCCCTTCTCCTTATCCCCCTCCTCCCACTTCCCGCCGAACTCAGCACAGGTCTCGTTGTTCTTGGCGTCCTCCTCTTAGTTCCCTTCTGGTCTCTTGCTGGCGCCGCCGCCGTCGTGGAGTCCTCCGCTGGGCTCTCCCCGCTCCGCCAGAGCTGCCGGCTGCTCTACGGCGCGCGCCTCGCGGCTCTCTCGGCGTTCTTGGTCTTCGCCGCCGGCATCGGGGTGACGCTCTGGGGTTTCGGCGGCGTGGCTGTCGAGACGTATGATGCTGGCGCCGGGTGGGCGGGGATGGCGCCCGTGGTGGTGAAGGCGGTGGTAGGCACGGCGGTGCTGGCTGTGCTTATGCTGTATGGAATGGTGGCCAACGTGGTTCTGTATATGCACTGCCGTGCGTTACATGGGGAACTGACAGGGGAGATCTACAATGAATTTGTGGGCTCGTATGTCTTCCTGCCGTTCGACGAGGGCAAGGATCGGCATGTTGTGTCGGTGGTCACAGTGTGGCCATGATTGTCTAACGGTGAGATTGTACATTCGAAGAACAGTTTTGACGACATCCTGTATGATTGCGTGTGCAATGCTGTTCTTGTGTGCATAAGTGTGTGTTTAATTGAGCAGATGTTAAGGTCATGTACTGTACTATTACCTACAGACAGCTGTGCTCTTGCTTTTGTACTGGGAATAGAAATGGATGTGTTATATGTACACTATTATCTCAATGTGAATTAAATAGTAAACTAGTAACTGTGCGGATTTACCTTGGAATGACATGGTGGTAGATTAGATAACATTAGTGATATAAATTGAAAAGAGTTTTTAGTTGCAATTGGTCAAAATAATCTTTAGGATGCATTTATCTCTGTTTTGCTGGCAGAGGGATAACCTAG
The DNA here is from genome assembly GCA_017311315.1 of Dendrocalamus latiflorus. Lineage (NCBI taxonomy): Eukaryota > Viridiplantae > Streptophyta > Magnoliopsida > Poales > Poaceae > Dendrocalamus > Dendrocalamus latiflorus. The sequence goes on from CM029646.1 coordinate 7,777,770, forward strand.
AAGAAGGATGTAATTCTTAAAGGTGTTTGAAATGCATTTATTAAACTAAAACTGCCCTGTTCCTATTGCGCATTGCGGGAAAAAAGATGTTCTTCATAGTTTCAGAGCTGCCAAAAGGACCTATTTTCTATAAAAAATTTACCATGCATATGGAGTTGCTAGGATTTCATATTCTGATTCTGTTGAACTATCCAGTCATTGATATGTAATGCAAATTTAACCTGCAAAACAACTTTGCCAGTGACAACTTATGTATTTTTACAGAGAATCTGTTACCTGTTTTGTGTGCCTACTGCCTTATTCTTTATTGCAAACTTCTCTTCACCAAGAGGCATGGCTACTGTTAGCATTACCCAAGAAGTAAAACAGTTGCATCGTAGGTACTAACAAACTAATGTCTGTAAAACGGGTCTCTGGTATTTCTTGGCAGTGGCAGCCAGCAGCATGGTTGGTTTTGGCTTCAAACTTCATCAATATTAAGGTATTCCCACGCACGCACGCACACACGTATCGCCATATTGGTGTTTCTGGGGGAATGGCGTATCTCAGTATCGACATATCGTGTGTCCGTATCGGCATATCCAGGCAACATATGTCATGACTGGTGCAGGCAAGAAATATGAGCTTGTGTTGCTGTTCTTGGCAATTCAGTTTTGGCCCTGCCCTTATATTTTTGTGTGCATTTGTGTGCTCCCACCCTGTATATTGTTTTTGTGCATGTGCACTCTCCTGTGCAGTTGTTTAGATTGTATACTGTACTGTGAGCCTTAGATGTTGTGCTTTCACTTCTGCTCTGAGTCTATGATTAGAAAAGGACTTCTTACATGTACCCTGTTGACCCAATCAGAATTGGAGAATTTGTTATTTCGTATTTTGCAGTGCAGTTATCATTCAATAATAGATTCACATGGCTGTTTTTTTTGTGCTTCTCCGTTCGCTTTGGAAATGCACATAATATTGTTTAGGTGCAAATGCCACATAGTTATAGGAAGTTGAAGTGACTGTATTCTGGTATGTGCTTGAAATGAATTTGCTTCACTCAAATTGGGCTGTTTCTATAGAAGTGGAGAATCTCCTTTGTATCTACGATTAATGACATCACTTTTGATTAGCCACTTGTTGTCAAGGAGACAAAGGAGAGCCAATTAAGTGAAAGGGCAACCATCAGTAGACAAATGTTTCTCTGTTTAACTATTTTGTCAATGCCTAAGTGCCTATCCTCTCCCCACTATTGTGAGAACCGGATGGTGGACACTGATTGCCCAAGGTGCCTCGACCTCCAGCTTCATAGCTTGAGGTCTCCATTCTCAATTGACCAAAGCCAAGTGATCTCATTTTTGTCATATGGTGCAAGTCTCAATGGGTTGGATTTCTTGTTTGTCTCATGGGAATAATTTGTCTCCATTCCAAGTGGGACTCAAATGTTTATTAATCAATTGTGCGACAACCTTCAGCTTGGATCTTTACTAGTGCAAATTTTGATGGATTGATGGATAAAATAGATGCTCTTGTTTTGCAAAAAAGAAAAAAAAGACTAACTGCGGCTTCTACTTGACTCCTCTGTAAAATTTTAAAAGTATTTGTAGAATCTGAAGTTCGGTTTTGTCATACACTATACATATTTGAGTCAAGGATTATCTGAGGCTCCATGCGATGTGGCATGAGCTAGAACGATTTCACCTCCGAAATTCTTTGATCTGTACTATGCCTTGTTCATTTTATTGACCTCAATCATTCTCTATTCTCTGTTAGATATGTGCCTTTTTGTAATGATTATCATTATGGAGAAGTAAAACAATTCCAACTGTATGTGTTGGTACTCTGTATAAACAGGTGTCCAGTCTGAAGCACTTAGCCTGCAATTCTGCAAATGATGGGCATAGGCGCATGCACGACCTGAAATGATCTTTTAATACCGTTTAGTCATTCTCCATGTGCACCTCAATCCATGTCATCTAATAGTACCAATTATTTGTCGTCATCGGACTGTTGGAGGAAGAAAGAATGTTGTTATTTGCCTTCAAGGTTTGCCTTTCTTTTGCTGATCTATGTTGGCTTTCGACTGATGCTAGATGTCTTAATCAGCTGCCTAGTGTGCTGCATAGGTGCCACATCATCATATTTTGCGTGTTTGATCTTGCGATATCTATGAATGCATTTTTAAATATGCTTCTCAACTTGGCCGCTATGAAGGCGTCGAGACTGCGATATGTATGAATGCGATGTTAAATATGTCTCTCAAGTGTATTCTCTTGGGCCATGATTTATGGTTTTTGTTTAAAATTTTAAATTTAGGCTATTCATAAGAGAGATTACGAAGAGATACTTGTATGCGCGATATGTATGAATGCGTTGTTAAATATGTATCTCAAGTGTATTCTGTTAGGCCATGGTTTTTGGTTTAAAATTTTGAATTTAGTCTGTTTATAAGAGAGATTACGGTGAGAGATACTTACATATAATTTTGGTCAGTTGGAATAGTATGTAGTACAATTAACCTGTAGAATCTATCTTTTTAAAATTTAAAAGACACCATGTTTAGGGCATGTACAACGGGTCTGTATACCCCGTCTATGTGATGTGATTTTTACAGAAACAACCCTGCCCACCCGTATTGAATGAGGAGAGAAGCTCTCCTCGTCGTCTCGCCAAGCGACGGGCGTGGCTCGTGGTACAAGATGCTGTAGACGGCAAGAATCGCGCTGTACGGAGTCTGACTACTCAAGTCGTCGATTCGGCGGATCAAGGATGGGCGCGCGCGCAGAGGAAGTTGAGGGCGCGCGGGAGATCGATTTTGGGCGCCAAATCCACTGCTATCTCTTTATATTCCTATGTTCTTCTGCTTTTTCCTGGCTATCTTCAACGCCGCCATATGAAGCACACACGCGCGCCACCGGATTTGGGGAGGAAGAGCCCGGGCACGGTGCCGGCGCCGGCGTTGAGATGAGTGTCGTGGCGGAAGGGAGCAGCGGCATCGTCTTCCCCCACAGGCCGCGGATCTGGCTCGCCGGCTGACCTCTTCCCCGATGGCCACGGATCCGGCTCGCCGGCCGACCTCTTCCCCGGTCGCCGCGGATCTCGCTCGGTGGCGTCGCTCTTCCCCATTGGCGACGGCAACAGCGCGGCTTCAGGCTTCACCAGCCACGGCGGTGTCGGCACCTCTTCGTCAACCAGGGGAATTCCGTTCCCTGCATCTTCATCTCCTGCTTGCTGGGATTCGACAGGGGCCAGTCCAATGTCTCCTCCATTTAGGCATTCAGGAAGTCTGGATCCAACGTGGTAAGAAAACTAATTTTTGGCTTTGTTCGTACTCTTTGATCATGGTAGCTGTCCAAATATTGGTGAGACTATATGGGGCTGCAGCTCTTTTTTCAGTTACCATTTCGGTTATTTGTGAAACTGTGAAAGACTGCATGTTTTTTTTCTGATAACAGATCTGCAGTATCAGTTAACAATTTTCAGAAGTTCGTGTAATTTGGTGCAGTAGGACTGCAGTGCTCTGTTTCCTTGTAAATAATCAGTTTAATTTCATGCAGTTCGGTTCTGTAGGCTGTAAAAACATTTTGCTTTTGTCTTAATTGATCTATGATGCTAGAAAATAATCAGTTCAATTTTCACTTGAGCATTAGTGCATACTTGCTCTTTCTCCTGAATTTAGTGAGCTCTTGAACTGACATGCATGAGCATGTCAAACTAGTAGCTCTATATGATATTTCTGTCCTAGTACCTCTGTATGATATCCTGGTCTATTTAATTCCAGCATGAGCATGTCAAACTGCTTACTTCCTTTCATGCACAATATACATTATGCTCAAACTGACAACAAGTTGCTTACTGCTTGCTTTCTTCAGGGAAAACAATTCACATCCCCCTGGTGGATTTATGGGTGTTTTGAACAGCTAGGCCAATTTGCAGTTTGTTGGTGCTGCATCTCACTATGGACCTTTCAAGGCTCCAAGATCTGCCTCAATGGATGCAAGTTCACCCCCAGATGTGGAAATCCTAACGAACAAGCAGGCTGCTATAGTGGATGGGGACAATGAAAATGTTAGAACTGAGAAGCGGATTATGTCTGGAATGAAGTTTTGGACAAGGGCTCAGATCAAGTCTTGTTATCTGTTAACTATCTAGTTTATATGTTAGTTGTTTCAATTTTTAGCGTCATTTTCAGTTATCTATGTCGCTGAAGTTTCAGTTAGTGTGAAACAATTAGTGTTTCGTTTATCATGTTGATGTATGGAGCTTTCATGTAAAACTGGTGAACCAATCAGATGATGTGAAAAGTGCATGGCCGTATGTGTTCAATTAGTGTGAATAGAGCATGGTCGTCTAAACTCGATGGTAGAATAGTACCAAATAGCCACACAGTGGTTTACAAAAATTTGTTTATCATTGATCTTGGCTACATGCAAAGCATTAATAGCTTGCAGACAATGAAATAGACCAAGGGTTGTATGACTTGTCTTTTTACCCGTCTGTACGATAGATTCGAGACGTTTGTAGATGACCCCATGTCTGTGGGCTGTACATGCCCTTAAAAGCTAATCACCGTCGAATTCTCGTGGGAACCCACTAAAGCTACGAAGGTGTGGTGACGTTATCACAAGAATTTCTTTCTTCTTTTCTAAAAGAGGGTATTTGGGTAAATTTCTTATCTTTTGCAGGAACCAAACAAGATTTTGATCTGTGGGTCGGTCTATAGTAGTAATTCGCACGTTTTATTTGAAGTGGGAAAGGAACTTACAAGATTTTGATTTGTGACTTCCATCTTGCATGTGACATAGCTGGGAATCGTGACTCGGACCTCGGCTCCTGTGCAGTCGGTAGTGTACTATTACTTATTTTTCACTATTTATAAATTTTAGCTCGATCTTCTAGCTTCTGGTTTATTTTAAACTATTTATAAATTTCGTCTTTTTCTAAACTTTTGACTTTTTTAGCTTTTTTACTAATTCTTTTTTTCGTATTCGTTTGTGTTGTCCATGATGATCTAACATATTTTTTCTATTTTTAAATTTTTTAATTTAATTATACCAAATAAGTTACCTTCAGCTACAGTGTAATTTCAACCATAAGCCACTATTTTTTAGCCCAACTGAGTGGCATCTTAAGCACTTACTGGCTGCGGGTTCGAATCCGAGGGCCTAGGATTGACGAGCTATTGTCAGACATGGGACTTTTTTTGTTTTGGCTTTCCGGAAGTGTAAATAAATAACATGGTTTATTGAAGCATATTCTATAAATAATTTTTTGAGTCTAAAATCATGTGTGTTGTGTTTTTATTTTCGTTGTCTGCTACCGTCGTAAAAAATATAGACAAAAGTTATCCAGAAAAGGACCATCCTAGCAAAGGTGGGACTGTAGCTAGTATACTGTAGCACAAAATGTTAAATTGGTTCCTTAAGTGATAAAAGGATCAATACCCAAAAGAGGATAATTGGTGATGTGCCTAGACACAAGTACGCTGGCGTAGCAGCCCACTTCGACGTATGTACCCACATCTATCAGACTATCACGGACACATGAAAAGAAATTCTTGCCCCTTGCCCCTATTTTATCCCTTGCCGACCTCTTCTCTCTTTTCCGGCACTCCGTTCCGCTTTGGCATATGCCATAAGAGCATACATATAGATTTTCCTACATTTTACATAAAAGGCCTTCGAAATTAAATATTAGCCGAGTACTATTTAGAAGGGGTGCAATCGGATTGGATATAGATAGATATTGCTCATCTTGTATCATATTTCACATTTTTTTCAGAGTCAGACATATGCAGTCCCACATACAAATACGAATGCAGATATTCTCAGTTATGAATACGGAGCGAATACATGTCACATCGAATACGAATAGTCTCGAACACGAATATTTAGTTAGATATTGTGTGAAAATATAAACCATATATATCGCACACGTAAAGATCAATCAACTATAGATGATGTCAAAATGTAACTACATTGCCAGTTCAACAAGCAAATTTAACCCATAGATATAACCGAAAAATATCATAGTACAAAGGATGTGCAAAACACCACTACATTATCTGTTCAACAAGCAATTATGGGCTGATAGAGTTTGGCTACAAAAGAGTTATTGGAAGAATATTGTAACATCTCAATTTTTGGGGTTTTCAAAAACATTATTTTCTAAATACCTATAGAATTTTCTGGATTTTTCGCTATTAATTAAAGCTTCAATATCAAGTTGAAAGTATTTTATTTGGGTTTCTAATATTCAAATATTTCTTTATGAATTTTATTGGATTTTTTAGTTTGTTTGGTATTTTTTGGAGCTTATTTGAATTCTTAACATTTTCTTTAATTCAAAATTATTTCTTTTCTTTTTCCCCATGGCCTGAATTTTTCTTAGCCCATTTCCCTCCCTCTTGTCCCACCTAGTCAGCAGCCCATCTTCCTCTTTCGTGGCCCTCTCCTCCCTCGGCCCACCTCTCTTCTCCTCTTGTTATTTGTCTTGGGCCGATCCAAATATCCGGATATCCGATGTGAATTTATCTAGATAACTCTGACAAAACTCTCGGATAGCTCCGAATTCGACGGATACCTCTGTCCCGAATCTGTTTCTGTATCCGACAAAAGTTATCTAGATCCAACTCCAAAATCTGACAAAAATCCTAGATATCCGATTTCACGCTCCGAACCATCGATCGACTTATACAATCTGATTACACCCCTACTATTTGGTCCTTAACTTTCATTCTAGCCCAGTACTGAAAGTTAAAACTTCCAATATGGGACTGATCAACTACGATTGCACATATCCACTACATGGCCTACATCCAAATTGGGTCGAGGTGTTATAGAAAAGCAAAGAAAACTAAACATAAAAATAAAGAAGCTAGCCTACATGGAAATTGAAAATTACATGATCTTACTGACAAATGGATTCAGCTTCTGACTTGTAGCTTATGATTTTTTTTTGTCTATTTCTGGTTTTTTGGCTTTTTTGCTTTTGTTTTTTTTCTTCTTGTTCCTTTATATTATTCATACTGATATAATGTTTTTTATTTTTTCTATTTAATTACACAGTATAAACCAATAATAGCTATAATACAAAATAAAAGATAAACTTAAGTTTATATGCCACTTGGAACGCCCCGCAAAAAGAAGTGGTATGACCAGCAACATCACGCATCACGGTCATATGTGATCACGCCGCGTGCTCTACACGACGACGTCTTTGATCGATTGAGATGGATGAGAGGCATTTTTGCCTTTTTTTTTCCAACTGTGAGCATGCGTTGTCTCTCCCAACATAAACTTGTTTTGTATAGTCGTCTAAATATCCACCTCAACCCACCTCTCTCCTCTCGTTATTTCTCTTGGACCAGCTCAAATATCTGAATATTTGATATGAATTTATCCAAATAACTCTGACAAAAACTCCCGGATAGCTTCGAATTCGACGGATACCTCTGTCCCGAATTTGTTTGTATCCGGCAAAAGTTATCCAGATTCGACTCCAAAATCTGACAAAAATCCCGAATATCCGATTTCACACTTTGAACAATGGATCCACTTATCTAATCCGATTACACCCCTACTATTCAGTCCTTAACTTTCATTCTAGCCCAGTACTGAAAGTTAGAACTTCCAATATGGGACTGATCAACTACTATTGCACATATCGACTACATGGGCTGCATCCAAATTAGGTCGAGGTGTTATAGAAAAGCAAAGAAAACTAAACATAAAAAATAAAGAAACTAGCCTACGTGGAAACTGAAAATTATGTGTTCTTACTGACAAACGGCTTCAATTTCTGACTTATAGCTTATGATTTTTTTTTGTATATTTCTGATTTTTTAGGTTTTTTTGTTTTTTCCTCTTATTTTTTTGTATTGTCCGTACTAATATAATGTTTTTTCCTATCTAATTACGCAGTATAAATCAATGACAGCTATAATATAAAATAAAAAATAAACTTCAGTTTATATGCCACTTGGAACGCCCCGCAAAAAGAAGTGGTATGACCAGCAACATCACGCATCACGGTCATATGTGATCACGCCGCGTGCTCTACACGACGACGTCTTTGATCGATTGAGATGGATGAGAGGCATTTTTGCCCTTTTTTTTCTTTCCAACTGTGAGCATGTGTTGTCTCTCCCAACATAAACTTGTTTTGTATAGTCGTCTAAGGTTAACCATATCCCGAAGATAATGTGTTATAGGGATAACTCAACCCCTAGGGCTGTCGAGGTAACTAGTGAGCCCTTACGAATACAAGCACATCTATGAATTAATTTTTATATTGTTCTAAGTTGGAATGTGGTCTCACGGACACTTCTAAGGGGGGTTGGCTCCCCTCTGATTCATTCAACTCACTCTCAATAAGCATATCACCCTTGGATACTGTCATTTGGTCCTTGTAACGACAAATCGTGTGAGAATCTCTACTGTTTAGACTGGTAACTATAAGATATACAATATATTCATATTAGCTGCGACTGATAGATTTTAGTTGAAAATAAATAATAGTAATAGAATAAGTGGCTTTTAGAAGAAGGGATGAGCGGTAGAAAAAGTGAGAAAGAGATATGCGTACGCGGGATGGGAGCGAGAAGAGTGGGATGTATGATACGTTCATAACTCTCTGCCTTATCTCCGGAACGAGACGGGAGCGAGATGAGTGAATAAACCATTTTGGGAAACTAGATGCTTATGTTAGCTTTTGACTTCTCTAACCAGAAGCAGAAAACAGAAGCCAATATAAATAAATCCATTGTTTTCTTAATTGCATCTTCTCTAGTGATACTGAGCTAATTTCATTTTCGGTAGTGTTACTGAGCTAATTTCAACCAGAGAATCTGCAGTTTTCAAGCTGTAGTAGGGAGTTTGGACACATGCGTCGAATTCAAAGAACACTATAGCATGTTTGGCATCTGTAATTGTTACGTGTGACAATTTAGTAGAGAAAAGAGGATTGATTGCCGATGGAATCATCCAAATAAGCGACTTTTGACATTAACGATAAAAGAAGTGTTCCTACGCATGCACAGACAGCCGATGGAGACCCTACTTTTCCCGTGAAAACGGCGGTGTTGAAAATAATATTGATTTAGAGTTGTGAGACGCTTTCTTGTTTTTTAACAGTGATTTGTATAATTTTTAAAGTATAATAAATGATGGATATATGTTATTTATCTCTTTGTTTGTTTTAAGATTAGTACTATTTTGTTGGAGAGAAAAGCATAAAAGCACTGCTAGATAGAGTTTTAATTGAGTTCGAGATGCAGTATAGTTTGTCTTCGTGTATAATTTAATTTGAAATCGAGATCAACTTAAAATCCGAATACGTATGTTAGTAGAAAAATATTAGCCTATATATTAAGGATACTTATAATCAGATTTGTAAGAAGCAAATAAAAGAATAGAGAAATTTAAAAAAATTTCAGTGTCCTCTTAATTTATTTGTAATATATAGACAACACCAACCATTAATACGGCCTAATCGATTACCGAACAAGACTAGAACCGAGTCATTGAAAAAAAATCGTCTCGACGATTTCCGTTTCGCGCGTGTCGCTCTGGCCAGCCAGTCGCGTGACTTCTGTCCTCGGTTAGAGCGTGAGGAAGGGGAAAAGCCGCGTCGTCCCGAGGCACGCAACAAGCAACAGCGAGCCAGAGATCTCGTGCGAGTCTCCGGTTGGAAGCCAGTGCCGAGAGAGCAAAGCAAGTAAGGCAGCAGTCACGTTAATTCCTTGTGACAGGAGGGAGAAAGAAATAATTCTCTTGCGCCAAGGACAGAAGACGAGCCCTTTTTTCCAACTCAAAGCAGCACACGCATGTCTAGGACAGCAACAAGACAGGGAGAGAACAGTTGGATGTCGTTTGCAGATGTGGATTGCAGTCACCTATGTTTTTGCGGTGGATCTTGGAACGGAGAAGCTGCTTCTGTTTCTTTTCGCCCGTCCACGTGAAGAAAAAGCCGACGAGTATCACCAATTTTGTTCGATTCGAGCCTTCAGTTTAAGACAGAAACTGAATCATCAGTGAATGATAATGAAGAGTAATGTTTTACTTCAGTCCCTCAATTCAAACAAAAAAGCAAAGTCTAGTGCTCAGCAGCTTTCTACCCTAAATCTGAAGATATGGTTCCGTTCTTTGGTCCGTAACAAAAATTTTGCAAGCCTAAAGTTCTGGATCCGTGCCTTCATATCACGTTCTCCAAAAAGTTGTGTCATCGGTGATGAACATCATCCAGTATGATGGCGAAGATGAATTCTGCTATCTCGCGGTATTATTCGATACTTACGAGTTACGACGAGTAATTATACAACCTACGCAATCAAGATGAAGGTTTCTATCAGGTCATCATAGAGGAGGTGTTTTTCTTACTGGCTAAAAAGGAGACGGTCAGATGCGTGTAAGGCATCGACGATGCTATCTGGTGCTACATTGTGAGAACGTGCATAAAGCCGATGGGGATGGTGAGATGAGTCTGGAATGTTGAGAAGATATGTTCGCCATCCAAACTTGAGTACGTAGAGTTAAGTCCGGAATGTTGAGAAGATGTGTCGCCGTTCTGTGTCAAGTATGAATTGGGTAAATCATAGTTGAGACCGACTGTCTCAATGTTTTAGAATCTTTGCATCTGGATGGATCCGTACCAGTTGAGTTGAATTAGTACATGTAGCTTTCATGTGGAGGCGTGGTTAGTAGTTCATAATGTAGTCAAGATTATGGGGAGATTATTGGAAATAATCTTGATTTAGAGTTTTAATCGAGTTCGAGACGTAGTAGAGTCTGTCTCCATATGTAAGTTAAGTTGAAGTCGAGGTTAACTTAAAATCCGAATGCGTATGTTAGTAGAAGAGTATTAGCTTATATATTGAGGATGCTTGTAACTAATTTTGTGATGATCAAGTAAGAAAATAGAGAAATTTAAAAACTCTCTTGTGTTTTTGTAGTTTATTTATAATATATGTGTTTTCTCCTTAGGCAAAGCTTACATGCAGCCAGCTGATTCTAACCAGAGGATCGAAACACGTGGCCAACTAGCAGGAGCCGTCCATCCTTACAACACGTTTTCAATCTATAAACCCAAATACTTCTGTACAAGCTAGCACAGCTCAGGTTCACAACTCAGTCCCAACGTAGCAACAAGAGTTAGTTACATCACACCTCGAAGATGAAAAATGGATAGAGAGTACGGATTTGATATATTGCTGTGTCGATCGTCAAACTGTACAATTAAGTTTGCATTTGTATTGTCAAGGTAGGTTTGAATAAGAATTCAGCCAGTGGCGGTGACATGATTTCGAGACGTGAGCTAGGTCTAACTGCACATGATACAAAAGTTTTTACAAACATGGGTTCTGCTCGATACATTTTGTGCAAATATTAATTTAGCTTTGCAAATATATAGCTTAGCAAATTAAAGAATGCATATTCCCGCGGGGGTTCATAGACCCCAATTCCCCGTAGGTCCAAATGTGGCTCCACCACCCGACACTACAAGAAATTTGAGTATCAGTGACGAATATAGTTATGATGAGAAACGAAAATGTCATAGATTAGCTATCATTCCGTGACGATTCAAGTGATTTCGTCATTAATATGAGGGACGGTACCTTCGACGCCTAGTTTTGTGACGAAAACAAATATTTGTCACAGAATATACAGAAAACCATGATGATTGTTTATATTCGTCATCAAAAAAATTATTATTCGTGACGATTTATTGGATGACGAAAAAAGTATTGTCAAAAAAAAGTTAGGGCGAATGGGGCCATTGTGAAACAAACTGACATGTGGGCCATCTAGAAATAATAAACTGAGTACATCACCCCGGTCCCCCTCCGCGACTCCGCCCCCCTCTGGCACTCACGCTCGCACAGCCCGCCTCCTCCTCCTCCATCCGCCTCACCCCGCCGCCGGCCTCCGCCTCCGTCTCCCCCCGGCCGCCGGCCTCCGCCTCCGCCTCCACCCGGCGCCGGCCTCCTCCTCCGCCCCCCCCCCCCGCGATAACTCTCCGCGACTTCCGCCCCCCTCTGGCACGGCCCGCCTCCTCCTCCTCCATCCGCCTCACCCGGCCGCCGGCCTCCGCCTCCACCTCCGCCTCCACCCGGCCGCCGACCTCCGCCTCCATCCGGCGCCGGCCTCCTCCTCCGCCCCCACCCGGCCGCCGGCCTCCTCCTCCGCCAGTCCGCCCCCAGATCCGCCTCCTCCTCTTCCATTCGCCTCCTCCGCCCCCACCCGGCCGCGGGCCTCCTCCGCCCCCCACCCGGAGAGAGGTGCAAGGATTTGGGTGATCATCTTGTTTCCTATTCATTGGAAGCTACATTAAGCATCCCTATATTAAGATGGGGTTTCTCCCCAAGTCTCCATGTTCGTCGGGCCCTCCCCCATCTCTGTTGTCGCCAATGCCGTCATGCCGTCTTGCGGCTAGGCTGGCAGCAATGGATGAAGCCCGAAGTTGACCTCCTGCAGGTGAGTGCCCGATTCCTCACTTCTTCGTCGCCCTCTTCTCCTACTTGTGTGAGTTGGGCTTGAATTTCTGGACATCGCCCGGAAGGTGTTTGATTTTATGCCGCAGAGAGATGTAATGCTGACGGATGTTTTGTTTGGTTATTGCTTCAAGCCCGAGGAAGAAGACTCATGCTATCAGGAGTTCGTTAGGGTGATAGGTACCACAATTTAGCCTGATCAGACTGCCTTTGTTTAGTTTTGCGACTGTCCCAAATTATTGGTTGACCAATCCACTGCTCTAGAAACAATGCAGATGCACTTGTTTATTATAGAATGTTGGCATATCATGGATCTCTTTGTTTGTAATTCTTTGCTGAACGTGTATGGAAGATCCTATTATATTAATTTGGTTAGTGAATTGTTTGATGATCACAATTTAGCCTGATCAAACTGCCTTGTTTAGTTTTGCGACTGTCCTAAATTATTGGCTGACCAATCCACTGTTCTAGAAACAATGCAGATGCACTTGTTTATTCTAGGAGGTTTCCATCTCATGGATCTCTTTGTTTGTAATGCTTTGCTGAACGTGTATTGGAAGATCCTGTTATATTAATTTGGTTAGTGAATAGTTTGATGGTCAGCTAGAGAAAAATATTTTATATCTTGGACTTTTTGCTTCTCAGGGCTTGCATGCTTGGAAATGGCAGCCAGTGGGGTGGTGCTGGTGCACAACGGTCATGCCGAACTGGCCAGTTGAGGTAGTGGCGCTTTTTGATGTTGTGAGTAAATGATTATCTAACTGATTCACATGGCCAGTTGAGGCAGCCACTGATTCAATCGTGCTCTCATGGAGGATGAAGCTCAAATGGACGATGAGGTAATGAGCCCTATTTTCTAGCCATGGCAGGTCATTCCCTTTGCCTTCTGTTTATCACCTGCTCTTTTTATTTGCACGCAGAATGCCTGTTGTAAGAATATATATACTTGAAAGGATTTGTATGGGAAGTATATTGTTTCTTATGGTTTGCTCACGTCTATTTGAGCTAGCTGCCTACAGGTCTACAGCTTGAGTACTGTTGTATTGGCAAAGGTACCGTCATGCAGATTACCACTAATCCACTGTCATGTCTGTGTTTGAATGGGTGTATTCCAGTCCCTCTGGCCATATAAAATATAGACGAGATATTTGTATGCCCTATGTTCTTTGTTAATTGAATGCTGCTATAATTAAAGTTTGGTAAACTTCTCTTTCCCGTTTGTATTCTCTCAACTGGTAAAATGTATAACTACTGTTTTTATCTCTTGGGGTCAGTTTAGGTTAAGCTCTGATATTTTATTTATTAAAATGGAGCTAGGAACTGCAACCAGTGTTGTTATCCTGCTATCTTTTGCTAGGCATACCATCTGTATGAGAGCCCTTTTGTATATTGATAGACTTTATTGTTTCAGGACTGCACTCATACTGCAGGGGCTGTTGTTGTCCATCAATTTTGTCATATTGGTTCATTCTCATTTCTAGGTGGCGGCTCTGTGGTATGTTGGTCCTATAAAGTATAAACATTTATCTGTATTCGGTATTCCTTACAATTGGAAGTTTGGAACAATTCTTATGGCAAAAATTGATATTGCATCTCATGTAGTTTGGTCAACCCTCGCTATAAACTATGAGAAATTTGTGCCCTTAGAGAATGCAAATAAGAACTAAGAAACCTGGAGTCTAAGCTTAAGTTAGAGAATCAGCATACGCTTTATGTGATGTTGCTTTTCTAGGAATAGGTGCATATGATCATACAGAATGATGTAGAATTAGCTCTGCATGGAGGCACTCATGCCAAATGTTATTTAGTGTGACAGTTATTTTGCATAGGTTTTCGTTCCTACAATGTGCTTGTTTAAGGCTAATTGCATTGTAATTTGCACCCTGCTGGCATTGCAATTGTTCGCAGTGTTAAGTTTGCAGAGTATGAAATTCATTCATTTCTATTTGAATCAGGTTGCCCAAGATGTGCCAAGGTACATGATGGTTGCAGGTGATAGAGCTGAGCTTCGTGGTCTGAATCTTGAAGGTCTTAGGCGTAATGGTTGTTTGGTTTATTTTTTTACAAATTTTATCTTGTTTTGTATTTTATTGTAGCGTTAGCACGGGCACACTACTAGTGCTATGCAGTTGAGGAATGCAATTTTATTGTTTGATTGTTGTAGTGATATTGCACAGGAAGCAATTGTGTTGAACCAATGATTGTAATGGCATGTATTGGATAAATGTCAATTAATTCTATATGCTTTGATGGAACAATTCTATGGTGATTATCTGGAGAATTATGCTACTGTTCATGACTTTTTTTTGTCATTCATGTATATCTGGATTAAATTTTGTGACGTTGCAAATATATTCATGATGAATAATTTCGTCATAAATTACACGTCCTGGACCACATAACGGTATCGTCATAGAAAATATTTTATGACACTAAGTAAATCGTCATAAATATTATTGTATGACGATCTGTTATTCGTCATAAATGTGTACTATTTTATGACGATTTCCCAATGATCGTCACTAAGAACATTCTATGACGCAGAATCTGTGACGATCCGAGTGACGCAAGAAAATCGTCACTATTATGCTTTTATGACAAAAATCCATGATTTTGTGACAAATACGTATCATCACCGATGCTCAAATTTCTTGTAGTGCTAGAACGCGGGCGTCCTCAGATTCGGACGTAACATTTGGTAGAACAATCGGTACGAATTTGAATTATATTTTACTCAATTCGGTCATATTTGTGTGTCCGCCATAAGGTATTTCCTACAGAAACACTTTTCCATTTCTGATGATTTATCGGATTCATCAAATTTTCAAGTAAAGCCATGTTGACATGCATGCATCCATATTTTTAAAGAGTTTTTTTCACAATTCTTGAAAAAAATACTAGGAGATACCGATACCTTATAATACCTTTCAATGATGGCAAAAACTCTTATTTTTTAACCATAAGGAGAACTGTAGAGGATGGTTCACACACGAGCAAAAAGTATGATTAAGAATACAAGATGTAGTCCTGACAGTCTCTTTATATTGATGATTTGCCTGTAGACATGGCATGCATAATGAGAGCCCTTACCCACCCCTTATATAGGAAGACGAGGTCCTCTCATGGTTCAATAAATAATATAGGACTAAACTATGGTAATAGATCTTCGCAAGGCAAAGCCCCCTAATGGGTCAGTTTCAGTAAACTATCCATATATGAATTTTTATTCAACACTCCTTTGACACTTTGCCTAATGCGGTTATGCATGTCTTATTAAAAACTCCTTCTGAAAATCCAGTGAGTAAAATGGTAAGAAGAAAAGAGTATATAACTTGCGTTCTTACCATTAGACATGCTGCCTCTTGAAAACCTTTAATTGAGAAAAACCCCATAGGACAAAACTAAATTAAGAGGAAAAAAAGAGTACAACACCCTTTCATCTTGATGATGAATGAAGATTACATATCCTCCATGATGACAACAACACGTTGTGTCTCCTCATGCCTATGCTATGAACATGCTTCCTAAAAACAAAGGATGATATATCCTTAGTAAATAAATCTGCAAGATTTTCTTTTGTTTGGATTTTTAGTATTTCTATACTCCTATTCTTCTGCTGATCATATGGATAGAAATGCTTAGGGAGAAAATATGCTGTTAAATTTGTCTTAGCATAGCTATTCTTGGTTTGTTCAATGCAAACTGTATTATCCTCATAAATGATTGTGGAAGATTTATCCACCTTTACACCATATGACTCTTAAATATTACGGATCAATCTTCTAAACCATATACACTTATGTGTGGTTTCATAAAATAATCTCGGAATGATTTATCGTTGTAGCAACAAAGGACTGCATTACAGGTTCAGACAAAATAGCCATCATTTGAGTAGCCCATTATCTTCTGCTAGTTGATTGGGAAAATTGGACACGTTCACGTACCGCGCGGTAACTTAACGGAGAGAACTAGTCATTAAAGTCTTCGTCGCTTTCTCCTTTTTGAGACGGTTGTTGGCACTGCCAGCGGTAAATGGTAATTCCCCATTTGGGAAGCTGACTTCGGTGCTCTCATTTCGTAATTAAGCACGCTGATCATGATCTAAGCTAGCACGCTACCTTTCTGTCGATCTCTGCCAAATTAAGCCTTGTGCTCCCAAACTGAGGCTCCATAATTACGACTCCATCGCGCTTGAAGGGAAATGCATGAACTTGCGCTAATCCACCACGACTGCATTCTAGTCCTAGCTAGGCTCCTAGCTACTTTGATAAGAAAAGGTAACCGGACAAATTAAGGAGTACAGCTTCTGTTGGAATTAGTCTTGTCAAATAGATAATCTCGTTGCATGCAGCATGAGATGTGCTCGTACATGAAATGAGCTGTGCACGGGTATGAAGTAATTCATGCATGTAGGAGCATTGGTTTGGTAGTTGAGCATCATCTTATACTAGTAGTATGTCTGCGCGATACAATAGAATTAATTGAATGTATAAAGAATTATGCTATGGAAAAGGATTGCTCTGATCGGTTGGGAAGTGGAGAGTTGTGAGGAGCCGAAGGAATGGGGCGGTTGGAGGAGAACAGCCGTACGACTACCAACTCATTCTTTTATAATAGTAATGATTAAAACCGGGGAAGCGTCCGGCCAGCGCCTCCACGTCAGTGATTTTACAAAAAAATTCTTCGGATTTTGTGCAATCACGTTTTGGTCCTCGATTCTTGCAAAAGACCTCTACCACGTTTTTCCCAAAACCATCCACTTCACTGAAATTACGTATCCTTTTGCAGGATAGCACCCGTAGTTTTCTAAAATTACGTATAGGTCCTCGTTTAGTTACATATTCATTACATGTCCTCAATTGTTTTTGCGGAAAAGGCCTTCGGTTTTCCCGAAAGTATGCACGTGCTCTCAATTTTTTTTTAGAAAAACTTCCCCGCGAATTATTGTTTCTTTTGCTTCGGTCCACATAGTAGCTAGCACGGCATGGCGCCGCGCTTAGAGCAACTCCAGCAGTAGCCCTCAAAACAGGGCCTCTACTTTTTATTTGAGGGCTCCCCCTACTTTTGAGGGCCCTGTTTTCTGGGCTGCACTCCAGCAGGAGCCCTCAAAACAGGGCCCCTACTTCTCAATTCCCTCTATTTCCTCACACACTATATGCATGTGTATGGGACAAAAGCACAATACATAATAAAATATTTATGATTTCACAATGAGGGACAATATTTAAATATATGAATTCAAATACAAATATTCAAATTTAAATTCAAATTTATTCCGAATTTAAATTGAAAGCACAAAGTTCATCACATAACATTCAAATTTGTTTCAAATTCAAATACGAATATTCAAATTTATTCCGAATTTAAATTGAAAGCACAAATATGAATTCAAATACGAATATTCAAATTTAAATTTAAATTTGTTCCGAATTTAAATTGAAAGCACAAAGTTCATCACATAACATCCAAATTTAAATTCAAATTTGTTCCGAATTCAAATACGAATATTCAAATTTGTTCCGAATTTAAATTGAAAGCACAAAGTTCATCACATAACATTCAAATTTAAATTCAAATTTGTTCCGAATTCAAATACGAATATTCAAATTTAAATTCAAATTTGTTCCGAATTTAAATTGAAAGCACAAAGTTCATCACATAACATTCAAATTTAAATTCAAATTTGTTCCAAATTCAAATATGAATTCAAATACGAATATTCAAATTTAAATTCAAATTTGTTCCGAATTCAAATATGAATTCAAATACGAATATTTAAATTTAAATTCAAATTTGTTCCGAATTTAAATTGAAAGCACAAATGTTCCACAAAAAACGAGGAAAGCTGAAAAATGAGGGCTGGAGTAGGGGGCCCCTAGGAATGAGGGGTGGGAGGGTGATTTGAGGGCCTCCTCAAATTTGAGGGCTCTAGTAGGGGTTCTGCTGGAGCTCGTTTTTTGGCTCAAGCCCTCAAATTTGAGTTTTGAGGGCTCAAGTAGGGGCCCTGCTGGAGTTGCTCTTATGATGCTAGTTATTAGGAGATATAGTGTGATTTGTGGATCGGGACTTGCCCACCGTACAGTATGTGTTTCCATATTGCATTTAGTTTCCAAATTTGCTTTGAGAAGAGTCAATAAAAGAACAGGAAGAGATAACGGTGCAAGGCAGTTGCTTACGCCACAAAAATTATCATGTGTTCATCTTCTTCTTGTGCGTTCGCTTGTGTTCTAGATAGAGAAAACAATGTGGGTTTTCTCCGGGAAAAGTATGCATGTGAGATATAGAGGAGTTGAGTGATTTCAACTCTAACAGCTTCATCACGTTTCTTCCTGCACCATATATAATATTGTTCAGTTTGTGCAAGGCTATATATTGAGCAGATTAATTGAAGGTACTCAACGTGAGATATTATGTATGACCAAACTAAAAATATTGGAGATAGAGTTGGAATGTTGGATATATTGACAGCGGCGTCTCGTACGATGAAGCTCTGTGATATATATATATATATATATATATATATATATATATATATATATATATATATATATATATATATATATATATATATATATATATATATATATATATATATATATATATATATATATAATGAGCTGAAAGACATTACTTTTGTTAGTGCTGACTAAGAGGGTATCCTAATCCCTAGACTAATTAAGACTGATGGTCTCACAAAATTAGACTGATGCTAAGAAGGTATAACGTGTAAAAGTATGCAACTACGTAACAAACATATGCCAAGTTTTACAAGACAAAGAAACCCTGTACACATTAATGTTCTTATTCTCTTTATGTTACCTAGAGTCGTGTTAATTATGACATTCAACTTCTTGAAGTCCAGGCATGAAACATCATCTAAGAAAAAGAGAACATATTATGCACCTTTTTATCAATTGTTCAATCTTGAACTGTAGACAAGTGAATTTTTTAAATAATCAATTTATTATTTAGAATTATAAAAATATACCTGTGATTTAAATTTTTGCACTTTTAACCGTATGTCGTTCAACGGTCAAGCGACTTAAGCTACTTGTCCAACCGTTAGGCGACACGAGGTCAAAGTTGCCTAACGGTTGGGCGACTTTACCATGTCGCCCGACCATAGAGCGACTTTGGCACATGTCACCCAACGGTTGGGCGATAATCCTCTAGTCACCCAACTGTTGAGCGATTGTTAAAAAATATATAATTATTTATTAATCCGATGGAAATAATTGTGTAGACGGTGGGGTAAATGACAATTGTTGTAGGTAGGTAACATTTAACAAGTCATATTTGTAAGTATTTTTTTAAATAGGGCAGACAATGTTGGTTGATCCGTTTGTGATTTTCGTAGATTGTGAATGGTACGAAATCTATTAGACTCGCAATAACGTTTTACGATCGTCACATGTTGTTGTAGTGTGATAAATTTTATGAGGACGATTAAGGTAGCAATGATTTGTAAGTACAAAGGTAAGTGCTATTGTGATGTAATATATAATTCATGAAAAAAAATCTAAAATAATAAATTTTTTATTAAAAAATACGAAATTATACCTGTGATTTTTTTTTTGCAATAGTAGCCTCCTTTTAATTGAGCGTAAATGCATACATGGACTTATAATCTTTTTGGGGGGCCCCACCCTCCGAGCACAAGGATTGACATATGCTAAATAGTACCGTTAATGAAAGATACATATATATTTCGTGTGTACTTGCAGAACTCGTTTTTTTTATTTTGTTAGATGTGTTGCTACGCGAAGAATTGAATGCGAAAAGATGACTAGATTTGATACCGCGAATTAAAATAGACTTTATAATAAAGCTGGGAATAACACAGTGCATAGGGTTAGATTATGTGCATAAGAAACAACATCATGCATGATGTAACAAACCGAAGTACTCCTACGATACATATGCATATTTTTGGAATATAAATAAATTCGACATACGGGGGACTAGTTCGGAATAGCCCGACCTACTCCTCGATGGCCTCTTTGGTCCTGGTCGCCATTTCCCTCTTTTTCTTATGCTCCCTCTCATGAGCCTCACACTCTTTACGCGTGCACGCCTCGATATGAGCTTTCGTCTCCCGATGTATATGCTCGGTTTGCTCGTCATTATAGCGCTCCTCCTTCCAGATCTCATAGGCCTTTTGACATCCTACTTCTCGTAGTCGAAAGCCCACTAGTCATGTAGGTGGATCTCTAGGTCGATCCACTTGCGGTAGCCATATAGCGGTCCTGGGGACTACGGATAGATGGGAGAGGTTGTTTGTGCATGCTTTCAAAGAGAAATAGTAGGAGAAGACACTATAATTGGTTCTTACTGGCTGCCGATAGCTGCTCGTGTCTCAATGACAATCGGGATAGTCATAGGAGTAGTTCATGCAATCCCAGTAACGCATGATCAAACTGAGTCGCTGCTTAGATTTGAAGAACTTGCATGGGTCCCTGCACCAACAGAGAGGCGGCGTCTCCCCCTCGGGTGGGTATTGCGATGAAGGCTCGGTTGGAACGTTCGGATGGGGTTACTGCTACGGGGGCGTCTTTGCGGAGAGGTGATCTTCTGGCATGCTCCGCTTATTTGTGCCAGGCTGCAACAGACCTTGCTAGTTCACGAGTCTCCTCCTATTACTTCATCATTTTGTCCCATTGCTTTTTCTGCCTCTTGTCCATCCAGACGTGTTGAAGCAAGCTATCATATAGTGTTGGGTTTGATTGTGTAGTGTTCTCTTGCAGATCTCTTCCACCTTCTTTTATAAGCCAAAGAGTTGGTATGGTGTGGTTAATTTCATGTGAGTAGCATGCGAGGCAAAGTGTTGCCTTGTTTTTATGAAAAGTAGCTGGCGAGACAGAGTGTTGTTATGTCTTACATTGTAGGGAGTTGTCACATCCTACTTTGCAGAGTCCTGTATTTTTGACGATAATTTATTTATGTGCACTACGTAAAGCTATGTCCTTTATTCTTGTCACTGCACAAAGCTAACCCATTTGGTCTTGTCACTGTGCAAAGCTGACCCGTTTGGTCTCGTCACTGCACAAGGCTGTCTTCTTTAGTCTTGTCAGTGCTCAAAGCTGGCTCGTTTGGTCTTCTCAATGCGCAAGACTGTCTCCTTTAGTCCCGTCATTGCTCAAAGTTGACTCGTTTGGTCTTGTCACTGTGCAAGACTATCTTCTTTGGTCTTGTCAGTGCTGAAAGCTGTCCCATTTGGTCTTGTCACTGCACAAGGCTGTCTTCTTTGGTCTTGTTAGTGCTAAAAACTGTCTCATTTGGTCTTGTCACTGCGAAAAGGTAGCCCGTCTAGTGTAATCATGCGCAAAGATGTCCCATTTGGTCTACTTATTGCGTATAGCTTACTCGTTTGGTCTACTCACTTCAGAAAGCAGACCCATTTGGTGTAGTCAGTATGAAAAGCTACAAGTTAACACATAACCCACTTTATAAGCCTCTCCTCGCGGGCTATGAAATGCACACCCCATGCTCCAAAAGTAGGAAGACTCGACATTGTCAACGTTAGGAAGAACTACATTCTCCGTCGTACAGTACCATACCATGACAGACGCTGAGGGGCCAGTCCAACCGGGATCGCCAAAGCAAGACATTCCCCTAGAAAGGTGGGAGGACTTTGGCCCTAACTACCTCTTGATGCCAAGCAAGCGTGCTCAACCGGTATGGTCGAAATGCAGACACAAGAGGACACGGTCGTGTGGTCTTAGACGCCCTGTTCGAAGATGGACGATGTTTCTTCTGATGCCCACACTCTAGGGTACAATTAGCCAATAGTTTTTTTCTATTAGTGCTAATAGAGATTCCATGCTAACCCTCCTTTCCAGTAGATGGTGCAATGCAACTTTGTTCGCTGGATCGATCCTCCCCATGAACGCCATATTATGACATACATTGATGCATTGTGGGAACGAATCCAAGAGTTGGAGGCGAGGATTGATAATCTCAATTAGCAGAATGATGACATCCACCAATAGATGCAGCGTGAGAGGGGAAACGAGGAGGTCATTAACATGGGAAGTTCATACGATCCCACATACTGCTGCGTGAATCCTAATTGCAATGTGCATGCCACTACGATGACGACCAGCCACGTTCGAGGCGCCCCCTCTTCAACACTTCATGTGGGTAGCATGAGGCACCTTGTACCAGTAACCACGCCCAGAGAAGCTTGTACCACGATACTCTCCTCTGTTGTATGCGGTTATTTTCAATCTCCTAAAGCATGTAGCATGATGTCGTTTTACTATGATGTTGTTTTTATTGGCAGAAGAATTTGAGAAGCACATTGCAATGAGAAGATTACTATTTGCACAAGGTGGCGTGGATAGTTGCAGTTTGCAAATAAAGTTACAACATGATAGCATTTGTAATTGAAATACCTGTACACACCACAACAAGGCGTACAACACTTCACGCTGGTGTTCCTACTCGTCAACAGGCGCCTTGCAATGTCTTGCAGTGTGGCCTTCTTGCCCACAATGCCCACAATGTCTACTCACCGATCCGGCTCCCCTTCATCCATGTCGTTCCAATGCGACTACTCTGCTGATGGCCCTTCCCACCCTTCAATAGGTCAAGATTTGGAGTCCAAGCCCTCTGTGCAATATCCAAAGTGGCAAAGTTGCTTACAACCCTAATGCCTTTTAGCTCACTGCACCACGCATGCAGCACCCTCTCCTTCATAAAGTACTCTGACATGAAGTTCAATGGGTCCATGTTGATAGTTCCGCATGCGGCGAAGATATAAGAGCATGGCTTGTGAAGAAGTTTTGGCTTATTGCATGTGCAGCTAGGTTCATTCATATAATCTCCAAGGTACACCTTGTGAGTAACAAGAGAGAGAGAGTAGTCCCAATCCAACTCTGTCCTGAAGAAGCACGTCAAAATGATGCTATGTATTGCCATCACGTAGACCGCATGTGACTAACCCTTCAATCTTGGCTTGCATGTATGTTGTGATCTTCGATCAGTACGTTGTATGTGGGTTGGCTGCATGAAGTGCTGCATTTGCATGCTTTTCCCTTAAATATTTGATTGAACCTTGCAGAACGCCTTCAATGATGGCGACGAGGGGCTGAGAATGG